>CAWUFW010003175.1:0-707500 GCA_963921515.1 Calotriton arnoldi | reverse complement strand
CCATCATCCTCCATTTAGCAAGGAGAAATCAGAGGACCTGATCAACAGTGCTAGTCTTGTGTCTAAAGCAAGCCTGCAAGTTCAAGAGAGCCTGGTTCTCCTTGCACCAATCTAAAAAGTGCTCAAGAATCTGTATACTAAAAATCTTTTGCAAGTTATCTATAAGGCTTATTGGGTGATAATTGGATGGGATGGTTTATTAATCCCACCTTTTTAAAAATTGGCACAATCTCAACACCCCTCCATGATGTAGGAATAGCCTCCTCCATCATGACTGCATTTGAAACAGCATTTATATGTAGCACTGAAACAGCATTGTCAGATTTGAAAAGGTCTGCGGGGATCTTATTGAGGCATGTCGCATTCCCTTGCCTGAACAAGACCTTGGAATGAGTGGTTACCTCAAGGGAGAAAACTACTGGGGACAAGTTGGAATTCGACAGACAAATTGCATCCATAAGGGTAATTGCTCCCTCCGTGTCATGAGATTCTCAGTACAGGCTTCCGAAGAGGGCAACCCATTCACAGGGTAGAATAGAGGACTTGTCCGGTTTACTAAGTTTCCCAACACATAAACTAACCAAAAATCAGAATTTCTTCTGGTTGTTGGTTGTTATAGCTT
The DNA here is from genome assembly GCA_963921515.1 of Calotriton arnoldi. Lineage (NCBI taxonomy): Eukaryota > Metazoa > Chordata > Amphibia > Caudata > Salamandridae > Calotriton > Calotriton arnoldi. Next base: position 706,878 of record CAWUFW010003175.1, on the reverse strand, counting down.
CTATAAGTTCCGTCCAAATGTCATTTTTATAGGTTTATTTGGTTTCCTTTAAAATAGCTTGATAGGTGGCCCTGCTTTCCCTGATATCATAAGTACCTCAATTTTTTATTCACATTTTTACAGGACCTATTAAACCAACCCTTAAGGGCAAATCGTTAGGGATGACCCAAAGCCTCCATAGTGAACACATCCCTTAATTTTAAGAATGCCACATTATGTTCCATTAAAATTGATGCATTGTTCCCCCAATTTGCTAACATGTTTCCCATATGTGTAGTGAGTAATGAATATAAGTCCATAACTGCCTCCCACTTAAAATTTGGAACTTCCAGATAATTCTCATGGCCACCTGCATCAAGGACAGGAGGTAATGTCGTTGACTGCTTCAGTTTAAGTATCAAGGAGTTATGGTCACTTTCATCACGCTCTACCATGGCAATATCCCCAGATTTGTCCAGATTCTCCCTTCCAATAGGATGCAGTCAATGGTGCTATAATACAATCCTCTTTTAAATGTGGAGTGGGCATTTTATCTGAGGGTGTCCGGCCATTACATGCGTGTAACCCATGCATCAAGGTTAGTTCCACTACTTGAAGGGCCACCCTGGAGAGATTCCTTCTTAATGGAGATGTAAGATCAGGGATCCCCCATATTGAATCCTCTATGCTGGTCAGAGCTTGTGCCAAGCTGTTCGGTTCAAAAGACAAGTTAAAGTCAGCGGCTACAATGGCATAATAAGTGCCAGAGGGGGCTAGCCATATTCTGTCCAGCACTTGCAGAATTTGGTATTCCTGATTAAATCCACCACTCAAATTACATGCATTAATTACCAAGAGTGTTGCCTGTCTCCTTACTGTGCATCTCTTTGTTTTTCCTGAACTCTCTTTGTCTACGTCTACCTCTCGCTGCCTTTATATCTCTCTAAATTCACCTGTACCTCACACCTTGGAGTACTGTAGTCCTCTGTCTCTCCACATTTCCTTCTTCCTCTCTCTATCTCTACAGCATTCCAAACCTTACCTTTTTTTCTAGCTCTCTTTCTTTTTTTCCACAACATAATTTGATTGATGACAGCCGAGACAGTCCTGGTGCAACCAGGATTGCCAGTAATACACAATAATTGACAGTAATGCTGATACCAACATTTTCAATATTGAGAGAACACACTTTGAGAATTAGGAGTATCTGATCGAAAACCTTAACAACAAACAGTAGTGCCATGTCCAACATATAAAATCTGAAACATATAGTTCCCAGCCACCCAATGCAAAGAGAAACATAATCATAGTCCAGGCTGACCCACAATCCTGTCATCATGGCAGCTCCCCGATAGCAGAGATAGGAGGGACAGGTTCCAGATAAAGCCCCTGATAATCTGCCCAACTCCTCCATATTTTAGGATGTTTCTGAGGGCACTCCCATGCCTTGAAAACGGGTATCTTGAGACCCATTGAGAAATCAAGGCCCTTCTTCCAAATTACAACTGATGGTGGGGACACATCCTTCCAAGCCCTGGCAATATCACGCTTAGCTAGCTTAAGACCAAGAAACAACAGGTGACGCTTGTACCTATTGCCCCCATTCCCTCTGTAATATGCAGCATAGCTAGACGTGGCAAAAGTGGAATATCACATCCCAAAACTTCTGAAAGGCATGCAATCACCCCCCCGCCAAAACTTCAACAGCGCTGTGCACTGCCACACCGTGTGTATGAATGTGCCCTCTGCAGCCCCACATCGTAGACAGTGGGGGGAAGCGATCAGTCCCGCCCACCAGAGCCTATGCCTAGTGAAGTAGACCGGATGGAGGTATTTAAACTGAATAAGTCCGAGGCGTGTCGCAATAGCCGCGCTGCGTGAGGACTCCAACGCCTCTGCCCAATTGTCATCATCCATGGGGCCCAAATCCAGCGGACACCCGTCTCGTGTTTTATTATTCAGTGTAGTGGGGCCATTGGTCACAAGTGCGCAATATATCTTAGTTATCTTATGGTCGCCCAATTCCCGCATAAAGACTTTGGCCTCAATGGGGTTAAAGTCAGGTATGTCTTCTTGATAGGCTATGTAGGGGGAGAAGGCATGTCGGAATTGGAGGTATTTATAAAATTGCGAACGGGGCATGGCATATTCTGATGGAGTTCCTGGAAGGACTTTAAGCTCTGACCATGTAAACCACCACAACTGTGTTGATCCCGATGGCCTCCCAACCCCGGAACCCGGACAGCAATGACAATTGTGGCAATAGGCCATTATGCCATAGGGGAGTTTCCTTTGTCAATCTACCCCACCAACCCATATCACGCAGCGCCCGTCTCCAAGTCAGAAACATTGTGCTGGTCGCAGGCAGTAACCCTCTAAGTGTCGGGCCAGAGTATAGGATCATATGCAGTGGCGTGGTGTCCATCAGCCAACGTTCAACCATGTATGCTGGATCTCGTCTGTCCCCATACCACCAGTCATTAAGGACAAGATGTGAGGCAGCATGGTATGCCCAGATATCAGGAGTCACCACACCCCCGCAATATGTAGACTGAAAGCAAGTCTTTAAAGCCACTCGTACTGCGCCACCCCCCCCCCCAGAGAAAGCGGGCAAGGATTGCGTTTAGTTGTCGGAACCAGGTGGGCAGTATCAGTATGGGTGATTCTGAAGCTGATACAAAAGACAGGCAGAGAGACAATCTTAAATATGGCTGATCTACCAAACAGAGATAGTGGTAAGTGCGACCACAAGCGTACCTGATCCCTGGTCTGTTTCCATAGTGGGGCCAGATTCCTGTCCCATGAAGTGGACTGAGAAGCCAACAGAAACATCCACAGATATTTAAACCCATCAGGGACCACCGTCACCTCCTGTGTCCATCGGCCCAGTTGGTCACCCCCAAGCAAGGGCCACAGGAAGGATTTACCCGTATTCATATATAAGCCGGAGGTCTCGCCAAAGATTTGCATTATCCTTAGTAATCGTGGGCCAGTTCTATTTGGCTGAGTGACAAAGAAAATCACATCATCCGCATAGAGAGCTATGTGGTCCGCTACCTCTCATGACCACTCGAAGCCACGGACCTGAGCATCAATCCTTACCCAAGCCGCTAGCAGCTCCATGGCTAGTGCAAAGAGGTAGGGAGATAAGGGGCACCCCTGTCGGGTTCCCCGCCCAATAGAAACATTTTTTGAAGTGGAGTCGGCCACACGGACTGAGGCAGTAATGTCGGTGTACAAAAGATGGATAAGTGTAAGGAGGCGGGGACAAATATTCAAGCGACTCAGCAATGCAAAGAGATAGGTCCAGCTAAGCGAGTCGAAAGCCTTGTCAATGTCTGCTAGGAGAAGCGCTGCCGGTCCATCAAGGCGGTCCACAGTCGCAATAGCATTATGCATATGGCGAATATTATGCCGTGTAGCATGACTGGCATGAAGCAGGCTTGGTCAGGGTGGATCAACTCTGTAATATGTGGGACTATGCGGTTGGCTATTACCTTAGCCAGGAGTTTGGCCTCGACATTGAGAAGAAAGATTGGGCGGTATGAGGCGTGGAGTTCAGGTGGTCGGCCTGGCTTTAAGAAAATTACTATCTCTGCTTGTCTCCAGTCCGGTGGGAGGCAACCCCTGTCTACAGCAGCATTGAGGGCCACCAGATATGGAGCTATCAGTTGAGATTGGTATTTTTTGTGGAACTCGCATGGGAAGCCGTTTGGGCTGAGTGCTCTACTCGATCGCAGATCCATCAAGGCCTCTTGTATCTCCTTGACTGTCCGCGGAGCATCGAGGGACCCGCGCACCGAGTCAAATAAGGTCCGCAGAGGCAGGTCCGCGAGGAACCGATGGACAACACTCGCTGGTAGAGTCTCCCAGGGGGCATATAGTTATGTGAAGTATTTGGCAAAGCTTGCTGCAATTTGCGCTGGGTCTGTGAGTATCGCCCCGTCTGGGCCACGTATACCTGGAACAGTCTGTGGGCATAGCGTCTGTTGACAGAGGCGATGTAGTAGTAGGGCACTAGACTTATCGCCCCAATGATAAATCCGACTGCGAGTAGCAAGCCAATACATTTTAGCTTCTTCCAGCAATTCACCTGCATATGTTTGTTGTGTACTAAGCAGTTGTCAGTGTGCAGCACTCCCGTCCTCCTCTCTGCCTCTGCGCTCTAAGTCGACCAACTAGGCCTCTGTCTGTATCAGTTTCTCACAGCGTTGTTTACTTCGTGCAGCGCAGAATGCAATATCACCCCCCCTGAGTGTGGGTTTCACAGCCTCCCAAGGGATTGCGGGGGATTCAACCGTACCCACGTTATAGGAGAGATAATCTGTGATAGCTGTGTGCATGTGGAGCCTATACTGCTCATCCTGCAACAGCCATGGCGAAAGCCAACAGCGAAACGGGGAGCGCTTGGGGTATAGGCGCAGCTGTAGTGACACGGGCGAATGGTCGGATAGACCGTGTGGCAGGATTTCAGCAGACAATAATCTGTGGGTGTGGGGTGCAGATATAAATAAGTAATCCGAGCGGGAAAAGGACTCGTGCACTCCAGAAAAAAATGGGTATTCGTGTTCTGCAGGGTGTAGCATCCTTCATGTGTGAACCCATCCCATCCCCTGAGTCAATGACAGTAGTCTCGACTCTCGCATGGCGCTCGGTCTCCCCGCGCTGCACCATCTATCTCCTATAGGACATAGTACGTCATTCCAGTCTCCCCCGGCTATCGTCAGGCCAGGTGGGATCTCCGTCCAGAGCATTGTCAAGCGCTCCATAAGGTTCCAGGCAAGGGGGGAGGGGCGTAGACACAGCAGAGGATGAGGGGCTCACCATACAGGACACCAGAAACTACAATGTACCTGGCCTATTGATCAGACCATGTCTTATTGTGAACATAGGGAACGCTGCAGTGGATAAGGATCGCTACGTCGCGGGAGCACCTAGGTAACCCAGAGTGGAAGGCTTGGGCAAACCCAAATCGTGCCAAGTATGGTGTCTTAGTACCCATTAGATGGGTTTCTTGTGAAAGTAGGACTTCTGCTTTGTAACGTTTAGCCTGTCAGAGTATGGCCCCACGTTTGATCTTATTGAAAAGCCCGCGAACATTCCAGCTAATGACCAAAAGCTCTCACCTTCTGGGATCTGTCATGGTTGATGGCATGTTTGATAATGGGCATATGGATAGGTGCATATACATGGGTGACCTGGTCTACCTGGGAACTATGTATGTTGTGAATGGTCGTGGCACTGAAAACAAACAAGAACTTCCCATTAACCCCCCAGCCCTCCCGACCCCCCAATACCTCAGGAACATTGAAGTATCTATTGCGGAATGATGAGCATCCCACCCCCAACGGGAGGTAGAATCAGCACTCAGCCTATAAAAGTTCCTTACACATGAAAGCGACCAAACAGCAAGGGAGTATATGTACAGAAGTAGCCCCAGTGTTTTTGCCGTCTAGATTGGCAAATATCTATGCAGATCTCTGCGGGATAGGGGTTAGGATGCTCCTGGCTCCAGTAGGTCATCTGTCAAGCGCCTTCGGGATTTGCTGCGGGTCTTGGATCTTTTCTTGGAGTGCGATCGATGGCGTTGCTTATCTGTGGTCCGGGTAATTCACGACGGGCCCCCCAGATGAGGAGTCTGAATCGATCCTGGGTGAAGTATGGGGCTTAAGTGTCACCACTTCATCCGTCCAGTGAAACACCTCCTCCGGTGTCTCAAAAAAGTGTGTCCGTGATTGGTAGGACACCCTCATGCGGGCCGGGAACAGCAAGGTGTACTAGATCTTGAGGCCTCAGAGGCGGGCCTTGGCCTCCACAAAGGACTGTCGGCGCTGCTGGACCAGCTTAGTATAATCCGGGAAAACCATAATGTGATGGGAGGTGTAAGTGAGGGTTGCCTTTAGCCTGGCCTGTTGTAGGATAGCATCTCTGTCCTTTAATTAAGGAGTCTAGCTATAATTGGCCTGGGGTGGGCACCAGGTGGTGGCTTCTGTAGTAGCTCCCGATGTGCACGTTCAATTATAAAGCATGGAGACAATGTGTTGGGCGGAAGCCATTTAGTGAGGGAGTCTTCCACACTACCACCTTCACAACCCTCGGGGAATCCCACAAAGCGGAGGTTGTTCCTGCGAGCACGTCTCTCTGCATCTTCTACGCGCGTCGCTAGGCCCTTCATGAGTGTCTCCAAGGTAGATACTTTTTTCTGAAGAATATTCACTGTATCTTCCACTGTTGAGATCCGAGACTCCGACTCAGTAATGCTTTGCACTGCGTTTCTAAGATCTTGCTGGAGCAGCATAACGCCTGAGCCCACAGAGCCAATCTTGGCCTCAAGCATTTCTCAGGAACGTGTGATCACTGCAAGTAGTGCTGCATTGTCCGTCATGGTTGCTGCCTGGTCCCCCTGAGCAGGTGTCAGAGCCACAGCACCAGTATATTTATCCATCGTACTCTGCTTTGGGTTCGCGCTAGGCAGTTTATCTTTGGCCATTCTATGAGTGTAGAGGAAAATGTCTTCCAGGTGTGAATCCAAGCACACCCCAGTACCCCACGATCACTGCGGGCCCATACCTCCGGCTGGATCAGTCCAATAGGTCGGCAGGGGACAGCAGATGGCGGAGGGTACCGCACCCACAAGCCACACCGAAGCCTAGTCCGACCGCTTCTGTGGGCCGGGCACCCGTCAACCCCCCTAGTGGGTACCATCACAAATCCCCAAGCCTTTGCTGTCCCAGTATGTGGATCAAGAAGAGAAACAGCCATAGGTTATCATGGGATAGCTTTGGGAAGCCTCAGCCGGCTAGAGGCCCAGCTTTCATCCTCTATGAGGGATCCTCGGCGCTGGGCAGGGCACTGAGCCTCAGCAGCGCAGCCCCCCACACACCGATGTGATGCTGAAAAGAGGGAGGCGGGGGGAGGGGGGGAAAAGTGACACACCTCTACCCCCGGTCCTCAATCAACTGACGGCCAGGCCACACCGATCCGCGTGAGTCCGGCCTAGGCCTCCCCTGACAAGGTCTCAGAGTGGCAGGCCAGCACCAAACTCACAGGTAAGGCTCCTCCCAAACCCCCAGGACCACGCAGGACACAGGGCGGGGGCGCCACAGCCCAACACGGCCACTGAGGCCTCAAGGGTCAGCAGCATTCAAGGCCTCCACATCCGCGGGCCCACCCACAGTGATGCAGCAGCCGGGAAGGAACCACCTCTGTTGCTCAACGCAATGCGGGCTCCAGGGCAGCCCGACTCCACCCGCGCTGCGGCCTGAAACAGCTTCCGAAACCTCGGTGAAGGCACCACACAGCAGCGGATCACTTCGCCCCCAGGGCGTAGAGCCCCGGCTGCACCTATGCAGTAGCCTGCGTCCCGGCCACCCAGAGTAACAGCTATGAGAGAGCAGGACTGCCACCCACTGCTGAGCGGGTCCCCAGGCAGCTGTACTACGCCCACACCATGGCCCGGCCTGACCAGGCCACCAAGACCCCGTTAGAAATATTAATGTGGGCCATGGGCCCTGCATCTCCAGATGCCGTAACAGATGGCCTCACCTCTTGGGGCACAGGGCGCCACTTCAATCACCCTAAGGACGGGTGTCAGGTCCCGCCGGCAACTCATCTCCCGCTGCGGCGTATCGTCTCCGCCACACCAGAGCCCCACAGGTCCCAGCCACACTGCAGACGCAGCTCTATGTCGCTCGCCCGCAGGAGCCTCCGAAGGGCAGCAGTGGACCAGCACAAGGAGCCGCAGAGTCCTATTCAGTGAAAGCCGGGCTCATGGAGCAGGATTAATAGAGGATTCTGAAAGGGTTACGGGAGCCTCGCTAAGGCGCCTCCGCCAAGATGGACTGCCAGGTCACGCCCCCTTCTAGCTCTCTTTCTGTACTTGCATCTTCCTCTTTCTACCTCTCCTTATCTTTCCTTCTTGCTACCTCACCTTTCTCTATTTACTTTCCTTTTTACTCTAACACACATATCTCTATACATGAAAAATAGCGAACCAACGGTGGACTCCAATGGCCACACCTCCTCGATGTGTTCCCCAAGTGATAATTTAGTGGTATATTCAAAGTTAGTGTGCACGATCAGCTCCTGCACCCACCGTTGTAGGATGCCAACTGCCAGGCAGATATACAATACTTTGAGAATACTGGAGAGGTGCACTCCTAGATGGGTATTATGTCAATAAGGAAGCTCAATCAGTATCTTCGTAGAAAAAATATATATGTCTTTATTTCAAACAATCCATAAGGTTTATGCAAAACATCAGCCAACGCGTTTCGTTCAATGGTTGAACTTCGTCAGGGCTGAAAGAAGTATAACATAAATAACATGAATACACTAATTATGTAAATAATAACAAACACCATGTACAAAACTAAACATTTTTCTATGTGGTTATTATACACGACACTGGAAACCATAATAAGTGCATAAAACAAACATACATAACATATAACAGACGATAAAATCCAGCGTTACCACTCATGTGGTAAACACTATAACTTCAAACACATAATTTCTTTATCCCCCATTGTATAGGTGCACATATGTAGATACAATGGGATAAGCTGGGAGCTTTGTCTCTACCACTAAGTGAGATATTAATTTTACGGGGGATGTACCCACGAACACCTATATAAGGATCAAGTATAGGTGTATCAATAGTAAAACCCAAATTAATTTAAAATTTAAAAAGGGAACACCTGTAACATGACCACAATCTATAAGTGGTCAAAGAAAGTCGCATTTAAGAATATTAACATTAATCCCATGTAGTCTGGATTAAAGTAACCTGGTTTATACATACCAATCGTAATTGCTGGCAAATAGTGGCGAATATTGCGCCCGTTACAAAGTAGGTCTTGGAACCCGATCCGGTCCAGAACCGGTCTAAAGTGAAGATTTAATATGTAGATCTCGAACTGCGCCTGTGCGGTGGGCCTCCTTGATAAGAGCCCAGTTAGTATTCCTATGCAAAAAATTTAAAATATATATTAAAATAGAAAGGTGTGCTTACTTATCAATCCGTTGAGTACTATAGGGTGAGGCAGGTGGATTTATCTGTGAAAGATAAAGCCGAAGTATAAAAGACAATCCATTCTAAAAAGTGGCAATATTTAACATATTATAAATCGGAACAATATTATGGGGTGCGCCAAGTCGTCCCCAGTATAAACCAAAGTAATATAGGAATAGTCAAGGGAAACGGAGGAATAACCCGTCATATTGGAAGACGGGCAGGCATGCTGAGTGAAGACGTCTAATAACGCGGGTGAACCTAACCCGTATAGTGGTCACCCGTATAATCACAATAAGAACGGTTGGGGCGTTTAATCATAATTAAAAGGATGCGAAGACATATACAACAGCGGGGTTTCCCAAAAATAGAATGAGGGTCAAACATTAATGCGCTGTTTAATGTCATCCATATTTGGATGCGTAAAGGGGTAGGGAGCATGGAAAACTAGAATATCACTGAAAACATGGTCACAGGGGGCAAAAAGTCTTCAAATGTCCACATATAATACGCATAAAAAATGTCAAAATCTTCCGATAGTGGCATATTGTGTGCAGAAAATAAACGAGTATATAAACAAATGTGACTAGCATAGAATCCGCGTCCACCCTGTGAAAGGCATTAAATAAGAAAGAAAAAGATAAAAGATGAAAGAAGATAAAGAATATACAGAAGATAGAAGATGACTCCACAAACTAGCAGTGCCCACAGCCTACAAGGCAAAGCGTGTAACAAAAAAAGGCGAGCAACAAACAATCAGGCAGCAGCGCGTCCAACCTCTACCCTAGCCTGTCAATATAAAGTGCGTAAAATAAATAAGAGATAAGCGAGTGAAGTTAAAAGCGAAGCAGCCTATTTCTCTAGATTAGAGGCAATAAATGTAACTGTGCGCATAAGCGCTTACCTACAGTCCGTCGAAATCACGTCTCAACTCATGGAAAAGCATCCATGGGAAAAGCGAGGAGGCCGGTATTTAATTAAGTGGAAAATTGCGCGCGAAAACGGTGAACAGCAGCGCGCGAGGAAAGACTGTATTGGCCGGATGCCAACTGGATGTGTTCCATCTTTGTTGACATTCCTGCGTGTCAATCAACGTCAGGGGATCAGTCATGCTGTTAGACCATCATGTTCAGGGTCGCTATAGCAACGGAAATGCTATAACATGGATAAAATGAACAACAGACTATGAAAAGGGGCCGTTATGCGCCGTACAATCGATCTTAATGGAATTGGGAGTTGGTATAATGGAAATCAGCGAAAAACGTGAAATCATTATATAAGAAATGCACGAAGTCGCTGTTAGCAAACTAACCGTGGATGAAGCGCAAAAGCATGCAACTTGGAGGAGCGAGATATTAATAGAAAATGAACTGGTCTACGTTTGATGGAATACGAGATATCCCATTGTATCTACATATGTGCACCTATACAATGGGGGATAAAGAAATTATGTGTTTGAAGTTATAGTGTTTACCACATGAGTGGTAACGCGGATTTTATCGTCTGTTATATGTTATGTATGTTTGTTTTATGCACTTATTATGGTTTCCAGTGTCGTGTATAATAACCACATAGAAAAATGTTTAGTTTTGTACATGGTGTTTGTTATTATTTACATAATTAGTGTATTCATGTTATTTATGTTATACTTCTTTCAGCCCTGACGAAGTTCAACCATTGAACGAAACGCGTTGGCTGATGTTTTGCATAAACCTTATGGATTGTTTGAAATAAAGACATATATATTTTTTCTACGAAGATACTGATTGAGCTTCCTTATTGACATAATACCCATCTAGGAGTGCACCTCTCCAGTATTCTCAAAGTATTGTATATCTGCCTGGCAGTTGGCATCCTACAACGGTGGGTGCAGGAGCTGATCGTGCACACTAACTTTGAATATACCACTAAATTATCACTTGGGGAACACATCGAGGAGGTGCGGCCATTGGAGTCCACCGTTGGTTCGCTATTTTTCATTGATTTTTTGGACCAGCCAGCACTCCTCAAAGTATCCCAACATCATTTATGAAAAATGCCTAAAATCATTGATAAAAGAGAAGAACTCGCACAGGACCTATTCGGCAAAGGATTCAGTGCGGCAGCTGCCGCGCCCTCTATTGATAAACAAGGCACTGGATTACGTTCATGCTTCATCAAACTTGAAAGGGTGAAAAAACAAGAACTCGCCCGCTGGTGGGATGGTGCAACCCTCCGCCAGTACATGGACAATAACAAGATTCCCAGAGGTCTTCGTATTCTGATCTTTCCGACCTTTGAGGACTTGAGTGGGGATCTTTGGGGGAATGGGAACACAACCTTGAAGGGGCATCATTTACAATGATGCGTATTTTGATTAAACATGCGAGTGAGAAGGGACAGAAGTTACAGGCAGAAATTGACGATCTAGAAAAACAGATTGAGACTATGGACTGCAAGGATTTAGTTGAGAAGAATTATGTAATTCTAAACAAAGTCATAGAGGAACACCAGCAGTACTTGAGAGACAAAAAAATGCGTAAGATTAAGATGGATGACCGAGATTACAGAGATGGTAGGATATATACTTTCGCCAGGAAATATGATAATCCCAGTAACAGTGAGGATAAGAAAAGGGACAGGGAAGATAGTTCTGATAACAAATCTGTCAGTAATACCTCACTGGCACCAAGTGGAAGTATTACCTCCAACCAATCGACACCTGAGGTCCCTTTAGGGGAAGGAGCAACCAACTTCCAGAAGGAATTGGAAAGATTACGACTAGGGGAGAGACAACCGAAAAGGGGCCCCAAGAAAACAAGGAGAGGTGGGAGGGCAAGGAGGAAGAGGAGACAGTCATTCCATGCTACTTCGCCCCAAAAAAAACTAGAGAGCACGACGAGAGTAGAACAGACTAGGGCTTCCACCACGGGGGATACCACTGGTCTAGTTGATAAACATGCAACCCAGCTGGATTTACACATTATTAATCTCTCTAGGAGAGAATTGGATGAATGTGAATGTAATGTCTTGAAAAGGGGATTGGGTTTCTGTCCCACACAACTTGGGGATCTCGTAGATGTCCACATAGATCTGTACAAATTCTTACATGTACTCAAATTAAAGGAATTTTTTTCAGAGCAAACATCACCTGTTGTCACCAATGTATCTGACACACCTGTTGTAGATCGAACAATTGAGGAAATACGACAGGTACAAACATTACTCTCTATTGAAAATGACCAAATGACAGATATGCGTACACTTTTGCATGATCTCGATATAGCCGAGAATTCCAACCGAGATACTGGTCTCAGGTGCAAATCCAAATTTGTTCCACAGAATGGCTACCATTCTAACATCGAGAAATTTGGGGAAATGATCACCAAGGAGTTGCATAAGCTAGATAACAGCACAAGGCACACACCACACCAACCACATAACCTTTCTAGAATGGAGAGAGAGGCCCTAAATAGATTAACAAAGGACTCCAGCATTGTAATTAGGGAGGCAGATAAGGGGGGAATGTGGTGGTGATGGATATACAAGACTATATGGGGAAATTTCCAGACAATTAAATGACCAGCAATGTTACGAACTAATAGGCCACAACCCTATTGGGGGTTTACAAGTCATCATAAATAGGAGACTAGCAGAATGGAAGGATGAATGCTTAATCACAGATGAGGAATTTAAATACCTACATGTTGATCACGCACGCTTCCCCTGCATTTATATCTTACCCAAGGTGCACAAGGGAGGCAGGTTCCCGCCTGGGAGACCCATCATTTCGGGGGTGGGCTCCCCAACTGAAAGAATCTCAGAATTTGTAGACCTCACATTACAGAAGCATGTTACCAACCTTCCCTCGTACATAAAAGACAGCAAGGACATTCTGATCAAATTTGATGGATTCTCATGGTCTGACGAACTAAGATTTGTTACCCTAGATGTTGTAGGGTTATACACTTGAATCCAGAATGAGTTCGGTATGTTGGCAGTCCGCCACTACCTGGACAAAGAGGGGGCAGATCATTATTCCTATAACCTCATGATTATGGATATGATTGAACTAATCCTGACTAACAACTTTTTCAAACATGATGAAAGGTGGTACCACCAACTTCAGGGGACTGCCATGGGTTCCAGGTTTGCTCCTTCGTATGCCGGCCTCTTCATGGGCTGGTATGAGAGGGAGCATGCCTGGAACAAACGTGCCTCCCCTGGACCAAACACATCGTGTTCTGGGGAGGTACATAGACGACATCATCTGTCTATGGTCGGGACCAGTAATAGAGTTGCAAGAATACCTGACATACCTGAATGATAATCCCTACAATGTGCAGCTAACGATGTTGCATCACAGCGAACACATAGACTTCCTAGATATTCATTTCTTTGTGAGGCAAGGTTTGGTACAGAGCACCCTATTTAGGAAAACCACATCCTGTAATAGCATACTGCATGCAACTAGCGCACATGCCAGCTCAGTCATTTCTAACATCCCGTATGGGGAAATGGTTAGAACACGACGAATCAGCAGTGAGGATAAGGGCTTTAAGGACAACATCACAGATATTAAACAACGGTTCTCACACAGGGGCTACAACCACAATATTTTGAAGAAGGCAGAACGGAGGGTACTCAACCTTCCTAGATCAGACACCCTCACACAACCGACATTCAACAATAGGAACAATAACCAAGCGAGAGGCTAAACTAGAGAGAAGATTGCGTTCTTTACCAACTACACAGCACACAGTGACAAAATCTTTAAGGCCTTTAGGAAACATTGGCATTTACTGTGGGACATCCCTAAACTACGTCCATTTATCAATGAGAACCCGTCGCTTGTCTATAGAAGGGGCCGCACACTGAGGAGGACACTATGTCCCAGTTATGTCATCACTAAACCAACAACATCTTGGTTGCCCGCAGCCCCGGTTGGCTTCTATACATGTACCACTTGCAACGTGTGCCCCCTTGGCCAAAACAAATGCAAAGAGTTTTGCTACAACACTGGCAAAACACACAAGATTAGGCACTTCATAAATTGCAACTCCCAGTATGTGGTGTATACTCTTGAGTGCCCCTGTGGTATGGTATACGTAGGTAGCACGGTGCGGAATCTGAAAAAAAGAATACAGGAACATCGCCGCGCACTCATCAATGGGGATACAAGATACCCCATGACTGAGCATTATCGCAATACACATATGGGCAATGCGGCTTTCAACTTTTGTGGTATTGATCACATCCCCCCAACAACCGTGGTGGGAATAGGGAGCTTATATTACGTCAAACAGAATCCAAATGGATTTGTAGACTCCAGTCGGTCCTAAAAGGACATAACACTGACAATGAATTTCATTATTTTCTGACATGAACAGACAGGCCTGTCTTCTGCATTAACGACCCGTTTCGGACTCGTATGCCTGTTAGTTAGATTATACATATAGGACAAGCCGGATCTTTCCAGGAATCACAACCACTTACATACACTAAACGTATTTCTGTGAGGCATCACTGACCTTCACATTCCAAAGTAGTGGTTTTGGATAACATTAATACACATCATCTTTCTAGGCTTCCCACTGGTCTTCATATATCGGGTTCCTATTTTCTGTTTAGGAACCCAAGCCTTTACAGGTAGGGCCATGTAACATATGTCATTTAACTGGATATCTCTTGACATACTTCATGTGGCCTTACACATTATTCCAATTTTATATGGTCCACTCCCTTAGCCAGTAACCTCCGTACCTCTGCCCGTGTATATCAACACATGAGTCTATTTTGACTCTATCCCCAGGCCACGAGTGTGGATGACACCGTTATAGCCTCTTGATTCCATATATATTATTTTCTTTTTCTTTTTTCTTTTTTATTCTTTTTCATTCCATGAACATGGATATGGATGATAATTTATCTCGTATTCCATCAAACGTAGACCAGTTCATTTTCTATTAATATTTCGCTCCTCCAAGTTGCATGCTTTTGCGCTTCATCCACGGTTGGTTTGCTAACAGCGACCTCGTGCATTTCTTATATAATGATTTCACGTTTTTCGCTGATTTCCATTATACCAACTCCCAATTCCATTAAGATCGATTGTACGGCGCATAACGGCCCCTTTTCATAGTCTGTTGTTCATTTTATCCATGTTATAGCATTTCCGTTGCTATAGCGACCGTGGACATGATGGTCTAACAGCATGACTGATCCCCTGACGTTGATTGACACGCAGGAATGTCAACAAAGATGGAACACATCCAGTTGGCATCCGGCCAATACAGTCTTTCCTCGCGCGCTGCTGTTCACCGTTTTCGCGCGCAATTTTCCACTTAGTTAAATACCGGCCTCCTCGCTTTTCCCATGGATGCTTTTCCATGAGTTGAGACGTGATTTCGACGGACTGCAGGTAAGCGCTTATGCGCACAGTTACATTTATTGCCTCTAATCTAGAGAAATAGGCTGCTTCGCTTTTAACTTCACTCGCTTATCTCTTATTTATTTTACTCACTTTATATTGACAGGCTAGGGTAGAGGTTGGACGCGCTGCTGCCTGATTGTTTGTTGCTCGCCTTTTTTTGTTACACGCTTTGCCTTGTAGGCTGTGGGCACTGCTAGTTTGTGGAGTCATCTTCTATCTTCTGTATATTCTTTATCTTCTTTCATCTTTTATCTTTTTTCTTTCTTATTTAATGCCTTTCACAGGGTGGACGCGGATTCTATGCTAGTCACATTTGTTTATATACTCGTTTATTTTCTGCACACAATATGCCACTATCGGAAGATTTTGACATTTTTTATGCGTATTATATGTGGACATTTGAAGACTTTTTGCCCCTTGTGACCATGTTTTCAGTGATATTCTAGTTTTCCATGCTCCCTACCCCTTTACGCATCCAAATATGGATGACATTAAACAGCGCATTAATGTTTGACCCTCATTCTATTTTTGGGAAACCCCGCTGTTGTATATTTCTTTGCATCCTTTTAATTATGATTAAACGCCCCAACCGTTCTTATTGTGATTATACGGGTGACCACTATACGGGTTAGGTTCACCCGCGTTATTAGACGTCTTCACTCAGCATGCCTGCCCGTCTTCCAATATGACGGGTTATTCCTCCGTTTCCCTTGACTATTCCTATATTACTTTGGTTTATACTGGGGACGACTTGGCGCACCCCATATTATTGTTCCGATTTATAATATGTTAAATATTGCCACTTTTTAGAATGGATTGTCTTTTATACTTCGGCTTTATCTTTCACAGATAAATCCACCTGCCTCACCCTATAGTACTCAACGGATTGATAAGTAAGCACACCTTTCTATTTTAATATATATTTTACATTTTTTGCATAGGAATACTAACTGGGCTCTTATCAAGGAGGCCCACCGCACAGGCGCAGTTCGAGATCTACATATTAAATCTTCACTTTAGACCGGTTCTGGACCGGATCGGGTTCCAAGACCTACTTTGTAACGGGCGCAATATTCGCCACTATTTGCCAGCAATTACGATTGGTATGTATAAACCAGGTTACTTTAATCCAGACTACATGGGATTAGTGTTAATATTCTTAAATGCGACTTCCTTTGACCACTTATAGATTGTGGTCATGTTACAGGTGTTCCCTTTTTAAATTTTAAATTAATTTGGGTTTTACTTTTGATACACCTATACTTGATCCTTATATAGGTGTTCGTGGGTACATCCCCCGTAAAATTAATATCTCACTTAGTGGTAGAGACAAAGCTCCCAGCTTATCCCACTGTATCTACATATGTGCACCTATACAATGGGGGATAAAGAAATTATGTGTTTGAAGTTATAGTGTTTACCACATGAGTGGTAACGCGGATTTTATCGTCTGTTATATGTTATGTATGTTTGTTTTATGCACTTATTATGGTTTCCAGTGTCGTGTATAATAACCACATAGAAAAATGTTTAGTTTTGTACATGGTGTTTGTTATTATTTACATAATTAGTGTATTCATGTTATTTATGTTATACTTCTTTCAGCCCTGACGAAGTTCAACCATTGAACGAAACGCGTTGGCTGATGTTTTGCATAAACCTTATGGATTGTTTGAAATAAAGACATATATATTTTTCTACGAAGATACTGATTGAGCTTCCTTATTGACATAATACCCATCTAGGAGTGCACCTCTCCAGTATTCTCAAAGTATTGTATATCTGCCTGGCAGTTGGCATCCTACAACGGTGGGTGCAGGAGCTGATCGTGCACACTAACTTTGAATATACCACTAAATTATCACTTGGGGAACACATCGAGGAGGTGCGGCCATTGGAGTCCACCGTTGGTTCGCTATTTTTCATTGATTTTTTGGACCAGCCAGCACTCCTCAAAGTATCCCAACATCATTTATGAAAAATGCCTAAAATCATTGATAAAAGAGAAGAACTCGCACAGGACCTATTCGGCAAAGGATTCAGTGCGGCAGCTGCCGCGCCCTCTATTGATAAACAAGGCACTGGATTACGTTCATGCTTCATCAAACTTGAAAGGGTGAAAAAACAAGAACTCGCCCGCTGGTGGGATGGTGCAACCCTCCGCCAGTACATGGACAATAACAAGATTCCCAGAGGTCTTCGTATTCTGATCTTTCCGACCTTTGAGGACTTGAGTGGGGATCTTTTGGGGGAATGGGAACACAACCTTGAAGGGGCATCATTTACAATGATGCGTATTTTGATTAAACATGCGAGTGAGAAGGGACAGAAGTTACAGGCAGAAATTGACGATCTAGAAAAACAGATTGAGACTATGGACTGCAAGGACTTAGTTGAGAAGAATTATGTAATTCTAAACAAAGTCATAGAGGAACACCAGCAGTACTTGAGAGACAAAAAAATGCGTAAGATTAAGAGGGATGACCGAGATTACAGAGATGGTAGGATATATACTTTCGCCAGGAAATATGATAATCCCAGTAACAGTGAGGATAAGAAAAGGGACAGGGAAGATAGTTCTGATAACAAATCTGTCAGTAATACCTCACTGGCATCAAGTGGAAGTATTACCTCCAACCAATCGACACCTGAGGTCCCTTTAGGGGAAGGAGCAACCAACTTCCAGAAGGAATTGGAAAGATTACGACTAGGGGAGAGACAACCAAAAAGGGGCCCAAGAAAACAAGGAGAGGTGGGAGGGCAAGGAGGAAGAGGAGACAGTCATTCCATGCTACTTTGCCCCAAAAAGAACTAGAGAGCACGACGAGAGCAGAACAGACTAGGGCTTCCACCACGGGGGATACCACTGGTCTAGTTGATAAACATGCAACCCAGCTGGATTTACACATTATTAACCTCTCTAGGAGAGAATTGGATGAATGTGAATGTAATGTCCTGAAAAGGGGATTGGGTTTCTGTCCCACACAACTTGGGGATCTCGTAGATGTCCACATAGATCTGTACAAATTCTTACGTGTACTCAAATTAAAGGAATTTTTTTCAGAGCAAACATCACCTGTTGTCGCCAATGTATCTGACACACCTGTTGTAGATCGAACAATTGAGGAAATACGACAGGTACAAACATTACTCTCTATTGAAAATGACCAAATGACAGATATG
This sequence comes from Calotriton arnoldi, assembly GCA_963921515.1. Classification (NCBI taxonomy): domain Eukaryota; kingdom Metazoa; phylum Chordata; class Amphibia; order Caudata; family Salamandridae; genus Calotriton; species Calotriton arnoldi. The sequence continues at coordinate 688,291 of CAWUFW010003175.1, read as the reverse complement.
CGTACACTTTTGCATGATCTCGATATAGCCGAGAATTCCAACCGAGATACTGGTCTCAGGTGCAAATCCAAATTTGTTCCACAGAATGGCTACCATTCTAACATCGAGAAATTTGGGGAAATGATCACCAAGGAGTTGCATAAGCTAGATAACAGCACAAGGCACACACCACACCAACCACATAACCTTTCTAGAATGGAGAGAGAGGCCCTAAATAGATTAACAAAGGACTCCAGCATTGTAATTAGGGAGGCAGATAAGGGGGGAATGTGGTGGTGATGGATATACAAGACTATATGGGGGACATTTCCAGACAATTAAATGACCAGCAATGTTACGAACTAATAGGCCACAACCCTATTGGGGGTTTACAAGTCATCATAAATAGGAGACTAGCAGAATGGAAGGATGAATGCTTAATCACAGATGAGGAATTTAAATACCTACATGTTGATCACGCACGCTTCCCCTGCATTTATATCTTACCCAAGGTGCACAAGGGAGGCAGGTTCCCGCCTGGGAGACCCATCATTTCGGGGGTGGGCTCCCCAACTGAAAGAATCTCAGAATTTGTAGACCTCACATTACAGAAGCATGTTACCAACCTTCCCTCGTACATAAAAGACAGCAAGGACATTCTGATCAAATTTGATGGATTCCCATGGTCTGACGAACTAAGATTTGTTACCCTAGATGTTGTAGGGTTATACACTTGTATCCAGAATGAGTTCGGTATGTTGGCAGTCCGCCACTACCTGGACAAAGAGGGGGCAGATCATTATTCCTATAACCTCATGATTATGGATATGATTGAACTAATCCTGACTAACAACTTTTTCAAACATGATGAAAGGTGGTACCACCAACTTCAGGGGACTGCCATGGGTTCCAGGTTTGCTCCTTCGTATGCCGGCCTCTTCATGGGCTGGTATGAGAGGGAGCATGCCTGGAACAAACGTGCTCTCCCCTGGACCAAACACATCGTGTTCTGGGGGAGGTACATAGACGACATCATCTGTCTATGGTCGGGACCAGTAATAGAGTTGCAAGAATACCTGACATACCTGAATGATAATCCCTACAATGTGCAGCTAACGATGTTGCATCACAGCGAACACATAGACTTCCTAGATATTCATTTCTTTGTGAGGCAAGGTTTGGTACAGAGCACCCTATTTAGGAAAACCACATCCTGTAATAGCATACTGCATGCAACTAGCGCACATGCCAGCTCAGTCATTTCTAACATCCCGTATGGGGAAATGGTTAGAACACGACGAATCTGCAGTGAGGATAAGGGCTTTAAGGACAACATCACAGATATTAAACAACGGTTCTCACACAGGGGCTACAACCACAATATTTTGAAGAAGGCAGAACGGAGGGTACTCAACCTTCCTAGATCAGACACCCTCACACAACCGACATTCAACAATAGGAACAATAACCAAGCGAGAGGCCAAACTAGAGAGAAGATTGCGTTCTTTACCAACTACACAGCACACAGTGACAAAATCTTTAAGGCCTTTAGGAAACATTGGCATTTACTGTGGGACATCCCTAAACTACGTCCATTTATCAATGAGAACCCGTCGCTTGTCTATAGAAGGGGCCGCACACTGAGGAGGACACTATGTCCCAGTTATGTCATCACTAAACCAACAACATCTTGGTTGCCCGCAGCCCCGGTTGGCTTCTATACATGTACCACTTGCAACGTGTGCCCCCTTGGCCAAAACAAACGCAAAGAGTTTTGCTACAACACTGGCAAAACACACAAGATTAGGCACTTCATAAATTGCAACTCCCAGTATGTGGTGTATACTCTTGAGTGCCCCTGTGGTATGGTATACGTAGGTAGCACGGTGCGGAATCTGAAAAAAAGAATACAGGAACATCGCCGCGCACTCATCAATGGGGATACAAGATACCCCATGACTGAGCATTATCGCAATACACATATGGGCAATGCGGCTTTCAACTTTTGTGGTATTGATCACATCCCCCCAACAACCGTGGTGGGAATAGGGAGCTTATATTACGTCAAACAGAATCCAAATGGATTTGTAGACTCCAGTCGGTCCTAAAAGGACATAACACTGACAATGAATTTCATTATTTTCTGACATGAACAGACAGGCCTGTCTTCTGCATTAACGACCCGTTTCGGACTCGTATGCCTGTTAGTTAGATTATACATATAGGACAAGCCGGATCTTTCCAGGAATCACAACCACTTACATACACTAAACGTATTTCTGTGAGGCATCACTGACCTTCACATTCCAAAGTAGTGGTTTTGGATAACATTAATACACATCATCTTTCTAGGCTTCCCACTGGTCTTCATATATCGGGTTCCTATTTTCTGTTTAGGAACCCAAGCCTTTACAGGTAGGGCCATGTAACATATGTCATTTAACTGGATATCTCTTGACATACTTCATGTGGCCTTACACATTATTCCAATTTTATATGGTCCACTCCCATAGCCAGTAACCTCCGTACCTCTGCCCGTGTATATCAACACATGAGTCTATTTTGACTCTATCCCCAGGCCACGAGTGTGGATGACACCGTTATAGCCTCTTGATTCCATATATATTATTTTCTTTTTCTTTTTCTTTTTTCTTTTTTATTCTTTTTCATTCCATGAACATGGATATGGATGATAATTTATCTCGTATTCCATCAAACGTAGACCAGTTCATTTTCTATTAATATCTCGCTCCTCCAAGTTGCATGCTTTTGCGCTTCATCCACGGTTGGTTTGCTAACAGCGACCTCGTGCATTTCTTATATAATGATTTCACGTTTTCGCTGATTTCCATTATACCAACTCCCAATTCCATTAAGATCGATTGTACGGCGCATAACGGCCCCTTTTCATAGTCTGTTGTTCATTTTATCCATGTTATAGCATTTCCGTTGCTATAGCGACCCTGAACATGATGGTCTAACAGCATGACTGATCCCCTGACGTTGATTGACACGCAGGAATGTCAACAAAGATGGAACACATCCAGTTGGCATCCGGCCAATACAGTCTTTCCTCGCGCGCTGCTGTTCACCGTTTTCGCGCGCAATTTTCCACTTAGTTAAATACCGGCCTCCTCGCTTTTCCCATGGATGCTTTTCCATGAGTTGAGACGTGATTTCGACGGACTGTAGGTAAGCGCTTATGCGCACAGTTACATTTATTGCCTCTAATCTAGAGAAATAGGCTGCTTCGCTTTTAACTTCACTCGCTTATCTCTTATTTATTTTACTCACTTTATATTGACAGGCTAGGGTAGAGGTTGGACGCGCTGCTACCTGATTGTTTGTTGCTCGCCTTTTTTTGTTACACGCTTTGCCTTGTAGGCTGTGGGCACTGCTAGTTTGTGGAGTCATCTTCTATCTTCTGTATATTCTTTATCTTCTTTCATCTTTTATCTTTTTTCTTTCTTATTTAATGCCTTTCACAGGGTGGACGCGGATTCTATGCTAGTCACATTTGTTTATATACTCGTTTATTTTCTGCACACAATATGCCACTATCGGAAGATTTTGACATTTTTTATGCGTATTATATGTGGACATTTGAAGACTTTTTGCCCCCTGTGACCATGTTTTCAGTGATATTCTAGTTTTCCATGCTCCCTACCCCTTTACGCATCCAAATATGGATGACATTAAACAGCGCATTAATGTTTGACCCTCATTCTATTTTTGGGAAACCCCGCTGTTGTATATTTCTTTGCATCCTTTTAATTATGATTAAACGCCCCAACCGTTCTTATTGTGATTATACGGGTGACCACTATACGGGTTAGGTTCACCCGCGTTATTAGACGTCTTCACTCAGCATGCCTGCCCGTCTTCCAATATGACGGGTTATTCCTCCGTTTCCCTTGACTATTCCTATATTACTTTGGTTTATACTGGGGACGACTTGGCGCACCCCATATTATTGTTCCGATTTATAATATGTTAAATATTGCCACTTTTTAGAATGGATTGTCTTTTATACTTCGGCTTTATCTTTCACAGATAAATCCACCTGCCTCACCCTATAGTACTCAACGGATTGATAAGTAAGCACACCTTTCTATTTTAATATATATTTTCAATTTTTTGCATAGGAATACTAACTGGGCTCTTATCAAGGAGGCCCACCGCACAGGCGCAGTTCGAGATCTACATATTAAATCTTCACTTTAGACCGGTTCTGGACCGGATCGGGTTCCAAGACCTACTTTTTAACGGGCGCAATATTCGCCACTATTTGCCAGCAATTACGATTGGTATGTATAAACCAGGTTACTTTAATCCAGACTACATGGGATTAATGTTAATATTCTTAAATGCGACTTTCTTTGACCACTTATAGATTGTGGTCATGTTACAGGTGATCCCTTTTTAAATTTTAAATTAATTTGGGTTTTACTATTGATACACCTATACTTGATCCTTATATAGGTGTTCATGGGTACATCCCCCGTAAAATTAATATCTCACTTAGTGGTAGAGACAAAGCTCCCAGCTTATCCCATTGTATCTACATATGTGCACCTATACAATGGGGGATAAAGAAATTATGTGTTTGAAGTTATAGTGTTTACCACATGAGTGGTAACGCAGATTTTATCGTCTGTTATATGTTATGTATGTTTGTTTTATGCACTTATTATGGTTTCCAGTGTCGTGTATAATAACCACATAGAAAAATGTTTAGTTTTGTACATGGTGTTTGTTATTATTTACATAATTAGTGTATTCATGTTATTTATGTTATACTTCTTTCAGCCCTGACGAAGTTCAACCATTGAACGAAACGCGTTGGCTGATGATTTGCATAAACCTTATGGATTGTTTGAAATAAAGACATATATATTTTTTCTACGAAGATACTGATTGAGCTTCCTTATTGACATAATACCCATCTAGGAGTGCACCTCTCCAGTATTCTCAAAATATCTCTATACATCATATCTATCTCTTCCCTTTCTTCCTCTACTTCATGCCTCTTTTCTTCAGATATTTCTGTCCATCTCATGTACGCTACCCTGTCAAAGTCACAGTTCTATTACTAAGCACAGGTGAATGTCTAGCCAGAGAACTGAATGCATAACAAAGAAGAGGGACAAGGCAGGGAAGAGAAATTAGAACAAGGGCATTTGATTTTAACCAATGGAATGGAGAAAATCATCAGGGCAGAGCTGTGGTTTTTGCTGTTGCAGGCAGCATGAATGCAAGTGGTAAAGGGGCATGAAGTTGTGATTACAACCAGCAACTAAAGCTAAAATTACAAGTGAGATGTGGATATATCTTATGCAATAAAATGGTTGGGGTGCCTACACATGAATGACACATTTAATTTACTTTTTAACACCTGCTTTCAAGTGGTGTTAATTTTTGGTGCAAAACCCTGTCTACTATGGTAAGTAGATAGGGTTTTGCATCAAAAACCATGGGCATTAGCACAGGAATGCCCATGTACCATCCATGGAAAGCCCCTTTGACGCAGAGTAAGACAAAGCTTTGCACTGGTTTGCGTTACTTTTTCTTTCAAACTAAGACCAATACCAATTTGGGATGATTTGTAAATCCCCAAAAAGATTCTGCTTCGGGTCTGAATTTAAAAAGTAGCACACACCTGACACAAAAACCTTTGTAAATCTGGGCCTAGAAGTTTCTTCCACTTCAAATATGGCATCAGGTATACAATTAGGACTCTCAGACCCACTCCAGTTGACTTCTGGACCTGCTGCCAGTGGCCTGCTGTGTAATTCAGATGACTGCCTTGCTGGACTAGAAGGAATGCACTGCTGAATAAATCCTGCCCTCTGCTGCTTGAAACCTGCTTTTCTTCTTGAACCCAGGACTTCTAGACTGTTTCCAAGGACTAGTTGTCTGGCCTCCTGACCAGAGCCTCAGGAACTGAAAGAGTTTTAACCATCTAGGAACTGCACCTGGGCCCAAACTAAGTGAGTCCTGATCCTCCTAGTGGTGCCCCACCAGTTCTACAACCTTGAAAGTGGTGCTAATGATGCCCAGATACTTAGACTAAAACTTGCTCTGAGAACCTAGAGGAGACCGGGACCAACCATCTCATTGATCTGCCCTAGGAGCATAGCTAGTTGGCCCGACTTTGCAGTAGCTCCCTCTATGTTCTTTTCCGCATCAGCAAATCCTGTTCAGTGGCTCCTCCCAAAAAGAGTATTCGGCCTTGATAAACACTTGTCAGCTACAGCCTGCATTTTCATCACATTGAAGATTTTCGACTTTCCATAAAAGAGACAAAGCCTGAACGTGCAAATCTTCACTGGGTCTTCATCCAGCGACTCCTCTATGATGAAGCCTCTTCCTAGGACACCTCCGACTGCCTTGCCCTGCTGAACTTTACCTTCCCAAACATTTTTTTCAGAACATTTCTTCTAAGACTGAAGGTATGTGAATACTGGACCCAATCCACTTCATGTATGAGAACCGCACTCCATCGTGGTGAGACATAAGTTTTGGCTTTCCCCGGTCTTGCCCGACTAGATATCCGTAGTTGATGCTTTGATCGTTTAGGCACTATGTTTCACTATATACTTTAAATATTCATAACTCCCATTGTCCTGAGTGGATTTTTGCTGTTTTAGTGTCAAATAATTTATGAAAATGTACTCTATTCTTCTAAATTGGTGTGGAATTTTTCTTCTGTTGTGTTTTCACTTTATTACTGTTTAAGTACTGCATAAATACTTTACACATTGTCTCTAAGTTAAGCCCGACTGCTTTTGTGACAAGCTATCAGAAGGTTAAGCACAGGTTAATTTAGTGACATTTTGTGGTTCATCCTGACAAGGATTGTGGCAGTTGCTTGAGAAGGGCTCACACCCTCCTACAGTAACAACCCAGTTTCTCACAGGACGTTGTTGTTTTTCTTAGGAAAAACCTTTCTCCACTTGTATAAATCTGAAAATCAATCCAATGCCATAAAAATGCTGGACAGATGTTTTTCACAGTTGGTCCCCTTGAAGCTCTGGAGCACAGTTTTTTATAAAGTTCCCAAACTTCTTTTGTTGCCCAAACAACCACAAGAGTACACTTCCATTGACCCCAGGACCACAGCAGCAGCACTTAGGGGCCGATTACGATGGTGGGCGGATCGCCCCCGCCGGGCCGGCGGTTGTCACCGCCGGCCTGGCGGGGGCGATCCGCCCGCCATCCCGACAGCAAAGACCCCCGCCATATCATGATGGCTGGGGGGTCCGTGGCGGACAGAAAGACCGTCCGCTGCTTTTCCGCTGGTCGACTCGTCGACCGGCGGAAAACGTGCTGAATATGGTGGCGGTGTCTGGAAGACACCACCATCCATATCACGATGCAGGCTGCGAGCAGCCTTTCCATGGCTGCATTGCCGCCATGGAAAGGCTGGCGGTTCCTGCTGTTGGGGGCCTGTTGCGGGCCCCCAGGGTGTTGGGGGTGCACCTGCATTTGCATGTACAATGTGGCAGGCACCGCGCGGTGCCTGTCACGTTGTGCATGTAAATGCACAACATGTATTTTTACATTGCGGCGGGTGCTGCTTGCAGCACCGCCCGCCGCAATGTAAAAATACGGGATGCGCCCGCCAGTGTGGCGGGCGCATCCTGATTTGTATAGCGGGACCGCCGCACCTATGGCGGGCGGTCCCTTTTGCCAATGCGATTGCAGGCGGACTTTGTCCGCCCGCCATCGTAATCGACCCCTTAGAGACTCTCGGGATATTAGACAGAGGGCAACAGCAAAGTCTGGGTCTAGTTACCACTTGTCAGCTGTGATTCTTCAAAGTAATGTACTCCTCAGCTTTGTTATGTTTCTGTAGTCACCCAGATGATCAGAGTTATAATCCTCAGGTCCTTCTCAAAGGTCAAAAATGCCAAGTGCAGAAGATTCAGTCTGCCTGGTATCTTTTTGCAAGTCTGGCAAAGTTCTGAGGCAGGTTGGGTGAAGGTGCAGCTTTATAGGGTTCACCAGCCTGTGGGTGGGGGGACACCCCAAGACACTCCTAGATCCTCTCCCCTCCTAGTTACTCTCTGACTGATGGAGTTAAGATTCCCAGGCCCTGGTCTATCTACTTTCGCACTAGTTCCTGTTTCTCTTGCTGTAAACAGGACTAAAATGCAATGTTTCAGGGCAAATCCAAGATGGTGAAGTGTTCTGCCACATTAAACCTGAGCTCTGAGGCTAGGGTGTAAATGGGGAGTATACTTTGTTAATCCTAGAGCCGCCTCACCTATGTCTAAAGCTAAAATCCAGTTTAAAGGAGACATTGTATGTACCCACAACAAAAAATGAGGGTCCTTCAGCGAGCAGATAGGGGATGCACAAAAATTGCCCTGGCATCCCTTTTGCTCCATTTCAAGTGTTGCAAAGTGTTTTTTGTATCTCAACAGACAATCCAGGTGTGATTTGACATTGATTTCAACAGACCCCACCTATATTCTATTCAGCTCAGAGAAGTTGTCTTTGCCCAAGCCTGTCAGCATATTGTGCACTCCTGGGAGGAATTCATAACTCTTTCACACCTCTTTCCAGGCTTCACACTGGCAGGGAGTTGGCATAGTCTAATGCTAATTAGACTTCTGACAGGGCAGACACGAAAAGTATACATTTCTAAAAGTTACTTTTCCTTAAGTACAAACCGAATTCATCATTGAATAAAAATTTTAATAACTATAAAAATAGTGCTCTAGTTATTTTTGTAGCTGGTCTCACTCCTTAGACACTGTATTAGTTCTTTAATCTGTACTCTGGTTTTCTACATAGGACAACTAGGCCTGCCACAATGAAAATAGTTTTCATCACCTTTTCACTGTATAGACATATTAGCATTCAATTTCTACATGTTCCAGTTTTCTATACCCTACCTTGTGGGCTACAAGACTTACATAGGGCGACTTACTAATATTTAAATAGTCAATTTTATAGGTTATGCTAGAGGTTTTACACTGTAGTAGTCAAGCTTTCATAGAAGACCTGAAGCCATGTTTTCCTTTGTTACACTAGTGGGTGGCACAATAAGTGCTGCAGTCCACAGATAACATTTTATCTTTCAAAGCCATCAGTGTATTTTCTGCACCATATACTATGGTCATATTAAAAAGTTAAATAAGCCAACCCCGGATTACCCAATTTCTACATGGTTTAAGGGTCAGAACACGTACACTGAGCTCTGGAAACCGGTGCCCAAGTGTGCAGAGTCTGAAAATCAGCAATGAAATTCAGCAAAGGGGGTGACCATGCAAAAATAGGGTATTTACTCACATCATACTCTGGGGGCCATATAACTATAAGCAGGGACATTATAAATTAAATGTTATATGCCCTGGTGAGGGAAAAACTGTCCATATCATAAATTGTTGCAAACTCCACTTTGGTGGCATGGGCACTTTAAAAGTGATACTCAACCTTATTTTTACATATTGTGCACCCCCAGGGTCTCCCCTAGCTTTCCCAGGGGTGGGGGGCAATATAACTATAAGCAGTGACCTTATAAAAGATGTTTTATATGCCCTGGTGAGGGAAAAACTGCCCATGTCATTTTTCCCCGTTGTACATATGTAGCTCCATAGGCTAAAATTGCAATATTTTATTTAGATACAGGGATGTGGAATTCCTATAGCCCGGCAACACGTTTTCATGTGTATTTTGTCCTTAGGACAAGTAGGCCCAACCCCCTACAGTACAAACCCTTTGGCTGCCAGTTTACAGTACCACATTATGGATCAGGGAAAGGCATTGCCTGCAGTTAAGGTAATATTTGTGTCCATGTGTGAATGCTGTTCAAACTTGTACTTATGGTTCATTAATGCAAAACCTTTATTATTAGGGTGAGCACTCTAAGTAAATGTTGTAAGCTCAGACTGCACTGCTGACCGTGGTTCCAGTATAAAAATGTGTACACACGTTTTCAATGTTTAGCAATATGAGGCTATGTATAATGCTCCCAGAATGCTCTCTGATAGATGCAAATATCTGCAAAAGCTTGTAAGCAAGATTGATGAATCTTTGCTTTCAAAATAAAATGTTCACAAAGAAATGCAACATTTCGCTAAACTACTGTAAAATTTTAGGTACCATTTCTTTGCAGCATCACTTAGTAAAATGTGTTGATGTATGCTAGTGTTTCCCAAAAATATTCATAATGGAAAATCAGTGTAACCAGTTATAATAAAATTATGGTAAACAAAAATAAACAAGCATTGGTAATGCCAGTAGGTCTGAAATTGTTGGTCAGCCTTTTGGTTTTGTCAATACGTGACTTGTTTTGGCATGTTTTGGCTAAGCGATAGACAAAGCGAGAGAGACAGAATTTTAATAAACACAAAAGGTCATTGTTAACGCCAGCCCTAATTAGGGGCCCAATTATTAAATAAAGTCTCAAAGGTGCGCCCATGTCCTTGCATTAAGTGCAGATATACAGCTTTCTTGAATTCACAAGACTTTACAGAAGTGTGCCAAGAAATAGCACCCCTGGAAAATATTTGTGAACTGCATTTTAGCACGAGCAAGTATGCAGGTGTACATTTGCTCATATGAAAAATCTGAGCATTTACAAGTTCACTTTCCCTCCAACCACTTTTTTCCCAACCCTGGAAGAAGTTTTATGTCTGCTATTGTCAGGAGTACATTTCCAACCTTTCCCAGTATGGGAAAAGAATAGAGAAGAGTTGGTGAAAGCCCTTAAAACATGCAAGTTAGTAGGTTTGCACAGACTCAAAAGGGCATTCCAAACCTGAAACTGTTGCTTACCATTACCTTCAGCCTCAGTTTGTAGATCTGCAGAAACATGGCAACATAAGGGAATTGCTAGTATTCAAACCCTACTATGGAACGAGCCCTGGCATAATCATAGAGGCTATTTCAGAGCTCTTATATAATGAGATTGCTGCCATAATTTGTCGCCGCACTACATGGCATGAAAGAGACAAGTGGATTTTGTTACAGGACAAGTAGATTTATTAAAGCAACCTGCCCCATGGACAAGTAGATATTTTATTAAATTCCACACCCCTGAGATATAACTATTGCTAGGAAAGGAGTCAAAATATCATTCAGGGAAATAAAGGATTGGAATTGATAAATCCAACAACTTGCCACAGTTGAATTTATCATAGCTATTACAGAGGAGAATTTATAGAACTTTTTCTTCTGCAAGCCAAAAACCAGCCTTTTGTGGTTTCTGCTGATTGGCCAGCCTTAACAGGCTTGACCAGGCTGCTTTCATTAGGTGATACCTGGCCTGGCTGGAGCAGAGGTTATCTGATGGAGAGAGCCCTGAAGCTGAGGAGGATGGGTCCTGCAGAGGGGGCTAGGTAAATCAAACTGAGCTCAAAGAGAGAGCAGATCAGTAAGAATTGGCAGACATACCTACCCCCACATCCTGTGCCACAGCTAGATTACTGGCTTAGGACATGAATTTGCAGAGGTCAGGGGGAGGAGAGCTAATAGAAATGATCCACACTGTGGGTTGTTTTATCTGGCTCTTACTGCTCTGGAGAGAAATCATCCATGTTGGACTTTGGAAGTGTAGTGCTTTGTGGGACAAGAAGATGCCACACTTTAGAGGAAGTTGTCATGCTTTTGGGTGGCACCCAGCAACTCATTGGACAGAGGTGCCCCTGCTTGTTGCCCCAGAACACTAAATAAGTATGTGAGAGCTGCATAGTCTCTCAGATCTGCTGCCTAAAACTGCAAGGAAAAGAAGGATTGCCCTGCGGGAATCAGGATTTACACCCAAAGGCCTGCACTCTGAATGACTGAACATGCTGCTCAATCTGGTAATACAGCCCTGGGGACAGTGCCTTGCTTCAAGGAGGATTAAGGAGTGGACTCCCTGCAAGCTCCAGGTTAACAGAGCCCACCTGCATCATCTCCACCACAACTCCCCATCCTGGAGTGCGTCCTGCGGACTTTTAAGGATTTTGCCAGATACATTGTGAGAATTGTGGTCCAGACATCCCAGAGACCATCTAGGAAATTCCAAACCTTTGTATTGGTGATTTGGACACTTGTAACCTACAAGGGGACCTCCAGGAAGCACCTCCTGAAGTTTGAAGAACTTTGGAGAACTTTTGTGAAAAAGCTCCATGAGGTGACTGACCCGATGTTGAGAGTCAAGTTGACTACCTTCAACAGCAACCCGTCCAGGATTTCAGGTTTGTCCCGCTGAAAGCTCCGGAGTTCCAGACTTTCATGTTTTGAACGGGGCCTTGCGAAAAGTCAAGCCGGCGAACCCTCTTCAAATCTGACCTGCTGTGGAAGGTCGAGCGACGTCGGAAGAAAAAGCTCCAGAAAAGTTTCTAAGTGTGAAGGTAAAATTTTGACCGAGGCATCCCGCTTAGTGTTTCTGACAAGGGCTCCATTGCGGTCGGCCTCAACCTTTGACTTTTTCCCCGTCAAGGGTGACCAGATGTCGCTGAGTGGCGCTATATGTTTGTAAGCACAGCACAAATATGTCTTATTTTTATAAATTTTTGTGGGATTTTTATTCTGTGTTGTGTCTTACTTATTTGATGTTCTTAAATGCTTTACACTCCGGTCTCCTAAATTAGGCCGGACTGCTCGTTGTCAGCTATCAAGGGTTGAGCCAGGTGCTAATTTACTGAGACCTTTACTGGACCCTATATCATGTTGGTGGCATACTTACCCCTACCAATAAACCACTTTCCAACAGGGGAATTGTGTGATTGATGGGACAGGAGACTACTGATTTACTCCAGGAATCCCACTCCTCTAACCTCTTACTGAGGGTCAAGTCATTGACACCCATTTCCTTTTGTAAAATCACTTCAAATGATGATGACAGTAGCAGAAAGAGCAGGATCATTGCACAGACCACATATAGTACACTCCTTTGAAATACGACTATCTGTCACTTAACATTGCCCAAAAAAATATTGGCAGATCATCCACACTCTAAAGCGACATCTCAGCACACAAAACTATATTAAAATGGCCTTTATGGATCAGGACTGAAGTTTTACATTCAGACTTTCCACATTTTGTTTGCCTGTGTTTTCTGTACAAAGGGTAACATTTTGTGATTAAGTACAGTTATTGTAGTGCTTTACACTATTGTAAAATTATATTTTTATTTGTAGAGCATTCCAACATCCCTGGACCACACCCCTGTTAGATAAAACCTAAAAAAGAAAAGAAAGAAATTACAGATATTGTACTTATGTTTATTTTTAGTAGACTTCAATTCGATGAAAAATGTATCATCCTTTTAATCAGCAGCTGCAAGTGTCATTCAAACCTGCAAGAACAGCGATTCCAATAATATGTCTTATTGTTTGGAATGAGTACAACATATATTTTTTTGTAAATTAGAAACATATTGTTTCGGAAAATTCAAGTTGTTGTTAAAACAGGACACCCTTAGTTATCTTTAGAGATAATCTAGTCCCTATTTATCTATCAATGATCGTCGCCTACCTTGCATTTCCAATTTAGCTTTGTTGATGCTTCTTCACTTATTTTAATGAATTATGTTCTATGAATTACTTGTTTGAAGGTAATTTTTTATTAAGTGCACAGTTAATTAAAGCCTTAGCACTAAGTGCTTGCATGAAACCTTTACATTAAAAATAGCACAGTAGAGCTTGAATTAACAGTACATAAAACATGGTATAAAAATGAAGCGAAGAGTGCTAAAAGACTAAGGAGCCGCTTGTTGCCAATGTAGCCTTTAAATAAAACACTGCTACTGCCCCAAGCTACCTGCTTGTTGTAACATAACATGTGTATTTGTAAAGCGCGCGTTCACCACTATGGGTATCTTGGCGCTGAATAACATATGTTTGTTGTTACCCAACTCAATGGTACTCATTTTATCGACCTCAGATGGATGAAAGGATGAGTGGACCCGCCGGGATTTGAACCTGTGACCATGAGGTTGAACACAGGCTCCTGCAGTAGACGCATTAGTCCACTGAGCCACCAGACCCTGCCTACAGAGGAACTGATGCACAGGTTCAAAAGGGCACTTGTTCAGGGCCTTAGATAGCCGCAGGAGTTAAAACTTCCTATGTGCTTGTGATTTTCTGATCCAGCCTAATCAGATATTTTGTGAGCCTGCAGCTCAGTTGTGTGTCCGTTGCGTTAAAACAGGCTAAAATTGCAGGCCTACAGCTGCATAGCCCCCTCTGGTTCCAAAATGGCCTTAAGATAGATCTTCAGTCTTTTATGTTGGCTTTGCAAATACAGATCTGGTGGACCAAGGTCTTAGGAGCGTTTCCGCAGAGCCGGCAAAGCCTTGTCGTGTTGGTACGCCTTCATGGAGGTTGATGTAGAAGAGAGGGCAGGCAGCCCATACGGAAACTCATGAATGCTCTTTTGAGCTGGGCTTTGAGGGTTATGCCCAGGTATGGCTGAAGTATTAGCTTGATGTAAGACAGTGTGAGCAAGGTGCGCCATCTCCGTGCAAATGCTACTTTATCTGCAAGCAGCAAACAGGTTCAACGTGCTTGTTTACCATGGTCTTGGTCTGGGAGTAGGTGGTGAAGGTCTCTCAATGGTCTGTTAGGTCCAGTGATGCCAGGGAGCCAGTGAGACCTTGCATTGGGTTGTTTGACTAAGCCAAATGCAAGGTGAGGCTGGGCTGGAGACATATATGCTGGCAAGAAAAGCACAGCCTTGAAGAGGTAATAATGGTGCTGTCCAGGTGAACAGCATCTCTCCCCGTTAGAACTTCGCTTCCGTAGGCAATGGTGGGAATTAGTTTCACCTGGATTATTTTCAGCCGCAGTTGAAAAGTGGAAAATCCTGTGGCTGCTTTGATGCGCTTAAAAGTGGCAGTGAGATCAACTGATTTCTGGGGCATAAGCTCCAAGTGTGGTTTAAAAGAGCCCTGGTTGTCGACAGGCATGCCTAGGTACTTGCATTCTTGTACCTCTTCAATTTTGTCCCTGCCCATATACCACTGGTGTGGACTCCATTATGGTTTAGCCTGGATCATTATTTTGGACCTTTTTAGGTTGATCACCGTGGCATTAGCATTGGAGTATTGGCTGTGGCATCCAGGAGTCATTGGAGGTGGATTTTGGACCTGCTAAGTAGCACTAGATCATCAGCATACATAAAACACAGGAGTAAGGTATTGCCTAGCTTCGGAGTGTGAGAATTTATGTGCGCTAAGCAGGTGGGCAAATCAGCTACAAAAAGGTTAAAGAGGGTTGGTGCTAGCACAAACCCCTGGCATAGTCCATGGTGGTTTGGAATTCTTCTTGATAGGTGGGCTCCGTCACCAAGCTAGATCCTTACCCAGGTGTCAGTGTGGAGAAGGATTATAGCTCTCTGCATTGAACTAGGTATGTTCCAGCTGGTCAACTTATTCCAAAGCTTTCCTCTGTCTACTCAGTCAAAAGCAGCCTTGTAATCTATGAAGGAAAGGTAAAGGTGTTGCTTGGATGCCCTACTATGGCCAAATAGTAGAGATATAGCCAGTAGGTTTGAGTCTGTGCCTGCTCCTTTGGCAAATCCTGTTTGTTTGAACAAGATTACGTTGTTTTCAGATTACCATGTCACTAGTTCTTCTAAAAGACAGCTAGCAAGGTGTTTTGATCACACGACCGAAAGAGCTATGACAATAGTTAGCAGGATCAGACTCAGGGCCCCCTTTGTAAATCAGGGCGATTGTTGAGCCTTACCATGAGGAGGGAGTGGTGTTTAAAGTTATTAGGCTCTCATCTACTGACTCCAGATGCTTTGCCCAGTGCAATTTATCTTCCTTGGACATAGAAGTCGGTATGCCGTTAGGACCTGGTGCCCCTTCTCTTCAGGTTTTTGAGATCGGCTGTACAATTGTTTCTGCCTGAATGGACAGAAGGCTTGAGGTTCAGGGCCCTGTTAGGATGGTTTTTGGGTCAGGGGAATCTGTTGCTCGAGGAGCGATGGTCTTCTGCAGGCTCAGCTTAGGGCCTGATTGGCCAAAGTGTTTTGTGAGATATTGGTACCACGTCTCTTCTGGAATGTTGACTGTGACTCTTGTTTGAGACAGTTCGATTAGGTTGTTCACCGTCTTCCAGAATTTATTGTACCTGTTAGTCTTGAGGTTGTACAAAAGTTTAGCAGAAAGCTTGACACTTGCCTCTCTTTTCAAGCTCCACATGTGCTTTATATGTTCTAACCTGGACTTGGCCAGGTTTGTCTTCAGCATGTCATCACTTGGATACATTGAGGCTACATTTGAGCCCCTTGGTTTTTTAATTTGTGGCTGATCGGGGAGCGTTATATTTATGTCTGAAGTTTCCACGAAAGGATGGGTGGCTGTCTACAAATTTTGCTGTAAATTACTCCCAAGCGGTGTGAGCAACACTCGTACTATCCAAAAGGGCTTTCCACAAGCCTTTAGCTCCTTCTGACAGGTCAGTAATTGTGCTTGATGACCATATAAGTTTCCTGTTGTTTACGGTGTGGATGTTGCCTTGGAGTGCATCTATTGGTTTGTGGCAGTCTAAGAACAACACAAGGGATAGCTCTTGCAGTAGATGTTAGCTTTCATCCCTCGGCTTGATTAGGAAGCTGGGGACCAGGTGAGTGAGTGGAGCTGACGGCACTGTAAAGTCGATTAGAGTACATGCCCTGTGGTTGTGGTAGGAGAAAGACGGTGGACGGTCGTTGTGGAAGTTACAATTGACTGCTCGCAGGTTCATGAACTCTAGTTTTCTGATGAGGTTGCAGCTCTTTTTGTCATGCTTTAATATTGGGTTATAGGCTTGATCTGGAATCAACCAGAAGGCATTCTAGACAGTCATTGACTACTTGATCTGAACTGGCAACAGCAGGTTCATATTGAAATCCCCTGAGAGTATTATTTTGAAGGAGGAAAGACTGTCCTGTAGGGCTAGGATTTCGTTTATCAGGTGTTCTTTAGCCGTCTGTTTGTCTTTCGCTTTTGGGGGTATCTAGATGTTCATGAGTGCTAGGTTGAGTCTCAAAGGGCCCTGTTTCAGGGTGATTAGAACTGGCTGCAGGTTGCTCCAAGCTTTGACTTAATAAATAGGTACTTCTGTACTGACCTTTTTGCTCAATTCTATGGTATTATCAAAGCTGGATGGTTGTAATGCCCAGCTTCACCGTCTATTAGATTCCCCACTTGCCCTCCTTATGGGCATCCTGTACTCTGCAGTACGCCCCATCAAGAGCCTAAAGAAAAGATGACCACTTCATTCCAATCCTGATGGAACTCAATTGGATCCACTTGCCACCATGTGCATCTTCAAAGACATCCGATTCACTTACAAAGCCACCTGAACTGAACCCCCACACTTCTGCCTTACAAGATAACCACATCTGGTGCCTCTGAGAACTCCTGCACCCTGGACCATCAGACTGGGGATGAGAAGTAAAAAAAGGCAACAAGCCTTCTACATTCATACCTTCAGGGGTATATTTAATTGAGTGTACCTCATACATTCACCATGCATCATGGTACACGTGTAATGCAAACACCCAAGTCACACATGTTGAGACACAAAAAGCCACTTTGAGTGCCCTTGGATGGTGTAAACGTACAGAGAAATGCAACGCTGCACAAAATGCAGTGTAGCATCACTGTGTGCAAGGGTGGGATTCAATGGGCATTATGGGGGTGTCTCCTTACAACTCCCATGGTTCATTAGGCATGTTATGTATCCCACACCAGGTCAACTTTGAAATGTGACAAATACATTGGGCCCTCAGGTGAGTGTAACAAGGAAAAATAACTGAAGTCATCCAAGTCACTTCCCCTTCCTATTTGTGCTACATACTGTGGCACACATACTTAGACAATCAGACCTATGAGGCTTCATCATGTGCAGGAAGGTGCCCCCTCCTGCACAAAGACAATCCTGCATGCAATGCAGGCACCCGAGCACTGTGGTGCAAGTGTGCCTGTGTTTATGCTAGGCAGCACGTTGTGTGCCAGTGTAGGGTAAGGGTCAGGAATGTGCTTTATGGCCTAAATACTGCACTCTACTGCCCTTTCTCAGTGGCGCAGTGCAGACATGTGACTTGCTGCACTGAACAGTGCCTCTTACCCAAACATCTGGGCCCTTGTGTTATGTGCACATAGTGGGAACAAAGCACTGCAATGTGTAGACAATAATGTCCCACATTGATATACAGTTACTAATCTGTCAATGGTAATAGCAACAGAACATCAGTGAGTAGCAATGTGTCATTTCACTCTGTGTGGGTGGATGGTACCACATCAACTGCACTGGGTAACAAATCACAAATTAAACTATGTAGCATGACAAACAAGACAACAGGAGTACAAAGGCAACACAAAAGATAAGTGTGAGATGAGTGTTCCTCAATGGCGTACCTACTCTTGGTATCAGTCAAAGGTCAACAAGGTCAGTGATGTGAGAACAAGCACTGTGGAAATGAGCAAGTGCGTCATATATGGCAGTATACTTGTATGTTGACCAAAGTTTCAGGAGCACACAGGAAGAAGTATGTGGAGAGGCCATGTGTGGGATTCTATGTCAGTGTAGGCCACAGACATGTGTAAATGCCAATACGGGATAACATTGTGACACCAACAATACAAAACACATATATGTCTCAGCAATACTGACAGTCTATGTAGGCATATATAGGTAGGTTGACAGCTGTATTAACTGATGTAACCAATGTGATGGCTCGCCTGTCCTGTGGAGTAAGTAGCCCAAATGAAAACCATATGAATCTAGCAATGTATAAGACACAAAGCCAAACACAATACTTCCAAACATGTCATGCATCAGTCATCAGCATAGAATAACATCCAACCTGGACAAGGCACCACAGTGTACTCAGAATACCAATCTCAACATTCATTTGCCACACTAATGAGGTAATAATCAAGGCATAGAAGTACACAGTCCCCTACAACTTAGAATCATACACATACATGTGAAAAACCAATGTAGTGTGTCTACTTTTGTGGTAGACAGCTACTTGTAACAATATCAGTGTACCCCACATATATGATGGCCCACATTGCAATACATATGTGTCAATCAAAGTGCACCATGACAACTTCTCTGGCAAATAAATAGCCGAAGCCTTACAATAAATTGCATAAAAATCCATGTGACACGTTTGGGCTGCATTTATGCACCAAAATCCCACAGTAAAGTAAGTGAAGAATGAAATGGCTGAGTCAATGTCATGTAGGCCACCAACAAGATCAGTTTTTTAACATGAACATATGTATGTTAAGCCCGGGGCGGAGACCTTCGCTCCGCCCGCGGAGTGTGTGGAGATTTGCCTCCTCTGCGTTCCGTGGCGAACGCGGAGAAGGCAAATCTACGACACTCCGCAGCGGAGCGGAGTTGGCCAGCCCCCGCCTCCACCCCCCCATATTAACAAGTAATTCTACATAACTTAAAAAAATATTAAAACCACTTACCTGTACTGCGGCGTCCCCGGGCTGCCCTCCTCCTCTTCCTCGCCGTCTGGGTAATCCTTGAGAAAACTGCGTATCCGCGCGCCCGCGCATGCGCATTTCTAGCAAGAAATGCGCGGGCGCGCGCATGCGCAGATTTCTCTAGAATTACCCAGACGGCGAGTAAGAGGAGGAGGGCAGCCCGGGGACACCGCAGTACAGGTAAGTGGTTTTAATTTACTTTTAAGTAATCAAATTACTTGTTAATATAGGGCAGTGGAGGCGGGTGGCGGAGCGGAGTGTGTTTGCAACTCTGTGGACCTCCGCGTAGCCCCGCTATGCCCACTACGCCCACAACGCCCAGGGTTAATGTATGTGTGAGTGCATATAACATAGAGTGATCAGGAGCATCTCTAAATACCCATGACAGTAAGCTACTAGATAAACATGAAAGTCAGGATGTAGAAGTGTCCAATGTATCAGGCCATGCTAATCATTTGCTATTACACAGAGAACTGGAAGACACATGTGTAAACCTATGGCCAACTTTATAAGTAACACATATTGTGGAATACCCTAAGAAATGAGTATGAGTAATTTAGTACCCATAACACAAGTGGACAGGAATGTAGCTGTAACAGAGAGAAAAATCATACACAGTTCTAATTTATTTTTACCTTTCATCTGACCAAGGATATGGTCTCCAGCCATGGGTTATGACTTCAATTGCACATCCCCAGACTGAGCCGGAACAACAGTACAACCAGGCACTGGTCAAGACTCGGAACATCGTGGAGTGAACTTTTGGTGTGCGGAAGTCCTGGTTCAGATGCCTGAAGGTGTCAGGGGGGGGATTACTATACTCACCTCCTATGGCCTGCAAGATCATCCTAGCATGTGCCATTCTCTACAACATCTGTGTATGGACAAATGTCCCATGGGATGTGCAACATGAGGAGGACTCAATGGAGGAGGAGGATAAGGATGAGAATGAAGGAGAGATCCAACACAGATTGGCTGATAGTCAGGGACACAACCACATTGTGGAAAATGTCATTTCTTAAAGCACATATACTTTGAAGGACAGAATGTCAGAACATATTAAAAAGGGTTTAACATGGAAGTAAATGTTTGGATTCATTATTTACGTTAGCTTTTATTTCACAGTCCCAGTAAATATCAACTCACCCACCTCTCGTCAACTAGAATAGGCCTCAAAACATAATAATCATGTTATCTGACTTGTTGAGCAACATGGGGCCATGCCACACATCAATCAATTCCACATATACAGAAATCCAATGTAAAGCAGTGTACTGCATTAAAGAGGCAGGCCAGGCATGCCATATTTCCAATTCCAAATTGATTATTACTTTCCCCCATAACAGATGGAACTCAATGAAGGTTGGAACACAAACCACCAACTACCATACCTGAGAAAAACCTCACATTGTAGTGTGTCTCACCAATGTGGTAGCAGGCAGAATGACAGCATTTTGCTGGAACTAATGTTGTTGCAGATACCATCAGAGATAATGAAGGACAGTTGTTATGGACAAAGGCCTAGTGTAATGTAAACATGTAAAAACTGTCACTTAAAGAATACATACATGCATGTGTGGCTTTCCACAAAACACAGCATGTGATCTATTTCCTGGTTACATTGTCACATATACCAAATTATGCTACAGTGGATCAATTACACATTTGCCCTGCATTGCACAGCATTGCAATGAGGAACAAAGGCCTGTAAAACTACAATATGAGCAGATGACATTGTACAGTGAGTAAATAGCTAGAGAGGTATGTCATTGGATATTCTTTATGCAAACATCTGAACACCTGAAAAATACAGAGATGCTAAGAGTGTGATTTCACAATGTCAAAAGTCAGAGAAAACTGTATGTGCATAAAGATTTCGATTGGAACTTACTTTTGCATGGGAAAAGTTACTTACCTCTGACTTGAGTGTACAAGTGCATAGTTGAAGGGATCATAAATCTTGTGTCATCCCTGAAGGAAGTGGCCCTTAGGGGCCACTCGCGATACTTACAACCACCTGCTATGCCTTCCCAAGAAATGAAGAGTCGGTCAGACAGTAGAGAATACAAACAAGCATTTATTAGCAATACTCTGCAGAGGAGTCCAATCTGACCTGCACCCTGAGATGTCTGCCGAGGGACTGGCTCCCCAACGGCCTGCAATGCATGATCATTCCACCAAGAGCCCCCCAACCACGCCCACAGTGGAAAGTTACCGGCCAGGGCCGAACATGAACAAAGAAGGCACAGAAGGATGGGCTACCACCTGCCAGATGGGTACATGCTATCGGCAACTCAAGGTTACTGCGCTGAGTCTCAGCGTCTCCTAACGTGGGAGCAGAACTACACACTCGGATAGGCATGCGAGGACAGAATGACCTATTCATTAGTAAGTCAGGAAGCAGCCTTGAACAGGAAAGAAAAATAATAACTAAATATAGTATTCTGCTGAGGCAGGCAATACGAATAATGAGGCCTAGTTCAGACACAGCCTAATAGGGATTACAAAATACAAAATGGAGTCACACTTGCAAACTAAAGCTTGCACGTTGCAGGGATAACTCAGTGGGTTGCATAACGTGAATACAAATGGCCTCTATTTAGCCACACATTGCTAACCTAATGTAGCATGATACGAGTGCATAGCAGGAATGGGATTTTCAAACCTAACAGACCCTCCTTTTAGCATGGGTGGCTAAATGCTTTATTGAGACTATCCAGCAGGGTCTTTACAATTCTAAGTGGGAAGGAAGAGAATGCATAGTCTGTCAAGGTACAAGGGGGAACAAAGCAGCACATGAGTATCAAAATCTACTTAATATTCAAAAATACCTTCGTCAATAAGCATCATATCCTGGATATCCTGCATCATCATAGTGGAGACCTTAGTATCGTGTCCTGGCAATTTAGGGGTAGGGGTGAGCTTGCTCACACAATAGGTGCAACATGCTGGAAGGCAATTAATACATAGGCAACATGTGACGATGACATCTGCGATAACTATGAGGGCAAGTAGTATCTTCCAACCCCATGATGTCAGCAGACCCCAGAACCACCCTGTGAGGGACCATGATCCATTATCCTGATGGATATCTGAAACAAGCCTGTGTAATTTCTGTATGACGGAGTATACATTAGGGGTGTTATCAGGAATGTAAACACAGCAACTGCTGCCGATGACGCAGCAGGCTCCGCCCCTATCAGCAAGGATGACGTCTAAAACCATCCGGTTTTGAAGAGCAACAAGTCTAGTAGCCTGAAGCTCGACTGTAATATTAGTCAGTATACCTGCAGTAGTGTTATTGACTCCCTCAACTACTCTAGCAAGGTGACGGATATTACGGCTATTGAACATGGGGCCCCAGAACGGCAGAATGCCCTTCATGATGTCAGTAAATTGCTGTAGGGAAGTATCTGTTTGATCTATATCTTCTGGATTGACAACTCTCTTGGCTCGATGCAAATGTAGATCCCTAAGCTGTAGCCTATGATCCTTGTGATAATTAGATGGTGCAATATAAACAGAGGGCAAAAGAAAAGAGACATAACACTGGCCAGACCATCCCCTGGTAAGCCATGTATAAGCCTGTCCCCCACAAACAAAGTATACATTGGGAGTTCTGAGCAAAGGTGGGCTACTAGTAGTGTTCAATCGATATGTATAGTTACAACTGCTCTGACCTACTGGAATATTCGCTGTACCTTCAACACAGAACCTAGCTGTTGTATTGATCACAGGGACGGGCATGGCTTTGTCTTCAGTTATATTTCGTTCCTGGAAACATCTAAAATATTCAGTAACATTAAACCCTTGAAAATCCAGCAATTCGTTCTGCAACCAAGTGACATTCTTATTATCCTCAAAAATATTCATACAGGCTTCTGGATGTAGGGTACCCTCCTTTCCATCTGCCCCAGGTGTATATCCATGGTGTACCACTATATACTCCAACACTGCTTTGTAATCAGACTGTACCATATTCATTGCGTCAGCATGAAATTGCATGTACACCATAGAAAGCAATTGGAACCATGCCTCACAGCTACCCAAGTATGACACCAGTAGATCGTTCCTGTGCATAACTGAGGGAAGTAACCCACACACCCAACAATTTGTGGCATTAGTTGTACTGTGTACCTGATGAAGCATCTGCAGAAACGGATTCTCAACATAGTTCTGTCTATGTCTTTCTTTATGTGGGGCCAGTGTAACAAACGAATGCTCAGGTGGAGCCGGGGTAGTCCTTATAAATGTGTGCACAGGATGCTGTTCTTCTAAATACCACACACCCCAAATAGTGTTATTGTTACGATGAAAAGGACCACTACCACTACCACCCTACTCCCAATAGACCAACTGGACCACACAGGACCACTCTGCTGTAATGGTGGGGCCACCAGAGGCTGTTCCTCCTTCATAATTGCGCGGCCAAATGGGTACATAGAAAGAAACTTTAGGAATTGGAGCCACAGAATACAACCGACCAGATGGGTACAAATCACCCAGTGTCCTTCAGAGCCTCACTGGTAGACTCCTATTGTTCATCAACGACGGTGCTATGAAGCACTTCCATGGGGGAGCTGCGTGATCGCAGCCCTTGCTGAAAAACAAATCCTCTTCTTTCAGGATAGGGCCCCCTCCCTCCTGGGAAGACACCCTCAGCTAATCCTGTCCAGTGTCCAGGGGGGTGCACCAGCGTAACTCACTCTAATCTAAAGCAGGCACCTTAGGCATAGCACCTACGCCCTAAGCTCGAGTCCTTCCCTAACTCCTGGACTGCCCTACTGGCGCACTGTCCTTCCGTCGGGGCCGCAGGTTGTACCTGGCAACCCCAGGCACTTCTTCATCAACAAAAAGGGGAAAATTCAGGCTCAGCAGGGCATTGAGACTCAGGTGTCTGTGCACCAGAAGCAGGAGCATCCGGGGCGGCCCTTATCTCTAGGGGGACTTCTTCAAGTAAGACCTCGTCGCTCTCTTCATCTGTCTGCGCCCACCTCAGTCGGGCATCAGAGAAGGGAATGAAACGGGGAACTCGCTCCCCTTCCTGGTCAGCAATGCTGTCGAGGACCCACTGGTCATACGGAAGTGGGAGAGGGATCTTCTTGACGTGCGATTCGTGTACCCAGTGCTTCCGGCCTTCAAGCTTTACTGCGGTGCGGGTGGCGAGTAGGACCCTTCCACTGAGGCTCCAGGCAGTTCTTTCGATGAAAATTCTTCACGAACACGAAGTCCCCGGGCTGTAGCTGATGCCCGGGCCCCTCTGGTACTGGTTGCAGCGTGGCGTGAATCTGTTGGTGGACAGAACGAAGATCTTTAGTTAACTCATACAGATAGTCCACAAGTAGGGGGTACTCTATCTCGGAAAAGCGCTTGGGTCTTGGGACGCCCCAGACATTGGCGGGGTGCCCAAAGACCACCTCATACGGGGACAGCCCTGTTCTAGAATGCGCTGTCGCTCTGGTAGACAACAAAGCCAGAGGTAGAGCATCGGGCCATCGCAATCCTGTGGTTTCTTGAATCTTCGCTGACTTCAATTTGAGAGTACCATTGTACTTCTCAACCAAGCCTGCTGACTGGGGGTGGTTCGCTGCATGAAACTTCTGTCTAATATGCAAGCCTTTACACACCAATTCAATGACCTTTGAATTGAAGTGACTTCCGTTGTCACTCCAGATCACACGCGGTAATCCATAGCATGAGAAGAACTGTTTTAAGAGAGCCTTCGCCGTTGCCATAGCCGCATTCTCCTTAGTGGGGTAAGCCTCAATCCATTTACTGAATGCACAAATCCCTACCAGCACATCCTTCAGATTGTTAACTCGTTCCATTTCGATGAAATCCATCTGGAGAACCTCGAAAGGGAAGGAAGGCGGTGTAAAATTACCTGCAGGTGTAGGAGTACCTTTCCCAGGATTATGTTTCAGACAAATGATGCAGTGTTTCACTAGGTGTGTGGCTACCTTAGGGATATTATCGTTTCACCATACTGGGTCCAGTAGCTTACATATTCCTTTGGCACTAATGTGTGCTGGGCCGTGGGCCATAGTAACAACAGGGAACACATAGGCGTTAGGCAGCAACCATCTCTGTTTCCCAGACAAGACAGTCCAACACCCATCCTCGTCCAAACGCCCTGTCCTCTCCTCCCATACTGCCAGTTCATCTACTGTCACCTCGCTCTGTATTTCCCTGACATTTTCTACTGTGTCCTCGAACATTCCATTGTCTGGAACCCACCTAGCGGGGCCTGCCACGAACATCTTTTTCATCTTCAATCTAGCTGTCTCCTTAGCTGTCTGATCTGCAAAAGCATTTCCCCTTCCAACATCGTCTGTTACTGCTTTGTGAGCGCTACATTTTATTATTGCAAGCTTATCAGGAAGTGTCAGTGCTGACAACAGTCTATGTATCAATGGACCATGCTGTATTTGCAACCCATGCGAGGTCAAGAACCCTCTCTCCGCCCAGAGGCGCCCGAAATTATGGGCCACCCCAAAGGCATACTGGCTGTCGGTGTAGACATTGACAGTCAGTCCCTCACTCAACTTGCAAGCCCTAAGGAGGGCAACCAACTCTGCAGCCTGGGCTGATTGGTATGGGATAATACAGTGTGTAACGTTGTGATTGCATAAGCTGCAGTAGTAGTGCCATCTGGTAATTTGAAAAAAGAGCATCGACATATAGTTCCCCTTGGGGTTCAGATAAGGGAACATCAGTCAGGTCTACCCGTCCCTTTGTTTCTTCCTCAGTCCGAAATAAACAATCATGGACATCATTGTCCTTTTCTTCCGAAGGGAGGGGTAGTAACGTGGCTGGGTTCAGAGTAGCACAGCGTTTGATGGTAATGTGCGGAGCAAACAAAGTTAATTCATATCCAGTCAGACGCGCACTAGTAAGGTGCTGTGTTTTGTCTTATTCAACAGTGTGTCCACAGCATGAGGTACCATGACTGTGAGATCAGTATTAAGGACGAGCCCTGCCAATTGTCTGATAGAAACTGCTGCGGCAGCCCTCAGGCAACTCGGGAAGGCTCTGGCGACGTTATCAAGAATAGCAGAGAAATACGCGCAGGGTGTACCTTGCGTTGGGTCTTAGGAACAGGCATATTAGTAATAGCAGCTATGCGTTCAGGTGTTAGTCTACGACCCTCCTTCAACAGTAGGTGACCTAAATAGGTGACCTCCTGTCGACAATATTGAAATTTCGAAAGTGACACTTTGTGGCCAGGGTGCGCCAAATGTAACAGCAATTTAACTGTGGCCTCTTTACAACCATCTTCAGTGTCTGAAGCCACAAGGAGGTCGTCAACGTACTGCAACAGCACATTACCAGGGGGGAGTACCAAGGAATCCAATTGAGCTTTCAAAGCTTGGGTATAGATACTAGGACTCTCCGTATAGCCTTGGGGAGCACAACAGAACCTAAAGTTCCTTCCGGCTATTGCAAATCCAAACAGATATCTGCTATCTGTATGTATTGGAATGCTGAAGAAAGCATTCTTCAAATCTATCACAGAGAAGAATTTTGCAGACAGGGGAATCATTGTCAAGATCGTGGTAATGTCTGGGACTACAGGATACTGGTGAACCACTATTTTATTCACCTCTCTAAGGTCAATTACGAAGCGGTAAACCTCAGGGTGAGCATCAGAAGAATCCAAGGGTGCCATTTTAAGAATAGGAAGAATAGGGCTGTTACACACATTCGCCGCTGTCTCCTTAACCACACCAGACTTAATCAAATCCTGTATTATTTGCAATAAGGCCTTTTCTCCTGCCTGGGATATCTTGCACTGGGGAATACGTGGCCATACAGCGTTGTC
Organism: Calotriton arnoldi; assembly: GCA_963921515.1. Lineage (NCBI taxonomy): Eukaryota > Metazoa > Chordata > Amphibia > Caudata > Salamandridae > Calotriton > Calotriton arnoldi. The sequence continues at coordinate 661,049 of CAWUFW010003175.1, read as the reverse complement.
CTTAATCTGTATAGAGACCGGTGGGATCTGGAGTAACACCAAATCCATGTCTCCTGTAGCCCACAGTGTGCATGGCACATGTTTAAACTCAGCGGGGAGGGGGGCTTCCTTTGCGAGACATTGTGTGGCACGGGCCACCTGTGGTCCAATAGTCCTGTAAACACCGTCTGGAGAACAATTTTTTTTCGCACGCAACATTTTTAGCAAATCCAACCCTAACAAATTCTCCCCACAATTTGACGTTAATAGAAATGCTAAATCAACCGTGAAGGGGCCAATAGTCAAAGCAAGAGGTTTGGAAATGGGGCTGACAACCGGCATGCCTGAGAAACCCACCGAAATGTTGTTTTGGCCGGACAGAGCCGCCCCCGGGACAAGTGAACGGGAAACAGAGCTATTCATAGTCCCTGTATCGACTAAGAATTTCTCGGTCGTACCGTGTGTTAGAAATGGGGGTCTCTAGTTGGCAGAGGTAGGCACCTTTGACCAAATAGGGACCCTTGCTTCTAGTCAGGGTAAGGGGGAAACACACTGTTGATAACCCCTGCTCACCCCCTTGGTAGCTTGGCACGAGCAGACAGGCTTATCCCCAAGGCAATGTGTAAAGTATTTGCACCAACACCCACAGTAACACAGTGAAACACCACAAACGGACACCACACAGGTTATTTATGAAAATATAAATATCTTTATCTAATGTTTAGGCCAGACCAACAACGACAAAAATCCAACATACATAGATAACCTTTTCTTAGAAATGTTCTTTGTAAAAACAAACGTGTAGTTTCTGTATTTCTACAAGCAATAGGACCATGGCAAAACAGTTCTTAAATTGGAGTAAATTATATGGGATCCATAGTTCAGTCTCAGGATCACAAAGGAAGCGTGGGCGGAGACTGTATCTCTCCTAACCTCCAAGGGATGTGTCACTAGCGCTGATCTCCTAAGCGCCTGCACCGTCCGGTTGTCAGCACAAATTACTCGGCGCCGGTGCGCGGTGCTTCTCGGGAGCTAAAATGCCACTTTGCCCCCACGAGACTCCCTCCGTCGTCAGCCTCTCTGAGACCTTGCCCCCGGGTCCCCTCGGGACCAAAAAGAAAGCTTGAATCAGGCCCCAGAAATACTGCAGGAATGCGGATCGTCGAACTGTTGACCGCGTTGTCAGCGATTGCCAAATATGCCCCAGAAATACTTTAGGAATGTGTGGATCGTAGCCGCACGCAGAGCCCGGTACTGCCGCTCCTCTAGGGGCCAGTACGGGCCTTGCGATCCCCTCGGCACAAGTAACAACAGGCGGGAGGCCAAGAGCACTCTCTCGCAGACCCGCGCCCCCGCCCCTGACGGTAACAACCCCATGCTCCTTGGGTTTACTCCGAGCGGTTACCTGGGGGGCGCAGTCTCTCTTCTTTCTTCCCCTCGCCGGCCGCAGCGGATCTCCGGGATGAGGTCGAGTTGCTGAGCGATGCCTCGTGCCTCCTGGAAGCCAGGGCAGCTCTTCGTTGTGACGAGCCCCCCGTTGCCGGGCAACACCCCGCGCTAGCACCAATCCCAGCGCTGCTCCTGCTTCAGACTCTGGTTGTGGCGGTGAAACTGACATACAGCGCTTCTCTCGGAGTCCTCACCGGCCGGTGGCAGTGAAACTGACACACAGCGCTCCTCTCGACGTCCTCACGGCCACGATCAGTTAGAAGGCTCCTGCCAGCAACACGGGTTATTTAGCAGGACACAGGCTGGGGGCAAGCACACGACCACAGCGATAACAAAATGTTCTTCCTGGAAACTTTTGTATCCCTGAGTTTCTGAAACAGGAGGCCAGCTCTCCTCAGGCCCTTGGAGACTCTTGTCTTCAGAAGAACAAAGCACACAGCACAGTTCCTCTTCAAGTAGGGGGACTCAGCACACAGCAGAAAGTCCCTTAGTCCTCTTCCTCAGCAGAAACAGCAACTGCAGGTTAGCCCTCAGACACACAGCAATGGCAGCACTTTTCCTCAGTCTTCTTCAGCTGTTCTCTTTGGCAGGGATTCCTTCTTGATCACAAAGTTTCCTAGTCTAAAGTTTAGGGGTTTCAGCTCTGATATTTATACCCCAAAAGTCTTTGTTCTTCATGTGTGAGGGGTCCTGGACCCAGTCCAAACCAGTTCTGGGCGCACTCTGCCAGGGCACATCTTCTTCCTTTGTGAGTGTGGGCCAGGGCCATCAGACACACCGCAGTGGGTGGAGCCAGCATTGTGGAAGGCAGGCCCAGCCCTATTCAGGCCCAGGTGCTACTCCTCCCACCACTCCAAATGCAGATAGGTCTATTCAACCTAGTGCTGACTCACCCCCTCTCCTGGAGCCACCCCAGCCCCTGTCACTCACAAACCAGACAGTCAATTCACAAACAGGCAGAGGCACACAGAAAGGTTGAACAAGAAATTAGCCACTTTCTAAAAGTGCTATTTCCAAACACTGAATTTAAAAACCATCCTCCCTAAAAGATGTGTTATTAAATTCTGAGTTCAAGGGATACCAGATTCCAAATTTCTATCTTGCTGCTATGGGAAGATATGCAGGTAAACATGTTACACAGCATTCCCCATTCTGTCCTATGGGCAAGATAGCCTTTCAATAGTGAAAAACGAAATTGGCAGTATTTCACTATCAGGACATGTTACCCACACTAGTACATGTCCTACCTCTCACATACACTGCACCCTGCCCAGGGGGGTACCTTGGGCCTACCATAGGGGTGTCCTATGTGTAAGAAAATGGGAAGGGTCAGGCCTGGCAAGTGTGTACACTGGCCAGGTCAACATGGCAGTTAACAAACTGTGCACAGGCACTGCGGTGGCAGGCCTGAGACCTCTTTTCAGTGCTACTCATGTGGGTGGCACAATCAGTGCTACAAGCCCACTAGTAGCATTTGAATTACCAGCCCTGGCACACTCAGTGCACTTTACTAGGGACCTACTGGTAAAACAAATATGCCAATCATGGATAACCAATCACAATAGCAATTTACACAGAGAGCATATGCACTTTAGCACTGATCAGCAGTGGTAAAGTGCCCAGAGTCCTATAGCCAACAACCACAGGTCAGGAAAAACAAAGGAGGAAGAAGCAAAAAGTTAGGGGATAACCCTGCAAAAAGGGCCATTTCCAACACCGTGCAAATCTGCAGTGACATAGGGCCTGCGCTGATCTACAGGCACCGGAACTGGTCCCTTGCCCTGTCCCTGGCTATCCTAGCTGTGAGACATCCCCGTCACGTCGTCCATGTCATAGTCATCAAGATAGTACTGCCTCCCTCGGGGGTCGTCAAAATAGTTCCCGCTCTGTCTATTAAACGATGTATTCTCCGATCTCGTCTCCAACCGGCCTCCTCATCCTCTTCCACGTCCTCTAAAACCCCGACGTCTCGGGGCCTCGTCTTTCTGGACTAACTTCGGGCACTCATTCCGCCAATGTCCCTCCTGCTTGCAATAAGCACAGTGGTTGAGCCCAATTGGTGCACTCGAGGTACCGCCCCTGTTAGACCGGGGTAGCCACTGGGCCGGACCCGAACCTCTACCTCTTCCGTTACCCCTCGCAACTTACTGCATCAACACCCTCGTCTTAAAGTCTTTCGACTTTTTCTCCACTTTCTCATTCTCTCTATGCTTATAGTACTGTGCCATACTCAATATTACCGACAAGGAAGAGGTGCTCCAAGTGCTTTCTGAAGCCTGCAACCTAGTCGCAATCTCAGGAAGAAAATTGGTAACGAACCTGCTGACAAACAACTGGACACCGCCTTGCAATGACAGATCCTGGCCACTAAAGTCGATAAACACCCCTTCAAACCTAGTAAAGAAATCAGACACACTCTCGTCATTTTTCTGACGACATGCAGTCAACTTGTCCCAATCCACCCGTCTCGGCGGGATAAGGGAATGCATATAGGTGATAATGCGACCCGGTAAAGCCAATATCTCCACCTTCGGCTTGTCACCGGGCTTGCGGTCCTTATCCCAAGCCCTGATCTGATCACATGTTCCTCCCAATTCCACCACATGATCCTGTGTATGCAGTTGCCTCCATATATCCACTGGTACCAACAAGCCAAAGAACAACTTAATATCTGCTAACGTCATCACCGTAGAGGAGGCCGCCTCTGTCAACTCTTTGTAATACGCATTCAGGTTTTTCCGAGGGTCTGGCAACTGACTTTTAAGGGATATTACCTAACTCCTCTTCCAAGGAGTATAGATCCACTGTTCCTGGAACCGAGCATCGACTCGTGGCCTAATTACAGCATTCGTGGAGTCACGCAGTTCTGGTACTTCAGGATGATAAATGGGATGGACCTCCCTCATGGGGCACTGGGTCACCATCGTCGGAACCTTTTGGAGCAATCTGCCCGATAACTCACCAATATCGTTACATTGCTAAAAACCTCATTAGGAGCCATATCTGCAGCATATACCCTGTCACGTATGTCATAGATGATCTGCGGTGCAACACCCTTAAAACACTGCTCCCACAGTCCTATTAGCGTGGCGGACATGTGCTTAAGGGCATGCTGCTGTATGAAGGGCTCATAATCTTTCATCACACTCCACACATCTTCCACACTATAGATCGGGTTCCGAGCCCACTGAGCCGCCTGATTCGCCACCATTTGCTTCTCCTCATGACCAACAGCAGAACACACCAACACTTTGTCCATACGGTCTCGTGCTGCCGCCCAGTTCCATTCATGTATCCCCCGTACAGGGGTCTCGCCATTCGGCAGTGCTTGGGGTGTCATACTCGAGGGAGAAAGAGCAGATGAGGAGACAGGTATCATCATGAAAGGAGACAGTGTTGTAGGAGTGAAAGGGGGTGTAGCAGTAGATACAGAGTCAGTAGACGGAACAGGAGAGCTAACGGCTCCCACCCCTGTTCCTTGCGTGAGCAGGGAGGGAGCAGGTGGGGCTGGGGCTGAAGCAGTTTGACTAGAGGCCAAAATACTAGGAAGAGCGGCACCAGAGGCCGGGGACTGAGATGTGGGAACCCTTGGGTATATCCGCTCAAGAGCATAAGGTGGAGGAGGGCAAGAATCCAATAGCTCTTCAACGAAAACATCACCTTCCTCTCTAGTAACATAGCATTTATCTGTCTGCAATCTGTCTGAAACTTTCTATCTGCACATTCTATGCCTTTCCCTATCTTTCCCCTTTCATAGGCCACTGCTTTCTGCGTTATAGTTTGCATCTGTCTCTTCTGGGCCTCTTTCTCTGCTCTCATACGCTGCTGCTTTGCTTCCTTCTGCCATACTCTTAGAGAATCAAACATCGACTGCCTGTTCTTTTTGGCGAACAATTTGTCCTGCGAGAAATTCAATTTTTGCTCATCAAACGAGCCATTGTAACTCAGCATTGTCCCTCGTATATTTATTCCACAATGTGCTAAACATAATAGGGCCAATACCGTGCTTGACGTATACATCAAAATTTGGGGTACCCTCTGGAGGAGCAGGCTGGCTCTCTTCCAATAGAGCCTCAGTAGAACAACACCGACATCCAAAACACCCCAGTTTACTTAGACAAGGCATCTTAATATAAGACACATGCATTGTCCCCAACGGACAAATATAACACTAACAAACAAAATAACAAAAGGATAAAAAATAAAGAATATAAATATTGTTCAAAAACCAAACTAAAACGGTCCGAGGACCGCTCCTTACAGTCCGGAGACTGTACCAAGTTCAAGAAGACAGGCTCTAGCCCCAGACCTTTTCAAGAGTAGACCAAATTTCCAGTTGGCCTGGCAGATTGTTCACAAAGAGTCCCAGGCCTTTTCGAGAACAGGCCAAATTTCCAGTTGGCCTGGCCGACTGTTCACAAACACTCTGCCGACTCTTTGGACCAAACGGTCAACTCCAAGGTTTCGCCTTCTCAGGACCCCAGCCGGTGACCACTAGACGAGGAGTCGCCCGATAAGATGGGCGGGGCAGCTGCGAGAACCAAGCTCGATCATGTGGGGTACCTCGATCCGCCCGGCCGACCGGACGCAACCCCGACCCTGCAACCCGATTACGGGCGAGCTGGATCATCTTACGGGGTCCCTGTTTGGGCGCCAACTGAAGGAAGTGGCCCTTAGGGGCCACTCGGGTTACTTACAACCACCTGCTATGCCTTCCCAAGAAATGAAGAGTTGGTCAGACAGTAGAGAATACAAACAAGCATTTATTAGCAATACTCTGCAGAGGAGTCCAATCTGACCTGTACCCTAAGATGTCTGCCGAGGGACTGGCTCCCCAACAGCCTGCAATGCATGATCATTCCTCTAAGAGCCCCCCAACCACGCCCACAGTGGAAAGTTACCGGTCTGGGCCGAACACGAACAAAGAAGGCACAGAAGGATGGGCTACCACCTGCCAGATGGGTACATGATATCGGCAACTCAAGGTTACCACGCTGAGTCTCACCGTCTCCTAACGTGGGAGCAGAACTACACACTTGGATAGGCATGCGAGGACAGAATTACCTATTCATTAGTAAGTCGGGAAGCAGCCTTGAACAGGAAAGAAAAATAATAACTAAATACTGTATTCTGCTGAGGCAGGCAATACGAATAATGAGGCCTAGTTCAGACACAGCCTAATAGGGATTACGAAATACAAAATGGAGTCACATTTGCTAACTAAAGCTTGCACATTGCAGGGATAACTCAGTGGGTTGCATAACATGAATACAAATGGCCTCTATTTAGCCACACATTGCTAACCTAATGTAGCATGATACGAGTGCATAGCAGGAATGGGATTTTCAAACCTAACATCCCAAAGGGGAAATGTGAGTTGAGTGTGTGCCATTACATATGCCTGTGTCAAGGAATGCAGTATCCTTGGCCCAGGAGGCACACACAAAGGCCTGCAATAGATGCACTGCTACTAATGTTGACAGGAGCAAGACAGAGATCATTTGTTTATGGCAGCATTATGTTAATTGAACATCACTAATTAAATTGACTGTTTGACCATGTTTCACTGCAGTGATGCCTAACGGCTCGCTCACCTATTCCAAAGGTCTGCTTCTGAGTGACACTCTCACCCCAGTCTTACATCATATTTTCAGAAATAAGTGTGCATGATAACACCATGTGCAGAACATGTGTGTCTATGCAAGAGTGCTGAGAGCATGTGTGCTGCTACAGTGTGTTCAGCTTCAGACCCTCTACTACAGTCGAAAGGATTGTCGTTCCAAACAGTATGCGATGACTGAGTTTGTGTGCTGCACGTCATGATGTTTGTTTCCATCTTACATATATGGATAATGGCATAATCTACATAATGTCCTGTGAGTGTAAACAGATAGGTATATAATGGGCATGGCCACACAGTGCAGCTCAGATAGTCTCCCTACACTACAACTATGTTTGCAAGCAAATTGCAAGAAATGTACTGTATCTATCAAAACACTTTAAAATGTTGCCTTTTGCCCTGTCTCAGTGCTGGATTGACTATATAGGCTCAATGCAGGCACACTTGCACCATGAGGCAAGGATGCAACTGTTACATGCTGGAATAAATGTGACTGTGATGGTGTGTCTTACTGCTAACCAATATATGCTGTGAGCCATAGTGCTCCATCTATGTGTGCTGCTGTACACAGGACACAAAGAAAATTAAAGTAACAAGAAGATATTAAGTTCGAACTCCATGTAAATGTCGCTCCTGGGAAGGTACTACTTACTGATGCATTTTCAGGTATGCCTGGTGTCGCCTGCTTGTAAATGCATATATTACCATATGATGTGAATGGCTACCCACATGCAATGGTCAAGGAACCTCTCTCTGGTGCAGAGTAATGCAATGCATTGATTTGCTATATATTGTGGCACTCATGATTTAACACACTTGTCTGGGCTATTCAAGCCAGACTTGTTATGCTCAAACTATAGGCAAATAGATTTTCTAAACACATTTACCAAGGTGCATTGTGCATGCACCACACATATTGTTTCAGACATGTGACCCAAACTGCAGATGTGTCTGTACCACAACATTACATGGTGGAAGTTGCCTAGTTTAGTGTGCAAATAAATGGCTATTGGACAATCACAGGTGTCATATTGGTTTTATGCCATATCTATCATATTCATCCAGGTAATCTGTAAGCTTAATGGCACATATACTGTAGACAGGCTGAACCAACCAGTCTCTGTGCTTCCCTGAGTGTGTATTGCATCCGTAACACATCCCTTGGCAGGAAGCCATCCAGACAAGTGGTCTGAATGTAGATATTGGGCATAATAGGGAATACAATAGTGTTGCTCATAGGCATAGCAAAAATATATCTAGTCAGCAGCTACCTATGTTCACCCAAGCATACTACAAACTGCCAAAGGAGCAGCGCATGTATTTATGACAGATAACCTATATCTGAGATAGGAGTTTTCACCTTCCTTGAGGACTTTAACTAAAACAGCCTTTAGTCATTTATCAACGAGCTACAAGTGAGACAGGAAATAGAAAGCAAACGTCATGCATCCAAAAGATAGTTTTCTCTTTGTACAGTTGTTCGTATTTGTTAGATATGCAACTATCTCACCTTAGTTTTCAATTGTAATTGCTGTATCTAGTTAAACTTCTTAAATGAGGCTCAAAAACAATAAGGCTCTGATTCTTCTCAAGCGCAAGTTCAGAAATGAATGCCAACTTCAAAAGTATCAAATATGCCTTTGCCAAACACAAGCGAACTTAATTGTCTTGTCGAACGCATGAAAAAAAGAGGGCTTTCAATATCCAAATCGTGTACTGTATCAGTTCAAAACAAGTAAGCAAACAACTAACAAAGTCCGGACATTAACTAACAAACGTTATCACACTGCCATGCAATCACAGGACTTAGCTGGCTGCAATCAGGTGAATGTTCCATAGTTGATCTTTGGAGCCGGCTCTTTGTTGACTCCGATGCTGGAAGGAATCCTTTATGCGGGCGTCTTTTCCGTAGAGAAACAAAGTCAAGCACGGAGTGAAGGGGGCGCGGCTATTTATAGCCATTCATCGGGCGTTTCCGACCGCATTACTAAGCGCGTCAGCAGTGTCCCGAACGTTCAAGAAAACACGTGGCTGTCAGGAAGTTTGGTTTCCCTGGCAACCATAAACAAAATCCATACTCAAACTATGCCATGGTGCAGGTGGTAAGGGCATAGGATGCAATAAAGCAGCTGGTGCCACATACGCAGCTTTAGATTGTACACAATGGGACAGGTTTGGACGTAGTTTTTAACATCAGCAATGAGCGTGGGCCACCAGAAGTGTTGTTGACATAAATCTATATATTTTTTTTTATACCTGGATGTCCTGCAAAAACTGAATCAAAAGCCAAAATAAGACAGTTTGTTGTAAGTCCTGGGTTGGAACATATAAGCGATCTATATAATAGACTAAATCCCCTTTTTTGACCAACTCAGGTGACAACGGAGTACAGGTCTGTGCTTTCTGGGCTTGGGATAGGAATTCTTGTGGAGCACAAAGGACGACAATTTTATGTTCAGGGATGATAGGATTAGATTGATCCTTATCAAGGTCTGGACTAGGATAGCTCAGGCGTGACAGAGTATCAGCTTTCTGTTGTTCCTTGCCAGGCCTGTACGTGATGATAAAATCAAATTCATTAAAAAAAGAAGCCAACTAAGTTAACGTGGTGTTAATGCTTTGACATTTTGAAAAAACTGTAAATTGCGGTGGTCAGAATAAATAGTAACTGTGTGACGGGCCACCAGTAAATGATGACACCATTCCTGAAAGGCTAACTTAATGGCCAATAGTTCTCGTTCAGCCACCGTGCAGTTCTGTTCGGCAGATAAACATTTTTTGGAAAAATATGCCACAGGATGCAGATGACCGGACTCTGGATCTCTCGGAGATAAGACAGCTCCCACTGCCACCAGGGAGGCATCCGCTTCCACATAAAAAGGCTGGGTGGGATCATGATGGTGCAAAATGGGTGCTTCAGTGAATGCTTTTTTCAGGTGTTGAGAGGCTTTTTCTGCATCAGTAGACCAATGAAAATGAACTCCCTTTTTTAGAAGTTGAGTGATAGGGGAAACAACAGAAGAAAAATTAGGGATGAAACGCCAATAAAAATTGGCGAAACCCAGGAATCGTTGGATGTCTTTGAGTGACCCTGGGGTGTCCCATCTCAGTATGGCTTGCACCTTTGACTGGTCCATGGCGATGCCATGTGGTGAAATAACATAGCCCAGAAAGTCAATACTGGTAGCGTGAAAGACACATTAGTCTAATTTGGCAAACAGATGATGTACCCGCAGACGTTTTAAAACTGCCCGTACATGCCCTATATGTTCCTCAGTTGAGGAAGAGTAAATAAGGATGTCATCAATGTAACAGATCACACAGATGTCCAGGAACTCCTGCAGTACTTCGTTTATAAAAAAACTGAAACGCTGCAGGAGCGTTACATAGTCCGAAAGGCATTACGGTGTACTCAAATAGACCAAACTTTGTCTGAAACACCGTCTTCCACTCATCCCCTTCTTTCACCCTGATCAGGTGATACGCACCTCAGAGATCCAATTTAGTAAGGATAGTGAAATTGCGTACCTGATCCAATAATATTGGTATGAGTGGAAGAAGGTATCTATTCTTAACTGTGACCTTGTTAACCGCACGATAGTCAATGCAGGCACGTAGTTCTTGATTTTACTTTGGGACAAAAAGGAGTGGAGAACTGACGGGGGAGGTGGAATGTCGGATAAAATCCCTAACCAATAAATCATCAAGATATTCTCGTAGATAGCGAGTCTCGGGTTCAGATAAGGCATAAACACGACTGCAAGGCAAGGTGGCTCCTGGGACCAGATCTATTCGGCAGTCATAAGACCGATGAGGGGGTAGTTGGGTGGCCTGGATTTCTGAGAAAACATTGTGAAAGTCCTCATACATTTTGGGTAGTGTAATTTTTTCTGTCTCTTCGTTCCTCATGGTAGAGGCACAATGCATGGGTGTAATGGGATGTTGTTTTTCCTGATAACAAGACTGCGAACAATGAGTAGAATCCAAAGTGATAGTTCTTTTAAGCCAATCGATTTTAGGATTGTGTAATTGGAGCCATGGTATTCCCAATATGGCCCCAAACACAGGTGTATCAAATAAATCAAATTGGATCTGCTCAGTGTGTCCATTGGCACAAATCATGGTCAAGGGAATAGACTGATACTGAATCAGACCAGATGACAACTCAGAGCCGTCGATGGCTTGAATGGGCTCAGGCATAATTTTTTTAACTGTGGAGATATTCAGGGTATTAGCTAAACCTATATCCAAAAAGTTTCCTGTAGCCCCAGAATCTAATAAAATAGGAATCACTTTTCTAGTCTGAGCGGCCAAGAGCAAGGCTTCTATTAATGTTAAATGACGTGGAGTAGGTGTGATGGTATTCGCCAAGTAACGAGGAGAGACCGTTTTTTCAGATGTGCTCGATAAGGAGGTCTCTTTCCTTACAGGGCTAAGAAGTTTCCCGACTGTTCATTATCAGAGGAGGGTAACTCTGTAAGCCCTATTGCCTTTTGGGTGTGGTGGGTTTTAGAGAGCAGTTACGGGCAAAATGTCCGGATCTACCACAATATAGACACAAATTTAAAAGGCATCTATGTTCCTTTTCGTCTTTGGACAGGGGTCCTCTAACACTCCCTATCTGCATAGGTTCTGTAGTATCTGTAGTAGGGTTGGACAGTTATTTATTTTCCTGTTTTACCACAACTATTCTATTTGTGTCTCCACGACTCTTTTCTCCTTTTCATTCAACTAGACCGTGATCTAAACGAACCACCAGATCAATGAATTCCAAACAGTCAGTAGGTGGATCAACGATCTGAGCAAGTACATCCTTAAGATCGTCTCGAAGTCCACGATAAAACAACGAAGTTCTCTTTTCGTCTGGCCACTCTGTTTCAGCAATTAGACGATTGAAAGATGTAATATATGTTAATAAATCCTTGCTACTCTGACGTAAGTTCAAAAGCTCATTATCACAAGCCTGAATGAACTGATGTTTCGCAAACAGTTTTTGCATTGCTTCTTTAAAGCGAGCAAAATCATTAAGTAACGGATCAGCTCATTCGACGAACGGAATGGACCAAGTTGCAGCTGTTCTTCCTAGATAGGACAGGACAAATGCTACTTTTGCCGCATCATTGGGAAAGGCAGATGGTCGACAAAGAAAATGCAACTGCCATTGATTCATAAAAATTTAATATTTTGCGTGATCTCCAAAGAAACTTTCCGGAGGGGATAATGGAATAGGTGTGGGAGTGGTAACAGAGACGTTCACAGGTTGAACTCCAGACACTTCGGTAGGAGTCGAAGTAAAGTGAAAACGGGGAAGTTGAACCACTCATTTAGGTTTGAAAGTAGTATCTTCCCAGGGATTTCCACGCGGTTTATAACGCTGTAAATCGTTTTTAAAGGCATTAGTCTCTTGCTTTAATGATGCTACCTCTCGCTGTTATTCCAATAGAACTCTTTTCAAGTCCTGCATTGTTGGAGGATCTGAGGCCTGATCTGAAGCTAATAAGACATCAACAGGGGACTCCATCGCCCAGGCCGACCTTATTTTTTGTGGCTTGACTTTCTGTTGTGGTCCAACCACTCACCTGAAAAACAGGTAGTCCGCAGGGGCGATGACAGTGCCCCAACCCTCTCTGAATATTTCTCAGCACTACTGAAGAGAGAAACAGGAGCCCTGGCAAATATCCCAAGAGGGAAGGGGATTGGGATGAGAAACAAGACACAGTGAGAAAAGACACAGCCTCGTTCTGCCACCTGGACCAGCCGGGATCTTACTTGCAGAACCACCTTCTTTGCTTTACCCTATGAAAGAAGTCAATGTATGAGCTAGGCAATGATAGCAGGCAAACAACTGTAATATAAAACTTATTTTTTGCAATGTGCAATAATCACCTGTTACAACACTAAGGAGCAGCGCATGTATTTATGACAGATAACCTATATCTGAGATAGGAGTTTTCACCTTCCTTGAGGACTTTAACTAAAATATCCTTTAGTTATTTATCAACGAGCTACAAGTGAGACAGGAAATACAAAGCAAACGTCATGCATCCAAAAGATAGTTTTCTCTTTGTACAGTTGTTCGTATTTGTTAGATATGCAACTATCTCACCTTAGTTTTCAATTGTAATTGCTGTATCTAGTTAAACTTCTTAAATGAGACTCAAAAACAGTAAGGCTCTGATTCTTCTCAAGCGCAAGTTCAGAAATGAATGCCAACTTCAAAAGTACCAAATATGCCTTTGCCAAACACAAGCGAACTTAATTGCCTTGTAGAATGCGTGAAACACAAGAGGGCTTTCAATATGCAAATCGTGTACTGAATCAGTTCAAAACAAGTAAGCAAACAACTAACAAAGTCCGGACATTAACTAACAAACGTTATCACACTGCCATGCAATCACAGGACTTAGCTGGCTGCAATCAGGAGAATGTTCCGTTGTTGATCGTTGGAGCAGGCACTTTGTGGACTCCGATGCTGGAAGGAATCCTTGATGCGGGCGTCTTTTCCGTAGAGAAACGAAGTCAAGCACGGAGTGAACGAGGCGCGGCTATTTATAGCCATTCATTGGGCGTTGCCGACCGCGTTACTAAGCGCGTGTCAGCAGCGTCCCGAACGTTCAAGAAAACACGTGGCTGTCAGGAAGTATAGTTTCCCTAGCAACCATAAACAAAAGACAGCGCACGTCTTCTTCAGCCCGTTAGCGCTATTGAATTAAAAACAACCATTGTTAAAGGCAAATAAACCGTAGAACATTACATGGGTCTTGCACTAACTCTGCCTTTTAAATAATTTGTGCATTATCTAACTAATTTGTGCAAGGCTATATGACTTAATTAAAAACCTTGAGGATGTTGGCAAATCATACAAGATATGATGCTAGGTGTAGTGTGCCAGTTCCTGCACTGGCTAACAGTACCCCGCCACAATCATGCTGGTGGTTTTCCGCCAAGCATATTTAGATGTTCCCGTGGTGTTGGCAGTGTCCTGGCAGTGGTGTCATGATGGAGTGAGAGCAAGGAGGTGTGGAGACAGGTAAGTACTTCTTACTATGTTCTCAATACACATGTATGTTGTGAATCTGTCAATATATATATGTAGGTAATGTGTACACCAATAGCTTTACATATAACATTGCACACCAACAAACATACACACACTATTGAATGTACACCCACATCCATCACAAAAGCCTTCCTCAGATCCTGGTGACAACAGGGTGGCTGAGCATTGTGGTCAAGTAGCAGCAGCACAGGATGGACCTGGACAAAGGCGTTTCAAGACAGAAGTGGTGGTGGGACCCTGAAAAAGGTGAGTTTTCACCTCTGTTTTCTTCCATTCTGCCAACTTGAGCTTGGAGGTTTCCTCGCCACAGTTACCTTGACAGAAAGGCACATCATAATCTGGACGGCGGGACTTCCTCCAACAGCAGCTTCTGCCTCTAACGCCATCGACGCAGGAGACAGATTCTTCCGGAGGCGGTGGGATTGCTGTGGTCTTCCCTCCAGTGACCAGCCAACATCTAAATTGAGCAGGCGGAACACCAAGGCGGCAGGCGGGAAGACCACTGAAAAAGCGATGGCAGGACCAGTCCCGCTAAGATCGAAATCAGACCCATTATCGTGTACAACAAATGGCACAAATCAAAAAAATCTGGAGCCAACATATGTCGTAGCACAGTGATTTCTGTGTTGCTAAGCAAGTCTGTGCAAGGATCAGTTGTGTATGTCCGAAATTGTGCATGACTTAGGGGTAGATGATTTTTTATATACTGGCACTGTTACCAAGCATGGACTGGATAGATATCATGGAATCAGATTCACTCACTGTGGACCTCAGTTATGGGGATTTGTCTTAGGGCAGCGCATCAAGTTTCATTGCTGCGCTGCTGTATGTCAAAGTGAAAGGGCAGTTAATCCAATATGGTGCATTCTTGTCCTTTCCCCCTGCGCTGGTGCAATTTCAACAACTTTGCCCTATGGTGCAAGGGTGCTTGTGTGGGCAGCAGGAAAGAGGATTGTTTATGTGGCGGCAGAGGCACCTTCCTGCACAAAAACACTCCTGGGAACTTTTTTCCTCCTTCGATGCATTCTGCAGCACACATCGAAAGAGGACAAAACAAGGAGAAATTAAGTTATTTCTCCTCATTGCGCCTACCCTGGGGAGGCTATGGTTTTGCCGCATCAACATGTTTACTTGGTTTTGTAAATTTGGGGAAATGTCAAAAGCCATGGGTGCTACGTGTGAACACCCACTGCAACACTCAATGGAACGCCTCTCTAGTGCAGAGTAAGGCAACGCAGCGATTTGTGCTGCCTTGCGTTACTTCGTATCTATAAGGCCATTCAAAGTCACGCAAAGTGGCTTTGCTTGACATTATAAATGATTTTAAAGTTTACACCGCCAGAGCATTACAAAAAGTTATGCTATGGTGGCACAAGGGGCTCATAAATATGCCCCTGTGTGATTATACATATGTTCCATCAACATGCAGCATAATGAGTTCAGACTGGCTGCATGCTTTAGTGCTCTTCAGATAAAACATTTCAGTTTTACTGAACATGAGGGTGGGAAATAATATACATAGTGGGTTTGTAGAAACCAGAACTGTCTCAGTAGCAATATGACAAAACTAAAGCAGAAATATGTAAACATGAATGACAGTGGCATATGGATTGCAATCACAATCTACCCAAATTTGAATATGGTAGTTGCAGCATATGTTTTTTGCGATGGACCTACGTCTTCATAAGTAATGTCTTTGGGCCATGAACAAACAACCAATGACATGCCTACATGTGTGTCTGTTCATGTGTTTGTTCAATATTGGAGGGACGTATAGATCTTTGATGTGCTAGCCAACCAAGAAGAATGTCTGTTGTAATCCAGCCTCAGTGATTCTTGAGCCTCCCTCAGAGTTATGATGCAAGGGTCCATGGATCATATCAAGTAATTTTTTAGGCCAAATGAGTAGTCCGGTAAGCATACACACACACTACTGAGATGCTATGTACAATTTATGATGTATGCATACAAATGTAGCCTTGGGATGGTGTGTGCATATAAGCATGTTTAAGTATAGTGTTAATTATGACTCCTCATGATTTTCCCTACAAGTCTGAAGCAGGAGATAATTGTTACATTTCTATACAATTGCCTGAAGGTAAATGTCACTAACATTCCCCTATCATGGTCTACACAAGGTACATGACAACCCCCTATCCATTTATTAACTATCTGACAGAGTAAGCAAAGCTAGCGCTATCTGCCGCCTTGTGATACTCCAGATGGGGTATGCAAGGCCAAGCCACACTGCCTGGACTGTATCACCTTATCCACTTGCACTTATGCTGATGATCAATGACCAGCACATTTGTATAACGTAACTCTAAATCCCAAATTAGGTAAAACAGGCCCATAAGTCCAATTTAAGATATGAACATCATTAGCATGAATTTCTGTCATGTATGATATGGTACTTATCTCATTGTGACTACTGTTACATTTTTTGCACCCACACAGATGGCACCTGACTCAGTTTTCCTAACTCAAGTAGGGGATGTCTATGTAGTGAGAACATATTGTCCATATATCCATCTCTATTGCTGGTATTGGTCTGGTCAGGGACATATCATTGTGTTACAGTGTCAGACTATTTTGTCACAGACAGGTACTGCCTGTGCTATTTTTTCCATCATCACCCTAGAAAACATGATAGCTGAAGAGACAAGAACATTTGGAAATGCGACATGATCATTACCGCCACGTTAAGAACATCTCGAAGGCATACAGGAAGATGCACAAGCTCTATGAACGTGCAAAAGGCAGCGGGGTCCTGGAACATCCTTCGACCTACCACACCTGTATTGGCAACATCTTTAACTAGCCAGGACAGAACAGACCCAAGTCAGCAACAGGCACCCTAAACACTACCGGCTACCCCTGCAGCCACACAGCAAATGCCCACAAAGGACAAGAGGCCCAGAAGAAGGGAATCCATATTCCACTATACAATAATAGATGAGGAAGGTGAACCAAAAACGTGATGCTATTTGTCTGGAGCAGGCCAGCTTATGTCAGAGGATGACTAACATGGAGAAGGCCATGGAACAGCTCTCCCAATTTGTATTGACATTTTACTTACATTTTGTTATAGATTTTTTCATATTGTAATATTTTAATAGTTAAGGGAATAGTTAGTTAATAGGATAGGCTTATATTAGTTACATTTTAGAATTTTATCGTATTTTATAGGTACATGTTTTTATATCTTTTTCTATATTGGGTGGGGTGGGTAATAGGTTAATGTTTAGGCTTTGGAAAAAAAAACGCCCCAAAATTATAAACAAAAATATATATATATATTTGTGCAAGTTTACATGTGTAGTTAGTTTATGCATATGTGCAGGTAATGTTTGTATTGTGTCACTCTATGGGCCTCATTAGGATGTTGGGTGGACCGCCCAACATCCAGTGTATCGGTCCAACCACCGGATTCAGATACCAGTGGTCGGAGCGATGCGGGTGGGGGAAAAGACTGCCGCTTCCAACAGGCTCAAGTAGCCTGTTGGGCCGGCGGCCTTGGCTAATCCCTACAATGGAGCCGGTGCCTGCGGAGGCACTGCCATAGGGATTAGGATGTCCCTTTCCCTCAGCCTTTACATGGCGGTCCCACAGCCATGTTAAGGTAGATGGAAAGGGACTTTGGGGGCCCCTACCAGGGCCCCCTTCCCCCGTGGGCCTCCTCTATGGGGCCAGGGAGGCACATGTGGTGGCCCCCCAAACATCCGTGGTGCCTGCATGGATGTTTGTAGACATGCATTTTACTATTGCAGCTTGTGCTGCAGCCTTTTTCCCGGGTCACCTCTCAAGCCACAATAGTAAACTGTATGTTTCGGACTGCCTTCACGGCGGCTGGATCTTAATATGGTGGGTGGAGCTTCCGACTACATTTCAGGCGGTCTCCATCCCGCAGCGATGAGCGTCTGACCGCCATCTCAATGAGGGCCTATGTGTTTTAAGGGGGGGGTTTGATGTTTAACATGTCATTTGTGTTAAATATATAGGATAGATAGAGATAAGTTAAGTTAGTGTAGGATCGGTAGTTTTAGTTTGTGAGGATTACATTTTTTTAGATAAATACATTTTCTACTTTCACAACTTCAAAATCATTTCTTGAAAAAGAGTTGTCATCATTGCTTAGGTTGAGTTGAATACATGATATAGCAATTCCCTGTAGTGTTAGTAAATATGTGCTACTTTGTGAGAGGCCTATGGACAAGAGTCAGTATATGTCACAATTGAGTCACTTAAGGACTCTTCACCATTGTTTGGGCACTGTGGGTGGTCTTCTTTGCGTGAATTGAAACATAGCCCAACCCAGGTAGTCATCCACGTTAGCACTGTGTGTGTAAGAGATGCTACATGTATAGTAGTGATTTTTCTGACACTCCAGAGTACCCATTCCTGGCTGTGCTGGGACACACACTGGTGCCTGCCATTTACGCACTCACCATTGTATTAGTAGGTCATTGTTGTTAGCTGGTTAGTAGCCATGAATGTGGCCCCCACTTGCCTGGATAACCTCAATCATCCTTGGCATTGAGTACTTGCTAAGTGTGGCACTTCCTGCATGTGACTTTGTGCAACTACTTCCTAAGTTAGAAAACCATAAGACTCGCGTTTTCTCTTATCCTAGGGATGTGTAGCTTTGTTCCTGGGTCTGTGCTCTGGCTCCTAATTAGTGATATGTATGTATATTGGACATTTGATGTTAAGTGTGGTTGCACTCACACTCAATGCATGTGAGGGCTCTCAGGGGCAGAGGAACACATTGACCCTACGTATCCCGGTGTGCCTTTCAACACCATTTATCAGTAGACACAGGACCCCAAATACTTAGTAGTTGCAGTTCATGCATACTGACATCCAAGGTGTTGCCTGAGCTTCTACATCCTTAAGTGGCATAGGTATGATGCTAAATGAGAAGGATTCTGACCATGAGTATCTGCATATTGCCAGTGCATGCATAAATATAGTACTTATAGGATATCTTCAATGTAAGAACTGAGGCTATCATATGTGCTTGATCACATTGTCATGATCAGTGAGCAAGATATATATGAATGTGTGAAACTGTGTTAGTGGATCACATGCCTCACAGTACCCTTTTTGTGCGGGTAGACATTTGTGTCATTAGTTAAGCCTTTTCACTGGGTGCCAGTCAAGTAACTGATGCTTATTGTCACACCATGACGTTCAATAGCTAAATGAGACTTTCCACATAATGCAATTGCTGTGGACGTACATGATGCTTGAGCATGTCCAGCCAGAGCAGATGATAGGGACTGTAGCGTTGTTTCCATGAGATGCTAAGAAGTGGCCTTTGTATATACACATCCACCATGGTCTAGTCAGTTCTATCTACAACAGACATACAACACGCTGGTTCATAGAAGTCTATTTATTTTTAGGTGTGTGCAAAGTCATTTACAAATTTGCAGCTCTTGGAGTAGCAATCCCAACATTGTTAGAGACCGAAGAATGTCCAGACAGAGTACATACCGGATACATGTCACTAGACTGGTCGAGGTAGAGGGAAATCCAGTGAGGAGGAGGTCTAAATTGGCATTAGGGAAGGTAGGCCTCATCAACAGTCCACAGATGGATCAGATAATGAGGTGGGCATACCAAAAGGGGACAGTACCAGGTGACAAAGGAGGTGGCATGATGATAAACACAGGTCAAATGTGAAACTGGTCAAGAGGCTCAGATACATGTTACTGGGCACTTTGCCACCAAAAATTGGTGAAGTCCACATCTTCCTCCTCTGATGTGTGTTGTGCCTCCTCTGTGGGTGGTGGTGTTTGTTTGGGAGGCATCTGAGGCACACACACACACATCAGAGGCAGAGGCTGTGGCTCCCCTGTCCCCAGCAGCATTTGTCTGTGCCAGCAAGGAAGACAACACCGCGCTGACCAAGGACTGATGGCTTGTCAGCAAGGCAACAACATCACTGTGGAAGATACCCATTGTTGCAATATAGAAGTCTTGCTTGCACTCCATAGATTGGAAGATGGTGCAGATGGGCCCCAGCTGGGTGGCAACCTCACTGATGTCACTTGGTAGGGCTGTTGTTCTTGCTTCTGCCTCATGACACCAGCAATGTCAGCCGGGGACTTTTCCATTAAATCAAGCGAAGGGTAGGTACCTTTGAATGACTCAGAGGTGTCCTTGTTGGGACTGAGGCACCTACAGACTCCCTTTAAGGCGCCTGCGATGGTCTCCATCCACGCCCGCATCGCATCTACTAACTACTGCTGGACTCTTACCATTCGCCGTTGAAAGATAACTTGGGTGTCCTAGGAGTCCAGAGCTGGGCTTGGGCTGGCAGATGGGGCATGCCCTGTGGCAGGCGGTTCCTCTGGAGACCCAGCAATGATGTAATCTCTTGCCGTGACAGGAGAAGGTGTTGCATTGGAGTCCAGGAGTTTCTGGAAGGTGTCATCGTCCATGGGGGGGGGGGGCAGGATGTCATCACCAACAGGTTGGTCATACAGGACAGGCTGGTGATCAGGAGGTGTTGTTTCTCCCTCTGGAATGTCATAGGAATATGTTAATGGTGATCTATACTCAGGGATGTGGAATTCCTATAGCCCGACGCCCGGGACATATTGTTTGTGGTCAAGGGCAACACGTTTTCATGTATATTTTGTCCTTGGGACAATTAGGCCCAACCCCCTACAGTACAAACCCTTTGGCTGCCAGTTTACAGTACCACATTATGGATCAGGGAAAGGCATTGCCTGCAGTTAAGGTAATATTTGTGTCCATGTGTGAATGCTGTTCAAACTTGTACTTATGGTTCATTAATGCGAAGGCTTTATTATTAGGGTGAGCACGCTAAGTAAATGTTGTAAGCTCAGACTCCATTGCTGACAGTGGTTCCAGTATAAAAATGTGTACACACGTTTTCAATGTTTAGCAATATGAGGCTATGTGTAATGCTCCCAGAATGCTCTGTCACCGCCGCCTGTTGCCTCTAGCTACCATTGGGGGAGAGGAGGACCAGGACTACCGGTCCCAGCCTCGCACGTGGCAGCTGCCGCCCGCGTCATTTGCTCTCGCCCGGAGGTGCCTTAAAGCTGCTCGCGGGCTCCCGCAGTGCGGGAAGCCCGTTATGTTACCGCCGCCTGTTGCCTCTAGCTACCAGTGGGGGAGAGGAGGACCAGGACTACCGGTCCCAGCCTCGAACGCGGCCGCTGCCGCCCTTGTCATTTTCTCGCGCCGGAGGCGCCTTAAAGCTGCTTGCGGGCTCCTGCAGCACGGGACACCCATTCTGTCACTACTGCCTGTTGCCTCTAGCTACCAGTGGGGGAGAGGAGGACCAGGACTACCGGTCCCAGCCTTGCACGCGGCCGCTGCTGCCCACGTCATTTGATCGTGCCCGGATGCGCCTTAAAGCTGCTCGCGGGCTCCAGCAGCAAGGGCATGCCCTTGCCAAGGGCAGGCCCGTCTGCGCCCGGAAGAGGCTGGGCTGGGCCGGGCCCCCCCTCTTGGTACCATCAGCAGACGCCTTAGCAAGAATTCCTGTAAGGAGGTGTGGCGATACGGTAAAATACTTATTTTTTCCCTCCTGGTTTTAAAATTTGGTGATATTCTGCATCTAGTATTTCTCTGTCATGGGGAGGAAAAAACCCACAGCTGCTCCCAAAAGTACGGACGCTACCTTGGATGGCTTCCTGCAGAAGGCTGTGGGGGCCATTA
Organism: Calotriton arnoldi; assembly: GCA_963921515.1. NCBI lineage: Eukaryota > Metazoa > Chordata > Amphibia > Caudata > Salamandridae > Calotriton > Calotriton arnoldi. Next base: position 639,240 of record CAWUFW010003175.1, on the reverse strand, counting down.
ATAAGGAAATCGATCTTGCCGAACGTAGACTTTCGTTAGCTCCACAACTTCCACCCCCATCTACTGTTTTGACTATGCAGACTGCTCAGACTGTTACTTCCATGGAGGTTCCCAACATAACAATATCAGCTACGTCATCTGATTCTCTGGCACAACCCCCACCTTCACTTTCACCTACTATTATCATCCTGAGCCAGGGCGCTTCAGGCGTAGCGCCAGAAGGTGTGGAAGCTGCCACATGTCCACCCACGGGGATCTGGGGGGCCCAGAGCACGGCGGGGGGAAAAAGGAAGCGCACTGACCCGACTGGGACTGACCTTCGCACAATGGGCCAACTGCCAAGGGTCAAGAGAACAAAGCAAAACCCAACTGGACTGCTGGGAGATCCCGTGGGGGAGGAGGGTTTACCAGGTCTCAGACTGATATGGACACGGTGATAGACCGAATGGGAAAAATAGTGTTGGACTCTTTGGAACCTATTTTGTCACGCCTGGACCGTATAGAGGAGTAGCTCAGACAACTATTGTTGAGCTCAGGGAACTCACCAGCACAAAGTAAGCAAAGTGGAGGGTGTCCTTTAGCTACGGGTATTGGAGAAAGAGGAGATAATGCTTCCCTTGGTCTTCCCAAGGGTGGGAGGGCTCTAACAAATGGGCCAATAAATGGGCAAATAAATGGCCCAATAGTTACACGTAACGCGATAACACCAATCGAATTTTCTCCAGAGATAGATAACTGTTCTAGACATTTGACGGCGCCACTAGTCATGGCACCCGGCCATGAGGGGACCTTTAATGGGGTTCGAGGGGCTACCGATTTCTCAAGACCTGAGGGACATAGCGGGGAGAGGTTATTGAAAGGGAAAAGGCCTGTAAATGGTCTCGCACCTGGTCTGCTAAGCAGGCAGGGTGAGAACACAATTTTAAACCTGCCCCCGGAGTGTAAACCTTATACCCTGATCTTGACAAGGGTCCCATATCCCCCATCTGGACAACATGAAAACTGTCAGAGTCTTATTAATAAATCCGCCCATTGGTGTACCAGTAAAATCCAGTCTCAGTTAAATTGGCATAAACACATCATCATGGCACGGCGGGTGAGCTGGTTGGGAAAAACACCTAAAAACAGAGAGGGCAATTGTGTTGTGTTGAATTTCAACGATAGGATGTGTGCTGACCTCGCATTGCGTCACCTCAGAGACTCCCCTTTGGAGCAAATACAGGCCTGCCCCCTGGGCTTCTTTTACCCTCCCTATCAAGGGGCTTTTAAGAGCAATCAGCTATGGCCACAATTATTGAAGAGACATCCCCTCCCCAGCCCTCCACATGGCTTCACCCTAACCGCTTTGAGGTCCTCTCCGGATTAACAGATATGGATTGACTACCCTTCTAAACAAGTAATGCAGACAAAACGGTAAGAATAGGCGGGTCATTAGGGAGTGACCGTAATGTAGTGGCTAGAATAACAGGGAATGGGTTGGCCGAAAATTCCGTGGGTCCTCCTTCACATAAAACAACCATCACTCACACCAACATATCTGAAATTGAGACTGGAATCGACCCACTTACGCCACCTTTTATACTCAATTCTGGAGCAGTGGGACATGACCTGGAACCCATGCCCGACAGGCTTACCACTACAAGCAATAGGGAGGACACAGTGACAAGGAACCATAAAACCCGCCCTCTAGAATTCTTTCTTGGAATATTGCAGGCATTCGCCTAAAATTAGAGGATGAGGTTTGGCTAGAGTACGTTAAGGCATTTGATATCATTTGTGTTCTGGAAACATGGCATAGAGAGAACATCGAGCTAGACGGTTACTGCTCTTTCAATGTCCATGCAATTGCTTCACCAGCAGGGAGGGCAAAAGGAGGGTTGGTGACAATGATCTCTGTTAAATATGGGTCTTTTAAAGCAGAGACCGTTATTGACTCCCCTTGGTACCAACTTATTTTAATTTCAAACCTGTTTCAGGTCAAGACATTGCTGATTAACTGGTATTACAACATCTTTGACCAAAACAGTTGTGATATCATTGCCACTCGCAAGGATGAAATTGATAAGATAGCGGGGAAGTGGCAGCCTTTGTGTATTTATTGGGTGGGGGATTTTAATTGCACTTTATGCCGGCATAGCCCACACCGAGTGTGTGGGCTACTGGACACTGAGGGTCAACCGTTGTCGCATTTCATACATACACCACAGGGTGAAGCCTTAAATACCATTATCATGGTAAATGATCTGTGTTTGGTTGACACCCTGGTTAGCAGCCCCCAAACACAGTACCCTACTTATATGGGCAGAGGAAGGGAAAGCGTTATTGACTTTATGTTAACATCTAGAAAATTTGCTTCTTTTGTTGATAGCTTTGAGGTGGAGCCCAATAACGCGAGCGACCATAATCCCCTCATTGCCTCCCTACGTGTAACAGTCCAGGAGGAAAAAGGTGATGAGCGCCCCCTCCAGTATAACCCAAATCAAGGGGTGAGATTGAAATGGAGCAAAATAAATCCCCTCCAATTCGAGGAGAATATTGTTAAAGCTAACTTAAGTTCCATTTTGAAATGCTGACAAAGGCTATAGGCAGAAGGGAAGGCCAGGAGGCAAAATGGTTCAACGCAGAGTGTTCAAGGGCACAAAAGGATTTGAAGATGGCACTGCATGTAACCCCACGTGACAGAACCTTGATTAAAGAGGCCAGGCAGGCTTATAAAAGTGCAATCACCTGGAGGAAAGAAGAACTGAGAAGGTTAGCCTGAGAAGACCTAGAGAGAGCTAGCGCACTTAAAGACACCAGGGGTTTCTGGGAGGTCATAAAGCGGCCCCTATTTTCAAAAGGCGTTAGGGGTATGGACTCAATGATATCGGGGGAAGTTTGGGAATCTCATTTCTCAAACATATTTAACCCGAATGGTATTACATCTCAGGAGCCATGCTTAGACGTTCCAATAGACCCAATCACTGCATTCCAACTAAGCTCTTTTCTGACAGTGAGTGAGGTTGAGGTTGCCCTTGCAAAGGGGATTTGCTTGAAAGCCCCAGGCCCTGATGGGGTACCTCTAGATCTGTTTAAAAGCAACCCTCAACTCTGGGCACCCCTGCTGACAAGTGTCTTTAGAGCAGCAATAATTGGCCCCATCCCATCTTCTTGGAAGGAGGCCATAGTGGTACCCATGTACAAAAAGGGAAGTAAGGACGACCCGGCCTGTTATAGGCCCATTTCCCTAATTGACGCTACCGTCAAGGTTCTGGGGAGGGTTATTTTAGCGCGCCTTGAGACCTGGGCAGACACCACCGGGCTCATGTCCCAAACACAATATGGCTTTAGGAGGGGCATTGGGACGAACGAACAGTGCCTCAACTTGTCCCTGATTATGGGCAAGTACATGAGGACAAGGAAGGGGTCAATCCACCTTGCCTTCATGGATTTGTCCAGTGCCTTTGATACGGTTAATCGGGAGAAGTTATGGGCACAGATGGGGAAAATGGGGTTTGAGGAATCTCTCATTACCCTCTTGCATAGGCTGCATGCATCCACTACTGTTGCTATACGATTTGGCCCTGGGGGAGAGAGGACTAGGCCTATTGTTTCTACAGAGGGAGTTCGTCAGGGGTGTATCCTGGCTCCTTTTCTCTTCCTTCTGTACGCAAATGGCCTAGAGTCTTCTCTATTAGAGCAGGCACTAGACTGCCCTAGAATTGGAGGCAGCCCGGGCCCTTTGTTATCATATGCAGACAACACTGTCTTAATGGCTCTAACCGCCAATAGCCTCCAAAAATCTTTAAATGTTTTTACTGATTTTATGTTAGCATTGGACCTAAAAGTGAACTTTAATAAATCTTATATTATGGTGTGTGGCCCCAGTCAAACTAAAACAAGAACATTTATTGTAAAGGGCAAGACCATTGAGAAGGTGTCCAATTTTACATATTTAGGGAATGTCTTTAACAATAAAATGAACTGGGACCATCTTGTGACAGCAAGGGTACAGCATACTAGTTGCGTAGTAGAGGGTCTATTCCGCTTCGCTTGTAAGTTGGGCCACAAGCCGGTAGCGGAATTAATCACTTTATATAAATCAAAATGCCTGTCTGTTGCAACCTACGGGGCAGGAGTGTGGGGATACCAGAAAAGCACCCAATTACAAACCTTAGAAAATAAGTTTATAAAAAGATTGCTGATGACCCCAAAAAGGGCTCCCACAGCCTTTTGCCACTCTGAGGTAGGGCTGGATTTTATTAAGGATCGAATTAATATTTCCCCATTAGTTCTATGGGCTAAAATTTGGATGTCAGAGGATCTAATTTTCTCAAGGGAAATTATCAGGGATTGTATGACCCTTGATAATACCCTGGCTATTCCAGGGCTCCGTTTTGTCAAAGAGAAATTTAACGAGATAGGTTTGGGGCATTATTATGATAACCCTGCTAGCATCCACACAAACATGAAAACGATTATAAAAGAAGCTTATCTTGCTGAGTTGAACATGTGTCAACGGCAATCAGGTTTGCAACGTCATTTAGATCGGTCCTCTTCACAACAGCAATTTTATTTGTCTTTTACTATTAATTCACAGTTCCGTTTTCTCATGACTAGATTTCATCTTTGCACGTTGCACTTTTGTTGTGGCCTTTCCTAAACAGACGGGATGGTGCGAGAACCTTATTCCCTGTCCTTGCAACAACCTTGCACAACAAAGCACCTTGCACTTTATGCTGTTTTGCACAAATATGACTCCTTTTCCCGCTTTCCTTCACCCCGCATGTTATTACAACGTGGTCGTTACAACGACCGCATTGTAACAACGTATTACCATTACCCCGCAAGTCGTTACCACGACTTGCAGAGGGGGGCGCTGGATGTTGGAATAGTATAATTTACTATTCCAACTCAAGTCTGTGTGGACAGTAGGGAAGGTGTTGGATTTTAAATCCAACACCTTCTCCCCCCTTCGCAAGTCGTCGTTTCGACTTGCGGGGTAATGGTATTGCGTTGTTACAAAGCGGTCGTTGTAACAACCGCGTTGTAATAACATGCGGGGTGACGGTTGCGGGGTGACTGATGTTTACTGTTTTGAATATGACTCCTTTTTTCGCTTTCCCCCCACCCCGCATGTTATTACAATGCGGTCGTTTGCACACTTTACAAAGAGCCTAGGGCACGGTTTCTTACTCCAAACTTAAGAGAAATTCGCCCTTGCACCTATCAGGAGGGTTTTAATTTCTTACGCTCTTTGTCTACTGTTGCTATTTGCACTACTGTACTTAATTACATTAGAATTGCATTGTCAATAAAGAAACGGTATAAATTGTAATAAGAAAATTGTGTTTTTAAAATTTTTAAAACACAGAGTTTTAGAGTCATGAGTCACAATATTGTATAAACTGGACATATTTTGTATGTATGCTTCACTTTTATGGTCCATTTTAACCGAATAAAGTTATTTTGATCTGATCTGCTCTCTGATAGATGCAAATATCTGCAAAAGCTTGTAAGCAAGATTGATGATTCTTCGCTTTCAAAATAAAATGTTCACAAAGCAATGGAACATTTCGCTAAACTACTGTACAATATTAGGTACCATTTCTTTGCAGCATCACTTAGTAAAATGTGTTGATGTATGCTAGTGTTTCCCAAAAATATTCATAATGGAAAATCAGTGTAACCAGTTATAATAAAATTATGGTAAACAAAAATAAACAAGCTTTGGTAACGCCAGTAGGTCTGAAATTGTTGGTCAGCCTTTTGGTTTTGTCAATACGTGACTTGTTTTGGCATGTTTTGGCTAAGCGATAGACAGAGCGAGAGAGACAGAATTTTAATAAACACAAAAGGTCATTGTTAACTCCAGCCCTAATTAGGGGCCCAATTATTAAATAAAGTCTCAAAGGTGCACCCATGTCCTTGCATTAAGTGCAGATATACAGCTTTCTTGAATTCACAAGACTTTACAGAAGTAGGCCAAGAAATAGCACCCCTAGAAAATATTTGTGAACTGCATTTTAGCACGAGCAAGTATGCAGGTGTACATTTGCTCATGTGAAAAATCTGAGCATTTACAAGTTTACTTTCCCTCCAACCACTTTTTTCCCAACCCTGGAAGAAGTTTTATGTCTGCCATTGTCAGGAGTACATTTCCAACCTTTCCCAGTATGGGAAAAGATTAGAGAAGAGTTGGTGAAAGCCCTTAAAGCATGCAAGTTAGTAGGTTTGCACAGACTCAAAAGGGCATTCCAAACCTGAAACTGTTGCTTACCATTACCTTCAACCTCAGTTTGTAGATCTGCAGAAACATGGCAACATAAGGGAATTGCTAGTATTCAAACCCTACTATGGAACGAGCCCTGGCATAATCATAGAGGCTATTTCAGAGCTCTTATATAAAGAGATTGCTGCCATAATTTGTCGCCGCACTACATGGCACAAAAGAGACAAGTGGATTTTGTTACAGGACAAGTAGATTTATTAAAGCAACCTGCCCCCTGGAAAAGTAGATATTTTATTAAATTCCACACCCCTGTATACTAAATGTTGACATGAGTAATTTGGCTGACATACATACTTTTTTATCATTTACTTTCAGTTAAACATTGATGTGTAGGACATATGTTACTCATAGGAAATGAGACCAAGTTACACTGATATTGCCTTTCTGTTGGCCATATCTTTGCATTGTTCACACAACCAATGTGTGACAAGGGTGCCTTTTTGTGTCGTACCACACATTGCAATGCAGTTACACAGCTTGCTGGCCTGCCCTGCCTGTGATGGTAAGTTGAGTTAAGGGCCACATCTGCCTTGGTGATTAGCATTAAATTTCATGATGGCTCTACTGATTAGAGTTTCAATTATTGACACCACTACTGTGCGCATTGCACCAAGTGTCCAGGGTGCCTGCATTCCCCGTAGCCACTACTCAGGCCACAGCTCCTGGGAAAGTGATGTAGGTTTGCTCATGTATTTGATTTGATCCTGCTGTCTGCCATTCACACAGTACACCACACCAGTCTGCCTTGTTGTGCTGGCTTGCATGCACATTGTGCATTCATGTGGCCAAGGACATTTAACATGCATCAACACAACTCTACACGGCTGCCAACCTTGCTACACTGCAGGAATGTGTGAGGGCTTCTACTTACCATGGTCTAGTTATTTGTGTATACTCATGTAATTTCATTACACACACACAGTCGTCTCCATAGTTCAGAACAGTAGGCACTGTGTACCAACTCTGAGGGAGATAGGCCCAGTCAAAGTTGGAAAACTGCTACCACTGACGCTCACCCAATTTCGTCACACTCTTTGCTTAACTCAGCCCTGCTAGCTTGCACCTGTACATGACTCCTTTGGCAATCCTCATTTAGACCCAGGGACTCAATGTACTGTCACACACTGATGGCACCCAGATCATACATTGAATCTCATGTAACACCACCACCACCAATATAAGTTACCATATGCAATTGACTGGCATGGCTGCCTGCATTTTTAGCTAGGGCTCAAGCTGTACCCCACATGCTAGTAGTAATAAAATTCTGTGACATCTACCTAACTTGGTTGACCACACATCTAGGCCCATACACATCACCCTCCAACCATCCTAAAAACCTGCACATCATTGTGGAAACCGATCTCATTCTGTCACTTCACTAATCCCTGTTTCACATCCTCCTGCTTTGACAAAGACAGACATTTGTTTTTACGGCTACCTCCTGACACCTGCTACATCTTCACCCTGGTCCGCATTACATGGATGTAGTAAACCAATGTACTCTTCTATGGCATCCCTTCACAGCTCAGACACAGAAGTGCGTGACTATCACTCAGCTATCTTGCAGTACACACGTCACAACTTTGCTCCTTTCTATGCAATGGCTCCCCATTCAGACACAGTGCCAATTCAATGTGCTCAGCTACACCTACATTGCACTACACTCCCACGGGCCTGCCAGCAAACACTCATGGTCCTCTGGTGTGCATCACTTGTATTCACCCTCACACCTAGTATACACTTGTACATGACAGGAGGTAGGGTGGTCTCTGACAAGGAGTCTGGCACCTGTGTGCCCTCACCCCGCACATCGCTACAGCTGCATGCAACGTAAATTCATATTAGTAACTATACATGTGGCTGTTTGCAAGATTCTACTTGGTGATACTTCACATACTCCAAACCTGAACCCCTTCTCAGATGAGGAGTTAATCCTCTGGCAACCCTATTCCATTCCATTGCTTTACAGTCCAAATTTGGCTGCATGGGCCCAAGGTAGACACACTAGCCTCATGGTGCAAGGAGGCCTGCATTGTCACAGTCATGTTGGTCAGGGTTCAAGTCTCCATGCATGATGTACTGCTCCAGTCCACACTTTTTTGCTTTATATTGTGAGACTTGTAGTCCTGAACACTCATGTTCTACACTCCATTAAAAGTCCCAGAATACAAAGGTGAACCTGGACTGGTGCTGCACATAACACATTCACTGGACTGGACACACTTGACAGAGGTGGACTGGACTGTAGACCGTGTAACCGAGCAGTATGACTTACAGATATGTGATGTATGAATTAACAAGTGAAAGATTCCTGCCCTTTCCTTTGCACACAGAACAAAGCAGCGCAGTAACGTAGGTTACTGTGCTGCACAGCATGACATTTTTAACCATGTTGTCCCTTGCTGCCACCTACCCTGTAGATCTTCCTGGTCCTCTAACTCAGCACTGTCTTGTCCAGGAACTCCAGCCACCAACTCTGCTGGGATGACTGATGCCATCTGCTCCTCCAAGGGGTCCCGCTCCTCCTGGTCCTCGGGTCCTACTCCACCAGTTCGCATAGCTGCCTTCTTGCACTCTGGCACTGTCCTTTTAGATAGCCCTACACTGTTTATCTTCTCCACTTTGTACTGCCAAATGGCTTCTTTCTTCCCTACTGGCAATTTTAAGGTGACAAAGAGTTTATGTTCATGCTTTGTCACCTCTGTTATAAAAATGTGGTTTTCCTCCTCACTAAAATTACTCTTCCTCTTCCCCCCGGGGTTCTGTCTGGACATTCTGGCTGATGCCCTGACTGCTGCTGCCTGCTCCATGTCACCTTTTTGATGTTTTGAAAAACTTTATTTTCCAATGTGTCACGTTTTAAGGGATTTTTGACACATGATGCACTCCAATGAGGCACAATGCTGATTTGCGGTAGAGAAGCGTTGCTTTACGACCCGCTAAGCAGCTTAGTGTCACTTTGGCAGCACATGCGTCACTTTTCTCTGTGACATCTGTCCCACGGATGCGTCATTATTTTTGACGCACCTTGGGACCTTACGACATGGTGCCCCGTACCATAAATACAGGGCATCCATGGCGTTTGGAACTATCGTACAGCAGCTCAACTTTTTCTGATGCATCACTGCCCCACCGCAGCGATGCAACAGTTCTCATAAATGAGCCCCTCAGAGTCTGTAAAAATATCCCTGTATCCGTCAGGACTGCTCCAATTTAGGAAACAGCTGAAGACATATTCCACAATACAACGAGGAAGGAATATTACCCCACTGCTCCCACCACCCGCTTCTGCCTCAATCACTGATTGTCTTGATATTTGCTGTTGACCCAGTAGACTGTTTTGCTGACTTTGGGCTGGATTTGCGCTATATAAATACCACATACATTCATACATACATATTACTCTAACAAATACATCATATGTTTTTGAAACATGCTTATTTATTTATTTCCCTTAACAAATCGAAACAATTAATTTAAAAGATGCTTACTTATATAACGAAGCGAAATTAAGAAACTTGGCATCAGAAAGTTACATAACTAAACATGACATGTGGAAGTTTCAACTTTTTGCCATATCTGGGATTACATTCATTTTATCCATCTGTGTACAGAAGAGGGAAAACACTTTTTTCCATAATATTAGATTCCTATATATTTTGGAATTCATTTTATGCATTTTCTGTGCAGACTAACTAGTGGTCATTTATTCTATGGCAAGCAGCCAGTCGAATTTAGAAATCCCACCACTTTGGTGGACAAGTTTTTTTGGAAAAAAGAGCTCCTGGTGACGTGGCAGGAGCATATTATTAAAAAAAATATTAATGGCACTAGGGCCACCACTGTATGACCGTTTGCTCGATGCATTTTGCTCTGCAGTCAGAAGCCCCAAAGCAGGAGTTTCTCTATGCTCGATATTTTCTCCCTTCAGGGACATTCCACACAACTCAAAATCAAATCATAAATCAATGCATACATACATTTCAAAGGTGCAACCATTCCAGGGTTCAAAGATGTGTAAAATAATTTGTATGTATGACCATAATTGTTTAAGGAAATGTAAATCAATAAATACAGATCTACATACATTAACAAGTGTACGAAGTGTAATAATATTAATTATACAAATGTAAAACGACTCCACTGAAAGCAACAAACCACAACTAATGTTCACATTGAATAGAGACACATCTAAGTGTCACAACTCTCTTCCTCTACAGCTACACTGTTGTAACACACTGAGGGGCATATTCTCAAGGACTCATCGCTGATTTATCGGCACTTTAGCACCGCAAAAGTGGCGATAGATTTATCGCCCTATTCCCAAGCTGGTGCAAACTGCCGATATCGCCAGTTTACCAGCGATAGCTTCCGCAAAAAACATCGCCACGGATGAGTGCGACAACTAACGCTAATGATATGCAGAGTAGGCGTTCCTGTGCAAAAACACACGAAAACACCACTTCGCGAGATTCTCAACGACCAGTCAGATCTGCGATGCGAACCAAGAACAGGCGATAAGGCGCGTTAGCAGCAGGGATTTAACACCTGCCTTCTACTGGTGTTAAGCAGGACGACCAACTGCAGTAGAAAGGGAGCCCAGCCCAGAGCCACATCTGAAGACCAACAGATGCCATGGAGACACTGATCATGCAGCTCGGAGACCCAAGAGGGCCACAACACCCACCTCCACCACCCCAAGGAACCCCCCCCGGACCATCCCCCCCGGATTACCACCTAGGCAGTGCAGGACAGCGGACAACCCTAAAACACACCAGCCCCAGAGACTCAACGCCAGAGGAAGCCATTGGCCAACACAGGCTCAAAAGGACAACCATCCTCCGCATCCTGACTCACATTGCCCACAGGCTGACGGTACCAACACAGCGGACAACTTACATCCCCCCGCAGACAAAGCTGCTGGCTGTGCTGCACCTGTTGACCCCTGGTACCTTCCAACCAACAACTGCCCGAGTCGAAGGAGTCACTCAGCCAGCCCCATCAAACTCCCTCACACATGTCATGGATGCATGTCCACAAAAGCAACGGCGGGCCCCTGTATCCGCACCACATGAGAGTTCCAATTCGTAGTGTACCTGCGCAACCAACCCCAACGCGGGCCGTGCTAGACGCCTCCGTGCCCCAGACCCAAGATCGTAGTAACCGAAATGTGGGTGCGCCAGGTCATGAAGTCCAGTAGTCAACAGTAGTGTAAAAACAGAACTTTATTACAAATACATAAATCAACAAAACGAAAAGCTCAGCCAACGCGTTCCATTCCCAACGGGGAACTTCAACAGGGCAACGTGTCTTCAGAAACCTGTGGGAGAAATGGTGACAATGGTCAAACTTCCGTATAGTCACATGCCCAAACTGGTACAGTGTACTGCACTTGGACAAACCGGAATGCTCACAGGCCTGATAAACCATGCATGAGAAGACCGTAACAGAACTACGTGTGGCCGTAACCGTCGTAGGAATGAAGAGGAAGGTAACGACCACACAAACTGCTGTTACGGTCACATCATGCAGGATTCATCATAACTGAAAGCATCACGGTGTGTGTCAGCTCGATACCCCTGCCCCTCACTCCCCCCACACTGCGCAGCAACATCTTGAGACCATGCAAGGGAACTGCGCCATAGCTGACGTCATGCACGTGTTGGGGGCAATTCACAGCACACATGTATGACTTGTGCCCCCTGCCGACACTGCACACAATCACCACAACAGCAACCACACGCATGCCATCAGTGTGCATACAAAAGTGGACCACCGTGGCCTGTCCACCAATGTCGTCGCAAACTCCCCAGGCAGTGTGCATGATCCCCACATTTCCACAAGTCCGCCACCAACCAGCGCTTTGAGGAAGGCCCCCATGGAAATGCACTGCCCATCGGCAAGTACCAACTGAACACACCACACACCTCAACTCCACAATCCCACAACTCACAACTGTGGGAATGCAGACGTGACCAATCCACCACCAAAGTGACTACTGCGTGTGTCTCAGTCTCCGCAACAACCTGCCCATAGGCCTACACACACGTGGCCGACCACCTTCAACGGGCACATTCACACTGGAGACGAGGTGGCTATGTCCCACAACACCCCGCGCACATCACGATCATCGCATGCAGGGTCGTGTCAGCAAGGGCGGCGCCCCCCACCCAGCCACGAGTCCGCTGCCGTGACCGGTGTTGCCTGCGCGATCCTGTGGGCTTGATGCACCCCAGCCATGGTCCCCAGACCGGTCCTCCGCCCAGCAATGACTGGCCGCCCCTGCGCACCCAGGCCTCGATGCTCACCTGCCGCCACTGGCGTGTCTCCAAGAGGGCCCACCATGTGCCGGTGCATCCTCCTCAGCCGATCGCTGGATTCTGCGCCACAGGCCCCCAGCGCACCCTGCGGCACCGGACCGCGGAGTCATGTGTGTGCTGTCTGCTGCCTGCGCGTACACTGCGGTCCAGCAGGGCACACTGTTCAATTTGAGTCTTGATTCACTGGATGCCGAATCGAGGCCAACGCATCATTGCAGGCTGCACACCCGCTCAGCTCTTCAGGTGCCACTAACCCTGTGCAACGCAAGTCATCATCATGTGGCGGTAGGCCCCTGCCAGCCGCAGTGCAGCGGGTGCCACTGACCCTGTGCAACGCAAATCATCGTCATGTGGCGGTAGGCCTGTGCGGGCTGCAGTGCAGCGGGTGCCACCAACTCAGTGCACTGCAAGTCATCATCCCGTGGCGGTAAGCCCGTGCCGCCGCAGTGCAGCGGGTGCCACCAACTCAGTGCGCCACAAGTCATGGACCCTTCATGATTGGGTCGCGTGGTGCGGACGCCATCATGTCATCTCTGGCAGTGGGGAATGTGACGTGCTAGGCCCCTTTTATTGGCAGGGTCACATGTCCTGTGACGCCTGTGCTGGATGGGTGTGGTGTGGGTGTGAACCAGCCCTCAGGGAGTGGCTGTGGCATGCTGACAACTAGACCAGTGATCAGCAGATCACTACAGGGAAGACATGGGACATGTAGCTTTGTCATCCCCCCTCCGAGTGTAAGTGGAGTGGACTGGCCTGGTGTATGGCAGGCCAGCGTAGGGGTGGGAACAATGAGCCTGGGGCTCTGGGCGTGCTTCAGTTCTGGGCTGGACATGGAAGTAACTGATGCTTGTGTCTCTGTTGCAGTGTCTACGCCACCCGGACCGCAATCGGCAATGTAGCACCCTGTGACTCAAGTCCCACGACATGAGCAACATGGACGTAAGGGGGAATCACTGACCCTACATTCATCCATACTCTCATACTTGAATGATCAAAGGCATGACACATCTGTGCGATTCTGAATGTTTAATTCACATCCAGTGGAGTGTTGCAGCTGGAGCAGTACAGGGCCATGCAACCCCACTTCACATTATTGGCCCGTGGAGGGCCAGCCAGAGTCATTCAGGGAATGACAAGTACATCGGAAGAGGAAGAGTTCAGTCCGCAGTCTGATCGCTGTGTCATTGGTAACCAAACAGAAAATGGCAGTCCATGTCGAGGTCCAAGGTGAGTGTTGTAGAGTGTATCGGGGGACAGTGGAAGGTGATGATGCAAAGGGCAGAACCAAGCACAAACAGGAAATATGGCGGAGATGAATGCTACTGCCTCCTCCTTACCAGTAAAGTTGGTTCACCCGCATCTTCGTCCTCTGATGTTACATGTGCCTCACACGTGGGTGGTGGTGGATTGCCTGCCGCACTGTGAGGCACTGACAAATCAGGGGGCGGAGATGTGGATGTAGAAGCAGCAGCATTCATCTGCGCAAGGCCTTGAGGCAGCAATGCCATGACGATGTGCTGCAGGGCATGGAAGGTCCCAGCCACATCTCGCTGGTGTGCAGCTGTGGCAGCCATTCTTTCCGCCGTCATCCGTTCCATGTTCTCCATGAGCCCCCGCATCTGTCCCAACTCCCGGCTGACATCGCTGGAGCCACTCTGACTGAACAGTTGTTCTTGTCTCAGTATCATGACTCCAGCGATGTCAGCCATGGATCGTTGGAGAGCATGGAGCGGACTGTGGGTGTCCGTTAACAACTGTAAGTGGTCCCTAATGGAAATCAGACACCCATGTATGGCATCAAGTTTGGCTGCCATGAGGTCAAACCCCACCCGCACCTGATCAGCCATCTTCTCCTGGACCTCTAACACATGGCGTTGGAAGGCCATGTGTTGTTCATGGGGGTCCTGGGAGTCAGCCGTGGTGGTGGGTGCTTCCTGCTGTGTGGTCTGTGCAGTGGGTGGGGTCTCCTCGATGCAGCTGGGCTGCCCTGCTCCTGGAGGTGAGGTGCCGCAGCTGTCCATGAACTCTTGGAGGGCGTCGGTGTCGAAGGTGTGGAGTTCCTCTTCGTCATCAGTGAAGAGCTGTTGGGTCTGCTCTGCAGGAGGTGTTGGTTCTCCCTCTGCAATGTGAAGGGGTGATGCAGTTTAACATTGTGTTCACATGTATGTTGACGCATTGTTCAAGTTTACATACAAACTACATGACAATGTGCATTGTGACTGTTTGGGAGGAGCTGCCTATTTGATGCGGGACAGTGGACATTTCGACAACATCACGGATGTGTGTTTGTACTTGTACATTATCATCTCACATTTCCCTGCTATGCAAAATGTGATTGACCAGTTTCTACACACAAGCGGCACCAATTGTGTCCTCTGTTCTGTTGTGAACGTGTTGCAGTTTATACCACAATGTTGTCAATGTTGATGTGCTCTGAATGTTATGTGTGTGTGCTGCATTTTGGGAGAGTCGCCCCTGCAGCTCTGATTTGGCTGGCCCTTATCCCTTTCAGGCGGGTTGCCTTTGACTTCTGTGCTTATACAGTGCTGAGATGTTGCATTCTTAGGTAAATTGGGCTCTTGGTGGGAGTTGGGACTCTGGGGCATGGTTTGTCCGCAGATGTGTTGTTGACGTCAGGGGTTGTTTGTGCACGTGGATGTGTCAGAGTGTGACCTGCTCCTTTACGGATGTGGTCCACACTGAACCACCTCAGTGTCGTGGCGTGCAACATGTCATGATATATTGACTGCAGCCATGCTATTCGTCATGCAGTGTCACTTGCATTGTCAGTGTGGCTCACAGACACGCCGCTTTGATGGATTTGGCACATGTGCATGGTTTGCTTGTGGGATTGGTGATGTGTGGGAAGGGTCCCCCCTGGGCACATAGTCGACGGGGGCCTACTTGCTGTTTCTAGGTGTGCTGCAGTGTGCCAAGGGGATCAGGGACATGATCCAGAGTCATTGTGGGTGTGCACTGTGCTATACTTAATTGTGCATGTGTGACATTGTGCCCATCTCCCCCGTCCCCCAGTCCCTGGTGGTTTCTCACCCTGTTGCTGTTGAGTCAGGTCATGTTGAGCAGTGTCCGGTCCCCCAACTCCTGCCACCGTCTCCCCACTGATGACTGTGGACACCATTTCCGTGTGGAGAGGTATGGTGCAGCGGCCAGGGCAGCTGACTTCGGAGCACAGGGCTCACGGTTCGATCCCCTGCTCCGGCGGCAGCTCAGCTCAGCACCATGTGACTCTGGGCAATAGCTCACTTAATTTCCACGATGGCCCCCAGCGCCTTGAGACCCGTAAGGGTGAGTAGTTCGCGCTTTACAAATACGGATTTTTACATCTCATCCAGCTCCTCCTGTAGCGCTGGACTCCCACCTCCAGTCTGCATTGCTGCCTTCCCGTTGTTGCCGAGTTTCTGCTTGGTCTTGCGCTTCACATCATTCCAGCGCCTCTTGAGCTCTTCCATTGTCCTCCTCAGCACTCCGACTACATTCACCTTGTCCTGGATGAACTGCCATATTCCATTTTTTGTTGCCAATGACACAGTGGAGGTGATGAACAGTTGTTGATGGTGCTCTATCACCTCCGTAATCAGGATCCTGTTTTCCTGCGGACTGAACCGCGCCTTCCTCTTCTTCCTGTCCTTGCCCTTCTCTGTCCCCGAGGTCCCAGGCTGTTCCTCCGGGGGACTTGTGGGGTTCTGGCCATCCTCTGTACCTGCTCCGGCTGCCTCCATTGTGCTTCGCTGTAGTTTGTTTTTTGTTTGTAGTTTTTTTTTCCAGCTTTTGTAGTGATTTTTTCCGCCTGACGTGTGTGATTTGCAGGCCTGGCGCTGCTTTTCGCTGATTGTCTTATCGCGGTTGGGCCCATCGCAACTTTTTTCGCGTTCGGGTTTGGATTTTCATCGCCGTCCCAGTAATGTTATCGCGGACATTTGACGCGTTATCGGGAGACTATCGCATGTTACCGCTGTGTTGAAAATACGAAGTTAACACTGAGTTATTTTCCCGCAATAGACGGCGATATGAGAACTTGCGTTAACCTATTTTGGCGATGTTTATCGCACGTTCTTGAGAATATCCCCCTGAGATTGAACCATAGAGCCTAGACTCTGAAGTGTAGGAGAAATTGAACAGAGGAGAAAGTTACATACAGTGACTCCCTGTGTGGCAGTTCACTATGGAAACCAATTCAGTATGACTCTTTATTACAATCTCTTTGCTGCTGAGAGGGAGTGTTTGGCCCTTTCTGCAGGGTCACCCCCAAACCGTTTGCCTTCCTTCTCCCCTTTTTGCTGACTTTGTCTTTGCTGGCTTTAGGACTCCGGGCACTTTACCACTGCTAACCAGTGCTGAAGTGCATGTTTTTCCTGCTTAAAACATAATAACATTGGCTTATCCACAATTGCCATATTTAATTTACTTATAAGTCCCTAGAAGTGCACTGCATGTGCCCAGGGCCTGTAACTTAAATGCTACTAGTGGGACTGCAGTATTGATTGTGCCATCCACTTAAGTAGCCCCTTTAAACATGTCTCAGGTCTTTGTGTGCAGCTTTACACTGCCATTCCAACCTAGCAAGTTAACTCTCCGCCAGGCCCAAACATTCCTTTTTAATACAAATCTCACCCCTAAGGTAGGCCCTGGACAGTCCAAGGGCAGGGTGCAGTGTATTTAAAAAGTAGGACATGTACTTTTAAGTTTTAGACACTGGATGATGTCATCAGTGATGTCATCAGTGATGTCACTGACCATGCCATGAATGATGTAATATGTGACGTCATGAGCAGTGCATTGCGGGGGTGCGAGTTATAGTTAGCTGAACTAACTATAACAGTGGAATTTCTATGGTTTTGTACGAGTGAAATGTCCAGCTAACTATAACGCCCCTGAAACCTATGTTTTTTTCAGTGAAATTCAAAGGTTTTTAAAAAAAAAAATTAAATGCTAATTCTAACTATAACGTCTGTAAAACCTATGGTTTTATTCAGTGAATTTGAAAGGTTTTATAAATGCTAATTTCTAACTACAATGTCCCTGAAACCTAGATTGTTTTTAACTAAATTTAAAAAAGACGTGCATACTTTTTGTAGTTAAAAACTAACTGTAACGGTACTCTGTTATAAGTTATAATTTAACAATGTTTAAATCTTAATTAGCACTAATTAACATATAAGTGTGGAAAAAGTGTGACGGAGCAGCTATGATACCCGACTTCGAACAACAGCGTTCACAGTTCGATTCCCGGCTCCAGCGGCACGTTAGCCCACCTCTATGTCACTGTGGGAAACACCTTGCTTAATCTTTCCGACGCCCCCGAGTGCTGGCACACCTTTCCAGGGGTAGCTGTACGCTTTACACTTGCTCGCATTTTTTCAAATTTAAAACCATAGTGATGAGAAATATTATCAAGTTTTTTTTTCTTCTATTCTGATAGATCTTTTTTTTTATGTCTTCTATTTAGAATTACGGCAATTAATAAATGTATTTACTCATGAGAATGGAAATGACACGGTTTTCCGGGTAACAGTTTTTAAGCTCTCCAAGGTATGTACATATTAAGGACCTTATACGTGTTAGGTTCGAAATCGAAACTTTTTCCGCTTCACATTTTGTAACTTTTCCCAACACGTGCACAAGTTAAATAGTTAAAACGTGAGCACGTGTCAACTGTAAAACGTGACATCTAAATGGGCGGAGCCGCATCTTCCTTCCATTGACTACTCAATAACCAAAAGTATATAAACCACACCCGTTGATTGATTAGTTTCGTTTTGCGAGTTATTTACGCGTCTCCATTCAGTGATGCAGGTGCTCTTTTCTACAGTCGGATTCTTCTTTTGTGGCCACAAAACATAATCCTGAGTTGTAAGTTGTTTGATTATGGCATAGTAGATATTTATAATACGTAGCTATTTGTCAATATTTAAACACTTGTATTTAGAAAAAAGTGTTATTGGTTGTTTTTGCCATTTATATGTAACGTCAGCAGTTGTTTTCAGAAACAGACAGAATACAGCAAACATTGTTCCTGTTCTGGCTCCTTTGAGCTCATATAGTTTGACTTTGTATATTATAATATTGACACTGTACTTGACCTCAGAAGTGTTGGTGACCCGTCGGCGCGAAGACTAAAGATTTATATGTAACGTCAGCAGCTTCTAGTTTGTAGTCTATTTCCCCCTTGAGATCATATAGTGTGAGTATGTATATTATAATAACCACACATTATGATCTCAGAGGAGTTTGTGACCCGTTGGCGCGAAGACTAAAGATTTATATGTAACGTCAGCAGCTTCTGGTTTTTAGTCTATTTCTCCCTTGAGATCATATAGTGTGAGTATGTATATTGTAATATTAACATTTATACTGACCTAAGTGGAGTTTATGACCCGTCGACGCGAAGACTAAAGATTTATTTTTAACGTCAACACCTTCTCGTTCTTACTTTGTTTGTTCCTTGGGATCATATACTGTGAATATGTATATTATAATATTAACAGTCATTGTGATCTCAGAGCACTTTATGACCCGTTGGTGCGAAGATGAAAGATTTCGAAGTCCCGGAGAAAAGAAGCTCTCAACATACTCATCACTGGAAAGTATTTCGTTATTGATCTTGTTTTGTATTGATGACTTCATTTTCATTTTCCTTTTTCTGTGCCATCAGTGACACTGTGTATATTGTAAGAGTGTGATATTTCCACACAACAGGAATTGGAGTTTTGTCGCCACCAGGAGTAAACCATCTGAAATACAGTTTACTGACCTTTATAACTTACTTGATCAGATATTTTTACAGTGACAATATTTTTGGAAATTGCAGTTTAAAAAAAATACTTTCCATAGATACTTTCTTAGTGAATACCTTTGATAAACCCTACATTTCTGAATGTTTTTTTACTATTTCTATTTTTGTCTGTTGCGGTTCCTATTCACCTTCTCCCTATAGAATATATACAACCAGTAGTGTATATTATTATACTACTATCCTATATATTCTTAAAGGAGTACGTGATTTGTTAGCGGAGCAGTGAGCGACCTCTAAGCACTACGACCGAACTTTCCTGAATTCTACAGAATAGAAATTATAAAAAATGATAAAGCGTACATTTCTATGTAATATAAAGTGATTTGTGTTTAACTGTTTTTTACTTGTTATTGTTCTTGTGACCTGAGATGATGTAGTGCGGGAGTGTTTCTTGTAGCACTTCTTTTCTACTTTATCTAAAAGTAACCTGTGCCCTCTTATATTATCAAGAATATGGGGCAACACTTTTACAAACTCTAGCAGAAAAAAAAAGGGAGGGTGTGCCCACGCTTAAGGGATATTTTATGAATTGCGTTTTTATTTGTCACCCCTTTGATATATACAGCTTCAGTTTCCGAAGAAACTATATTTGTAATTGCTTAATAAAAACTATTTCAAACCTAGACTGAAATTTTTGCTGCGCAACCAGAGCTCCCTGTCAGAAAAGTAAACACCCCATTATAACTAAACAGTGCTCCTGGGAAGTATCCCACCCGCAAACTCAATAAAAAGAAGACCGCAACACACTTTGTTATTTTCCCGCCGTGATTTGTACACCCCACGCCAATTATATAAATGGCCCTTAAAATATATAAAAAATTATTTTTACCTTCACAATCCCTCTCCACCACCTTCTGACCACTGTACAGAGTTAATAGTGTTCCTACCCTCCCGCTACTGCTTTCTTTTCCCGTACTCCATTGAAGTGCGTCACAAAATGGTTCACAACAGTGAACCGTTCCCAGCCAATAATGAGCAAACTTGTACTAGGAACACTTTAGCCAATAAAATGTCCATGGTGTTCCGCAGAGGGAAGGGAATCGCTGCCAACACTTCTACTTTCAATGGTTTACAGACAATGAACATTAAGCTTGGGAAGGTCCTGCTTGGAACACGTTACCCAATCAGATTTCCCTGATGCTCCGCGGAGGGGGAGGGAATGGCTGGCAACACTTCTACTTTCAATGGTTTACAGCCAATGAACATTAAGCTTGGGAACGTCCTGCTTGGAACACGTCAGCCAATCAGATGTTCCTGCTACTCCGCGGACGGGGAGGAAATGGCTGGCAACACTTGTACTTTCAATGGTTCGCAGCCAATGAACATTAAGCTTGGAAGGTCCTGCTTGGAACACGTCAGCCAATCAGATGTCCCTGCTACTTCGCGGATGGGGAGGAAATGGCTGGCAACACTTCTACTTTCAATGGTTCGCAGCCAATGAACATTGAGCTCGTTGTTGGAACACTTCAGCCAATTAAACGTTAATTTTGTTCCAGACACACGAACAGAACACGCCCTCCCACATAATATTACATTTCGTCTAAGAAAGTGACACTCTCAGTGATAAAAGTGAACACCACATTATAAGTAAACATTACTGCGCATTATATTAAAGGAAGGCTGCAATACGGCGCATTGTTATTTTCCCGATATGATTTACACAGCCTATTGGCGCAATACCGCACATTCACACTACCTGTGTGTGCACCCTACACACTGCTTGCCGCAATACGGCGCATTGTGTTCCCGATGGGATTTCCAGAGCCTACGCAACCTTGCCGCAATACCGCGCACCGTTGTTCTGCGGACGTGATTTCCATGGCCTACGCAACATTCAAACTCCATGCCTCTGCACCGTACAGACTGCTTAAACTAAGACCACAGTGTTCCTACTATACCCTCTTATACAATTTTTCTCTTTTGTTTCGCCCTACGCCTTTCAACTCAGTCACAAAATGGCTGCCAACACTTCCTAGTTTCAACAGTTCGCAACCAATGAGCCGCACGCTCGTGCTCGTAACGCCTCAGCCAATCAGATGTCAGAATTCTCAAATATCGATATCTGTAAATTTTGATATTTTTCTAAAACTACTGAACGGACTTACCCCATTTAAACAAAAGCGTGCTTTCTGGACCAAGACCTTTCTCCCTGCCAAATTTGGCGTAATTCCGTTCAGCAGTTTGACCTGTAGCCTTGTCTAAAGTTTCCTATGGAAATTGCATGGAGAAAACACGTTTTGGGACACCCCTTTTTTCTCAGCCCCGCCTTCCTGAATCACCCCCAAACTTTCAGGATAGGAGCTCACCTCAAAAAAGGAACTTTTTGGAAAATTTCGTAAAGATTCGGCAAACGACGCCAAAGTTATAAGCACATCAAAAAATGCTTTTCCTATGGAAACGTGGTCCTAACCAGTAGCGGTCGGTGGTGGGAGTGCTGCCGGGCGCTGACGTGGGGCGGGGGAGGGGCAGGGTGGGGGGTAATAAACTACGGATTACGGCCGATTACAGGTAAGTACACATATAAATAAATAAAACGAATTTCGTTATGCGCGCTGCATCGCATTTGGCGATGCAGCGCGAGAAACGAAATTCGTTTTATTTATTTATATGTGTACTTACCTGTAATCGGCCGTAATCCATAGTTTACTACCCCCCACCCTGCCCCTCCCCTGCCCCACGTCAGCACCCGGCGGCACTCCCACCACCGACCGCTACTGGTCCTAACTATAACAACCTACTGGCGACTGCCAGTAGGTAATATATATATACACACACACCAACCTGTCACAAAATATTGAAAAATTATAGACTAACAAGTTGTGGTGGTAATGCATTAAAAAAGGGAAATAATCCTGTTGGCCCCATTCACATCTGTGAAGTAAAATAAAAGTTTGTTGGGAAGTGGGCAGTGGTCCTCTGGACGACTGCCAGCTCTCAAACAAACTTTAGAAAAAAGTAAAAAAAAAAAATCAATTCCATCACAGAAAATGGTGCGCATTTAAAAAAAGGTATACTTTATTGAAAAGCGATCATATACATCATGGCCTGCTTACTGAAATGATCCACCATTCCAGTAATGGCCTTTAATTGTAGTGTATTGCTATTTGCAACCTATCTCATTATTATTCATGGGTTAAGTCGAATTACGAATCACTATGATTCAAAAATTTTGTGAACAGACCTATCAGTGGATAGGTCAGTTTATAAAGAGTTAAATGAGAGCAGACACCAACCAGTAGTTGAGGGATCCCCTGGCGTTATTAGGAACTCTTGATGCTGATAGGCTAAAATCTACAGCATTAATCATTTCAGCAGATGAAGTATCTGAACCAAATGTTCCTGCCACTAGCAGATGAAGATGGCAAGGCTTCTCCTGTACAGGGGGCAAGCCTGGACCCGGCAAGATAGAGGTGTCTTTCAAGCCTTACTCAAGGATGACAACATTCACATTGATTAACACATCCCATATTACCACTGCACAATCTTTCCCTCATACAGATACTCCCTTCACACACTGCCCACTTCTTACACATACTTACACATTTTAGTTTTCGTTCTACACATTTTTAAATCAACACTTTGAGCACCTTTTTTTTGCAAAACATAACTAATAAGTTGTTTTGTAAACCAATGTCACATATAAATCCCAGGATACTTCTTATAAAAGACCTTGCATGTCATATTTGTAACTAGTATATACTGCTCTGCTGTCAACATACATAAAATGACTCATCAATCCTTTGTGCAGCATGGCACGGAGTGATTAGCATGTACAAATGATGAAGTTTCACATTAGTGTTTAATGAATAAATTAATAAAATGGGGTGGACGTGGAACAAAAACTGAAGGAGAAAACAAAAGGTAAGTTAATATATAATAAATGAAAGAAAAACATGTAGTTTATATTTAGCAAAATAAAGGGCACAACTCAGGCCACTGCACTATAGGGGAATGGTCCAAAACTGAAAAATCCTATAAAAGTAAAATAAAATGAAGCATAACATGTAACACTACTTGCAGGGCAGTCCAATAACTTATTCAGTCTACAATTATAAAAGATAAAAAATACCCCAAGCCATACTCCTGATGGCATAGTTCCGACTGGCGTGGGTTGAAAAGCAGGATGTGAAACCGCATTGCTTATAGACTTCAGGTGAATTATGTGGAGGGAGACTTGCTCGCTCTGCGATGATGTGTCAAAGGAAAAGACTAACATGTACTGGTCATACATTGTAATTTTTGTGTCACTCTATCCTATATTTTGTGTACAACATAGCACAATGGCACCATACGTTTGGAACTGTTAACATATTTGTGAAGGAACAACTGTAAAGATGACATTGATATGTATATGTCGGGAAATGATAAATAAAGTTTAAAAAAACAAAAAAAAGCAAAAAACAAAAAAAAGATACAAATAATAATTTTACAAGGTCTTCTAGGGCTCCAAATCCTCCAGTTGTTTTTGATGCTGCAGATTATTTTTCTCAATGGTAACAGTTCCCACCTCCTTGTCTTCTATCACATGTGAGGCTTAGGGGAATGGAGTCCTGGGTGATGTTGCAGAGTTAGGTGGTTGACCCACAAAAACTCATGATTATGACTTGGTTGATGCTTGAGAAATGCTCCCTGATGAAAGGGCAGCAGTCCAGGAGGACTTCAGGAACAAATTCTCTCAATGAAGGGCAAGAAGCTGCTTCAAAAGTCGAGCAAAGTTCATTAGACTGTATTGCCCAGCTCTGCTAAGTACTTCTAGATATGTTATGTTATTTAAACTTATTACGTGCACAGCTACTCCAGGAGTGTCCTGGCACGAGCCTACAGAGGGGAGGGTGCCAGAATTAAACAAAGAGATGAGTCTTCAGTTTCTTTTTGAAAAGACCGAGGTCTTGAATGCTGCGAAGAGTCAAAGGAAGCGAGTTCCAAGCTGTGGCAGCTCTGACTGCAAGAGAACTTCCCCCTATTCTCGAAAGCCGGAAACGAGGGATGTGGGCCAGAAGCTGGGATGATGAACGGAAATGTCTGGCAGGGGTGTAGAACAGGAACCGCTTCTGTAAATAGGTGGGGCCGCATGCATGCAGAGCGCGATGGGCCAAGGTGAGGGCTTTAAACTTATTCGTTCGGCCACAAGCAGCCAATTAAGTGAACGCAAATGCTGTCTAATGCTGCTACTCATCAGGATGTTAAAAAGAAGTCTTGCTGCAGCATTTTGGACAACCAGTAGTTTATTGAGTAGGTAACCCGGCAGGCCGACATACAAGGCGTTAGCGTAATCGATCCGTGAAAGTATGAGGGCCCGCGTCACAGTTTCCTTAGCTGCCCTAGGGAGAAGCGGGCTTTAAGTATCCCAAAGCAATTCCCAGCTAACTTCTTAATCTGGGAAGAAAAGGAAAGATTCTCTTCAAACCAAACTCCAAGATTTTTAGCGGGTTGACCCGTTGAGGCTGGCATGGGGAAATCCACTGGCCATAAAGTTTCCCTAAACTAGGGGGGAAAGGTTCCATAGAGGAGAATTTCAGATTTGTCCTCGTTACATTTAAGCTGTGCTGAGGAAAGCCATTGGAAGACTGCTGACAGACACATTCTGGCCCGGGATGTGGAACCCTCTGATTTTTCCCAGGTAAACTAAAGCTGAGTGTCGTCAGCATATGCTATAATTTTGGCTCCCAACTCTTCAGCCAAGAAAATCAGAGGGGTGACATATAGATTAAAAAGAAGGGGGCTCAGAGAGGACCCCTGGGACACCCCAGTAATCACCTCCTGAGTAGAGGAGGAGAACCTGTTGAGTACGCCCCTCCAAAAAGGATTTCAGCCAACTCAAGGCAGCACCTGAGATCCCCATGTCCGCAAGACGGGTTAGCAGCAGAGAGTGAGGGACAGTATCAAAGGCTGCCGAGAGGTCCAACAAAACCAGAGCTGCCCTCCCACCCGAATCCAAACACTCCCGAATAGCTTCCGAGACTTCCACCATGGCCGACTCAGTGCTATAAGAGGCTCTGAACCCGGATGTGGCCGGGTGCAGTAGGCCAGCGCCCTCGACGAAGTTGGTAAGTTGTTTGTTGACCACTTTTTCGCAAACTTTTGCCAAGCTTGGGAGGAGAGAAATAGGGTGGTAGTTGACTGGGATCAGCGGATCCAGTGAGGGTTATATAATCCTCAAATCCATGCAACTTACTACTGACCACCTGAAATGCATCAAGGAGTGTTTATACGTGCTGTGGTCGAGGATGATTGATGGGCTCCTCCCTGTGTCAGTGTGGCAGAAAATAAAGGATAGTGGAGGAAGAAATAGAGAAGTTGGCATTGTTGAAGGCAATATTGATGCCTTAAACAGTGGCACAGCTGTTTTTATTTGCTAATGGAATTCCTCGTGCAATTTGTGTTTTGGGGCATTGGTGTTGGAAATGCAAGCTACCTTACCCTTAAAGCCATAATCCTGGAGGATCTGAGATGATGAGCATGCATTCACAATACTATAGATGTTGTACACCTGTCATACCCTATTTCTCCATCAATTGTTAACGAGGTCTACTCCAGATGTGTATTCCCCATAAGACTCATGTTACTCACAAAAAAAGTTTCCGAGTAGGGGCATCAAACTTTGTGCCCAGTCGGGAAAGCTTCACTGCCTTCAAACGAGCATCTGCAGTGATGGCTTCACTGGAGGCTTTGGGATCCTAGCCTTCCCGGTAAAGGTTTGCTATTATGGTGGGCACTCTTCAACCAGAGGAGTGAATGCAATAGCCTGAGCTAATTTGGCTAGCCAGAGATCCGTCCCCTATATTCTAATTCAGGCCCTCAGTCATGTATGATGAGACATGCATTGTGCAATTATGTGAGCAAGCGATCATTGTGCTTGCCTCAATGTAATAAGAACATTAATTCATCTGTTGATTTGTAGCTACACACCAGGTAGCCACATCCTCTATTGTCACTGGGATGAAGTTTTGCCTCAACCTCTGGCCACCGTAAGAGGAACCAGTCATGGGTTTCACCACAATTGAGTCTAGTATCCCCTCACATTGCAGATAACTTGCATGTTGATAAAAATGCCATTGATGATCATTGTGATGCAGATGTTTAGTGTTTTGGGGTGGTTGCAGTGTAGTAAAATTTTCTAAGCATATGTGAAAATGTTGCAACATCATAGAATTTCTGTGTGATTGTCGGCTGCTCACCTGGGAAGGAGGCCTGGTGATGTCCTGCTGCTTATAGTAATTGATACAATAGCACAAATATTGTATACATGTAGATTGAAATCACTGTAAGATGCCAGTTATGATGCCAATAGCCCTCTAAGAGGGATTCTGTATCAAAACTCCATGGGAGTGGAAGTTGATGTGATCTGCACCTCTTATTCCTCTTCCATGAAAGGATCGTCTTTGGTGGGAAGTTGACCATCCCTATCACCTCTTATCAGCCATGCTAGAGTTCCAAAGCCTGTCCCTGACATCTATACAAAAATATGGAGAGTTTTGTGCTATTCTAACAACCTCAATCTGTGCTGGATTTTTGATTTGCGTAATTGCTTCAGTTGTGTTGTGGGTCAACTGTCTTGCCTTGTACTGAGGCACAACAATAATCCCGCCTTTATTGTGAGATGTTCATATTGGTGTGTTGAGTGTCCTCTTGTGGGTCCTCTTTGCTCCAAATTCCTTCAGTGCAATAGAACAGTGCTGAGCTTGTTTCGAAGAAACTGTTGTATACTGGCAGATTTTTGCTACCTGAGTATATGACAATGCTACACTTTTTCCTTTAAAAAATTGTCCGGTGACATATTTTCTTTGAATTATTGTTGGTTCTCACTTGTGCACTACCTTCTGTGAATGTCAAACAATTGTGCAAGATATGCATACTCTGCATACATCATGCTTAATATTTTCCACAGTGTTTTATTGTTTGATGAATGAGTGTGTGACTGATACAGTGTCCTACAAGTCCCCATATACACTGAACTGTGCATAACGAGTCAAAATTAGCCAAATTCATAGCTGTTCTGTAGAAAGAACTCTATACATCATATTTTTCAAATGATGATTCATGTCGATTGCCTAATTATAGGAGTTGTGCTTTATTGCCCAAAAGCAAATCTATAGAAATCCAACATTTTAATGTGTACTTTTCTATCACTAGTCATACTCCTATAAGTAAAGAGGATAATCCATTGCGTGGGTGAATTTGGGTGAAAAGTGTGTTTTCCTTTTTTTCTCAGGGAAATGTATTTCTATCTGGATAGACTCCTTATCCTACATGTCTAGGGACATGCGTGGTCACCCCATGGTGCCTGCCACCCTGTGCATAGTTGTGAAGAGGGGTCCAATGGATTACCCCACGGTCCCATTAGGAGGACTGAGGGTGAAGGGGGACCCGCAACAGACTCCCAAAGACCGATTCCGACAGTCGTTTCGTCTCGCGCACACACAATCGGTACGGCTGTCCAAATCGGTCATCGCAATTGCTCGTCCGGAAACCGTGTCCCTAGAGCTGTACAAATTTCGGCTCTGAAAGACCCGGCCTATCCGGATGCCTTTTGGAACCGATTCGGTCGGCTCAAATGGTTTCCAGACATCGTAATATGTTGCTGGGAAATCTGAACGATTCGGTAGGAAACAAGGGCTCCGAATCGGATTCTGCAATACCGAATCTGATCTGGAGCCGTTTCTAACGACATCGTAATCGACCCCTAAGTGTTGAATCTGATGGTTTGCCTTCACATACACGCATAACGTTTTTGTGCACCTTAGTTTGTGAATCGAACATTAGATTTTTTTCTACAGCATTCATAGACTTACATCACCGTGGGCCACATGTAGGACTATTTTCTTTTGTGACTTGCAATTTGCGAGTAGCAAAAGGAAATGTACTAATGTTTGTCAGGCACTTTTTGAGATTCCCAACGGGGTTGCAAATTACCTGCCTCATCAATATTCATGAGGCAGGTTGCAATTTGCACCCCTTTAAGAATAGGCAATAACACAAGGATGGTGGCCTGCTGGGGAGAGCAGACCTCATGTCTGTGTTTGCTTTTGTAAATAACTTTTTTTTCCAAATGCAGCCCGTTTTCGTTAAAGGAAAACGTGATGCATTTCAAAAGAAAAATGAAATGTTTCAGTTTAATTTATTAAGAGTAGACAGTTTCCATGGGACCACTGCCTGCTCTTAAAAGGTTTTCGCTGCCAATCACAAAGGAGAAGGGGCCCCCTGGGAACCCCTTTCCATTTGTGAGTGGCTTTGCATCACAAAACAATAGTACATTTCCCTGCGACTTGCTATTAGGAAGGAATGTCCTTGGCACGTCCCTTCCTAATAGAGACTCACAAACCCTATTTTGCGAGTCGGTAACAAGTTACCAACTCACAAAATAGGGTTGATACATTCTAAAACCCTTTTTAGCGGTAGCATATGGCCTGAATCTCTGTTTGTAATCACTAAAAACCCCTTATGTCACACTTTTGAGGCAGTCATAATATCACTGCACCCTCCTCTCTTGTTTATATTGAAGTGACATCACGAATGATATCAGGATTTGCACTTCAGCATGATCTAGGGAAAGAGGACATGTAAGAGCCCTGAATTCAGCATTGAGGTCATATCATAGAACCCAGAGATATTGTATTTCATTAGGAGGAAAGACATTTTTTAAGACATTTTCCCCAATTCTTTCATTCACAAATGTTCTCCACTTTGTCCTTCATTCGAAGTAACCCCAGAATATTGTTGTATTCTAACCTTGCCACCGAGAGAACCCTGAGAAGTTAGAAATGATTGCAGGGGAAAGGTTTGGGCTGTCACATATCTTGAATCATATGATTGGGGTGAATATTCCATTCTGCTGTTTATGATGCATTTCAAGTATGTTATCTGGTCTTATATTAATAATAGCAATTAAAAAGGAGCGAAAAGTCTGAATGCAGTGTTCCCGCATTCCTTGTATTTCCTGATTCGCCATGTATTCCTGACTGATTAGGGAATCATACAGCTCCTGGAATGAAGGCCTCACCAGGACAAATGGTACTCAGTCTGTGATGGCAAGGTGACTTTCAAAGTCCCATTTAGTCTGCCATCAATATTTGTTTGAATTACATACAGACGTCCGTCCGCAACATGTTTTAGTTAAATAGCAGCCTGGCACATACCTGAAAGCAGAAAAGTTGTAACCGTTGTCTAGATCGGGTTATTCCACTATGTAGTCTAACAAATTACTTCCTGGTATGCTGACCCAAATCCGATGTCGATGTTAGCTTAAAACGCAGTGAACCGGAAGTGCTCTTTTGCGGTCTAATAGAATTGAAATCGAGCAATAATGTTTTTGCAGTGATCCCGTAGGATACAAAAGTCACAAATTGATTTTCCATCTATCAGGGACTGAATTGCCAAATATAGGACATAACATTTTTTTAAATAAGTGTCTCATCAAAAAAGTGATTTAGAAGCGTGGTGCACACAAATAAAGCAAAATGTGGGATTATAATCGAATATCTAATCCCCACCACTTTGTTACCGTATATTCGTAAATTGACAAGATAGGTTGCCAATGCGCTCATTCTTATATGGCAAACGTTCCGCCTAAGGAATTTCTGGGAAACGGAGTCCAGTCAAATAGGGAACGAGAAAAAGTTGTTGGTTTTATCATTCAAGGTTCGTGTACAATTGTGCATATCCTTTGTGGTATTGGAAAGAAATCCAGGCGTGGATTTGCACTTTTTGGGAAATCCAAATGAAATTTTTTTAATAGCATCCCTTTGGGTTAAACGCCTTTCTGGGTCTTCGCCCCGATAATCTGCATGAATGGGTGACAATACCATCCTCTGGTAATCTGTTTCTGAGTGATTTTTAGGAGCGGTAAGTATTTTTTTTCTAATTCTTGATTTATGCTGCGTTATACATTGGCGTACTTCCTGATTTGTTTTTCCAATGTACAACTTGTTGCAAGGGCAGATAACTCCATGTACAGCATTTTTAGTTTTGCAATTTGAGAACCGAGTATGCTTCCCAAACATTTTCTTATCTGAAAAAACACTCCCCTCTATAGTTTGATTGCAACAAATGCATGTCTTGCATTTATCGTGTCCTTGAATAGGTGGGAGATATATTTTACAGAAGATGATGGAATCGATTCTCGAATCACTTGGTTACCCATACTTTGCCATTTTTAAGTGCAAATATGGGTTTTGTAAATGATTGATCCAAATGTGCGATCAAGTGCCAGTTTTGGTTGATGATTTTTTTCAACTGATTATTCTTTGTGCAGAATATTGATACACAGAGTAGACGTTCAAACTCTGGTCAATCTCTTTTTAGTAACAGTTTCTCTCGTGGTGCCCACCAGGCTCTTTGCATGGAATGTTTTAACAGTTTTTTAGGATAACCTCTTTCTTTCAACTTGTCCATCAAATTAGTTGCATGAAAAAAATATTTACCTGTACTTACCTGCCTGCCTGTACTTTCGGTCTGGTCTTCAAGAGATTTCAGGTTGCTCTGTTCCCAGTTGGCATCTACGCTGCATACATGCTACACCCAATCTGATCTCCATCGCTATCTCCTGTAAGAATCCAAATCCAAGCCGGCCTCCAAGTTGCTCCTTGTGTACCTGAGCTGAGTTGTTAAGTCCGATTCGACCCTCCTTAACGGTACCTAAACTACAATAAGACTCATAATAAGCAGCTCCCCAATAAACAGCCGCAAAATACCCGCAGGATCCAGACAGGTCCTCTGGTGCCCTATTACTGGTTATATCTATTACTCTGCCGACCCTACCTCCGTCAACCATCGTTTTAAGCTATCATCCTAAGTCATCTCAGACAGCATGGCGGAAAAAGACCGTAAGGCGCAATACAAACGCTCCAAAGGTCAACCTGCGATATCTGACTCGCCCATCAAGGCCAAATCCGATGTGAACAGCACAATGGAAATGATCTTCAAGAAACTGGCAGATGTACATGACTAGGCAAAATCAACCAAACAGAGAACGGACGCCACGCAATTAGAACTGACCGCAATCCGTGCTGACATGAACACAATTAACTCTAAAATTACCGCTGCAGAGCAAAGAATAAGTGATGTGGAAAATTCATCGACCCAAATCAGCAAACAAATGAAATCACTTCTGGCTGTCACCAATGGCTTGAAACGTCAAGCAGCCGAGCTGGAAGACAGAAATAGGAGGGGCATCATCAGAATGTTTGGCATTCCTGAAGGCACAGAAGACTCAGCGGAATCATGTATTGCCTTTTTGGAGAACTGGATCCCCCAAATTACGGGCATTAAGTTCCACAACGCTCTTGAACTAGACCGAGCACACAGAATTCCGACCTACAACTCAACAACGAGGAAAACAACCCGACCAATCATCTGCAAACCTCTAAGGTACCAACACACAGAAGCAATCTCAGCTTTGCACGTAAAAATCGCCAGATAACCTGGAATGGTCAAAAATTAACTTTCACACAAGATTACTCAAAACCTACCGTGGATACAAGAAAAGGCTTCCTGCTACTAAGAGACAGGTTACGTGACAAAAACGTCCAATTCTCATTTGCAGGTCCTGCTAAATTTAAAATCATAGAGAACGGTAGACTCCACTTCTTCACGGACCCGATCGAACTCTCAAACTACTTGGACTGCCCAACCATGCAAGACATGGACCTCTCGTCCTCCTTCTCCAACAAGAGGAAAGCTTGATATCTTTTTTTTTCCTAATATGCCGATAGGCTTACACATAAGGTCCGATGTCCGATGCTGGCAATTCATTAGCAAATCGCTAAACATGTTTGCCACCGTAAGGTTTCTGCTTTGTTATTGATTTGCTTACAATTAGAATCGAGAGCAATAGCTAATAAGTTTCCGGATAAGATTCCTGACTGCATTTTATTATCAGAATGGTTTCCACTGTATAGACCCACCGTAGAATGTTTAGTTCCTGTTATAAACGGTTCATAGTACATAGTAAATATAAGAAGGATGCTACTATATATACTACATAATGTATTCTCTCTCCAAGATGTCAGTTCGACGCTCCTGCCGTCGCACCTCCATCTAACGATGTCCTCAGGGTTAGGGAGGGGGTGGGAGGAGGGTGAAGGGAGGGATTGGGGTTTTGGGATTTTACTTTTGGTATTCTCAGTTGTTTTACTATTCTCATCTCTACTATCTTTTCTTTAACCTTATTACCATTCCTGTCCTGCTACTCATTGTACTCACTGCTACATATATTACATAATCAGCAAGAGTTCATATTTACTGCGTATCCTATATATGCTGCTAGCGCTACCGTATTATCTGCAATCAACACAAGTCACCCACTTACATCTAGTCTTCATATGGTGACGGTCTCCCTGGTACACCTGTCAATCATCATACCCTACATAAGACCAGTTCAAATTGCCATCGCTTACATATGTAATGACTCCAAATAAGACATATAACATTACGGAAGACCTTAGCGTTGTCTCCTTAAATGTGAAAGGGCTTAACCACCCAATCAAACGCTGGAAAATTATTGACTACCTAGCAAAATCTAAAGGGGATATTACACTACGTCAGAAACAAATTCCCTTTGAGATTTCTCAATAGCATACCATACTGCTTACTCCCCCATTCAAACTGTCAATCATTCATCAGAGAAAAGGGTTAAAGCCAAAAAATTACCAATATACAAATGTTTATTAAATAGATCCGTTCAGTGCATTAAAAATTGTTTAAAATATACAGTCTTTCCTGTGACTAATAAAAACAACAATCTATATAAGTTCATTGCATGTTATACATAGATTCAAGAACAGACAACACAATCTTCATTAACACATGATTATAACAATTCCAACCACTGTTAATTACAGGTTCACCAAATCATAGATTTTTTGTTCATAGGAACCCCTAAGTAGTGGTGGGGTAACAAAGGACCAGAAAGCTGGTGAATAGGACCCCTCTCTCTTTTTTTGATATTACACTACTACAGGAAACAAAATTATCTGGGGAAGACGCAGCTTTTATTAAACATAATTGGATATCACATGTCTCATGCTCGCCAGCGGACCATAAAAAGAAAGGAGTAATCACCCTAATATCGAAAAAATCTAACATATCCCTCAAATCACACTCTCATGACGATGAGGGTAGAGTATTGGTTACACATCTGAAAAAAAGGGAAGACTCTATACACGTTGTAAACATATACGGCCCTAACACGGTCGAACCCAATTTCAGGGAATGTATATCAAAAATCATAGAAAATCTTCCCCAGAACGATCTCATCATAGTTGGTGGTGACTTTAATCTCCCTTTAGACCCTATAATTGACCGCCAATCCACCTGCAAATATCACGTCACAAGATCTCATGGCATAGTTCAGAAAATATGTTCTAAGTTTAACCTCAAAGATTCTTGGCGCCTTCAACACCCAGACTCTAGGGATTACACTTTTTACTCAGCCCCACATAACTCATACACTAGAATTGACTACATACTTATATCTGGATCTTTCATACACCTAATTGATCAGACAGATATTTCACCCAAGTTAGTGTCCGATCACTCATGTATCAGTGCTAAATTAGCCGGCAGCCACAATAATCCTTCGCCCAAGAGATGGCGCTTTAATAACGATGTCCTATCAGATCCTGACGATAAAAAGAAAATTGAAGATGCGATCACAGATTACCTCAATCATAACGATCTTCCTGAGACAAACGTAAGCACCCTCTGGGACGCACTGAAGGCTACCATTAGGAGAGTCCTCATCGAGATTAAAACAAAAATCAATAAAAAGCTTAACACTGAACTAGTTAATTTAGAACGTGAAATTAAACTCTTGGAGATTACACATGCCAATTCATTAAATAATAATAATATTCTCAACCAACTAACACAAAAGAAATATGAATATAATAAAATTCTGAGTAGACGAGCAGGGGTATGGATAAATAAATTCAAAGCCCTCAAACTCTGTGAAGCCAACAGAGCAGGTAAAATGCTAGCTCCCTATCTTAAACACTAACAGAACCAGAACATTATCTCATCAATCAAAGAAGCTAATAATCAAACGCACACTAAACAAAAGGAAATTTTAAACACCTTTAAATCCTTCTATGAAGACTTGTATCGAAACGATCAAGAATTTAACTTAGAAGGGTGCACCCAATACTTGAACAAACTGAACCGCCCCAAACTAAACGAAACAGACAAACTGGCTCTAGGGAAACCAATAAGCGAACTAGAAGTATCGAATTCTATTAAATCCCTGAAAGACAATAAGGCCCCGGGACCTGACGGCTTCACAGCCACATTTAATAAGACATTTGCGGAGTTACTACAATCAACCATGTTAAAAGAATTTGATAATATAGCTAATAAAGGATTAACAACAAACTCCATGACAGAGGCCAACATTATAGTTATCCCTAAGGAGGGGAAAGATCCCCTACTACCAAAAAATTACAGACCAATATCTCTCATCAATGTCGATTGTAAAATTTACGTAAAAATTTTAGCCACAAGACTTAATGCTGTCCTCCCACAATTGGTAAGTAACTCCCAAGTAGGCTTTCTTAAAAACCGCATGTCGAACGACAACACCCGCCTGCTATGCCATATTCTAGAAAATGTGGCTTTTAAACCGGACCTATCTATAGCAATCACCCTGGACGCAGAAAAGACGTTCGACAGGGTTTCATGGTCCTTCTTAAAACAATGCTTGCATTCTTTTGACTTGGGTGACCCCTACATAAATATGGTCATGGCCCTTTACTCGAAGCCTACTGCACGTATTGCAATTAACGGTTCCCTTTCGGAGTCTCTCACTCTCCAACAAGGTTCAAGACAAGGCTGCCCACTTTCACCATCCCTTTTCCTACTAGCGCTAGAGCCCCTACTACAAGATATCAAACAGAATACAGACATCAAAGGAGTAGGTTTTAATAATACTCTAGTTAAATTAGCCGCTTATGCGGACGATATCTTAATAGTAACAGAAGACCCGGGTCCCTCAATTAACGCTTTGATGCTAACGATAGGGAAATACTCTACACACTCGGTGTACAAACTAAATAGGGACAAATCTGAGGTAAAACCCTTAAATGTTCATTGCACCAGAGAGATTCTAGGCAACTCAGGTCTTGCGTGGCAACTGGGATATATAAAATACTTAGGTATAGAATTTGGTGGCAATATCACCGACACACTACACCACAATGAAAATACCACGCTGGAAAAAATTAAGAAACTTCTAGACACTTGGTCCCCAAAATGTATCACCTGGTGGGGAAGAATTGAAACAATAAAGATGATGATCACGCCCCTAATTAATTATCTATTCAACATGCTCCCTCTTATCTTAACAGAAGACTTCCACCATAAACTTGATACCCTCTTATCAAAATTTATATGGCAAGGCAAGAAATCTAGAATAGGACTTAAAAAACTAAGGCTGGACAAATCTCTAGGTGGAGTTAATCTAGCTGATTTTAAAACATACCAAACAGCCTTCCTGGCAAAACAGGGCTCCTACTGGCTCTTGCCTCCCATCAATTATACTCCAGTATGGCTATAAGTCAAAAAATCTATCCTTGATAACCTTAACCCTCTTGCCCTGCTCACCTCTAGCCACACAACTCTACTTAGATTAAAGTCTATTTTTAAAAATAGAAAAGCAGTGTTCTAAAATTAGATAAGAAACTAAACTCAAGCATAAAGCACTCCAAGTTGGAATCCATATGGGACAACCGTAGCATTTTATACAAGGGCAAAACTTTACACCATGATGCTTGGATTAACGAAGGGATCTTCTTTCCTCAACAGCTAGAAAGTTCCTCCTACCCAATTACCTTTAAGGAACTCCAATCTAGTTACAATTTAGGCAATATGGAATTTTACAACTTTCTAAAGGTTAGAGCAGTACTGTCAAAAGCCAAATTACATAACTAACCTCCATCCCTACCAAACTTCGTAATGAAGATCAACAAGCTAGGCCACCAAGTATAACTTATTTACAAACTACTCCGCCCTAAAAACTCGACTCTCAATAAAAACCTTATTGCTTTCTGGGAGCTACATTCCTCTAATCCTCTACCCGAGACTAAATGGCCTCAAATATGGAGTTCTACTACCCGTAATAAAATATCTCCGGTCTTATCTCAAACAAAACTATGGCTCCTACATAAATCCTTCTGGACGCCTGCTCGTCTACACTCACAACACCTCCGCGATGATCCTATTTGCTGGAACTGTAAGGAAGAAACAGGCGATTTAGCTCACCTTATATTACACTGCAAAGCTGTATCAACATTTTGGGACAATGTATTTGCTTTTCTATCAAAGCTATTCAATTGCAAATTAAAAAGAGAACTCTCCACCTTAACAACCGGCTTTCTTGATACTGATACACTAAACAATGCAGACAAGGCCCTCTTGGACCTACTATTCACATCCGCAATAACAATTGTCCTGAATAATTGGAAGAACATGCACAAGGCATCATTCAAATGCTGGATGAATTGGATTGCACACCTCAGGGGCGCAGACAATATCGCTCTTCAAAACTCTCCCTGGAAACCCTCTACCAGACACATGTGGGACAGACTAGATGTATACTTCACCACACTCAAACCACCATGATCATTCTACAGATACTATTTATAGGATACTCCCCTTTCACATATCCCCCTAGCCATAAACAATACTTAAGGATGAGTAAAACACATTTTGGATTCTCAGACGTACTGAACCTTGAAAATTCTACTTCCATAGGACTCTCTTTCCAATACACGAACTTTGACACAATACCCAACATAAGCATGGGTAAGCCTTTTTATCGCTCTGATCTGTTTCATCTCTTCTTTTCCTATTCTTTTACTTAGCTCTTATTAGTTCCTTTTTATCTCTCATCTCTTATTTTTCTCTCCTCTTTATTTCATAGATTATTCGAAGTTTATCCATTAGTGTGCAGTATCCTGTATCATCTAGTACATTGTATTCTATGCTTCTTAATATATCGCTTGTGAAAATACTTCCTGTTCATCATACTGTTGAAGCTGTTATGTGTCTTTCCAGCTGATGTATCATGCAATTTTATATTTTTGTACACCGTATGCCGTTTCCTATTGAAAATACCTAATAAAATCATTTGAAATGAAAAAAAGTCCAGCTGATGCGTACTCTTCAACATCAAGGAATGTGATTTTCAAGGGATCTTGATGAAAACTGAACTTAATATGAGGTGTCCTCTCATTTCTCCAATGATAAAATTGATACAATGTATCTTCTTGGCCTGTCCATACAAAAAATATGTCATCAATGAATTGTGCCTATTTCGAAATTTGGTGTTGAAAAAAGTTGTTATTGAAAATGAACTTTTCTTCAAATTTTGCCATTTATAATACTACTAGCTTTGGCGCAAATGGACAGCCCATGGCGGTCCCCTTTATTTGAAAAAAGAATTCTTCATCAAATCTGCAATAGTTTTTTTTTTGTGCAAACCTGACCAATTCAATGACAAACTTGGTCGGAACTTGCTGTGGCCTGAGTATGGTATCCAACAATAATTCAATGGCTGCAAGGTCATCTTCTTGTGGTATCTGTGTATATACTGAGACTACATCAAAAGTGACTAGTCTCTGATTGATCTCACAAAACTCAGAAGCTTCAATTTTATTAATAAAATCCATGGTGTCTCTTAGTTAAGAGGGGACATCCTCTAAGAATGTTTTTAAGAAGATGTCTACATATTTTGATATTGGTTCCAAGACAGAATCACATCTAGAAACTATTGGGTATCCAGGAGGTGATGTCTCACTCTTGTGCACTTTAGGCAGCATGTATAATACTGATATTTCGAGGGCATTTCTGTGACAGAAAATCATACTCCTTTGGTCTAATAAAGCCTTGGTGAAATCCTTGCTTTAATATTTTTGCCAGTTCACCTTGGATTTCTCGTGTCTGATCTCCTTGAATGTTCTCATAAAATTCTTCATTATAAATTTGTCTCTCAACTTTTTTTTGTAGTCATCTATGGCCCAGATAACAATTACACCACCCTTATCCGCTGGGTTAATGACGATTGAAGAATAATTCTTGAGCGCGATTAGTGCCTCTCTTTTTGTTTTTGAAATGTTTTGATGGACAAAGTTCTTTTTGTTCTCCATGTCCTGAATAGCTGATTACATAGTGTGTTCGAAGATTAGAATTTCTTTAGCTATTTTATTAGGTGGAGGACAAAACGTTGCTTCATTTCTGAGTCCAGTAGTCTTGTTATTAGATATGCAATCATTGTGTAAAAAGAATGCCTTAAGTCAAATCTTTCGACAAAATTCAATAACCTCTATTTTAATTTTAATGAAATCAGTCTGTTTAGAAGGTACAAAAGAAAGGCCTTTTTCCAAAATGCTTTCTTCCACTTTGGAGAGTGGTCTATCTGACAAATTAAAAATGGGAGAAATCACTGGTTTTTGTAGAACTGCCGTCTCGTTGTCAGTTTTCACTGTTTCTTCCTCGTGGTCGTTGCTAAATGGTGCCTCACTCGGGTGGGAGGCCCAAGTACCCGCGACAGGCAAGGGCCCAAAACATTTTGTGATAGGCAATTTTGATGTCGCCTCAATACGTTGTGGGCCCTTGCCTGTCGCGGGTACCTGGGCCTCCCACCCGAGTGAGGCACCATTTTTATCGGGAGATGTGGGGGAACGCTGGGTAGTAGGAAATTTGTGTCAGCCCCGTGATGCCACAACTTTACCACACAAAAATGTGTGAAAAAAGGGATTTTTTCACCAAATGTCAGGTTTGCAGGGCATTCTGGGTAAGAAAACTTAGGGGGATCCACGCAAGCCATACCTCCCTGGAATCCCCCGGGTGTCTACTTTTCAGAAATGTGTGGGTTTGGTAGGTTTCCCTAGGTGGCCACCGAGCCCCGGGCCAAAACGTCATGGGACCCCCTTGCAAAACCAGGTCGTTTTGTGATAGGCCATTTTGAGGTCGCCTCAATACGTTGTGGGCCCTTGCCTGTCGCGGGTACTTGGGCCTCCCACCCGAGTGAGGCACCATTTTTTTCAGAAGACTTTGGGGAACGCGGGTGGGTGGAATTTTGTGGATCCACGCAGATTCCAGAACTTTCCACCACAGAAAATTGAGGAAAATGTGTTTTTTTTGCCAATTGTTTAGGTTTGCAAGGGATTCTGGGTAACAGAACCTGGCGAGAGCCAGTCAAGTCACCCCATCCTGGATTCCCTGGGTGTCTACTTTTCAAAAATGTATAGGTTTGCTAGGTTTCCCTAAGTGCCGGCAGAGCTAGGTTTCAAAAACTACAGCTAGGCACTTTGCAAAAAAAGGGTCATTTTTCACTGTGAAAATGTGGTGCGTCCACGTTGCGTTGTGCGCTGCTTCCTGTCGCGGGCACTAGGCCTACCCACACAAGTGAGGTACCATTTTTTTCGGAAGACCTTGGGGAACGCGGGGTGGGTGGAATTTTGTGGATCCACGCAGATTCCAGAACTTTCCACCACAGAAAAGTGAGGAAAATGTGTTTTTTTTGCCTATTATTTAGGTTTGCAAGGGATTCTGGGTAACAGAACCTGGTGAGAGCCATTCAAGTCACCCCATCTTGGATTCCCCTGGGTGTCTACTTTTCAAAAATGTATAGGTTTGCTAGGTTTCCCTAAGTGCCGGCAGAGATAGGGTTCAAAAACTACAGCTAGGCACTTTGCAAAAAAAGGGTCATTTTTCACTGTGAAAATGTGGTGCGTCCACGTTGCGCTGCTTCCTGTCGCGGGCACTAGGCCTACCCACACAAGTGAGGTACCATTTTTTTTGGAAGACCTTGGGGAACGCGGGGTGGGTGGAATTTTGTGGATCCACGCAGATTCCAGAACTTTCCACCACAGAAAAGTGAGGAAAATGTGTTTTGTTTTGCCAATTTTTAGGTTTGCAAGGGATTCTGGGTAACAGAACCTGGTGAGAGCCACTCAAGTCACCCCATCCTGGATTCCCCTGGGTGTCTACTTTTCAAAAATGTATAGGTTTGCTAGGTTTCCGTCAGTGCCGGCAGAGCTAGAGTTCAAAAACTACAGCTAGTCAATTTGCAAAAAAAGTGTCATTTTTCACTGTGAAAATGTGGTGCGTCCACGTTGCGCTGCTTCCTGTCTCGGGCACTAGGCTGACCCACACAAGTGAGGTACCATTTTTTTTGGAAGACCTTGGTGAACAAGGGGTGGGTGGAATTTTGTGGATCCACACAGATTCCAGAACTTTCCACCACAGAAAAGTGAGGAAAATGTGTTTTTTTGCCAATTTTTTAGGTTTGCAAGGGATTCTGGGTAACAGAACCTGGCGAGAGCCAGTCAAGTCACCCCATCCTGGATTCCCCTGGGTGTCTACTTTTCAAAAATGTATAGGTTTGCTAGGTTTCCCTAAGTGCCGGCAGAGCTAGGTTTCAAAAACTACAGCTAGGCACTTTGCAAAAAAGGGTCATTTTTCACTGTGAAAATGTGGTGCGTCCACGTTGCGTTGTGCGCTGCTTCCTGTAGCGGGCACTAGGCCTACCCACACAAGTGAGGTACCATTTTTTTCGGAAGACCTTGGGGAACGCGGGGTGGGTGGAATTTTGTGGATCCACGCAGATTCCAGAACTTTCCACCACAGAAAAGTGAGGAAAATGTGTTTTTTTGCCTATTATTTAGGTTTGCAAGGGATTCTGGGTAACAGAACCTGGTGAGAGCCATTCAAGTCACCCCATCCTGGATTCCCTGGGTGTCTACTTTTCAAAAATGTATAGGTTTGCTAGGTTTCCCTAAGTGCCGGCAGAGATAGGGTTCAAAAACTACAGCTAGGCACTTTGCAAAAAAAGGGTCATTTTTCACTGTGAAAATGTGGTGCGTCCACGTTGCGCTGCTTCCTGTCGCGGGCACTAGGCCTACCCACACAAGTGAGGTACCATTTTTTGGGGAAGACCTTGGGGAACGCGGGGTGGGTGGAATTTTGTGGATCCACGCAGATTCCAGAACTTTCCACCACAGAAAAGTGAGGAAAATGTGTTTTTTTTTGCCAATTATTTAGGTTTGCAAGGGATTCTGGGTAACAGAACCTGGCGAGAGCCACTCAAGTCACCCCATCCTGGATTCCCCTGGGTGTCTACTTTTCAAAAATGTATAGGTTTGCTAGGTTTCCCTCAGTGCCGGCAGAGCTAGGGTTCAAAAACTACAGCTAGTCACTTTGCAAAAAAAGGGTAATTTTTCACAGTGAAAATGTGGTGCGTCCACGTTGCGCTGCTTCCTGTCTCGGGCACTAGGCTGACCCACACAAGTGAGGTACCATTTTTTTTGGAAGACCTTGGGGAACAAGGGGTGGGTGGAATTTTGTGGATCCACGCAGATTCCAGAACTTTCCACCACAGAAAAGTGAGGAAAATGTGTTTTTTGCCAATTTTTAGGTTTGCAAGGGATTCTGGGTAACAGAACCTGGTGAGAGCCAGTCAAGTCACCCCATCCTGGATTCCCTGGGTGTCTACTTTTCAAAAATGTATAGGTTTGCTAGGTTTCCCTCAGTGCCGGCAGAGCTAGGGTTCAAAAACTACAGCTAAGCACTTTGCAAAAAAGGGTAATTTTTCATTGTGAAAATGTGGTACGTCCACGTTGCATTTTGAGCCATTTCCTGTTGTGGGCACAAGGCCTACCCACACAAGTGAGGTACCATTTTTATCGGGAGACTTAGGGTAACACAGAATTGTAGAGCAACTGTTATTACCTATTGACTTTCGATGCATTTCTGCCTTCCAAATGAAAGACAATGTGTAAAAAATAAGTCATTTTGAAAAATGACCTATAATTCTCATGCTAGTATGGGTACTCCCAATTTCGGAAATGTGCAAATATCTACTGTTTCTAAAATCTACATTTTGTTCCCATTTCAGAAATACATAGGTGTCTTTCATAACAATTTTTCCATGTATACATTTTCCCCAAATAATTGCTATATACCCGGTACATAATAAAAAACCATTGCAAGATGCTGCTCAGTTATTGGCTCTGGGTTCGTCGGGTTCTTGGTGAACCTACAAGTCCTATATATCCCCACAACCAGAAAGGTCCAGCGGATATAACGGTATATTGCCTTCAAATAGCTGTCATAATTAGAAGAAGTTACAGGTGAAAACGTTGACACAAATGGCTGTTTTTTTCAACTAATTTTCAATTTTTCCTTTATTTAACTGTTAGTTTCTATAAGGAAAACTTTAAGGATCTACACAAATGACCCCTTGCTGAATTCAGAATTTTGTCTACTTTTCAGAAATGTATGGCTTTCCAGGATCCATTATTGGTTTCATACCCATTTCTACCATTAACTGGAAGGAGGTTGAAAGCACAAAAAATAGCAAAAATAGGCTATGTCCCAGAAAAATGCCAAAACTGTGTAAAAAGTTGGTTTTCTGACAAAAGTCTGCTTGTCCCTGAAAGCTGGGAAGATGGTGATTTCAGCACCACAACCCCTTTTTGATGCCATTTGCAGGGAAAAAACAAGACGCTTTCATCTGTAGCCCTTTTTCGCATTTTTCCCCAAAAAACAAAATTTAGCTGTATTTTGGCTAATTTCTGGGTCCCCTCCAGGGGAATCTACAAACCCTGGGTACCTTTACAATCCCCATGATTTTAGAAAAAAAGGACGCAAATTTGGCATGGATACCTTATGTGGTCAAAAAGTTACAGTGGCCTAAGCGCGCACTACCCCAAATAGCCAAAAAAAGGCTTAGCACAGGGGGGGAAAAGGCCTAGCAGCGAAGGGGTTAAAATTATTTTTTTTATTAATTCAATCCATGTCACAAATATAGATCATAAAAATTATAATCATAAGCTAACAAAATAGTCAATACAGTATCCTTAACAATCCTAAGGTAAGTCCGCAAGAGCATAAGCAACAAAACAGATTATGATCATATTATCGTTAAACAACCTAGGGCAGTTGATTATTTCATATACTGTATCATAGCCTCCCATATCTGAATCCCAAGTGTTTGCCGTTTGGCTGATTTTAAGGCATATAAACTATATTCCATATTAAAAACATGATAAAATTTTGCCCTCCACATCTCAAATGTGGGAGCCTCCTTTTGAAGCCAACATGAGGCAATACAAAGTCGCACCACAGCTACAGCAATGAATGATAAGAATCTAAATTTGTACATTGGTTGCTCATTTGAAATATTTATACATATCCCTAATAACATCATTGCCTTCGTTATTGGTATAGAGGTACCTGTAACTTCTTGCAGAAATAATTCTATTTGGTGCTTTAATTGCGACAGTGCTGTGCATTCAAAGAAAACATGCACACTATCTGCTCCATCGCTATGACACCTGAAACATTTACCGTCATTATTTCCACCCCACTTCATCATGCGTTCAGGTGTGTGATATAAATCAAAGATGGTCTTATAATGCTGCGTTTGTAAATTCGATGATAGCAGTATTTTCCCTGCTATGTCTATAGATGTCTGAATCACCTCTCCATCGACCCCTAAACGTGCAGCCCATTTAAGATCATAAGCAGCCAGATCGTCCTTTTGAGATTCAATTAGCATAGAGTATAGTACCCCTATCTTGGCCTTCCTTCTAATAGCCTCTACAATTGGAAGTGTCGTGATTCCCTCATACAGGTGGTGTCTAACGAGATAATCTCGCAGTTGCAGATGCTTAAAAAAGTCATGATGTTGAAGTTGATAACTTTCAACTAATTCCTCCAATGAGCATAGTACCCCTCCCTTGTATAAATCACCCAGATATCTAATCCCCTGCATCTTCCAACACAACATTTTAAAATCCCAGAATATTTCCGGAAACCTGACAGCTGAATCGAGTGGAGTATAATAGTTCAGTTGTGGAATATTCAACCACTTACATACACTTTTCCAAGCCTTATAAGCTGAAATCATAACCTTAAACCTAGTTTTTTTATAATAACTTGGCTCGGAAAATTTCAATAACACATTTCTAGCTTCTTCCCTAGCAATAGTTAATATATTGAAGGAGCTTCTGCCTCTATCGCATCTTCCCCTGTCAGTAAAGTGCGTATATTTTGCAATAAACAAACATAATAGTAAAAACAAAAATTCGGAACAGACCAACCTCCCCTGTCTAACGGTAGCATCATGTATTTAAAAGCTCTCATGGCTTTAGGTTGTCCCCAAATGAATCTGTCGCATATAGATTGAAGCCCTTGTAACTGTTTG
This sequence comes from Calotriton arnoldi, assembly GCA_963921515.1. NCBI lineage: Eukaryota > Metazoa > Chordata > Amphibia > Caudata > Salamandridae > Calotriton > Calotriton arnoldi. The sequence continues at coordinate 594,631 of CAWUFW010003175.1, read as the reverse complement.
TTTGTTAACTCTAATGGCACTACTCTAAAGTAATAGAGTACTTTGGGAAGAACAATCATTTTTAAAACATTTCGTTTCCCAACTAAAGTCAGATGCAGACACTCCAGACGATCTAACTGCTGCTTAACCGCTAGGGTAATGCTACCCCAGTTAACCTCGATTAATTCTTGTAAGGACATTCTGATTTTTACACCAAGATATCGAGCTTCATCCGTTACCCGACTCTCCCCCGGACAAGCCTGATAAGTACATACTATCTGAGTTTTGTCCGCATTTAGTTTATATCCCGACACCGCCCCAAATTCTTCAGCCAACTTTTCTATCTCCCTTATAGCCTGTGCAGGATCCGCGGAGGCAACAACAATATCGTCCGCATATGCTAAAACACGTATCTGGTAAGGCCCACATTCCATTGACTTTATCATGCTGCTTTGTTCTAGCATCTGCACAAATGGGGCAATATATAATGCAAAAAATAATGGGGAGCAGGGACAACCCTGCCTTGTTCCCCTATTAATACAAACTTGCTTAGATTCCCTCCCCATGACACAGATTCTAGCTCTCGGTGACTTATACATACTTCGAATCGACTTAATAAAATCTGGCCCGAACCCCATCCCACGCATAATACCCCACATAAAAGCCCAAGATACACGATCGAACGCCTTCTCGGCGTCAAGAAATATTAGGCCCAACTTTTTATGATGCACATTAGCAAAATCAATGAGAGTAATGACTCTATGAATATGATTAATGGTACTTCTACCTGGAATAAATCCATGTTGAGACATTGAAACCAAGGGCGTAATGACCCGCATATTAGCTAAAATCTTGGCGTAGATTTTCCGATCGGCATTTAACAAAGATATCGGTCTGTATGACCCTGGTATGTTAGGGGGTTTGTCCTTTTTTTTAAACACAGCAATATTAGCCTCATCCCAGGATGGAGGCGCGTTCCCCAGCTGCGCTTCCTGAAAAACCCCCAGCATATCGATTTTCAAGACTGGAAAAAGCACCTGATAAATTTCTAATGGTAGTTTATCTGGTCCAGCGGCTTTCCCATGTGCTAGCTGTCCTAATGCGGCCTCTATTTCCTCAATAGTTATTAATTCTTCCAATGCTGCTTGCTCCTCAGCACTTATCCGATTCAATACTAATTTTTTACAAAAATGCTCAATTTCTAATTCCTCAAGATCATGTTGCTTATATAGTGCTTGGTAAAACTCATTAAAAAAAAACATAATACCCTCTTCTGTTTCAACCGTATTGCCCGCCGCATCAATCATAGCCAAAATTCTTTGAGAGGAGTGCCTAGCTCTAAGTTTCTGTGCAAGGTGCCGCCCGGTAGACTCTCCATATTCATATCTACTTTGTTTATAGGTATTATATTGAATAGCGATTTCCTTGCACCAAATTGCATTTATTTTTGCTTTAACAGATGCTAACTTACTATTTATAACTTTAGCGTCAGACCCCTGTCTAAGAATCTTTATCAAATCCAATTCCACTTCCCGGAGCTCATCCAGCAGCTGGTGAATGGTTGTTTGCCCTTGTTTTAATTTAGCTAGCCCAAAACTGAGCGCCTCACCCCGTATTCCTGCTTTAAGAGTGTCCCATACAAGAGGACCCGAGGCTGATCCCCTATTTATATCAAGGAAATCCCTTGCCCACCTAATCAAATGATCTCTAAATGCCTTATCATTCAATAGTTTCCTATTAAAAGAGAATGCCCTTCCACCCTTCCTCTGCCTAATCGTATACAGGTCCAGCAAAAGAGGGCCGTGATCCGCAGTGATCCGGGGCCAGACCTGCATCTTTGCGCCAGCTGTGAGTGCCCTAGACAAAAATATATAATCTAATCTTACCAATTTTTGATGCAGGTGTGAGTAGAACATAAATCCGGGATCTGACTGATGTATTGTCCTCCATGTGTCCACTAACCCATGATCCCTCAATAATTGAACTAGAGCCTTAAAAACTTTAGGTTTGCGGCCCACGTACTTATATTTGGGGCTTAAAATGTGCCCCTCTAAATGGATGTTAAAGTCCCCACATAGAATTAGCGGAGTGGGCCATGATGTCAATTCGACATTTAAATCTTCCAATATACCAGCTTCATCTACATTTGACCCATAAACAGAGCAGATAGTAGACTTAGTTGTTCCTATTAAACATTCGACAATCGCCCATCTCCCGTAATTATCCACCTTTACCCTCCCTGTCCCCATGATGCCGCCATATGCCAAGATAGCTACTCCCCTCCTGGTGGAAGTCTTCCTAGTTGCAGCCAGAAGTGTGGATCCTAATTCTTCCATCAATTTACGTTTGGCCCACGGTATATGTTTTTCCTGGATACACAGGATATCTGGTTTTAAAATACGTAATTCTGTGGCTATCCTACGCCTTTTATTACTATTGTTTAGGCCACAGACGTTAAAAGAACATATACGAATTCCCTTAACCGCCATGTCGCACATATCTCACATAGTAGACCAGTAATAACTGACTCATTCTTAATCTTTGTCTGATACCTATTGACCAACTCGAAAAATCAAAGGTATTTGCACATGGATTGATTTTTGTAAAATGCACCCCCCCACCACCACCGCACACCCAACCCTCGGCCCCCCCAGTGCCCCCAGCCCCTGCCCCCCCCTACTTCCCCCCCCTCCCCAATCCCTCTCCCCAGTTTATAGGCAAATGGGCCCATGGCCCTATTGATGCAGAGTGAGTTCTCCAGAATGTGTTCCCAGATCCTCCCTGTCGCTATCTGAAACTAAATTAAATGTATTACATGGATTCCCCATTCACTATCATATTCTAAACCCAACAACCGTGCACGTAACCCAAACATAATACTGACACCGCCAGGTTGTACCGGCTATAGAGTTCTACACCATTATAGATGGCTAAAAGGGCAATAATACAAAACATAAGTACAAAACTAAACATTTATATTGAGACCAAATATTCCTTCGCTGTCGATTCTGTAGTAAAAAAACGTGTTTGACCTTTAACAATCACTTTAAGGGTGGCAGGGTTTAACAAAAACACTTGCGCTCTTTTCCCCTGAAAAGGAGTTATTAGCTGACGTAACTGCCACCTCTTCTCCACAGTTTGATGACAGAAGTCCGGTCGCACAAAAAATTGAGTTCCCTTCGCAGCCCGCTTTTTATCTGGACGTGCCAGGTCATATATCGCCTGGCGTGCCAGAAAATTACTCAGACAAATCAAAATTGCTCTCGGTCTGACGTCCTTATCACCAAATTTTGCGGGCCTCTGTTTGAATGGGAACCTATGCGCCCTCTGCACTTCGTTGGACCAGTTCCAGTCTTTTGATTCTGGGAAGGTTTCAGTGAATAATTCCACTACAAATTTGCGAATATCTTGTCCCTCAATGCCCTCAGGAATTCCTAAAATCCACAAATTGTTCCTCCGAATACGATTTTCCAAATCCACAAGTTTGGCTTGCACATTTTCTTTATATTGCTGCGAATTGTCCACCATCGTCTTTTGTCTCACCATGTCGTCTTCTAATGTAGAAATTCTTGCTTCTGCCTCATTCAACCGTTCCGTAAACTCAGTACATGACTTCGCTATCCGGCTAACGGCGTTCTGTAGTTTACGACAAGCGACATGTGTTTTAGCGCTTTCCGTACGAGTCTCGGCCCTATGTTCTGTAATGCATTGATAAATTGACTCTAATGAGATCTCCCCACGCTGATTTAATGCTTGAGATCGTTCATCTCCTTTGCCACCCTTTGCCATTTCTAAGGCAGGTTCAGTTGCAGTAAAACTAGGAAGGCCGCCCCTCATGGCAGCCTGGCCTGCTGCTTCCACCTCCTTATAAACTCTATGTTTATGTACCATGGTGGTTTCAAGATTGTCTTCATCCGGGTTTGAAGTATTGAGCTCACTGCCAGAACTAATCCCAGATCTTTCCAAAAAAAAGGATTTCAAACCTGATTCTTCATCCCCTTCATCATCATCAGATGAATGTTCCGACATAGAAAAAAAATTGCCTTCCCCTGAGTCACTCTCCCTATTAGCACCTTCGAGACCCAAATCAACTATTGCATCCGACATAGTAATCTCCTCTTGCTGCCCTGTTAGTACCACTGCAGGTGTAATAATATTCACAGTCCCTCCTGTATCCACAAGCACAGGTACTGCCTCGTGGTCGATACCTTTTTGATTTACACGGTCATTATGGTGCTCCTTCCGCTGTGCTCCCTTGGAACGCTCACTCATAAAATTTTCCTCATCATCATTTATTTCCTTTGCCAGACTCCGAGTAGACACCACAGTATGTTGGTTTTTTTTTGGCAAAAAAATTTGGGGTATCTGGGGTATCTGAGGTACCTTCCTGCTACTCAACTCTTGCGTCACAGTCTCTACACCAGCTTCATCTACCCTATCTTTTGTACAGCTAGCTGAGAGGGCAGCCCTACTCACTGCATCGCTAATTGGCTTGGTTTTACCTCCACGACCAGTTTTAGGAGGCATGGCGTTGAATATACTGAAGCAAAAGCACCTTATTATATGATAGTGTCTTAGATTTCCAAATTCTCTGATGAAAAAAGAAAAAAAAAAGAAAAAAGAATCAGTAGTTCAATCTAGAAACTCTTCTTTAAGACGTTATTACTGTTGCAACTGACCAGGTATAACTCACTTTTTTTTTCCCACTTGACCACAAATATTAAAGAAAATTCTCTTGGGCAGCCTATCTCACTTCAGCCGCCAACCACACTTACTGCCACGATCTTCGCAGCCACGCACGATCCCGCCAAACAGAAGAGTCTCAGGCGTTGGGGTGGTTAAGGCAAGACAGTATAGCAGATCGCTGTGCCAATTGCCGCTCTTAGCTCTTAGCTCTTAGCACCCAGACGAAAGTTCAGGCAGTTAAGGCAGTTTAAGGTGAAAAAATGTAGCAATGTAACAATGTAGCAGCTCGCTGCTACCAATAAAGTTGTTTGCCGAGTAGCAATCCCCTAGACCAAAGAAACGCTTTTTCCACTTTGTGCGCTCCGGGAGTTTTACTCCTCTTCTAGGGCCATCGCAGACTCCCTTTTTCCTTTTCCCGTAGTGCTCCTTTCAACGGTACTACAGTACTGCTGCCGCCGCCGCCGCCAATGATCCCGGCGGCAGCGCTCACAACGCTGGAACACTAAACACACTGAGCACACTGAGCACACTGAAAACGCTCCCGCCGTGGCTTCTCAGCCTCCTCGCCTCCTCGCCTCCTCGCCTCCTCATTCGTGCTGATCTGCCAGCCGCCGATCCGACGATCGATTAAACCGCCAGAACAACGTGAGTTAAGTCAGTATATATAATTTGATCTTTTGCCTTTAACGCCGCTTCTCCGCTTCTCCTCGGCTTGATCTCAATGCCCACTTGGCCGTACAACCGTTGGATGGGGGAACAACGCCGGAGCTCCTCACTCACACGTCCTGCTCGGATGCCATCTTGCCCCAAAAAAAAAGTCTAGAAATGTTTTCTATGTGAATTATATGAAGAATATATCTAAAAAGGTTTAGTTGCAAAAAAGAAAAAAATGAACAAATATTTGATGGTCACGACAATTGTGGTGTGCGATCATGGTTGTGAATGATATTGTAGAGTGATATCAGTACTGGCACTTGTGTTGTTTTTCAACTTTTAGAAAGAAGGCATTTTCTGCTCTTAGCCCTGTGTGCCTACAGCCTGCCTCCAATACAAGTCTGGGGTGGGTGACAGCTGGACTTTGTGCATTCCCCCTCGACAGCCACACACAAAGGGAGCTTGAATGTGACTTGATGGGCCATTCACATTCTGATGGGCCATCCTGGGCAGGATGGGAGAGAGGAGCTGACACTTACACCTGAATAGGCTGTGTCCTGTCCCCACACAAAGGGCTGCAACCCCCCTGGAGTGAGTCTAGAGCCAGAGCTGGGAAGGAGGACCTCTGTGCACTTCAAAGCCCCTATTTGAAGTCACCCTCACTTCAAAGGCACAACTGGGTTATAAGTACTGTGTCTCTGACCTCACCAACTCAGACACTACTGGACCTGTAAAGAATCTCTCCAGAAGGAAGGACTGCTGTGCTGCTACAAGGACTACCACTCTGCTGGACTGCTGCTCTGGAAGAACTGTTTTTCTGCTGTGCTGCCCTGCTGCCTGCTATCCTCTGCTGCAAAGATGAAGAACTGGACTAACTCATTTGAACCCAGAGTAATCTCCAAGGACATGCTAGCTGCTTCCTGTTTTAAGACTCAGGGATATCAAAGTCTTACACCCTGCTCCTGGTCCATTGGAAGTGGATCCAGGTGCTTTCTCTAGTGGAACCGACACATCCTCTGCTGTGTAAGTAGAATCGATGTATCGCCGCTATTGCGGGAACAGAACTGGTGCATCGCACCTGGAACCAGCACATCGTCATCAGAACCACTGCATCGCCGCCACTGCAGAGAGACAATCAACGCGTCCCCTTGACTGTGTGGAGCAACCCGGCGCATTGTCTTCAGAACCAATGCATTTTGGAACCAGCGCTTCGTCTTTGTAACCGGTACACTGCCATAGTTGCGTGTACAAAATCGACAGATCACCACGACTGAGGAATTGACACCGATGCAACGCTCAGCTGCATCCTGTATCTCGCTGTTGCAACTAGGATCAAGGTAGTTTTGTCCCTGCATCCGGCCTGTGCTCCATCATGGTCAGTCTAAACTCTTGACTTTGCTTCGATCCAGTATGACCAGATGACCCCATAGACACTTATTGTTTCTCAGCACAATTTTCCACTTTTTCAACTGTAAAAATTCCTACCTCGACTTACATTTATTGGAGTTTTGTCATTTTGGTCTTGTTTTATTTATAATATCATAATCCTTTTTCTAATTTGGTGTAATGTCTTTTTGTGGTGTTTTCACTGTTTTACTGTTTGAAGTGTTGCACAAATACTTAATACATTGCATCTTAAGTTAAGCCTGCCTGCTCTGTTCCAATGTACCAGAGGGTGAGAATGGGTTAATTTATGATGTGTAACTGACTTACACTTAATGGAGTTAGGAAAGTGAAGTGTCCCGAAAGATGAAACGGTGAGGATAGGACTTGCATTTGTGCAGTGCCATACAGTGACTTAGTGTACACTACTACTCCATATCTAGACCAATTTGAGCCAATTCTTTCTGTTTCACACTTTTTAATTTTTCCAAAGTTTTCTCAGTTCTTATTTTTACTGTTGTGTCTGTGACCTCACCTGACAAGATGGAGATTGAATTGGCCATCCTAGAGAGCTACACTGTGGCCCAGCTTAAAGGATTCTGCCAGGAGAAGTGGTTGTTTACTAAGGGGAGTGCTAAGAAACCAGGACTCCAAACAGCATAGTCTGAGAACCATTTGTCAATGTCATCCTCCACAACAGAACTGAGTACCAAATCTTTTGGGATGCAAACTTTCAATTCTCCAGCGGACACTGGCTGTACGCTGCCACTGCAGAGAGACGATCGACGCATCCCCTCGACTGCGTGGGGAAATCCGGTGCATAGGCTTCGGAACCAATGTATCTTGGAACCGGCGCTTCACCTTCGAAACCAATGCATCACCATTGTTGCATGGAGAAAATCGACGCTTCACCTTTACTGCAGGGTGAACACCGATACATCGCTCGGTTGCACCCTGGATCTCACTGTTGTGACCAGAATCAAGGTACTTTTGTTCAGGGGGCCTTGTGTGGCTCCTGTATCTGGCCCGCATTCCATTGCGCTCTCCCTGAACTCTTGACTCTTCCCCATTCCAGCGCGACCAGATAACCCCATAAGCGCTTATTGCATCTAAGATCTATTTTTCACTTTTAATCTTCAAAAATTCATATCTTGACTTCTACTTATTGGATGTTTGTCGTATTGGTCTTGTTTTATTTATAAAATCATGATCTATTTTTCTAAAGTGATGTGGAGTCTTTTTGTGGTGTTTTCACTGTGTTACTGTTTGAAGTGTTGCACACATACTTCTGCCAGCACTGTGCCAAGCCACCAGAGGGTGAGCACAGTTTAATTTATGGTGTGTATCTGAATTACCCTGACTAGGATTGTGGTTCCTGCTTGGACAGTGTGCATTCTTCTGCCAACCAGAAACCCAATTTCTAACATATGGAAAATGTAACCTTAAGGCAAAACCAAGATTGCTGTCTTAAGAAGATGCATAGCTTAATATTTATTATCCTAACTGCAAGCACCAAAAAGTGATTAATTTTAGAAACATTGGGGGTAATCTTTACCACAGCAATCAAGGACTAGTGAATTACACTGGAGTTAGGAAAGTTAAGTGTCCAGAAAGATGAAAGTATCTACAGGCTTAGAAATAACAGTAGTTTGCCCCATTTAATTGGCTTTCTTGTCAAGTGCGGCCTTGGTCAGCAGCTCCAGCCGAATGTATCTCGATAGTGAATGGAGACAAACTGCTGTCTGCTCAAGTGGAATTTGGTGTTTGCTGAGTCCAGAACAAAGGAGCACACACTGGACCACTCAAACCTCACTCTGGTAAGCACACATGACAACTGGGTGCTGGAATTCAGTGTCTCATGCAGGGCCAGAAGATCAACAAAGACCTAAAAGGTGTCATTGTAATAGTCCTTTATTGGCAAAGTCACAACTCAGCTCACCTACAGTTGTAGTATTTGGTTATTGATACCACTCTCCTTCTTTTCCTCTGTGAGCAAGCAGAGAGTGCTACTTGGTATTGTAGCAGTGTTGCTTGCTTTTTGATACCTGGGAATGCTGCTAGTCCTACCAAATATGGGAAACTGGGACTGCCTTCATGAATGAGTGGACATTAGGGGAGCTATACGAGCATGGCATAATAATTGAGTTTGGGTACCTAGTTGAGAGATTTGAAAGCCTAGTGTGACACTTCCTGGAACAGAGAGCACTGGTGGGTGTGATGCATGGGTGGTGGGGGAGCGGCATGTTAGAACCACCACAGCACCACTGCTTAAGGGCATTTACATAATTAGTGGAAGTCAGGGAGCAATCTCCCTGTTGTACAGGGCTTTGGTTGCACTATCAAAGTGCAAACTGAATGATTTGTGTGAATGCTGGGCTGAAGACATAGGCCTTGACTTCAGTGACAGCGAATGGAATAGCATATTAAGGCATACCCCTAGCACGTCTCGGAATGCTAGATTTAAACTAATTCAACATTATTGATTTCTCTTCACTGGGGACTGCAAACCCCAGAAGGCACCGTGAGACTCAGGAGGAGGGGCCAAGAATCAGCAACAGACTCTTAAGCGCTCGGATCTCCCGCGGGCTCTGGGCAGACTTCTCTTTCGGTGTGGACTGCAAACTCCAGAAGATACCCTGACACTCAGGAGGAGGGGCCAAGCATCAGCAAGGCACTCTTAAGCACTGGAATCTCCCCCAGGCATGTGATGCACCCTGGCATGAACCCAGGGGAAGACCAGGCAAAGAGTGGGCCCGTCTTCGCCCGTCATCGGCCGGATAAGGCTCAGCTGTGCCAGTTCTCTTGGCCTGAGGATGTGAGATCTAGCTGGGTGAGTGGTTTTCTCCTTGATTTCTTGTCACCTAAACCTGGTTCTCACTGGATGACTACTTTGAGAGCAACCTTTCTTCTTCAACAGACTGTTTGCTTGGTGGATTTCCATAGTAATCCTACATACTAATCCGAGGAGGCGGTGGACATTACATTAGTGTTAAGATAGGGAAGAGAAAGACATCGGGGGCCAAGGACCATGGAATCTCTCACTGTGAACCCCATAGAACAACCTTGGATTTTCTTTTAGCAAGAGCAGTAGGGGTGGTCACTAAGGAGATAGATTTGGCAGAGCGGCGGCTATCCCTCGAGCTCTGCAAGCATCAGGCCACCCTGGGTTTACTCCCCTAAGTCAGTCAAATTTTGGGGAGCCCCTGGTTTCCGTGGTTGGTTCAGGGACTGCTTCAGAGGGCTTGGATTGTCTGTCATCAAGGCTAGGTTCAAAAGGCCCGACTACCTCACCAGTGAGCGAAGAAAGACCCCAAACCAGAAGGAAACGTGAGTCTAAATGGGTCTGTTATACAAGTAAGAAAGGGACAATGTTCTACAATAATGATGCTCTTACCAAGCGTACCATGAGGCCACTGATAATATTACCAATGACAGTATTAAATCTATCTCAGCCCATCTTTTGGAGCAATTTGAAGCGATTATTAAAGCTAGCATAGCTCCCCTGAAGGAAAAGTTGACATCTTTGAAGGTAATGGTTTCAGATTGATTTAGACTGCACAAAGCTGAGCCAGGGCCAGTAAGCACTGTGCTAACTATACCAACTAACGATACAACTAATGATACAGTTACCCAGTCAGGGATGAGGCAGATTCTGCCAGCTGGTCCCATTAAGGCTATACCTGTGTAACCCGAGAGGGCGATCCCAAAGTTACACCAATGCCTCAAGCTGGGAGAGGCAATTTAATTGGGATTACAGACGGACCACACGTCAGTTAGGAGAAAGAAGGGCCGGGCAATGAACTGTATAACAGGAATCATTTGAGCCTTAATCTCCCCCAAACTGCTGCCCATATGTTGCTGTATTGACAAATGTACCACTGTTGCCGCCATCAGCTGAGGAGTGCACAGTCTAACTTAATAACAAGGGGCCAGATGTACGACCATTTTTAGTGGTCGCAAACGGAAAATTGAGCCTTTTGCGACCGCTAAAAAGGGTTGTAGTATGTGCCAACCCTATCTTGCAAGTCGGGACCTATTACCGACTCGCAAAATAGGGTTTGTGAGTCGCTATTAGGAAGGGGTGTGCCAAGGGCGTCCCTTCCTAATAGAGGATCGCACTGGTATGTACGATTGTTTTGCGACCGCAAATGTGGTCGCAAAACAATTGCAATTTTCACCTACTTCAAGTATATGGTAAGGCAGATGCAAACGGGAAGGGGTCCCGAGGGGACCCCTTCCCCTTTGTGAATGTATGCTAAAATATTTTTAAGAGCAGGCAATGGTCCCACGGACCACTGCATGCCCTTAAAAATTAAAAGAAAACTTTTCATCTTTTTCTTTGAAACGCATCCCATTTTCCTTTAAAGAAAAAGGGATACATTTGCAAAAAAAAAGTTGCTTTATTTAAAAAAAAACACAGATATGGTGGTCTGTTGTCCCCATCAGACCACCATCCCTATCCTCTTTCTCATTCCCAGTGGGTAGCAAATTGGGACCTGCCTCATGAATATTTATGAGGCACGTCATTTGCGACCCCATTGGGAATCGCTAAATGTGTCTAAGACTCGCAAATGGAATGCTCGTACATCTGGCCCTGTATTTGTTAGTGCAGCTCTAAATGACTTTGCGTTGAGTAGCAGCAAACCGCATACAATCATAGATGCAAAAAGGAAGCAAAAGGCAGCAGCAGTGCGAATACCCCTAGGATTCCTGCAAAACCTCTTCAAATAAAAGCGAAGCAGCATGACCCAGCTTTACAGGCAATCTGCACTTTGTAAGCTTTAAGAAATTTGTGTGATTTTTCCACGTGTAATATGTGTAATTTTCACAACATTATACATATTGCGTGATTGGCGCTTGGCAAATTGACTACGTATAGAGAGATTTGTACTCCGGAGTATTTCTCGAATAAAAAACTCATGCAAGACATTGTTGACTTGTCTTTGCACTTTATTAAAGTGCCAAATCGGGTTTAGTGTCCCAACTACGTAATGTTTTGTGCGACCGTGGCCAATGACATCACTGTTTTTGGCAAATTGTGCAAAGCAACGCTGCAGAATTCTACGTAGCTCGGAATTACACTGTTCTTAATAAATCTTGGTCTACAAGAACTAGAATGCAGAGAAAGAAACTTGCCGGGATGACTTTCTCACACAGTGAATAGGGAAACAGAGTTATTGATTAATAAGGTCTTAAAAAGACATACGATTCATTTTAGCAATAAAGTTAGATTTATGTGAGATTTGTGCCATTTTATAAATTGTTTGAACATGTTCAGCTATTTTTGTCACATTTTGAAGTTGTTCAGTTTACATTTATTATAGCAACATCTCTAATGTCACTTGCTCCAATAGCTTCAGTATGGTACCACGGTCATGTGCTGTCAGTTCCTGTGAACTGAATGAATGGCTTACATTCCTACCATGGCACAATGCAGAAGAAATCTCCCAAATAACTCCCAGAAAAGCTTTGATCGAGAGTTATAGAGACCATAAACTCGCCCAGCTTGAGATGAGACCCTCAGTGGGGAGACTGACGGCTGAGTTTCTGGAAGTTAAAACTATATATATTCTAGAACCAGTGTTGGACGACATACAGCCGCTTCTGGCTAAGAAGCTTTATCTGCAATTTAGGCATGGAGTCCTTCCGCTGCGTTCTTTCACAAAAAAGTGGGAGGGCCACACAAACGCAGAGTGCCCTGCGTGCCTTAATTTAGATGAGACTGATCTTCATGTGATATTTTTCTGCCAGGGATACAGGAAGGCCAGGTCGCGATGGCTACTACAACTTTGCAGGAACTTGGGGTCAAGACACTGCCGCAACGTGTATAGGATCTTAAAATATGACACACGTATGCCCATTGTTTTTTCAATCTCACGCTTCTTATTTACTATGTGGTGCACGCGCAGAGCCATTATGAATAAGTCTCTAAATAGGAATGACAATTGTCTATGATATGTTTTCACAGATGTTCTTTGCATAAATTGTATTTATTTAGTTGTTGCGAAGACAATTGATCTATTATTAATTACTATTATGCCAGCCTCTGAATGTGCATAGACCATTCCCCCCGATTGTTTGTGGTTTTATGCACTGTGTTGACAACTGGGGCAAATATGCCGGCTGTGTAAATTTCTTCTTATTCAGCTTTTTTAAAATTATTTTTCCTATGTGTAGCGCAATTTTTAAACTTGCAATACAAACGGAGCAAATAATTACTGGAACTAGCCTCTAAATGCACTTGCATTTTATGTCTTGCTCTTTAAGATGTACCAAAGGGGATGATGGACGGAGCACTAGAGCAAATCAAACACTCACCCCCAGTCAACTGATCTGGGTTTAATCCATCATCATTCTTTAGCTCACTCCACCACCCCAGTTCAGACATGGCCATATGCAAATCAGTCTGACCCTGTGCCTCATGGGAACAGTCCAGCCCGAACTGCCAAGCCATGTCTTCCCTGGACCGGAAACAAGCATCCTGGGACCGGTTTCGGGTTCAAAACCCTCATCAGCCAGGCTATCTTTAATCCAGTGGCAAAGTGAGCAAGGGACCCACGTCTGGGCATACCCTGCCAACTTAGGGCGAACAAAGCGATACCAAAGGGGATGATGGACGGAGCGCTAGAGCAAATTAAACACTCACCCCCAGTCAACTGATCGGGTTTAATCCATCATCATTCTTTAGCTCACTCCACCACCCCAGTTCAGACATGGCCATATGCAAATCAGTCTGACCCTGTGCCTCATGGGAACAGTCCAGCCCGAACTGCCAAGCCATGTCTTCCCTGGACCGGAAACAAGCATCCTGGGACCGGTTTCGGGTTCAAAACCCTCATCAGCCAGGCTATCTTTAATCCAGTGGCAAAGTGAGCAAGGGACCCACGTCTGGGCATACCCTGCCAACTTAGGGGCGAACAAAGCGATACCAAAGGGGATGATGGACGGAGCGCTAGAGCAAATCAAACACTCACCCCCAGTCAACTGATCTGGGTTTAATCCATCATCATTCTTTAGCTCACTCCACCACCCCAGTTCAGACATGGCCATATGCAAATCAGTCTGACCCTGTGCCTCATGGGAACAGTCCAGCCCGAACTGCCAAGCCATGTCTTCCCTGGACCGGAAACAAGCATCCTGGGACCGGTTTCAGGTTCAAAACCCTCATCAGCCAGGCTATCTTGAATCCAGTGGCAAAGTGAGCAAGGGACCCACGTCTGGGCATACCCTGCCAACTTAGGGCGAACAAAGTGATACCAAAGGGGATGATGGACGGAGCGCTAGAGCAAATCAAACACTCACCCCCAGTCAACTGATCTGGGTTTAATCCATCATCATTCTTTAGCTCACTCCACCACCCCAGTTCAGACATGGCCATATGCAAATCAGTCTGACCCTGTGCCTCATGGGAACAGTCCAGCCCGAACTGCCAAGCCATGTCTTCCCTGGACCGGAAACAAGCATCCTGGGACCGGTTTCGGGTTCAAAACCCTCATCAGCCAGGCTATCTTGAATCCAGTGGCAAAGTGAGCAAGGGACCCACGTCTGGGCATACCCTGCCAACTTAGGGCGAACAAAGCGATACCAAAGGGGATGATGGACGGAGCGCTAGAGCAAATCAAACACTCACCCCCAGTCAACTGATCTGGGTTTAATCCATCATCATTCTTTAGCTCACTCCCACCACCCCAGTTCAGACATGGCCATATGCAAATCAGTCTGACCCTGTGCCTCATGGGAACAGTCCAGCCCGAACTGCCAAGCCATGTCTTCCCTGGACCGGAAACAAGCATCCTGGGACCGGTTTCGGGTTCAAAACCCTCATCAGCCAGGCTATCTTGAATCCAGTGGCAAAGTGAGCAAGGGACCCACGTCTGGGCATACCCTGCCAACTTAGGGCGAACAAAGCGATACCAAAGGGGATGATGGACGGAGCGCTAGAGCAAATCAAACACTCACCCCCAGTCAACTGATCTGGGTTTAATCCATCATCATTCTTTAGCTCACTCCACCACCCCAGTTCAGACATGGCCATATGCAAATCAGTCTGACCCTGTGCCTCATGGGAACAGTCCAGCCCGAACTGCCAAGCCATGTCTTCCCTGGACTGGAAACAAGCATCCTGGGACCGGTTTCGGGTTCAAAACCCTCATCAGCCAGGCTATCTTGAATCCAGTGGCAAAGTGAGCAAGGGACCCACGTCTGGGCATACCCTGCCAACTTAGGGCGAACAAAGCTGAAAGTCCGGAAGGGATTACTGTTGCTGTCGTCAGATTTGACCAGGTTATTGGCTGTTACACTGGCCACCCGAAATATGGGATGCTGAGAGATATATTACATTGTCATACCGCGTTACAGTTTATGTGGAGGACTTGGGCCACTACCGTGAATCTATGAGTTTGGACGGTTGAGCTATACTACAGAATTTACAAGCATACCATATTTATTGTTTGAGCCCTGATGAAGTTCCAGCTGTGGAATGAAACGCGTTGGCTGATGTCCAATTTTTAACTTCAACAACAATAAAGATACTTTGGACATATTTGGAGTTTATTGACTTTGTTCTGGTGCACCTTCCCTCTTATACAATTTGCTTATCTGGTTTCCAGTGGAGTGGAAGTGCGGCGAGCTCTGGAAGTAGTTGCACAGTCCTTCTAATTGTTTATCTTTACCTGGGAATTGATGTGCTGAACCGTGGTCAGCCGCATTCTGTCCTTTTTTTTGTAACTTACTCATACTAACTTTATGTCCGCACTCGGGCCGGAGATTCTGGCCCTTTGGTGGAGATTCCGGCCCTTTGGTGGAGATTCCGGCCCTTTGGTGGAGATTCCGGCCCGATGGTGGAGATTCCGGCCGGTTGTGGAGATTCCGGCCAGTGGCCACTCAGGCCGCCCAAAGCAGTCATGCGCACCACCCTGTTCGCAATGCAGGCTGCATTACAGCCTGCATGGAGAACATGCCCACCCCTCCGGCCCCGGGCTGCATGACTTGTCCCGTTGCCATTTACCATTCCCACCGCCATATCGCATCGTTGGGATTGACTCAGGGGAGGGAGCATGGCTGCCTACTTCCTTTTCCTGGAAGCAGACGCAGGAGAGCAGGAGCTACAAAGACACGGGACCCGGCTTCGAGGTAAGACTTCCCTCATTTGAATTGTTACCACACCCGCTCACACACACATCCCCGCGTCCACGCCCCATCCAGTGTTCTTACTGGCGTTTACCACCTCACAGCTGTCCAGCCCCCCTCCCCAGCACTTCTCAATGGCGGACGCTGTGCGCCCATGCACACCGGGCGTACCACTTGTGTGTCAAAGGCACATACATAGTTGCGACGCATGCCATAACATCGTATTCCATTCCAATGCATACTGATACTAGGCACATTGCAACAGTAGAGTAGGTGTTGCATAGTGGAGACATGAAGATCATTATTCACACTTCAGTGAGTGCAACCCAAAACTAACCTTTGCACCCCAAACCCAAAGGTGAACCCTGGAATTCCTTTTTGAGCATCCAAAGCACACCCAAAACTCAGATTTTGAGCCAAATGCACACCCCAATTTTCATATTTTACCCCACAACACACCCCAATTTTCATATTTTACCCCACAACACACCCCAATTTTCATATATTACATCCGAAACCCATACCCACCTGTAAACTTAAAATTACCCCATTACTAACCTCTCAATGTGTTGTCATCAAATGCGATGTAAATACACCTGCGTTGTGGGAGTTGCGTTGTTCACGATGTACTGTCTGCATTGTTATGGTCGTCTCCTGTGCCAAAGGCAACCCATAGGCTACGCTGTTTGCGTCCGTCTGCCCCTGGACCGCGCTCAGCACCAAGGAAGATTCCTCTTGGACACTCCACCGCTACGGAGCCAGCACCCTCCTCGCCATCAACCCTGGACGCCACCTCGCCTGCCAGGACCAACCTCTGCTCCGGACCGGACATCGCCATCACCATCACTGACAGCTGCAGTATCACCCACAAGGAGCACCCCGACCGTCAAGGAGGAGGTATTGCCATCACCTACAGAAGCACACTCCGACTGACCACGCACTCTAATGACCCAAGGGTGACCATGGACCACCTCAACTCCCAGATCCGGAACAAGCCCAAGAACATCCTCTGCGGCACCTTCATGCGCAGGCCCCACAGGCCATGGCCCCTCATTCTCCAATACCAGTGTAGGCCTCATTGCACCCCTGGGTCTCCCATCCACCGATGACATCCTACTCAGTGAACTCAAGTTCCACCTGGACTACCCCAGTGACCAGGACACCAACCACTCCTGGGGAAGGTCCCCTACATCAGACGCAAGCAGCAAGTCACCGCAACAAGCCACATAGCAGGACACACGGTCGAGCACATCACCTCCGCCAGCGGGAACTTCTACTGCAGCCACGACACCGGACTCTCCTGGACCGACCATCATTCGTCACGTCTTCACCTTGCCCACCCGGCGCCACCGCTATCATCGCACCCCCTTGCAGCTGGATCAAGGCCACCGAAGGACGTCTCGTCAACTCCCTCCTCACCAACACTCCGCCAATGCTTCCAGACGATGACACCGCAGCGCGCAACCACCACCGATGGATCTCCAACAGCGCCCACATTCGGGCACCCCTCTTGAACGGCACTGCTTCAGTACCTTCCGCCTGCCTGATGGCAGGCATGAGGGTGACGCAGTGCCACAGGGATAGGCTGGCCCCATGCATTGATGGAGTTGCGTCATGGTTGTGACACGACTGCAGCAATGCGTGACTTTAGCAGACAGATACGTCAGGATTCCTGACGCATCTTCATTACTTGCATCATGGAGCGCTGTCCAGTGAATACAGCGCATCCATGCTGTTGCAAGGAGGGCGTAGTGAGAAGTGTTGCAACGCTGTCTTGTCGCAGCGCAGCAACACTTTTCATGACTGGGGCCCAGGAATGCGCACTATCTTATTGATGGTGCGCATTCCTGCACTGTAGTTTTGTCGCTGGGCAGCGCTGCAACGTTACTTGAAGCGCTGCCAGCACCAGAACCTGCTGTGATGTGGCCACAAGTGTTATCCCCATTTTTAAGACCAGCTTTTTTCTGGTCTTAAGTTCCAGCAGCTAACGGGCCTTAGCGTGTGTTTTTTAATCACATCGCCGATCCGGGCGTTCGTTGAGAGTATCGCGAATTGGGGTTAGCGTGCTTTTTAGCACGGGAACGCCTAGACTGCATATGATTAGCGTTAGTTGTCGCTAACATCGTTGGCGATGTTAATAGCGGCCACTATCGCCTGAAAGCTGTCGCTAACGGCTGTTAGCGACAGCTTGAGAATAGGGCGATAAGAATATTGCTGCGGCGATAACTGCTTGAGAATATGCCCCTGAATGTTATCAGACATCTATATTGGAGGTCAACACGTTTAACGCTATGACTGTATGCTTTATATGCCACTTAAAATACACACAGGGTAATACAAACAAAGTCGATGCACTACTACTTTGTGAACTATAATTAAGTATCAATGACAACATCAAAAAATAAAAATATTTGTAAACAAAACAACATAATATGACATAACATAACCTAAAATTCATATAGAATAATATTATATTTTTATTACAAGTATTTCATATTTGACAATTCCGAATCCAAAATATATTTTCACATTTTACTACATGATTACTTAAAAGGGGTGTGTATCAGACTGCTAGCAAACAAATTGTGGAAAAAGATTCAAAATAGAATTTCGGAACCTGAACTTCCTCTTGCCGTTTTAACAAATGTGTTATTTCATAACAAAGGCCATTATGTTGAACTTTAGCGTTTTAATGAATCCATCGATTTGCTTGTGCTCTCCTTTTTAATTGCCTGGCAGAAAATCAGCTAATTTTAAGTAGGTTTTAATCGGTGTTTAAGATGGTGTTTCTATTTACTGGCGCTATTTAATGCCTGGCCGATCCCATGAATAAGAAGCGCCGTGTTTTTTCCGACCGAATCAAAAGCCACAGTTGTCTGCTTTTGTTTGCACTTGTTATGAATAGTAATTTTTCGTATACAGAAATAGTGTGTGAACAGCATGCAGTAATAGGGTTTGTGAGCTCTATTCTTTCCGCAGCAGAGGGTTTGAATGCTCGGAGGCATATAAGTAATAAAGCTTTCCCTGGATTTCTTCCCGAATAGACAGTTTGGGATTACAGAATATTGCTTCATTTTATGAAAACAACGAAAATGCTAGGCCGACTCTCTACAGTCGCTAGTAATGATAACAAAAAAGTTATCCTTTGCAGAAATGGTTAATATGAAGGATGCTGATAGTCTGAGTTGGACGGGCAACATTGAATTTTAGAAGCACAATAATATCCTGTTATGGAAATGCCAGGGTGCGGCAGTGGGCCGCTATTACATGTTGGAAATTAGGCTCTCAAAATGATTGGCGGCTCCTCTGACTGTAACTTCAAAATGAAATCCAGTGAGAGAATAGAGTGCCCAATTTAAGTACTCCTCCTAAAAAAAAGTCCGAAATTAATAATGTCATGTAGGGGTCGTCTTGCTCCCTGCTACCCGTGGCACTTACTTTGCGATCCCTGGCCTCAGAGGTGGCAAAAGAGATACCAAACAAGCAATGGCAAAGCCATTAGGTCTCACCTTTGCGACAGCTATTTATAGGCTTTGTCAGTGTCTTTTAGCCATGTTGTACATCAGTGTAGCAGTGCAGCAGGGCTAAAAGTAAAGCTAGAAAAGAAGCTCAATGACACAGCTTTCTTTTAATAACTTTTATTTTAGCCATGTTGCACAGCCACCCTGCTCCGCAACACTCGGGCATATTCTCAAGGACTTATCGGCGATTTATGGGCACTTTAGCGGCGCAAAAGCTAGTGCAAACTGCCGATATCGCCAGTTTTCCAGCGATAGCTGCCGCAAAAAACATCGCCACGGATGAGAGCGACAACTAACACTAATGATATGCAGAGTAGGCGTTCCCGTGCAAAAACACACGAAAACACCACTTCGCGATATTCTAAACGACCAGCCACATCTGCGATGCGACCCAAAAACAGGCGATAAGGCGCGTTAGCAGCAGGGATTTAACACCTGCCTTTTACTGGTGTAAAGCAGGACGACAACCTGCAGCATAAAAGGGAGCCCAGCCCAGAGCCACATCTGAAGACCAACACATGTCATGGAGCTACTAATCATGCAGCTTGGAGAGCCAAGAGGGCCACAACACCCACCGCCACCACCCCCAGGACCACCCCCCCGGACCACCACTGAGGCAGCGCAGAACAAGACAGCGGACCTTCCGAAAACGCATCAGCCTCAGAGACTTAACGCCAGAGGATGTCATTGCCCACTACAGGCTCAAAAGGACAACCATCCTCCGCATCATGACCCACATTGCCCACAGGCTGACGGTACCAACACAGCGGACAACCAACATCCCTCCGCAGACAAAGCTGCTGGCTGTGCTGCACCTGTTGGCCTCTGGTACCTTATTATTATTATTATTATTATTATTATTTAGCTTGTAGAGCGCCTGGTTACTCCAACGGAGTGTCCCCACGCTAGAGCACCATCAGTACCACAGCAACTGCCCTATTGTACCGCCCCCTCTCTACCTCTAGCCCCACCGGTACAAGAGAGAAGGCCTACTTCCGGCCACCCGGAGGGTGTCGGAAGAGCCAGGGTTTTAGTTTCTTCTGGAACAAAGTCTCAGATGCACACGTCCTTAAATCCATAGGCAAGCCATTCCATGCTTTTGCCGCAAGAAAGCTAAAGGAACACCCTCCTGCTCGTACCCTCCGCACCTTAGGCACAGTCGCTTTAGCTGTGCCCAGAGATCTTAGGTTCCGCGCAGGCCTATAAGCAGTGAGAAGGGGATGCAGGATTCTTGGCCCCTTTTCATTGAGGATCCTGTGGGCAACACATAAAGCCTTAAAGGTGACCATAGCCTGTATAGGGAGCCAGTGTAATTTCCTCAGGGCCTCCCCCACCGAGGCCCGCCTAGGGATGTTCAAAATTAGTCGAGCTGCGGCATTCTGGACCTTCTGCAAGATATTAAGATTTCTTGTGGTCACCCCTAGGTACAGGATGTTACAATAGTCTAGGCGGGAAGTAACAAGGGTCTGTACAATAGTTCTTTTGGCGTCAAGTGGGAGTAGGTCCAAGATTTTTCGCACTATTTTGAGAATGCCGAAGCAGACGCCTGCCACAGCCGATATCTGGGCTGAGTAGGACATCGTGTTATCGAACCATACTCCCAAATTCTTGACCTTGGCTTTCGGGGTCGGATTAGGTCCCAACTCCTCCGGCCACCATAACTGTGACCATAAAGAGGGCTGCTTTCCAACTACCATCACCTCCGTCTTTCCCGCATTCAGCTGCAAACAACTGTGCTTCATCCAGTCAGCAAGCTCACTAAAGCAGACCCTGAAGTCAGATGCCATTCCAGACTCCTCTAGCTCCAGGGTAACAATCAGCTGAGTGTCAGCAGCATATGACACCAGTTTTACCCCATGTCTCTGCACAATATCTGCCAATGGGCGCATGTAAATATTAAACAGGGTAGGGCTAAGGGCCGAACTCTGTGGCACCCCTTGAGACAGAGGGCAGACTCTCGATTTAAAGGGATGTTGTAGGACCTGAAAGGATCTGTTCTGCAGGAAGTTTTTAACCCACTCCGAAGTACTGCCACCGACCCCGGCCTCCCTCAGTCCTTCCAACAGGAGGCCGTGGGAGACCGTGTCGAACGCAGCACTCAGATCCAAAAGGATCAGTGCCGCAGTACTTCCTTCATCTGCAGCGATTTTCAAGGCCTCCGAGGCTAGGAGAAGGGCCGACTCAGTGCTATGAAGCGGCCTGAAGCCAGACTGGGTATCATGTAGAACCCGTCTTTCTTCCAGGAACATAGACAGTTGGCTGTTCAAATGTTTCTCTGCAATTTTTGCAATGTAGGGGAGCAGAGATATCACTCTCAAGTTTTCTGGGTGAGCGGGGTCTAAGGAAGGTTTCTTTAGTAGTGGTACCACCAAAGCATGTTTCCAGTTACTGGGAACCTGCCCGAGCTAAAGGACAGGTTCAATAAATTGGTGATAACCGGCGCAATTACTTCTTTCCCCCTCAGTAGAAATTTTGGGGGAATCGGATCCAAAGGTGACCCTGATTTGACTGCTTTCATGAGTTTTAAGATATCATTTTCTACAGGAGGGCGGAAGACAAACCTATCAACCAACAACTGCCAGAGTCGGAGGAGTCTCACAGCCAGCCCTATCAAAGGCCATCACACCTGTCCTGGATGCCATCATCAGTTTCATACCCCAGCACCTTCACTTCCCCCACACTGCGCAGGAACAGCTGAAGACCAAGCAAGGCTTCTACGCCATAGCTGGATTCCCGCACGTGTTGGGGGCAATCGACTGCACACATGTCCACCTTGTGCCCCCTGCCGACACTGCACACAATTACCGCAACAGGAAGCACACGCATTCCATCAATGTGCAGGCAATAGTGGACCACCGGGGACTGTTCACCAATGTCGTCGCCAACTACCCAGGCAGTGTGCATGATTCATACATCTTCCGACAGTCCATGATCAACCAGCGCTTTCAGGATGGCACCTATGGAAATGGACTGCTCATTGGTAAGTACCAACGGAACACACCACACACCTCAATTCCACAATCACACAATGCACAACTGTGGGAATGGACACGTAACAAAATCATATACAACATGCCAACCAACATGCACACCTGCCAGACACGACAACACAAGTAACCGTGGTAAGAGGGGCCAGAAATGTGGACAAACCATACACTAAGGCATAGCCCCTCTGCCACACATTTCCAGAATGTGGGGAGAGGTGGGAACCACGATTGTGCGAAGGAGGCAATGGACCTATGAATAACAATGTTCACGATGTCAAGTGTGGCGGTGATGTGCTGGACAGTCTTAAGTATGCAGAGCACAGACATGTCCATGTGGACACATACTGCTGGAGTCTGTACTGTCGTGGACAGTGGACGCAACCATGCCATCACAGGCAGTGGGGAACATCTTGGACAAGTTAGCCATGTCGGCCCCCCTGTAAGCGTAAGCGTAGTGGGCAGGGCCGGCACACGCCAGTCCAGCGTAGGGGAGTGACTAAATAGGCCGGGGCTCAGGGAGTGGTTCACTTACGGGACGGCCACCGAAGTAACTACTGCGTGTGTCTCTGTGTCCGTCATATCCTGACCATAGGCCTACACACACGTGGCCGACCCCCTACAACGGGCAAAGTCACACAGGCGACAAGGTGGCTACGTCCCACGCCACCCGGCGCACATCTCGTCATCGCCTGCAGTGGCGTGTCTGCCAGGGCGGCGTACCTCACCCTGCCACGAGGCCGCCGTCATGACCGGTGGTTCCTGCGTGATCCTGTGGGCCTGCCGCACCCCAGCCCGCTGATCCCCAGACCTGACCTGCGCCCAGCGGTGAATGCCTGCCCCTGTGCACCCAGGCCTCACTGCTCACCTGCCGCCACCGGCGTCTCTCCAAGAGGGCCCACCACGTGCCGGTGCAATCTCCAAGGCTGGGCTCCGCGAGCCTGGCAGCCTCCTCAGCCGATTGCTGGATTTTGCGCAACATGTCCCCAGCGCACCCAGTGGCACCGCACCTTGGAGTTGCGAGTTGGCTACTGCTACCTTCTGACCACACTGCGGTACAGCAAGTAACAGACACATCCTTTCCAGTCCGTCCCTCCAGGCCTGCTGCATCATCGTAGGCTGCACACCCGCTCAGCTCTTCCGGTGGGCCGAACTCAGTGCACCACAAGTCACCGTCCAGCCTCCAGCATTATAGCATGATGCACACCCGCTCAGCTCTTCCGGTGGGCCTACCTCAGTGCACCGCAAGTCATCGCCACATGGAGG
This sequence comes from Calotriton arnoldi, assembly GCA_963921515.1. Taxonomy (NCBI): domain Eukaryota; kingdom Metazoa; phylum Chordata; class Amphibia; order Caudata; family Salamandridae; genus Calotriton; species Calotriton arnoldi. Next base: position 571,029 of record CAWUFW010003175.1, on the reverse strand, counting down.
TTGGCCCGTGCTGGACGCAGGGCCTCAGGTGCCACCAACTCAGTGCACCACAAGTCACCGTCCAGCCACCAGGCCTGCTGCATCATCGCAGGCTGCACACCCGCTCAGCTCTCCCGGTGGGCCGAACTCAGTGCACCGCAAGTCATTGTCCCGAGGGGCTACCCCACAAGTCCACCTCCAGTAGCCAACAGCATGTCCTCGGTAACGCCACTGGAGCCCTTCACAGTCACGGGGCCACCCTTGACCCAGGCAGGCCGCCGGGAAGCCTGGGTAGATCGTCTGGAGACGTACTCTGAAGCCCACGACATCCCAGCGCCGCGGCGGCAGTGCACGCGTGTGAGGAGTGTGGAGAAATGGCCCGGGGCTCTGGGCGTGGTTCAGTTCTGGGCTCTGGGCGTGGTTCAGTTCCAGCATGGTCACAAAAGTGACTATGGCGTGTGTCTCCGTAGTAGTGTCTGCACCCCCCCAGCCTGTAATCGACAATGTTGCAATGTAGCATGCACCAGGAGGGCGGCCTCGCCCGAATGGATTAATAAAGGAGCGCGAGACCGCTCGGGGTCTCGGCTCATACATGCCAACTGTTGTGTGTGTATCTACATTGCCGCAGCCTGAGCCGAAGGCCTAGCCTCAATATCAGCACGAGTTCAGCCAGGCCAGAACTCCACATCTGTGTCCGCCCTATCCTTACCATAGGCCCACACACACGTGGCCGCCCACCTTCAATGGCCAACATCACAGTCTTGCTGTCAGTCCTGCGGACATTCGCAGACAGGCATGACAATGGTGTGCCGTAAGAGTGCAAGTGATGCAACCGCGCAGCACACACAAGTAAATAGGCTCGGTGGGAGGGAGGAGCAGCTGTGAGGCTACGTAATACACATTGTCCTACCTCATTTGCCAGCAGCAATACATGGCTAACATGAATCCCGAGGTCGCACAAATCACACACCACGAAACTTGTATGTCTGCCAACACAGCATGCAGAACCACCAGTTAACACTAATCTCACTTACCTCTCACAGGTGATCAAGGATATGCACTCTGCCCGTGGATGATGACACCCCTCCGAGACCCGAACACCCCGGCCCAGAGGCAGTACAATGTGGCCCACAAATGCACCAGGGGCATTGTTGAACGCACATTTGGAGTGTTGTAATCACGTTTCAGGTGCCTGGACATCACCGGTGGAAGACTCTTGCACAGCCCAGAAATAGTGTGCAAGATGATCACTGCATGTTGTGTATTGCACAACATATGTGTACGCACCAATGCCCCATGGATCCAAGTCCCAGAAGCACCGGACGATGATGAGGAAGATGATGCAGGTGGACCACACCCCACTGCAGCCGCAGCAGGAATAGCCCGAAGGAACACAATCATCAACAATTTCTTCGCACGAGCACGTCACATTGTGACTGTCCACAGCAATCATGGCACAGTACAAGATGACCACATGACCAGCATGTGCAAATAAAATCTTAGCAACACACATTCCCCGTGTGCATGTCAGTCCTCTGCATTAGCACATTACTCTGACGGGTGTAAGTGCAACATTGAGTGCTAACATTCGCATATGTTGCAAGAAGAGATGTTGTGTATGTCACCTCTCTACCAAGAGGCTGTTTAGGGCGTCACGTATTCGATATGCCATATCAGGGTGTCACATGTAGTACGTCATGCCACTCATCAGCGTCCCACGTGTTCATGAACATGACATGGAGGCCGTCATTGGTGTTCAGGAAAAGACAACAGGGTGCCACTTGTGGTCAGAGATGTACCTGCCTGATGCAAATATACACCCTGTGTGTCGAGTCCCACAACATGAACAACATGGCCGTAAGGGGGATGTGGGCACAGTGGACACCTCAGCAACATTGGGAGATGCACACCAGCCTAGAAGCCAGCAGGTCCACCTTGTGTGGAACACACCAAGGTGTCCCCTGCTCAAATGTGGCATGTACAGGTCACATGTGTACACGGACGTCATGCATCAAGAGTAGTGATCAGTGCCAGCTAATAGGTGCAAGGTGAGTAGTCAACCGCCTCCTCACAGCTACCTGCACCCATCACTGTCAGACTGCAGCAAAACAACACTGCTACATCAGTGCATGCAATACTGACCGTGAGGGCACGTACATGGCTGGTAAGAGTTCAACCATGCTGGAAGGCAAAGCAGTGACATCCCCCCCAATCCCCATCACATTTCCAGAATGCAAGCAGATGACAAACTAACATTGTGGATTACAGCCCCTCTGTCTGAACTAGAAGGCGGTAGCACATCTGCACCTCCGACCTTGGGAATGCATGCGCCCGGCACCCCCTGAGCGATACCATAGCAGCTGCTGATGGCTCCCACACGACTCACAGCGCTAACCAGAGACCAACGTATACACACCCCACACACAGGAGTCCTTCCTCGTAGTTCACTTGCATGGTATGACCTTCACACTTTCGCACCGACCATCCCAGGAGTCCAAGCGCTCCACACTTAAACCAATCATTGCTCCGAGCTGTGGCTTCCACATAACTTTGACTTTGCCTTTGTGACACACAGCCCTATTTCATACATTGACGTGGGGCTAAGTTTGGAAATAGCAAGATTGTTGTTTTGGAGCAATGAGGCCCCAGCTAGTTCACACATTCCCAGTCATCTCACTGCCTATCTGGGTCACGGACATACATGCGCATTGAAATCAGTTCCCAGGGAGCACCGTTGTTTGGAATCACTGCCCCTACATACATCCATACTTTCATACTTGCTTGATCATGGACATGACTCATCTGTGTGAATTTGAATGTCTTAATCACATTCAGTGGAGTGGTGAAGGTGGACCAGTACCTGGCCATGCACACGCTACTTTACAATGTTGCCCCGTGGAGGGCCAGCCAGGGTCCTTTGGGGAGGGAAAAGTACATCGTAGGAGAGGGAGTTCAGTCCGCAGTCTGATTTCTGTGTCATTGGTTGCCTAAACAAATGTAGCAGTCCATGTCGGGGGTCAAGGTGAGTGTCGCAGAGTGTTAAGGGGGACAGTTGAGGGTGTTATTCCTGGGCATGATGCAGAGGGCAGAACCAAGCAGAAAGAGGCCATATGGCAGAGATGAATGCTACTGCTTCCTACTTTGCCCAACGGCAGATTCATCCTCATCATCGTCCTCCTATGTGTGATGTGCCTCACATGTGGGTGGTGGTGTTTTGTCTGCGGCACTGTGTGGCAGTGACACATCAGGGGCCGGAGGTGGATTGTCAGCCTCAGTGTGAGGCACTGGCACATCAGGGGGCGGTGATGTGGAGGGAGTAGTGGCAGCAGCATTCATCTGCGCCAGGTCTTGTGGCCGCACTGCCATGATGAGGATCTGCAGGGCATGGTAGATCCCTGCTACATCTCGCTGGTGTGCAGCCGTGGCAGCCATTCTTCCCACCTGCATCCGCTCCATGTTCTCCATGTTCCTCCCCATGTTGGCCAACTCACGGCTGAGATCGCTGGAGCCACTCTGACGAGACAGTTGTTCTTGTCTACGAGTCATGACTCCGGCGATGTCAGCCATGGATTGTTGGAGACCATGGAGCGGACTGTGGGTGTCCATTGGGGCCTGTAGGTGGTCCCTGATGGGACTTGGACACCCACGTATGGCATCTAGTTTGGCTGCCATGAGGTCGAACCCCACCCGCACCTGCTCTGCCATCCCCTTCTGGCCCTGCGACACACGACGTTGGAATGCCATGTGTTGCTCATGGGGATCCTGGGAGACGGCCGTGGTGGTGGGTGCTTCCTGCTGTGTGGTCTGTGCAGGGGGTGGGTTCTCCTCGATGCAGCTGGGCTGCCCTGCTCTTGGGGGTGGGGTGCTGAGGGTGTCCATGAGCTGTTGGAGGGCGTCGGGGTCGATGGTGTGTAGGTCCTCTTCATCATCGGTGATAAGGAGTACGGTCTGCTCTGCAGGAGGTGATGTTTCTCCCTCTGCAATGTGAAGGGGAGATGCAGTTTGACATTGTGTTCACATGTATGTTGACGCATTGGCCAAGTTTACAAACAGACTGCATGTCAATGTACATTGTGACTGTTTGTGTGGAGATGCCTATTTAATGCTGGACAGTTAACATTTTGCCACCATCATGGATGTGAGGTTGTATTTGTCCATTATCATCTCACAGTTTCCTGCTATGCCAACTGCGAATGGCCATTTTCTACACACAAGCGGCAGCAGTTGTGTCCTCTGTTCTGTTGTGTAAGTGTTGCAGTTTGGTCCACTTTGTTGTAAATGTTGAGGTGCTCTCAGTGTTAGGTGTGTGCTCTGCATTGTGGGTGATTTGCCCCTTCAGCTTTGATTTGGCTGGCCCTAATCCCTTTCAGGCGGTGTGCCTTTCACTTCTGTGCTTATACAGTGCTGAGCTGTTGCAGACTTGGGTAAATTGGGCTCTTGGTCGGAGTTGTGACTCTTGGGCATGGTTTGTCTGCAGATGTGCTGTACTTACTTGTGCATGTGTGCCATTGTGCCCATCTCCCCCGTCCCCCCAGTCCCTGGTGGTTGCTCTCCCTGTTGCTGTTGTGTCAGGTCATGTTGAGCAGTGTCCGGTCCTCCGACTCCTGCCACCGTCTCCACACTGATGACTGTGAACACCATTTCCTCCATCTCATCCACCTCCTCCTGTGGCGCAGGACTCCCACCCCCAGTCTGCATTGCTGCTTTGCGGTTGTTGGCAAGTTTCAGCTTGGTTTTGTGCTTCACATCATTCCAGCGCCTCTTGAGCTCTTCCATTGTCCTCCTCAGTACTCCGACTGCATTCACCTTGTTCACGATGGACTGCCATATTCCATTTTTTGTTGCCAATGACACAGTGGAGGTGACGAACAGTTGTTGATGGTGTTCTGTCACCTCGGTAATCAGGATCCTGTTTTCCTGCGGACTGAACTGCATCTTCCTCTTCTTCTTCTCCTTGCCCTTCCCTGACCCTGAGGTCCCAGGCTGGTCCTCCATGGGGCTTGTGGGGTTCGTGTTGTCCTCTGTGCTTGCTCCGGCTACCTCCATGGTGCTTCGCAGTTGTTTGTGCTTTATTTGTATTTCATTTTTGCCGCTTTTATAGTGATTTTTCTCGCCTTACTTGTGGGACTTGCGGGCCTGGCACTGCTTTTCGCTGGATTTTCATCGCAGTTGGGCCCATCGCAACTTTTTTCACGTGCGGGTTTCCTTTTTTATTGCCGTCGCGGTAGTTGTATCTAGAGGTGGGCGGAATTTGCGTAGTCGCGCTACGCAAAGCTCCGCGAAATGGTAAAAAATCTAAACGAGCACGCAAAAGTTCCGCGAACACGCGGAATTGCTTGTTCCGCCCATTATCGATGCTTTTTTCCTGTTCGCGAACGCTGTTTGCGTGCTCGGGGAGAAATATCTCACGAACACGCATTTTGAAAGCGCGAACAAGCAAAGAATTCCGCGAGACGCGGATCGCGGAATTTTTGGCAATTCCGCGTTCTCTGCGGAACGCGAAATTACCCAAATTCCACGAGCGGAACGGAATTTACCGCCCAGGCCAGTTGTATCGCAGACATTTGACGCGTTTTCGGGACACTATCGCATTTCACCGCCGTGTTGAGAATGAGACGTTAACACGGAGTTATTTTCCCGCGATGGACGGCGATATGAGAAGTTGCGTTAACCTATTTTGGCGATGATTATTGCACATTCTTGAGAATATCCCCCTCAGTGTTTAAGTCACTATTTTATCATTTTAACACCTATTGCTACAAATGGGGTGCACAATTTAGAATTAGGTGCAAATTGCACACATGCAAGTTACCTAACCTCACAGTAACAGTACATACCAGGTGTACAATTATCAACTGTTAATTAGATGATGTGTTGGTTAAAGTACAACCAACTATCACACGCCAGAAATTGCACAGGGGAAGGGCCACGTTTGAGAATGTTTGGGATAAATAAGTCAGACAGCTTTTCTTTTATTCATCAACATGGAATACGTGTCTTTTCTAAATCATATATGCAACCTCACTTAATGTAGCAGGATCATACACCTTTCACTGATGAGCAGTTCTGCACACACAGGTCTGTGGAAGGAGATAAAACTGTTGTAAAACTCCTTCCTCACATCTCCAATTGTGGAATTTGCATATACACCAACAAACACACAGTTCCAGCCCTCAGACACCTCACACTATGTGCTGAACTCCTCATATACTATTGCGCCTCGTGCTCAACTGTGTACTGGTGTCTTCCCACAGATCTTTCAAGTCTCCTAAGTCTTGCCGTGAGTAGCTCACATTGTCCACATGTTTTGCTTTGCATTCTGGGACACGTAGTCCCATTGATCCCATAAAAAAATCCAGATTTTAAGCTCTAGATTCCAAAACAAAAACCTGACCTATTAACCCTGGACCTGGAAACTTTGGAGCTCTGTACTCTATTACCTTTCCAAGCGTTGTATCAATCGCTTTATAAATTCTACATTGCACTAACTTCAAAGCCCTTCTGAACACAATACTCTGAACACAATATGTGTATAAGCTTCTTTGATTGTTATATAGGACACCATCAGGTCTCAGATGAGTACAAGCCATATTCACAATGAACTTGTAAAATGAGGCAACTTCTGTGCTCGATAGTCAAAGAAGGTACAACTCAAGTTGGTTGATATAACCCCTCCCCCTTTGTTGACCAGCTTCTCCCGGAAACCTCCAGAGAGGTGTCTCAATATGTTGAGCACATAGCCAAACAAATAAGTTATTATTTCTTTGTGATCTGTGGCACTTCATCACAAAGCAAACATGGTTTGTGTTAGAACTGGTGTTTCCGGTTGTCTGATAATCTACCCTGTACAAGCAGGAATCACCACTCTAGTCAAGGTAAACTAGACTCACTAAAAGATAACCCGTGCTCACTCTCTAGAAGTTTGGCACAGAGCAGTCAGGCTTATCTAAAGACGCAATGTGTAAAGTATTTATGAAACTCACACACAGTAACAAAATGAAAACACCCCTCAAATAGTACACACAGGGTTAGAAAAATAGATTATAGTTATATGAGATAAACATGACCAAAATAACAAAAATCCAATAAGTATAACCAGAGTTATGCATTTTTAAAGATTAAATCAAAAAGTAGTGCATAGAGGCAAATAGCGCTTAGGGGTTACTTGAGGTCACGCTGGACTGGGGTAAATCCAAAGTTCAGGCCAACCGCGATGGAAGGCAGGATGTCTACAGGACTCATGCAAGTCCCGCTGAAATTTGGATGGTGCAATCGTCAATGTCGAAGACTCGGAGCTTAAGTTACGATCTGCGCAGACGATGAAGGCATCGTCAACAAACCCCTTTATGATGCAGGTGCTGCGTCATCATCAAGCTGCACTGTCTGTCATTGTCCAGCCGTGCAGTCCATCAAAGTGATGTCATTGATCAACTCATGCATCGGTGTCGAAGTGCAATGCGTCATTTCTCATTGGCACAAAGTCATCACTGCATCGATTTTGATGATGGTTCTGGACAGCAGTAGTCACCTTTCAAGGGCCCAGGACTAGATTGGCACCACTTGGCAGGGCAGGATTCACTAATGGTAGATTCCAGATGCTGTTGCAGGGTTGAAGGAAGTCTTTGATGGCCCTGAGACTTCAGAACGGGGGCAAGCCAGCAGGCCCTTGGAGTCACTCTGAGTTCAAGTGAGATGGGTCCAGTCCTTGTTCTCACTGCAGAACAGTGGGCAAGCAAACAAGCCGTTGGAGTCACTCTGGGTTAAAGTGAGATGAGTCCTGTCCTTGTCCTCAGCAGGGCAGAGATCAGCCGGCAGCAGGGCAGCACAGCAAAGCAGAAAAGCAGTTCTTCCAGAGGATCAGTTAAGCAGAGTGGCAACTCTGTAGCACAGCAGTCTTTACTCCTGACAGAGTTCTTCAAAAGTCTAGTAGTATACGGTCTTGGTAGAGTCAAAGCCCCTGTACTTATACCCAATTGTGCCTTTGAAGTGGGGGTGACATCAAAGAAGGGTATTTGAAATGCACAGAGGTCCTTTCTTCCCAGACATTGCTTCAGACTATCAGTAGGAGGTAAGCAGCCCTTTGTGTGGGAAACAGAATACTGCCTATTCAGGTGTGTCAGCTCCCCACTCCCTTCCTGCCCAGGAATAGCAATCAGAATGTAGATGAGTTCTCTGTCACACCTACCCTTTCTCTGTTTGTGGCTATCTAGAGGGAATGCACAAAGTGTAGCTGTCACCCACCCCAGACGTGTGTTGGAGACAGGCTGCAGGCACCCAGATCAGTAAGAGCAGAGAAATGCCCACTTTCTAAAAGTGGATTTTCTAAAACAGTAATGCTAAATACAACTTCACCTTTTAAAAGGATTTATGATTACTATTCCAAAGATATAAAACATATCTTAGCTACTCATTTCAGATCAGGAATTACAGCCTAAAAGTGTTTTAATGAATTTGCAGCTCTAACCTATGAGAGGAGGGCCTGCTCTAGGGGTGAATTATGTGTGATAAAAGGGTAGTTTAATGCTTGGCAAGTAGTTTTAAATGGCAAGTTGAAGTGGCAGTCAGCTGCACACATAGGCCCTGCAATGGCAGGCCTGAGACAGGTTTGAAAGGCTACTTGTGTGAGTGCCCTACTCAGTTCTGCCACCCCCCTAGTAACATTTAGGTTTCAGGCCATGGGTATATGGTATAACACTTTACAAAGGACTTACAAGTAAACTAAATATGGCAATTGTGTATAAACCAATGTTACCATGTTTAGGGGAGAAGCACATGCACTTTAGCTCTGGTCAGCAGTGGTAACGTGTCCTGAGGCAACCAAAAATGATTCAGCAAAAAGAGGAGGAGGAAGGCAAAAAGGTTGGGGTGACCCTTCAGAGAGGGCCATTTTCAAACAACAGTTTGTGTATTATGTTTGCTTTTTAAACTTGCAGTAGCAGTTTGTTGTTGCATCTGAGAACAGTGGTTTTACATTGCCAGTATCAGCAATAACATACGAAAGACGGGATAAGAACAAATGAAAAATATAGTTTTGAACAGCTACTAGCTGTGGAATTCTAGAACAGCTCGTCCACAAAGTAACCGTGGACATTGTTTACTTTTTATTACATCAGACACCAAAGCCAGACAATAGAAAACAGAAAGCTGAACTAAAAATATGCAACATGGGAGAGGATGGGGGGCTGGTGGGGAAAGCAATGCAGGAGGGAGTACGACCTATGAACAAAAAGCAACAACGGGAGACAGCAATAAGAGAAAAAAAAGTGCTATGGATGGAGACACAGGCAGCTTGAGTGGGAGCGGGGTGAAATAGTACCTTACTCACATGAGGAGCAGCAGATGGGCACTGATTAACTTGAATCGATCTGTGCTTGGTCCCTGCTCCACTGAAAGGATTGGAAGTGACGTTTGGCCAGCAATGGCCAGTTAACAAGGCTGCAAAGAAGAGGGCCGCTGAATTCAACAAATGGCAAGAAATGAATGGGCTTTAAGCCCTTTTGTAAACAATAGTGTCTGGCAAGCAAGACACATGCACCTGCACATGCTCCCGGAGGCTCGAACCGAAAAGAAGGCAAACAGTCTCAAAAAGAGCACTGTTGATATTCTGCTGCTCCCACTGGTATCTAATTCTTTAAAGTAAGTACATTCAGTAGAGTAATGCCACTCTTTTGAATAAACAAAAAGTGAAATAACCACACACATTTAAGGACAATTTATCAGGTTATTATACTGTGAATACATGAAAAAATATCTTAGAACCATACCTTCACCTTAATGCTTAGTTATCAAGTGATCAGAAATAAAAACATTTACAATTCTAAGCCAATTACATTCTTTTTGTTTTAAAGTACAATATCCTCCAGTTTAAAGAAAAGAAATGTGTAAAATGTCCCTGGCATATCATGTCAGCATTCTAATTAGAATACAGCTGTATATAAAATAGACATGTATTTGTGTTGGTAACTGCTGTGTTGGACTAACTGTGAACTTATTATCCGGTTCTTAAAATCAGGGGCCTTACTCCCTATTATAGGTTTAAGAATAGGGGGAGTGATTCTGTTTGGGACTTAAGAGGCTGGAATCAAGTATACATTTCATCTAGTGGGTGCCTCTCAGACCATGGATTCTCAAATTTTTCACACCTTGAGGTCTCCTACTCGTCCCACCAAGTCTATTCAATTAATGAACATGAATTACTTCGTGCTATTTTCTACTCATTAATCTATTGTTTTTCCAGCTCAAGTTTCACAAAATGCAACGGATGAAATTGGTATCAAAATATCTTTGTATTTCATATACATTTACTATATCGCATATACATTTACTATATTGATCGTTTAGATCAGTGGTTCCCAATCTGTGCGCCGTGGCACCCCGGTGCGCCGTCAAAACTAGCCAGGGGCGCCGCGCACCAAGCACACAGTTTGGGAACCACTGCCCTACGCGTTGGGAGCTTTGGTTCGTGCAGCGTCGACATTCGGCCCTGATTTATTGCCCAATGTGTCACTGTGCATCTGTACGCGCTATCTAAGGTGTCACCGCGCTAGGAGCCTCGGCTCGAGCAGCATCGGATCATTTGTTCTTCATTGTGTGTTATGCTCGTGTCTCCAACCCGCCTTGGACAGAGACAACTTTGCTTGTCCAGGGTAAATTGAAGTCACAAGCAACGTTGGGAGCCCCCATGGCTCGCATTTGCTTCAAGGGTTTCATTTAAGTGTAAAAACTTTAAACTTGAATGTGTTTAATATTTACATTAAAGTACCTATTTTTTCGTCTGCATGCCGATCCTGCAATTCATTCCTGGGGGTATGGATTTCTTTCTGGCCTGCTGATTGTTTGCGGGGGGGTTGAAATGCCACATCCCTAAAGAGCCGCCCGGTGTGGTACTCACAACCTGACGAGTCAGAGGAAGGAGTCGGCTATATCAGGGCTCAGTCCTGACTGACACTGCAGACAAGCCAGGCAGGTCCTTCCGGGATGAACGTCACGGTGCACACCCTGGCTCCCTGCCTCCGGGGTCTTCTCACACAAGAGCCACCCAGAGTGGAACCGGCCCTCATCCCGGCTCCCGGGTACACCCCGTGCCCCACTTTCACTTGACAACCGGGTGTGACTTGAGTGCAGCGCCCCTCCCGCGCCTCCCAAATCCGGATCCCGAGTAATTTTTGAGATGAGCAAGGAGGTTGGGAAGTTATGAGGCTGCAGGAAGAGGATGGGGCAGTACTGGGATGGGGTATAAGGACTGGCTGGGCAACGAGGGAAGAAGCAGAAGGAAATATGAAAATACAAAGGTCATTTCGCGTTCAGAAGTTCCAATTTCTGCAGTGTCTATCGGGTGTGAAACTACTATATTGGGTTTCCGGTGAATTCAGAACGATTACGGTCAGTGCTATTTTGCGGTAACAACAATCGATGTCTATATTGTAGTTGCATTTATTTAGCGCTTACTACACTTGTCGAAGCACTATTTCAGCGAGTAGCACGCATCCAAAGAGGATTAGTGGTGAATTAGTATTGGGAGATATGAAATTAAATTGCGGGGTGGACATGTGAGATTTTAATTTGGATTGAAAAAGGATAGTGGAAGGATTGAAGAGGACGGATATAAAAATATGCACAAAATACACACAGCAGCAAGTTTTGGCTTCCGGTAAAAAAATGGTGGGGAGCCACGGCCAACTGCCAATTAGGTCAAGGGAGCCACGGGTCAAAAAAGTTTGGGAACCACTGGTTTAGATGCTTGAAACAGACATTAATGAAGGCACAACAATCAATTTACATAAGTGACAAAACAACTAATATAACCCAAACATAGAAAAACTGATTGAAACATACTAAATAAAACACATTGTAAACAATACAAACATACTGATAACAAAGTGTACATAAATTCGATAGACCAGTAAGGGTTTAATCTGTCCCACTCTACTCTAATGTATCGGGATCTTTCTTCTTTTTTCTCCTCGATATTAAAACTCAATTAGAGGTCCAAATGAGGTCAGAGTACTAATCAGTTAGTCTTTGACTATCCCAAGTTATTCAGGATTAGACTTTCTGTCCTATAAGCCACTCATTAAATGGGAGTAACTCTTGGCCTCGGTGCAGGATGTGACTCCCTATTATGTCACTGAGATCAAAGGATGTGTGATGTCACCTCCGCTACACCTAGCGTTTTGGTGAATCGAAGCCCATGTCAGAAATCTACTCAAATTGTGTTTCTTGTGCGATTGGAGTAGATTTTAGCTTTGTACGGCACTCACAAATAACTCAGCAACACTTCCGTATATGTACATCAGTCACAGAGCTCGATTAATGAAGCTTCAAAGCATTTCTTTGAGTTGTTGTTTCTACCTCCAGTTTTAGAACCAGATTACTCATGATTATCCAAGGTTTCTTATGGGGTACTTTTTTGTAACCAATTGATTTATTTATTTGCGATTCTATGTAGCATGGACCTAACCACAGGGAAAACAAAGCGATTCACTTTGAACTGTAACAGTACCATATGGAAAAAAAGAAAGCAAATAAGGAGTGGAAAACATCAAGTTGGTACATACTAACATGTGATTTAAGCCTAAACTGGAGGGGTAGCAGTTGCTGTTGTCTGGATTTTGCATGGCACGGTTAAACAGTTTAGGCATTTTGGTAGGCAGATTCTGAACAGGCATGTCTTTAAGCCTTTCCAGATGGATAACAAGTTGGTTGTGAGCCTTAAGCTAGCAAATAGATGGTTCTAGCATCTCGGTTCTTGGCTAAAGAAGACTTGAAGGCATATTTACAAGCCCCTATTGCCACCACAACGGCACTTCAGTGACGTTGTGGTGGCGATAGGGGCTTCGCCTTATTTACAAGGCAGTGTTAAGCCACTTAATGTGGCTTAACGCTACCTTGTAAATAAGGCAACCTTTCATGCTATACTTAGTGTGAAAGGGGTGGGCAATGGGTGTTGCAGTGGGTGTTCCACTGCAACACCTATTGATTTTGACGCTGCCCCCTATTTACAAGGGTGGCGTAAATAGGAGGCAGCGCCAAAATTAAGACCAGGGAAAACCTGGTCTTAAACAGGCAAAATGAGGAGAAATGCTTTATTTCTCCTCGTTTTTGCCGTGTCCAATAGAAACATCAAATTGCCATGGATTATATATGTGCAGGAAGGTGAATAAAAAAAAAGAAGTTTTGCAACTAATGCAGCACACATAGAAGTTTCAAAACGCCATGAATTAATGTTTATGTGCAGGAAGGGAGAACTTCCTGCACTTAAACAATCATTTCCCACAACGCAGACACCCTTGCACTATGGTGCAAGTGTGCCTGCTTTGGCACTAAGCAGCTGAACTGAGCACCAGCGCTAGGGGAAATGCAGGGGTGCGCTGCATTCTTGTGAATACAGCGCATCTCTGCATTTTTAGAATGGAGACGAGTGGCGTTAGCAATGTTTGCTTAACGCCACGCTTCTCCTTTCTGTTTTAAATATGCCCCTTGGTTCGCTGTCTTGTGTTTTTTTTTCCTTTTTCAAAATTTCCAGTATTAAATAAGACTTAATGCTAGGCAGTCTAAGACATCCAGCCAGGTGTAGATTAGTCTTCAGGTAGCTGGAGAGGGAAAGATGTATGACTTTGCATATGATACTAGGCCTTTTTTAAGTAAATTCCAGCTTTAAGCGAAGCCTGTGAAGATCAGTAAGAATCTGATTGATATAATCAGATTACGTAACAACAATGATAAGATGAGTAGCTCTATCAAGTGTAACTATGAGAAGCTCTCTGGCTGAATCACGAAAATCAGAAAGTACTGCATTACCACCATCTAAAAGAGAAACAACCATTGTGTGAACCACTGTCTTGAAATCTTCAGGGGAATTCATGGTTTGGTATCCGATGAAGTTGTTAGTAGTAGGCAGTTTTGTTAGTTTTGCCGAAGAATTGCTGGTTTGTAGTTTTTGATCAATGATGCAACCAAGTGATGAATGGGAATAAGTGTCAGGCTTGCCAACAGTGTGGTCCACACCCATCACACTCCAGGCTCAGTATTCCCTCATTCAAGGTTTAATCCACATAGAGACACAAGAATCAATAACCATGAGAACACACTCATTGTGCATGGTATGGTGATTATGTCTGTAAATTCTGTCCACATTGGCCCCCAATTGTGGTTTACCTCACAGTTCTGCTTCAATTGCTGTTTGTATCCAGTGGTGATGTCACTGGTTTCGTGGGATAAACCGCAGATCTTGCAGGAACTTTTGTTTTTGTGAGACCCGCATCCATCTTGGGTGCAACTTTTTTATTTTTATTTGAGCCACACCCTGGCCTTTTACTGTTGCTAATCTTCCAGGAACCACAAGCAGTGTTCAGCATTGCTCAGGTGCTGCTTTCTTCAGTTCCACTCTTCAGGCATCATTCATCCTCGGTGCTACAGTCCATGCTTCTCACGTCTTTGGCCACAATGATAACCTGTAGCAGAAAAAAAAAAAATATTCCAGATTAAAGGTATTGAGTGGGTATTTGTGAGCAAAACAGACATTACCAGTGGAATATCCAATGAGCAACACTTGTTCTTTTCAGTCGACATGAAGTGCTATCAGAAGGGCAGAATGTTCTAACAAATAAAACAAAGGCTTTAAATCCCCTCGAGCTCCGAGAGGCCTTTGTAAAACATTGGAATGTTGCTCTGCGGGCCTTTACCGGCCCGTAGAAGCAGGGAGCACTCCATTGTCTTCAATGGAGCTCCCAACATTCCAATGTTCTAATATTTGTTATGTTATGTTATGTAGGAGTGTCTCGGCGCTATCTTCGCCCTATCTGACAGAACAGTTATCGCGCAACATTGAGTGCCACATCTATCGTTGAAAGAGCCACGTTTTTAGCTTTCTCCTAAAGCTCAGGATATCCTGCACCTGTCTCAGGCATTAAAAGAATGTGCTTGAATTTTTACTGATAAAGGATTATAGCATGAATGCTTAATGCACAGAATTGAACCTTAGTGCATGAGAATGTGAGCACACAAAATGCAGTATAAAACGTTTTAATAATAGTGTTTAATTGTCATAATAACTTGATTTAAAATCCTTGATAAAACCAACAAGAAAGAAACGTGTACATGAGAATAAAATTGGGCAGTTTTGAGCTAGAGAATTGTCCAATGCAATAAGGCATGTTCAATGTTATTTACCCTCCTTGGTGTTTCCCAACAGGAATATCACTTTTTATTTTAGTCAGATTCACAGTCTTCATTCATTTTATTTCAATGAGCAGCAGGGGAAAGAAGGTGTGTACTCTGCAATCTAAAGAGAAGAACCAATGGGAAGTCCTTAGTACATTCTTAGCTTTAAGTTAAATGCAATCTTTGGGCATATTTACAATGAAATGTCACAGCTCGGAGCTGCGCCAAATTTGGCAGTGCCGTACTCCAACATTTCCAGAGCGAACGGATGTGCCGTATTTACAACAATACAGGGCACCCCTGTGTTTTCCCTAGCGTTGGCACTAAAATTTGCTGCCTAGTGCCAACACAGGCACCCTTGCACCATAGTGCAAGGGTGCCTGCATTCCAGGGAATGATTGTTTATGTGCTGGAAGGTGTCCCTTCCTGCAAATAAACAATCAATAATGGCGATTTGTTACTACCATGTGTGTGGCATTCTGCAGCACACATAGAAGTAGCAAATCATTATTATTTAATGATTGTTTATGCACAGGAAGGGACACCTTCCTGCACATAAAAACAATCATTAATGGTGTTTTGTTTTGTTTTTTCTATGTGTGCTGCAGAATGCAGCACACATAGAAAAACTAAAAAACGAGGAGGAATAAAAGTATTTCTCATTGTTGCGCTTGCTCTTGCATGTCGTTAGTTTTTGTCACTGCCTCAGATTTACACATCCTTGTAAATCTGGGGCAGCCTCAAAAAGCAGTGGGTGTTGCGGTGGTAGGCCCACAGCAACACCCATTGCACGTCCCTTTCACGTAAGTGATGCGTGTAAAGGGGCCATATTTACAGGGTGGTGTTGAGCCACTGAGAGGATATATTTCAAGGAGAATGAGAATAACCATTTCATTAGCTTTTCTTTTATTTCACTTGTATTATTTTGATATTTCTCCTTACTCTCTCATGGCTGTTCTTACATATTTCAAGTTCCCTTGCAATTATTCAGCATTGCACACAGCAATTTCAAACTGCTACATTATTGCCACAATGTATCTTCAGTATTGGGGTAAATGAGTTCATCTGGCAGATTTTTTTAATGGGCTGACGTCTCCTGTTTTTTATTTCACTGAATCCTTTCACCCACCTCTACTGAATAATTCAGATATACACACATACAGCTACTTTTTGAGGCAATCCCTATGACCGCACAGAGCTGTCTTACAATGTGAGTGCGACAATACAGTACACAACGGGTGCCGCTCTGAGACAAATTTCCTTGTGAGTGTCGGAGTCCATTTCAAAGGATAAAAGTACAACTCAGTGCAGTTCATTATTGCGTGCATGAACACCATGACACGGCATCTGAGGAATTATTTTGAGAAGATTTTAAATTTTACCTTTTCAGAAATCTTCACATATACTTACTAGATAATACATGTTAAACTGTTTAGAACTATGAAATTCCTCATCTCCGACAAGCACTGAGAATTTCTTAAAACCTTTTAATATCTTCTTGTAAGATTGATCAAACTTCTGAGAGTTTAATAACATTTTTGAAAACCGCATGGTGTTCATAGTTTGATACATTATCAAGCACTTTGAAAATAATAGTTATTATTTTCTTCAAGATACTATAGGATAGATGCATTTCGAAAGGCGAATGGCCGGCCAGTGAGGGCTGAAAGATAAAGCTCAGTATAATAAAACCTCTAGGTACTATTAGATCCCTTGATTAAAAAATAAGCTTCGGATTTCAGATGGCCAAAGAGTTATTTTCTCCAAGACACGCTGGGGCATATTCTCAAGGACTCATCGCCGATTTATCGGCACTTTAGCGCAGCAAAAGTGGCGATAGATTTGTCGCCGTATTCTCAAGCTGGTGCAAACTGCCGATATCGCCAGTTTACCAGTGATAGCTGCTGCAAAAAACATTGCCACGGATGAGTGCGACAACTAACGCTAATGATATGCAGAGTAGGCGTTCCCGTGCAAAAACACACGAAAACACCACTTCGCGAGATTCACAACGACCAGTCAGATCTGCGATGCGAACCAAGAACAGGCGATAAGGCGCATTAGCAGCAGGGATTTAACACCTGCCTCTTACTGGTGTTAAGCAGGACGACCAACTGCAGTAGAAAGGGAGCCCAGCCCAGAGCCACATCTGAAGACCAACAGATGGCACGGAGACACTGATCATGCAGCTCGGAGACCCAAGAGGGCTACAACACCCACCGCCACCACCCCCAGGGACCCCCCTCCTGGACCCTCCCCCCAAGGTCATGAAGTCCAGTAGTCAACGGTAGTGGAAAAACATAACTTTATTACAAATACATAAATCAACAAAACGAAAAGCTCAGCCAACGCGTTCCATTCCCAATGGGGAACTCCAACAGGGCAACGTGTATTCAGAAACCTGTGGGAGAAATGGTGACAATGGTCAAACTTCCGTATAGTCACATGCCTAATCTAGTACAGTGTACTGCACTTGGACCAACCGGAATGCTCACAGGCCAGATAAACCATGCATGAGAAGACCGTAACAGAACTACGTTTGGCCGTAACCGTCGTAGGAATGAAGAGGAAGGTAACGACCACACGAACTGCTGTTACGGTCACATCATGCAGGACTCATCACACCTGAAAGCATCAAGGTGTGTGTCAGCTCGATACCCCTGCCCCTCATACCCCCCACACTGCGCAGGAACATCTTGAGACCATGCAAGGGAACTATGCCATAGCTGGCGTCATGCATGTGTTGGGGGCAATTCACAGCACACGTGTATGACTTGTGCTCCCTGCCGACACTGCACACAATTACCGCAACAGCAACCACACGCATGCCATCACTGTGCATACACAAGTGGACCACGGTGTCCTGTCCACCAATGTCGTCGCAAATACCCCAGGCAGTGTGCATGATCCCCACATGCCCGCAAGTCCGCCACCAACCAGCGCTTTGAGGATGGCCCCCATGGAAATGCACTGCCCATCAGCAAGCACCAACTGAACACACCACACACCTCAACTCCACAATCCCCCAACTCACAACTGTGGGAATGCACACGTCACCAATCCACCACCAAAGTGACTACTGCGTGTGTCTCAGTCTCCGCCACAACCTGCCCATAGGCCTACACACACGTGGCCGACCACCTTCAACGGGCACATTCACACGGGAGACGAGGTGGCTATGTCACAAACCAACCCGCGCACATCACGAACATTGCATGCAGGGCCGTGTCAGCAGGGGTGGCACCCCCCACCCAGCCACGAGTCCGCCGCCGTGACCGGTGGTGCCTGCGCGATCCTGTGTGCCTTATGCACCCCAGCCCAGGTCTCCAGACTGGTCCTCTGCCCAGCAATGACTGGCCGCCCCTGCGCAACCAGGCCTCAATGCTCACCTGCCGCCACCGGTGTGTCTCCAAGAGGGCCCACCACGTGCCGGTGCATCCTCCTCAGCCGATCGCTGGATTCCGCGCCACAGGCCCCCAGCGGCACCGCATCACGGAGTCATGTTTGTGCTGACTGCTGCCTGCGTGTACAGTGCGGTCCAGCAGGGCACACTGTTCAATTTGAGTCTTGATTCGTTGGACGCCGTATCGAGGCCAACGCATCATCACAGGCTACACACCCGCTCAGCTCTTCAGGTGCCACTAACCCTGTGCAGCGCAAGTCATCGTCAAGTGGCAGTAGGCCCCTTCCAGCCACAGTGCAGCGGGTGCCACTGACCCTGTGCAACGCAAGTCATCGTCATGTGGCGGAAGGCCCCTGCCAGCCGCAGTGCAGCGGGTGCCACTGACCGTGTGCAACGCAAGTCATCGTCACGTGGCGGTAGGCCCGTGCGGGCCGCAGTGCAGCGGGTGCCACCAACTCAGTGCGCCACAAGTCATGGACCCTTCATGATTGGGTCGCGTGTTGCGGACGCCATCATGTCATCTCCGGCAGTGGGGTATGTGACGTGCTAGGCCCCTTTTATTGGCAGGGTCACATGTCCTGTGATGCCTGTGCTGGATGGGTGTGGTGTGGGTGGGAACCAGCCCTCAGGGAGTTGCTGTGGCATGCTGATGACTAGACCAGTGATCAGCAGATCACTACAGGGAAGACCTGGGACATGTAGCTTTGTCGGCACCCCCCTGAGCGTAAGCGGAGTGGACTGGCCTGGCGTATGGCAGGCCAGCGTAGGGGTGGGAACAATGAGCCCGGGGCTCTGGGCATGCTTCAGTTCTGGGCTGGACATGGAAGTAACTGATGCTTGTGTCTCTGTTGTAGTGTCTACGCCACCCGGACCGCAATTGGGACTGTTGCACCCTGTGACTCAAGTCCCACGACATGAGCAACATGGACATAAGGGGGAATCACTGACCCTACATTCATCCATACTCTCATACTTGAATGATCAAAGGCATGACACATCTGTGCGATTCTGAATGTTTAATTCACATCCAGTGGAGTGTTGCAGCTGGAGCAGTACAGGGCCATGCAAACCCCACTTCACATTATTGGCCCGTGGAGTGCCAGCCAGAGTTCTTCAGGGAATGACAAGTACATCGGAAGGGGAAGAGTTCAGTCCGCAGTCTGATCGCTGTGTCATTGGTAACCAAACAGGAAATGGCAGTCCATGTCGAGGTCCAAGGTGAGTGTCGTAGAGTGTATCGGGGGACAGTGGAAGGTGATGATGGAAAGGGCAGAACCAAGCAGAAACAGGCCATTTGGCGGGGATGAATGCTACTGCCTCCTCCTCAGCAGTAAGGTTGATTCACCCGCATCTTTGTCCTCTGATGTCACATGTGCCTCACACGTGGGTGGTGGTGGATTGCCTGCCGCACTGTGAGGCCCGGACACTTCAGGGGGCAGAGATGTGGATGTAGAAGCAGCAGCAGCATTCATCTGCGCAAGGCCTTGAGGCAGCAATGCCATGACGATGTCCTGCAGGGCATGGAAGGTCCCAGCCACATCTCGCTGGTGTGCAGCCGTGGCAGCCATTCTTTCCGCCGTCATCCGCTCCATGTTCTCCATGAGCCCCCGCATCTGTCCCAACTCCCGGCTGATATCGCTGGAGCCACTCTGACTGGACAGTTGTTCTTGTCTCATTATCATGACTCCAGCGATGTCAGCCACGGATCGTTGGAGAGCATGGAGCGGACTGTGGGTGAGCGTTAGAGACTGTAAGTGGTCCCTGTTGGTACTCAGACACCCATGTATGGCATCAAGTTTGGCTGCCATGAGGTCGAACCCCACCCGCACCTGATCAGCCATCTTCTCCTGGACCTCTAACACATGGGGTTGAAAGGCCATGTGTTGGTCATGGGGGTCCTGGGAGACAGCCGTGGTGGTGGGTGCTTCCTGCTGTGTGGTCTGTGCAGGGGGTGGGATCTCCTCGATGCAGCTGGGCAGCCCTGCTCCTGGAGGTGAGGTGTCGTAGCTGTCCATGAACTCTTGGAGGGCGTCGGTGTCGAAGGTGTGGAGGTCCTCTTCGTCATCAGTGAAAAGCTGTTGGGTCTGCTCTGCAGGAGGTGTTGGTTCTCCCTCTGCAATGTGATGGGGCGATGCAGTTTAACATTGTGTTCACATGTATGTTGAAGCATTGTACAGGTTTACATACAAACTGCATGACAATGTACATTGTGACAGTTTGGGAGGAGCTACCTATTTGATGCGTCACAGTGGACATTTCGACAACATCACGGATGTGTGTTTGTACTTGTACATTATCATCTCACATTTCCCTGCTATGTTAAATGTGCTTTACCAGTTTCTACACACAAGCGGCACCAGTTGTGTCCTCTGTTCTGTTGTGAACGTGTTGCAGTTTATACCACATTGTTGTCGATGTTGATGTGCTCTGAATGTTATGTGTGTGTGCTGCATTTTGGGAGAGTCGCCCCTGCAGCTCTGATTTGGCTGGACCTTATCCCTTTCAGGCGGTGTGCCTTTGACTTCTGTGCTTCTGCAGTGCTGAGATGTTGCATTCTTAGGGAAATTGGGCTCTTGGTGGGACTTGGGACTCTGGGGCATGGTTTGTCCGCAGTTGTGTTGTTGAGGTCAGGGGTTGTTTGTGCACGTTGATGTGTCAGAGTGTGACCTGCTCCTTTACGGATGTGGTCCACACTCAGCCACCTCAGTGTCGTGCAACATGTCATGATATATTGACTACAGCCATGCTGTTCGTCATGCAGTGTCACTTGCATTGTCAGTGTGGCTCACAGACACGCCACTTTGCTGGGTTCAGCACATGTGCATGGGTTTGTTGTGAGATTAGTGATGTGTGGGGAGAGCCCCCTCTGTGCACATTGTCGACGGGGGCCTACTTGCTGTTTCTATGTGTGCTGCTGATGGAGCAAGGTTTCAAAATTGAAACTTGCTTGTATGCAATGTTCCTCATAGTATTAATTTATTAAACTTGTACTGTCAATACTAATCCTTGCATTCACAAACACAAAAGCGATAGACGCTTGCCTATGTGTTTTACTAATGAATAACGCTTGTCCATAAACCAAGATGGCCGCTAAAAGCGCGGGACTTTATTGCGCATGTCGCAACCTGATCACATGGTGTGACGTCTTTCTTCTGCTTCTGCGCAGTGTGTATTAAAATGGCCGCTAAATGTTTTCACATGCTTAAGCTTGCTCTCATGTCATTATTAAATTGTCGTTTTCTTAAACCCTACTAATGCAGGATAGTATTATGATTAAATGGGAATAGAGTTAGGGAAATTGGGTATACAGTGAAACTTTTTATTTGTGATATTAATATTTTCTTCTTGCACTTTTAGTAATTCGTAAACTTGGGCCTGGGTTGGTGTCTTGAAACTCGAGAGACAGAGGGATCTGCGCATGTGTCCTGTATGACTGCCAAGTGAAGTCAACTTGGACGTCTCCCAAGGCCACGACCTATTGGCCGAAGATGATGTACCCAATGTTTCCGGCGGACAAAATTGTTACTTTTCTCCTGTAAAATGTATAACATTTGTCGTGAGACGGGTGGGAAATAAAGCGAATGTATTAATTTGAAGGGGCGGGAACGTAAAGACAATAGGCTTCACAATTTAGGCCAAAATTGACATGGTGCGAGAATCAACCCCCTGTCCCTGTCCAATCAGAAGTAGTGGTCCAATATTTTAGCAACATTATGGGGAGGTACATGGGCGTAGAAGGGTATAATAGAATATAGTATTAGTAAATTAGTCAGAGCAGGATTCCAGAAGAGCATGCGTTCACGAAGAACAGGCATCCATACTGCCAGAGCGCTCTCAACTCCAGACTGCCCAGCTGATCGGTTGCTGACTGAATTCCTGTCCGGAAGAGGTCCTGAGGAGGGGGCGGCGGAGTCCATTAGATGGGAGAATCGAGAGAAGTCGAGTATCAGAGAGGGGAACGGCGCAGGCGTCGTTGTAGAGAGGTTACCAGTCCTGTCCTGATCCTGGAAGAAGTCTTTGCTCTTCATCCTTCCTGGGTCCTATCTTTTCCAACTCCTTGGCTAAGGGGCTTGGTTCTCGCATTTTAGGTAATTATACTGCAACCTTTAGTCGCGCTGCTGTCTCTATCTTCTCCTCTTCCTTAAACACCGTCATTTATTAGCAAAATCATTTCTATGCTTTTTCTTGGGTATTTCAATTAAATACTGTGTTTTCTGTATTTTACTCTGCTAAAACTTTAGATAAACATTTTAAAACTTCCTGACTCAGTGGTTATTTCAGGATTATGTACTATAATGAATGTCACTCATTTTAAACTTCCCAATTAGCAAAGGATCCATTGGTAAGTTATTACTCTTCAATCAGAAGGTAATTGGTAGCAGGGACTTTGATAAAAGAGTACATCTGACACCCAGCGTAAGTATTAGTGTAGTGTGAATGTATGGGCCCAAGTGAGTATATGGTGTATGAATGTTGTTGGCTAATATTGCGCTGGATCAGTTTTCTGGTAAGCAGAGGACGATTTTTGTTACTCTTTGTTAATTGGGTAATGAGAATTTTATTTGTATTTTTTATGAACTAACATCCGCTTATTTTTGAGTTTTGTTACATGTTGTCCAGAATACCCCGAGGTAGGTAAAAAAAAAGAATAGTGGGTGGCAAGTGGAAGCCATACTGCAGTGAGGTTATCTGTCAGGCAGAAATAGTACTGAGAAGTTAAGCAGGATTTCAAGTACTCGTTAGGGACTCTATGCGTGTGAGTAATAGCAAAAATTTGATGTTATATTACCTAGTAAGGGTAACATTGGAGAAGTAACAGGTACTTCTGGAGCTTGTGTGAAGAGTAGACGGAAGTGTTTTACTCGTAGTGTATGTATTAGTAAACGGAAAGGTTTTACTAAAGTGTGGAAGAAACTATCTTTTTCGAAATTAGTGGAAACTGGCACGATAGCGAATGTTTTATGTTGTTACTGAAATTTTATTAAAATTTATAGAGAAAATAAGTTTGCGTAAATTTTTGTAAAGGGAGGGTCAGTTGCCGGAGAGGGAGCTGACGTCACAAAACGCCGCGCTGTGGTAGGTTGAAACAGCGGGTGTGGAGAGACACTTGTAAAGGAGGGGTCAGTAGTCAGGAGTAGTACTGACGTCACAGGTGCCGCACTGGGATTGGTTAAACCAGCGAGGACAGAAAAGAGCAGATTGTAAAGGAGGGGTTGACAGAGAAACGTCACCAAAAGGCCGCGCAAGGATTGGCTCGGAAATAAAAGATAGCAGACATTTGATTGGTCAAAAATAATAGAAGCAAAATTCTTAGTGGATAAGGATTGCATGTTAAAACGTGATCCGACTTTAACAGGAACTCGTCCGGATAGAAGATTTCTAGGATTTGCAGAATATAATTTTGTACACAGAAGATTAGATAGAATGTACGGAGAAAGGAGAAAAATGTCATTCTTACAAAAGATTAGGAATTATTTTGAAAAGGACAAACCAATCAAAACGAGAGAAGGAATTATTATTCCACCAGCTAAAACGCCAGCATCGTTTATGATGATGGAGAGAGGTTATCATACCTGTGTATGGATGGAGAATTGGATAGAATACACCAAAAATGATGGAGTATTAGCATTTCCCCAGAATGGCACGTTCAATGGGCGAATTCTTCAGAACTTGAGATTGAGGATGAATGATTTAGAACCCAGACCTAGATTAACCCAGTACGAAGCTCTAGAAGAATGGGAAACCGAGGCATTTGAGCGGGATAGATCTAGAAATAATAGGAGTTACCCAGGATTTTACCCCAGATATTTACGTGACTCGAGAGAAGGTCAGATGAAACAATGGAGAAGGGCAATGATTACAGAGGGATTGTATCCATTATTCACAGAAGGAGAGAAATCAGGAGGCAAATGTACAGAAAAGACAAAACATTTAATGAGAAATGAGGATTCAGAAGACAAATTTATGGAGGAAATGTTAAGAAATCCCGCACCATATCAGGAAGGGACAAGTGGATGCACCCCAAGTGCACCACCGAAAACTCCAATGGTACCACAAGTAATGCATGAATTTACCCCAACTAGAATACTTCATGACAAAGAAAAAGAAGCCCTAGAAAAGACCAGAGCAGAATTAATACAGAAAATAACCCAGATAAAAGTACATCCTGATTCGTTGAGCATTCCTGTAACAATTGGTCCAGTAGTTCCATTATATGGTACTCAGGAAATTGTCCTCAACCCATACTTGCACCTACTCCTGTGAATAACCCCAAACCTGAAGCTCAAGTTATAATTGAGGATCAATTTAGTAACTGTGAATCCACAATATCACTTATGGATTTGCCTATTCGAGGTTCTGTAAATAGTACTCCAAGAAAAGTTGTACCTGGAGGTTCAAAAGATGTAAGTTTAGTAACTTCATCAGGAGCAAAAAGTGCTACCATAGTAACACCTGAAGATCTAGAAAGATGGGTACAAGGGTCAGTTAAACAGTGCACACCTCCAAAAGTATTGGATATCCATAAATTAAAAGTTGAATTAGAAGAAATAACAGCAGGAAATGTAGGAGTAGAACGATTGAATACCTATGATGATGAAGAATTATTATTCTTGTGTAAGAGTATCACTAGAAATGTAAAGATATTCCATGAAAAATTGTCCAATTTAGCACTACAGATGGGAATCGAAATAGGGAGATCAAAAGTATTACAGAAACCATATAGAGCAGAATTTGCGGACAAAGATTTAGAAAATATGAATGCATCTGGAAGAAGACTGCAAATAAGAGAATTAATGTTAGTTTTACAAAAATGGGGAGATCTAGATAAATGGAGATCTAGGTGGGCCAAGAAAAAGGAAGAAGCATGAACAAGTAGAACAGCATCAGAATATGTGATGAAGGAAGCAGGAAAAACAGACCAGATGTATCCAATGCGAGAAGTTGCGGGAGGAGGATATGTACATGTCCCATGGAGCAGACAAGATATTTTACCATTTACGAATGATTTTCCAAAATTGAGAGAAAAACCAATTGAATGGTATAAGCAGGTTGAAAGGTGTGTGAAGGTATCAAAGGTATTGCTGAAGGATTTTGATGGGTTGTTTAACATAGTGGTTCCTGCCGATTTATGGACAGATTGTAAGATCACAGTCGATTGGCCTAGTGATGAATATCCTAGAGATCCGAAAACAGGTGCCCCGTCAAATGATGTGATGAAAAAGTATCAGCAGGTAATAACATACCTGAAAGGGAAAATACCCCCGAAAGAAACAGATTGGGTAAAAATAGATCGAACAACCCAAGAAGCCAGTGAAACAGTACATTCCTATTATGAGCGTTTATTGCAGGTGTTTAAACAGTATAGTGGATTTGAGGACATTGGGGACAAAAACATGAGTCAGTTTGTGTATCGATTTGTTTACGGTCTGAAGCCAGAGATTTGCCAGATGATTAAACAACACATGCTGTGTTGGCAGGGAAAGCCCATAGATGAGATTCTGAAGTATGCAAAATATTGTGGAGACAATATTGAGGATAGACACAAGAAATTACAAGAAAAGGTGATGTGGGCTCAGGTGAAAATGGCAGAAAAGCAGGGAATTAATTTGGAAAATCCGAGTGAAAATCAAGGTAAAGATACTGGAACGAGTGGTGATACGGGAAATGGTGGAAAATTTAGAGGACGAATGAGTAGAGAAGAAGCTAAAAAGAAATTTCCTTGTCATGGATGCGGAAAATTGGGGCATTGGAAGGATGAATGTAAAAAGATTCGGAATAATAATGGCCCAAATCAAAACTTAAATCCACAGACGCAGAATGACTCACAGTAGGGTGTAAATCCCCAGAGTCAATTACCACCTCCACCTGTTCAGGGTAATGTAAGCAGAGCAAAACATGGTACAGACATTGGATACCCAGGAGGGAGTGGTAAGAATGATTATATGACATCACAATTTCTTTTACAGGACAATTATTGTAAATTCGACTCATGACGGTGCCTAGGAGAGGGGAAGAAGGAGTGCATACTTGGCGCATCCTTACAGGTAGATCAGTCTGGTCCATATGTTGAAGGAAATGTGAAAGGTAATGATATTACTTTCCTTTTGGACACTGGTGCTACCAGGTCTACTGTGAGATCAGTAGACATCCCAGACCTTCCTCTCTCTGGTGAAGATATCCAAGTAGTAGGGGTAGCTAATCAAAGAATTAAAACACCTCTTACAGAACCAATGGAAGTCAAAATAGGAAACTTCAGAGAAATGCACCAATTTGTAGTGTGCGATTCTAGCCCAGTAAATTTATTAGGTAGGGATTTATTGTGCAAAATGAACTGTACAATTTTCTGCACGCCGGATGGTGTGGCAGTTCAGACACCAGATGAGGACCATGTATATAAAATTATGGTTGCAAAACAAGGTACAGAAATAGATTAAATGTTTTCGCTGATAACAAAAGATGAGTTGCCAGAAGAATTAAAAGGTACAGTAAACTCAATAGCATGGGATTTCACCTGAAAAGAAGTAGGACTTATGGCAAAAATAGATCCAGTTCAAATTACGGTAAAAGAAGGTGCGATTTTCCCAAATACTAAACAATTCAAAATGAGTGCAGAAGTAAAAGCAGGAGTCATTGAAGAAATCAATCGAATGGTAAAACAAAACATTCTAAAAGAAGTAATGAGTAGCCCATGCAATTCACCAATCATGGGACTAAAGAAACCTAGTGGAAAATACAGGATTGTTCAGGACCTGCGTAAAATTAACAAAATTGTGGAACCATGTTGTCCCATAGTACCAAATCCTGCAGTAATTCTATACCAGATCCCTTGGAATGCAGGATGGTTCACAGTAATTGATTTGTGTCAAGCATTCTTTTCAATACCATTGCATCCAGACAGCCAGTATCTTTTCTCATTCAAATTTGAGAATAAAGTATATGTGTGGAATCGTGTTCCTCAGTGGTACACAGAAAGTCCTTCCATATTCAACCAGATACTGAAAAAGTGCCTGGAAAAACTAGTAATGCCAGGAAGCTCAGTTTTAGTTCAATATATCGACGACTTATTAGTTGCGTCGACCACCAGAGAAGACAATGTTGTTGATTCCATAGCATTATTGAATCTTTTGGCTGAGGAAGGGCATAAAGTCTCACCTAAAAAGTTACAGTTTTGCAGGACAGCTGTTAAATATCTGGGACACCAAATTGAGAGGGGAAAAAGAAGAGTAACCTCTGAAAGAGTAGAATTAATAAAGAGAATGCAAATGCCTGTAACCCAAAGACATGTGAGAATGTTCCTAGGAATAGTAGGATACTGTCGACAATGGATACCAAATTTTTCCATGTTGGCTAAGCCCTTAATTAACATGACAAAAAAGAAAGCAAAGGACCCTGTTGAATGAGAGGATGAAAGTGTAGAAGCTTTTGTAAAATTGAGAAGCGTACTTTGTTCAGCACCTGCCTTAGGCATGCCTGATTATAAAAGAGAATTCGCATTATTCTGTCAAGAAAGAGAAAATTGTGCACTTTCTGTCTTAACTCAGAGACATGGACTAGACAGACGTCCTATAGCATATTGTTCTGCTACATTAGACCCAGTAGCAGCCGCGTTGCCAGGATGCTTAAAAGCAGTGGCAGCAACTTGTTTGAGCATTGAACAAAGCGAGTCAATTGTGATGGGACATCCTGTAAAAGTGTACATTCCACATGCAGTTGTGATTCTATTGACAAGAACCCGAACTGAGCATCTTACTCCTAGTCGACTGACTAAATATGAGAGGATAATAATGGGTGCTGAAAATGTGACCATGGTAAGGTGTACAATAATAAATCCAGCAACTTTATTGCCGGACCCATATCATGAAACAAATAAAGATGACGAAGAAGATGAACATGATTGTGTACAAATTACAGAATTATGTACAAAACCACGCCCAGACATAGAGGAACAGCCTCTTAAAAAGCCAGACAGGGAGCTATTTGTTGATGGTTCATGTCAAAGACATGAAGATGGTAAACTAACTGCTGCTTATGCGGTATGTGAATTAACTGGAATAGTTGAAGCATCCTATTTACCAGGAGTCAAATCTGCACAAGTAGTTGAATTGATTGCTTTGATAAAAGCTTGCAAAATTGGGAGGAATCAGAGAGTGACCATATTTACTGATAGTCAATATGGTTACGGGGTTGTACACGATTTTGGCCAACTGTGGATGCAGAGGGATTTCATGACTTCTTCAGGATCCCCCATTAAAAATGGACAAATTTGTAAGGGAATTGCTAGAAGCAATACAATCACCAAAAGAATTGGCTGTGGTGAAATGTGCCGCACACCAGTCAGGAGATGACTGGGTGGTAGTCGGCAATAGATATGCAGACTTGGTGGCTCAACATTGTGCCAAAACCAGAACGTCAGTCAATAAGAGGGTGGAAAGAATGGGAATCAGCTGCCAACTTATGCTGTATATGCCACCTGAAACTTGGAATGAGGTGAAGAAATTGCAAGATGAGGTTGATGAAAGTGAGAAGAATTTGTGGATCAAAGTGGGTTGCTCCCAAAGAGGAGAAGATGAAGTGTGGATCAGTGCAGATGGCAGACCAGTCATGCCAGACTGTTTACTCTCACAAATGGCTAGAATGCACCATGGAGACACACACATAGGGAGAGATGCAATGATTAGGCTGTTCAGACAAAATTGGTACAATCCCAAATTCAGGGCTGTTGCAGAGAGTCTTTGCCAGAGATGTCTAACTTGCCAAATGCATAATCCAGGCAGGAAGACGATAATTGGGTTTGGAAAGATTGGAAAGGCAGAGGGCCCATTTATGAGACTACAGTTCGACTTCATACAGTTACCATCATGCAGAGGACTAAAATATGTTCTAGTCATAGTGTGTCTGTTTTCAAAGTGGGTGGAGGCTTACCCTACTAGGAGAAATGACAGTATTACAGTTGCAAAACTGTTCTTACGTGAGCTCATACCTAGGTTTGGTTTCCCAGTATCTTTGGAATCAGATAGAGGAAAACACTTTAATAGCGAAGTGATCCAGATAATATGTGAAGCATTTCAAATAAAGCAGAAATTGCACTGTGCATATCGCCCAGAGGCTTCTGGAGTGGTTGAACAATTAAATGGCACTATAAAGTCAAGATTGGGAAAAATGTGTGCATCAACATCATTAGAGTGGCCAGATGCATTGCCACTTGTCCTGATGGGACTCAGAAGCATACCTGACAGAACAACTGGATTGAGCCCCCTTGAAATAATGATGGGAAGAGCAATGAGACAAACACATGTTCCCACAAACAAACTGGTGAATATATCTGATGATATGGTTTTGGATTATTGCAAAGGATTGGCTGACCTAGTGCGTTCTGTCTCTCATCAGGTTGGAGAAGACGCAGTTTCCAGGCAGCCTGAACTAGAACATGATCTGAATCCTGGTGATTGGGTGGTAGTGAAGAATCACACCAGAGAAACGTGTCTATCACCCAGGTGGAGCAGACCTTGTCAAGTCATATTGACCACCAATACAGCAGTGAAGTGTGCAAGATTTCCTAATTGGATTCATGTAAGCCACACAAAAAGAGTACCAGAACCTGAAGAAGAGAATCCACAGACAACACCAATCACTGAAGAAGCTGAAGGTTGCCCAGCTGAGGAATCTCAGGCTAGAGGTTCGAGAGAAGCTGACGGAGAACAACCGAGCACAAGTCAGGATTGGATACCAGTGGTAGAAGTTCCTGAAGTATATTACAGAACGAGAAATCAAACAAAATTGGAAGAAATTGAAGAAGATCAGATAGGTGAAGAAGAAGAAGTTCAGGATCAAGAAGAAAAGATAGTAAAAGATCCCGAACTAAATCAGATAGGGAAAGAAAATTGGACTAAAAACAGTGAAGATCTAATAAACTTTGAAGAGGGACAGACAGGTTTAGAAGAATCAGGTCAGGCTGCAGAAGTTCACAGTGCAATAAGCCCTGATCAGAAGCAGTTAGATCAAGAAGAATTCACTAAAGAAAAAGGAGTAAATACTAATGAACATAAAGAAATAAAAAGGAACAAAGCCAACATCTTGAAAGTCATTGTGGAGCTACTGAAAAGAAACCAATCAGACCTGAAAAAGAACAAACAAAAGAGGAAGTAATCAAAGAAAACAAAACAGTATTGAGTAGTGAAAATAACGAGATCTCTGAAGACTTAAACAAAGAAACAGTGCCAACCAAGAAGACAAGAATAGGAGATCATTGGCCAAGTGTCATCAAAAGAGTAAAATACCACATAATAACCAGAAGTGAAGATCCAGAACAAGTACCTGAAGTGACAAGTCAAACTGAACAAGAGAAAAAGTCAGGAAAAAGAAAAAGTAAAAGACTGAGACTTGTGAATAACAAATTCAAGGGTCCTGACTGGACTTATATCATTCTTGAAGATTTTGAAAGCTCAGAGTCAAGTGACAGTGGTGGCGAAGGAACAAGTGCAGAACTAACATACGAAGAAGAAACAAGACCACCCTGACTAAACAAAAGAATCATCTAAAGAAAAGAAGAAGAGATAAGAAGAGAAATCTTCCTTGTCGAAAAATGCCTGATGATAGAGTTACTGGGAGACCAAAACGAAATTGTTGTAGGAGATGCTGTGCAATCTGCATATGTAGTCTAGTATTGGTGCTTATAGTATGGTTAGTCCTGATTGTAGCAATTCCTTACCTTATGATAATAGATAAGAAGATTAATAATGAAACTAAAGGGAGGACAGCAAACATGAAGGGCAATAGAGTAGAATTAATGGCAGAAGATGAGGCAGAAATTCATCATGAAATAGCTGATAACGACACTAGTTTAAATGTTTTTACAAAGTTATTGTTTCAGTATGTAGACACAATGGAAGTTAGTAATTGTTATGTATGTATGAAGTTACCCAAATCAGTAGCAGAAGGATTAACATACCATCATTTACCACTGACATATGGCATCTCATGTAGTGTATTAACAAGTTTATTTTATAGAACAGGTAGGCTACAGTATTATTATTCAAACTTAGATGTGATATTTTCTGAGGTTCCGATTCGCAAGAGTATGAACCCAGTGCTTACTAGTCAAGACGCACAGTTTATGGGAGAGTTTTTCTTAACAATGAAATCGATAGACATAACACATGCACATAGACACAATCTAAAATGTTCTTTACTAGAAGAAGAAAAGATATTTTTGAATTTAGTAGAAGATAGAAGACATGATTTTCAAAAGAAAGCTTCAGAGCATAAGGCTCAGTTGCCACCTTGGGCGGAGAAGGAAGGGAGTTATACACCTGGTAAAGCTCAAGCTGCAATGGCTCTGGATTTCGTAAAGAAAGGGAAAATTTGTCTTCATAGGTTAAAGACTGATTATAACAATGTTTTCATCGGTACCAGTGAATGTGAACACAATTTTTTAATTATTGGAGGTTGGGGACTCAAAGGAGGAACAGACTCAGTTTTTCCTGGAATCTATTATGTATGTGGGAATAAGGCTTACTTTAGGCTTCCTGCAAGGTGGTATGGAAGTTGTTATTTTGGAATAGTTTTTCCAAAGATATACCACGTAAAAAGAAACACTGGAAGCAATGAAAACAATAATGAGTTAGTACGTAGAAAAAGAGCTAGTTTTTCAGAAATTGTAGGTGATATATTTGGTGCATTGATACCTTCAGTGGGAATAATTCTGAACTCAAGGAAAATATGTAAATTGTCTACAGTGGTTGATCGTTTATCAACGGATACTGCTGGAGGTTTTCTAATGATTAATACAGAGATGGTTGCGATTAGATCTATGGTAATGCAAAATCGACTTGCTCTTGACATTCTATTGGCAAAAGAAGGAGGAGTCTGTAAATTATTGAAGACGAAACATTGTTGCACTTATATTCCTGATAAGAGTGCAGAAATTGGAACATATATTCAGAACATAACTAAACTTGAGAAAGAACTAAAACCACTGGAAGTTGATAGTGTATGGGAAAGATTGACAAATAGTATCTCGTCAATTGGAACCTGGTTTGCTAATATAGGGAAAGGACTTATAGGTCAAATACTAGTACCCTTAGCAGGGATAGCAATAATAATTTTAGCAATAACAATATGGTGCAAATGCTGTAGAAAGAATGGAACATATAAAGTGACAGGAAAAGGAAAGAAGAGAAAACTAGAGGAAATCGAACTAGAAGAATGGAGAAGTGATTTATACAAGAAATTAAAAGGAGACTGTAAGAATAGAAAAAGTAAAAATGAGAATGAAACGAATTGCTAGAAGTTGGCATCTGATTGAGGGTAGTATTGTTGATGGCTCAGAAACGCCATCAGAGAGGGTATTGATGGAGCAAGGTCTCAAAATTGAAACTTGCTTGTATGCAATCTTCCTCATAGTATTAATTTATTAAACTTGTACTGTCAATACTAATCCTTGCATTCACAAACACAAAAGGGATAGACGCTTGCCGATGTGTTTTACTAATGAATAACGCTTGTCCATAAACCAAGATGGCCGCTAAAAGCGCAGGACTTTATTGCACATGTCGCAACCTGATCACATGGTGTGACGTCTTTCTTTGCTTGGTGGGAAACTTCTGCTTCTGCGCAGTGTGTATTAAAATGGCCGCTAAATGTTTTCACATGCTTAAGCTTGCTCTCATGTCATTATTAAATTGTCGTTTTCTTAAACGCTACTAATGCAGGATAGTATTATGATTAAATGGGAATAGAGTTAGGGAAAGTAGGTATAAAGTGAAACTTTTTATTTGTGATATTAATATTTTCTTCTTGCACTTTTAGTAATTCGTAAACTTGGGCCTGGGTTGGTGTCTTGAAACTCGAGAGACAGAGGGTTCTGCGCATGTGTCCTGTATGCCTGCCAAGTGAAGTCAACTTGGACGTCTCCCAAGGCCACGACCTATTGGCCGAAGATGATGTACCCAATGTTTCCGGCGGACAAAATTGTTACTTTTCTACTGTAAAATGTATAACATTTGTCGTGAGAAGGGTGGGAAATAAAGCGAATGTATTAATTTGAAGGGGCGGAAACGTAAAGACAATAGGCTTCACAATTTAGGCCAAAATTGACATGGTGCGAGAATCAACCCCCTGTCCCTGTCCAATCAGAAGTAGTGGTCCCATATTTTAGCAACATTATGGGGAGGTACATGGGCGTAGAAGGGTATAATAGAATATAGTATTAGTAAATTAGTCAGAGCAGGATTCCAGAAGAGCATGCGTTCACGAAGAACAGGCATCCATACTGCCAGAGCGCTCTCAACTCCAGACTGCCCAGCTGATCGGTTGCTGACTGAATTGCTGTCCGGAAGAGGTCCTGAGGAGGGGGCGGCGGAGTCCATTAGACGGGAGAATCGAGAGAAGTCGAGTATCAGAGAGGGGAAAGGCGCAGGCGTCGTTGTAGAGAGGTTACCGGTCCTGTCCTGATCCTGGAAGAAGTCTTTGCTCTTCATCCTTCCTGGGTCCTATCTTTTCCAACTCCTTGGCTAAGGGACTTGGTTCTCGCATTTTAGGTAATTATACTGCAACCTTTAGTTGCGCTGCTGTCTCTATCTTCTCCTCTTCCTTAAACACCGTCATTTATTAGCAAAATCATTTCTATGCTTTTTCTTGGGTATTTCAATTAAGTACTGTGTTTTCTGTATTTTACTCTGCTAAAACTTTAGATAAACATTTTAAAACTTCCTGACTCAGTGGTTATTTCAGGATTATGTACTATAATGAATGTCACTCATTTTAAACTTCCCAATTAGCAAAGGATCCATTGGTAAGTTATTACTCTTCAATCAGAAGGTAATTGGTAGCAGGGACTTTGATAAAAGAGTACATCTGACACCCAGCGTAAGTATTAGTGTAGTGTGAATGTATGGGCCCAAGTGAGTATATGGTGTATGAATGTTGTTGGCTAA
Source organism: Calotriton arnoldi (assembly GCA_963921515.1). Classification (NCBI taxonomy): domain Eukaryota; kingdom Metazoa; phylum Chordata; class Amphibia; order Caudata; family Salamandridae; genus Calotriton; species Calotriton arnoldi. The sequence goes on along the minus strand of CAWUFW010003175.1, from coordinate 536,550 downwards.
TATTGCGCTGGATCAGTTTTCTGGTAAGCAGAGGACGGTTTTTGTTACTCTTTGTTAATTGGGTAATGAGAATTTTATTTTTATTTTTTATGAACTAACAAGCGCTTATTTTGGAGTTTTGTTACATGTTGTCCAGAATACCCCGAGGTAGGTAAAAAAAAGAATAGTGGGTGGCAAGTGGAAGCCTTACTGCAGTGAGGTTATCTGTCAGGCAGAAATAGTACTGAGAAGTTAAGCAGGACTTCAAGTACTCATTAGGGACTCTATGCGTGTGAGTAATAGCAAAAGGGTACGCTGATAAAAATTTGATGTTATATCACCTAGTAAGGGTAACATTGGAGAAGTAACAGGTACTTCTGGAGCTTGTGTGAAGAGTAGACGGAAGTGTTTTACTCGTAGTGTATGTATTAGTAAACGGAAAGGTTTTACTAAAGTGTGGAAGAAACTATCTTTTTCGAAATTAGTGGAAACTGGCACGATAGCGAATGTTTTATGTTGTTACTGAAATTTTATTAAGATTTATAGAGAAAATAAGTTTGCGAAAATATTTGTAAAGGGAGGGTCAGTTGCCGGAGAGGGAGCTGACGTCACAAAACACCGAGCTGTGGTAGGTTGAAACAGCGGGTGTGGAGAGACACTTGTAAAGGAGGGGTCAGTAGTCAGGAGTAGTACTGACGTCACAGGTGCCGCACTGGGATTGGTTAAACCAGCGAGGACAGAAAAGAGCAGATTGTAAAGGAGGGGTTGACAGAGAAACGTCACCAAAAGGCCGCGCAAGGATTGGCTCGGAAATAAAAGATAGCAGACATTTGATTGGTCAAAAATAATAGAAGCAAAATTCTTAGTGGATAAGGATTGCATGTTAAAACGTGATCCGACTTTAACAGGAACTCGTCCGGATAGAAGATTTCTAGGTTTTGCAGAATATAATTTTGTACACAGAAGATTAGATAGAATGTACGGAGAAAGGAGAAAAATGTCATTCTTACAAAAGATTAAGAATTATTTTAAAAAGGACAAACCAATCAAAACGAGAGAAGGAATTATTATTCCACCAGCTAAAACGCCAGCATCGTTTATGATGATGGAGAGAGGTTATCATACCTGTGTATGGATGGAGAATTGGATAGAATACACCAAAAATGATGGAGTATTAGCATTTCCCCAGAATGGCACGTTCAATGGGCGAATTCTTCAGAACTTGAGATTGAGGATGAATGATTTAGAACCCAGACCTAGATTAACCCAGTACGAAGCTCTAGAAGAATGGGAAACCGAGGCATTTGAGCGGGATAGATCTAGAAGTAATAGGAGTTACCCAGGATTTTACCCCAGATATTTACGTGAGTCGAGAGAAGGTCAGATGAAACAATGGAGAAGGGCAATGATTACAGAGGGATTGTATCCATTATTCACAGAAGGAGAGAAATCAGGAGGCAAATGTACAGAAAAGACAAAACATTTAATGAGAAATGAGGATTCAGAAGACGAATTTATGGAGGAAATGTTAAGAAATCCCCCACCATATCAGGAAGGGACAAGTGGATGCACCCCAAGTGCACCACCGAAAACTCCAATGGTACCACAAGTAATGCATGAATTTACCCCAACTAGAATACTTCATGACAAAGAAAAAGAAGCCCTAGAAAAGACCAGAGCAGAATTAATACAGAAAATAACTCAGATAAAAGTACATCCTGATTCGTTGACCATTCCTGTAACAATTGGTCCAGTAGTTCCATTATATGGTACTCAGGGAAATTGTCCTCAACCCATACTTGCACCTACTCCTGTGAATAACCCCAAACCTGAAGCTCAAGTTATAATTGAGGATCAATTTAGTGACTGTGAATCCACAATATCACTTATGGATTTGCCTATTCGAGGTTCTGTAAATAGTACTCCAAGAAAAGATGTACCTGGAGGTTCAAAAGATGTAAGTTTAGTAACTTCATAAGGAGAAAAAGGTGCTACCATAGTAACACCTGAAGATCTAGAAAGATGGGTACAAGGGTCAGTTAAACAGTGCACACCTCCAAAAGTATTGGATATCCATAAATTAAAAGTTGAATTAGAAGAAATAATAGCAGGAAATGTAGGAGTAGAACGATTGAATACCTATGATGATGAAGAATTATTATTCTTGTGTAGGAGTATCACTAGAAATGTAAAGATATTCCATGAAAAATTGTCCAATTTAGCACTACAGATGGGAATCGAAATAGGGAGATCAAAAGTATTACAGAAACCATATAGAGCAGAATTTGCGGACAAAGATTTAGAAAATATGAATGCATCTGGAAGAAGACTGCAAATAAGAGAATTAATGTTAGTTTTACAAAAATGGGGAGATCTAGATAAATGGAGATCTAGGTGGGCCAAGAAAAAGGAAGAAGCACGAACAAGTAGAACAGCATCTGAATATGAGATGAAGGAAGCAGGAAAAACAGACCAGATGTATCCAATGCGAGAAGTTGCGGGAGGAGGATATGTACATGTCCCATGGAGCAGACAAGATATTTTATCATTTACGAATGATTTTCCAAAATTGAGAGAAAAACCAATTGAATGGTATAAGCAGGTTGAAAGGTTTGTGAAGGTATCAAAGGTATTGTTGAAGGATTTAGATGGGTTGTTTGACATAGTGGTACCTGACGATTTATGGACAGATTGTAAGATCACAGTCGATTGGCCTAGTGATGAATATCCTAGAGATCCGAAAACAGGTGCCCCGTCAAATGATGTGATGAAAAAGTATCAGCAGGTAATAACATACCTGAAAGGGAAAATACCCCCGAAAGAAACAGATTGGGTGAAAATAGATCGAACAACCCAAGAAGCCAGTGAAACAGTACATTCCTATTATGAGCGTTTATTGCAGGTGTTTAAACAGTATAGTGGATTTGAGGACATTGGGGACAAAAACATGAGTCAGTTTGTGTATCGATTTGTTTACGGTCTGAAGCCAGAGATTTGCCAGATGATTAAACAACACATGCTGTGTTGGCAGGGAAAGCCCATAGATGAGATTCTGAAGTATGCAAAATATTGTGGAGACAATATTGAGGATAGACACAAGAAATTACAAGAAAAGGTGATGTGGGCTCAGGTGAAAATGGCAGAAAAGCAGGGAATTAATTTGGAAAATCCGAGTGAAAATCATGGAAAAGATTCTGGAACGAGTGGTGATACGGGAAATGGTGGAAAATTTAGAGGACGAATGAGTAGAGAAGAAGCTAAAAAGAAATTTCCTTGTCATGGATGCGGAAAATTGGGGCATTGGAAGGATGAATGTAAAAAGATTCGGAATAATAATGGCCCAAATCAAAACTTAAATCCACAGACGCAGAATGACTCACATCAGGGTGTAAATCCCCAGAGTCAATTACCACCTCCACCTGTTCAGGGTAATGTAAGCAGAGCAAAACATGGTACAGACATTGGATACCCAGGAGGGAGTGGTAAGAATGATTATATGACATCACAATTTCTTTTACAGGACAATTATTGTAAATTCGACTCATGACGGTGCCTAGGAGAGGGGAAGAAGGAGTGCATACTTGGCGCATCCTTACAGGTAGATCAGTCTGGTCCATATGTTGAAGGAAATGTGAAAGGTAATGATATTACTTTCCTTTTGGACACTGGTGCTACCAGGTCTACTTTGAGATCAGCAGACATCCCAGACCTTCCTCTCTCTGGTGAAGATATCCAAGTAGTAGGGGTAGCCAATCAAAGAATTAGAACACCTCTTACAGAACCAATGGAAGTCAAAATAGGAAACTTCAGAGAAATGCACCAATTTGTAGTGTGCGATTCTAGCCCAGTAAATTTATTAGGTAGGGATTTATTGTGCAAAATGAACTGTAAAATTTTCTGCACGCCGGATGGTGTGGCAGTTCAGACACCAGATGAGGAGCATGTATATAAAATTATGGTTGCAAAACAAAGTACAGAAATAGATTAAATGTTTTCGCTGATAACAAAAGATGAGTTGCCAGAAGAATTAAAAGGTACAGTAAACTCAATAGCATGGGATTTCACCAGAAAAGAAGTAGGACTTATGGCAAAAATAGATCCAGTTCAAATTACGGTAAAAGAAGGTGCGATTTTCCCAAATACTAAACAATACAAAATGAGTGCAGAAGTAAAAGCAGGAGTCATTGAAGAAATCAATCGAATGGTAAAACAAAACATTCTAAAAGAAGTAATGAGTAGCCCATGCAATTCACCAATCATGGGACTAAAGAAACCTAGTGGAAAATACAGGATTGTTCAGGACCTGCGTAAAATTAACAAAATTGTGGAGCCATGTTGTCCCATAGTACCAAATCCTGCAGTAATTCTATACCAGATCCCTTGGAATGCAGGATGGTTCACAGTAATTGATTTGTGTCAAGCATTCTTTTCAATACCATTGCATCCAGACAGCCAGTATCTTTTCTCATTCAAATTTGAGAATAAAGTATATGTGTGGAATCCGGTTCCTCAGGGGTACACAGAAAGTCCTTCCATATTCAACCAGATACTGAAAAAGTGCCTGGAAAAACTAGTAATGCCAGGAAGCTCAGTTTTAGTTCAATATATCGACGACTTATTAGTAGCGTCGACCACCAGAGAAGACTGTGTTGTTGATTCCATAGCATTATTGAATCTTTTGGCTGAGGAAGGGCATAAAGTCTCACCTGAAAAGTTACAGTTTTGCAGGACAGCTGTTAAATATCTGGGACACCAAATTGAGAGGGGAAAAGAAGAGTAACCTCTGAAAGAGTAGAATTAATAAAGAGAATGCAAATGCCTGTAACCCAAAGACAAGTGAGAATGTTCCTAGGAATAGTAGGATACTGTCGACAATGGATACCAAATTTTTCCATGTTGGCTAAGCCCTTAATTAACATGACGAAAAAGAAAGCAAAGGACACTGTTGAATGGGAGGATGAAAGTGTAGAAGCTTTTGTAAAATTGAGAAACGCACTTTGTTCAGCACCTGCCTTAGGCATGCCTGATTATAAAAGAGAATTCGCATTATTCTGTCAAGAAAGAGAAAATTGTGCACTTTCTGTCTTAACTCAGAGACATGGACTAGACAGACGTCCTATAGCATATTTTTCTGCTACATTAGACCCAGTAGAAGCCGCGTTGCCAGGATGCTTAAAAGCAGTGGCAGCAACTTGTTTGAGCATTGAACAAAGCGAGTCAATTGTGATGGGACATCCTGTAAAAGTGTACGTTCCACATGCAGTTGTGATTCTATTGACAAGAACCCGAACTCAGCATCTTACTCCTAGTCGACTGACTAAATATGAGAGGATAATAATGGGTGCTGAAAATGTGACCATGGTAAGGTGTACAATAATAAATCCAGCAACTTTATTGCCGAACCCATATCATGAAACAAATAAAGATGACGAAGAAGATGAACATGATTGTGTACAAATTACAGAATTATGTACAAAACCACGCCCAGACATAGAGGAACAGCCTCTTAAAAAGCCAGACAGGGAGCTATTTGTTGATGGTTCATGTCAAAGACATGAAGATGGTAAACTAACTGCTGCTTATGCGGTATGTGAATTAACTGGAATAGTTGAAGCATCCTATTTACCAGGAGTCAAATCTGCACAAGTAGCTGAATTGATTGCTTTGATAAAAGCTTGCAAAATTGGGAGGAATCAGAGAGTGACCATATTTACTGATAGTCAATATGGTTACGGGGTTGTACACGATTTTGGCCAACTGTGGATGCAGAGGGATTTCATGACTTCTTCAGGATCCCCCATTAAAAATGGACAAATTTGAAGGGAATTGCTAGAAGCAATACAATCACCAAAAGAATTGGCTGTGGTGAAATGTGCCGCACACCAGTCAGGAGATGACTGGGTGGTAGTCGGCAATAGATATGCAGACTTGGTGGCTCAACATTGTGCCAAAACCAGAACGTCAGTCAATAAGAGTGTGGAAAGAATGGGAATCAGCTGCCAACTAATGCTGTATATGCCACCTGAAACTTGGAATGAAGTGAAGAAATTGCAAGATGAGGTTGATGAAAGTGAGAAGAATTTGTGGATCAAAGTGGGTTGCTCCCAAAGAGGAGAAGATGAAGTGTGGATCAGTGCAGATGGCAGACCAGTCATGCCAGACTGTTTACTCTCACAAATGGCTAGAATGCACCATAGAGACACACATAGGGAGAGATGCAATGATTAGGCTGTTCAGACAAAATTGGTACAATCCCAAATTCAGGGCTGTTGCAGAGAGTCTTTGCCAGAGATGTCTAACTTGCCAAATGCATAATCCAGGCAGGAAGACGATAATTGGGTTTGGAAAGATTGGAAAGGCAGAGGGCCCATTTATAAGACTACAGTTCGACTTCATACAGTTACCATCATGCAGAGGACTAAAATATGTTCTAGTCATAGTGTGTCTGTTTTCAAAGTGGGTGGAGGCTTACCCTACTAGGAGAAATTACAGTATTACAGTTGCAAAACTGTTCTTACGTGAGCTCATACCTAGGTTTGGTTTCCCAGTATCTTTGGAATCAGATAGAGGAAAACACTTTAATAGCAAAGTGATCCAGATAATATGTGAAGCATTTCAAATAAAGCAGAAATTGCACTGTGCATATCGCCCAGAGGCTTCTGGAGTGGTTGAACAATTAAATGGCACTATAAAGTCAAGATTGGGAAAAATGTGTGCATCAACATCATTAGAGTGGCCAGATGCATTGCCACTTGTCCTGATGGGACTCAGAAGCATACCTGACAGAACAACAGGATTGAGCCCCCTTGAAATAATGATGGGCAGAGCAATGAGACAAACACATGTTCCCACAAACAAACTGGTGAATATATCTGATGATATGGTTTTGGATTATTGCAAAGGATTGGCTGACCTAGTGCGTTCTGTCTCTCATCAGGTTGGAGAAGACGCAGTTTCCAGGCAGCCTGAACTAGAACATGATCTGAATCCTGGTGATTGGGTGGTAGTGAAGAATCACACCAGAGAAACGTGTCTATCACCAAGGTGGAGCAGACCTTGTCAAGTCATATTGACCACCAATACAGCAGTGAAGTGTGCAAGATTTCCTAATTGGATTCATGTAAGCCACACAAAGAGAGTACCAGAACCTGAAGAAGAGAATCCACAGACAACACCAATCACTGAAGAAGCTGAAGGTTGCCCAGCTGAGGAATCTCAGGCTAGAGGTTCGAGAGAAGCTGACGGAGAACAACCGAGCACAAGTCAGGATTGGATACCAGTGGTAGAAGTTCCTGAAGTATATTACAGAACGAGAAATCAAACAAAATTGGAAGAAATTGAAGAAGATCAGATAGGTGAAGAAGAAGAAGTTCAGGATCAAGAAGAAAAGATAGTAAAAGATCCCGAACTAAATCAGATAGGGAAAGAAAATTGGACTAAAAACAGTGAAGATCTAATAAACTTTGAAGAGGGACAGACAGGTTTAGAAGAATCAGGTCAGGCTGCAGAAGTTCACAGTGCAATAAGCCCTGATCAGAAGCAGTTAGATCAAGAAGAATTCACTAAAGAAAAAGGAGTAAATACTAATGAACATAAAGAAATAAAAAAGGAACAAAGCCAACATTTTGAAAGTCATTGTGGAGCTACTGAAAAGAAACCAATCAGACCTGAAAAAGAACAAACAAAAGAGGAAGTAATCAAAGAAAACAAAACAGTATTGAGTAGTGAAAATAACGAGATCTCTGAAGACGTAAACAAAGAAACAGTGCCAACCAAGAAGACAAGAAAAGGAGATCATTGGCCAAGTGTCATCAAAAGAGTAAAATACCACATAACAACCAGAAGTGAAGATCCAGAACAAGTACCTGACGTGACAAGTCAAACTGAACAAGAGAAAAAGTCAGGAAAAAGAAAAAGTAAAAGACTGAGACTTGTGAATAACAAATTCAAGGGTCCTGACTGGACTTATATCATTCTTGAAGATTTTGAAAGCTCAGAGTCAAGTGACAGTGGTGGCGAAGGAACAAGTGCAGAACTAACATACGAAGAAGAAACAAGACCACCCTGACTAAACAAAAGAATCATCTAAAGAAAAGAAGAAAAGATAAGAAGAGAAATCTTCCTTGTCGAAAAATGCCTGATGATAGAGTTACTGGGAGACCAAAACGAAATTGTTGTAGGAGATGCTGTGCAATCTGCATATGTAGTCTAGTATTGGTGCTTATAGTATGGTTAGTCCTGATTGTAGCAATTCCTTACCTTATGATAATAGATAAGAAGATTAATAATGAAACTAAAGGGAGGACAGCAAACATGAAGGGCAATAGAGTAGAATTAATGGCAGAAGATGAGGCAGAAATTCATCATGAAATAGCTGATAACGACACTAGTTTAAATGTTTTTACAAAGTTATTGTTTCAGTATGTAGACACAATGGAAGTTAGTAATTGTTATGTATGTATGAAGTTACCCGAATCAGTAGCAGAAGGATTAACATACCATCATTTACCACTGAAATATGGCATCTCATGTAGTGTATTAACAAGTTTATTTTATAGAACAGGTAGGCTACAGTATTATTATTCAAACTTAGATGTGATATTTTCTGAGGTTCCGATTCGCAAGAGTATGAACCCAGTGCTTACTAGTCAAGACGCACAGTTTATGGGAGAGTTTTTCTTAACAATGAAATCGATAGACATAACACATGCACATAGACACAATCTAACATGTTCTTTACTAGAAGAAGAAAATATATTTTTGAATTTAGTAGAAGATAGAAGACATGATTTTCAAAAGAAAGCTTCAGAGCATAAGGCTCAGTTGCCACCTTGGGCGGAGAAGGAAGGGAGTTATACACCTGGTAAAGCTCAAGCTGCAATGGCTCTGGATTTCGTAAAGAAAGGGAAAAGTTGTCTTCATAGGTTAAAGACTGATTATAACAATGTTTTCATCGGTACCAGTGAATGTGAACACAATTTTTTAATTATTGGAGGTTGGGGACTCAAAGGAGGAACAGACTCAGTTTTTCCTGGAATCTATTATGTATGTGGGAATAAGGCTTACTTTAGGCTTCCTGCAAGGTGGTATGGAAGTTGTTATTTTGGAATAGTTTTTCCAAAGATATACCACGTATAAAGAAACACTGGAAGCAATGAAAACAATAATGAGTTAATACGTAGAAAAAGAGCTAGTTTTTCAGAAATTGTAGGTGATATATTTGGTGCATTGATACCTTCAGTGGGAATAATTCTGAACTCAAGGAAAATATGTAAATTGTCTACAGTGGTTGATCGTTTATCAACGGATACTGCTGGAGGTTTTCTAATGATTAATACAGAGATGGTTGCGATTAGATCTATGGTAATGCAAAATCGACTTGCTCTTGACATTCTATTGGCAAAAGAAGGAGGAGTCTGTAAATTATTGAAGACGAAACATTGTTGCACTTATATTCCTGATAAGAGTGCAGAAATTGGAACATATATTCAGAACATAACTAAACTTGAGAAAGAACTAAAACCACTGGAAGTTGATAGTGTATGGGAAAGATTGACAAATAGTATCTCGTCAATTGGAACCTGGTTTGCTAATATAGGGAAAGGACTTATAGGTCAAATACTAGTACCCTTAGCAGGGATAGCAATAATAATTTTAGCAATAACAATATGGTGCAAATGCTGTAGAAAGAATGGAACATATAAAGTGACAGGAAAAGGAAAGAAGAGAAAACTAGAGGAAATCGAACTAGAAGAATGGAGAAGTGATTTATATAAGAAATTAAAAGGAGACTGTAAGAATAGAAAAAGTAAAAATGAGAATGAAATGAATTGCTAGAAGTTGGCATCTGATTGAGGGTAGTATTTTTGATGGCTCAGAAACGCCATCAGAGAGGGGATTGATGGAGCAAGGTTTCAAAATTGAAACTTGCTTGTATGCAATCTTCCTCATAGTATTAATTTATTAAACTTGTACTGTCAATACTAATCCTTGCATTCACAAACACAAAAGGGATAGGCGCTTGCCTATGTGTTTTACTAATGAATAACGCTTGTCCATAAACCAAGATGGCCGCTAAAAGCGCGGGACTTTATTGCGCATGTCGCAACCTGATCACATGGTGTGACGTCTTTCTTTGCTTGGTGGGAAACTTCTGCTTCTGCGCAGTGTGTATTAAAATGGCCGCTAAATGTTTTCACATGCTTAAGCTTGCTCTCATGTCATTATTAAATTGTCGTTTTCTTAAACGCTACCAATGCAGGATAGTATTATGATTAAATGGGAATAGAGTTAGGGAAAGTGGGTATACGGTGAAACTTTTTATTTGTGATATTAATATTTTCTTCTTGCACTTTTAGTAATTCGTAAACTTGGGCCTGGGTTGGTGTCTTGAAACTCGAGAGACAGAGGGTTCTGCGCATGTGTCCTGTATGCCTGCCAAGTGAAGTCAACTTGGACGTCTCCCAAGGCCACGACCTATTGGCCGAAGATGATGTACCCAATGTTTCCGGCGGAGAAAATTGTTACTTTTCTCCTGTAAAATGTATAACATTTGTCGTGAGACGGGTGGGAAATAAAGCGAATGTATTAATTTGAAGGGACGGGAACGTAAAGACAATAGGCTTCACAATTTAGGCCAACATTGACATGGTGCGAGAATCAACCCCCTGTCCCTGTCCAATCAGAAGTAGTGGTCCCATATTTTAGCAACATTATGGGGAGGTACATGGGCGTAGAAGGGTATAATAGAATATAGTATTAGTAAATTAGTCAGAGCAGGATTCCAGAAGAGCATGCGTTCACGAAGAACAGGCATCCATACTGCCAGAGCGCTCTCAACTCCAGACTGCCCAGCTGATCGGTTGCTGACTGAATTCCTGTCCGGAAGAGGTCCTGAGGAGGGGGCGGCAGAGTCCATTAGACGGGAGAATCGAGAGAAGTTGAGTATCAGAGATGGGAACGGCGCAGGCGTCGTTGTAGAGAGGTTACCAGTCCTGTCCTGATCCTGGAAGAAGTCTTTGCTCTTCATCCTTCCTGGGTCCTATCTTTTCCAACTCCTTGGCTAAGGGGCTTGGTTCTCGCATTTTAGGTAATTATACTGCAACCTTTAGTTGCGCTGCTGTCTCTATCTTCTCCTCTTCCTTAAACACCGTCATTTATTAGCAAAATCATTTCTATGCTTTTTCTTGGGTATTTCAATTAAGTACTGTGTTTTCTGTATTTTACTCTGCTAAAACTTTAGATAAACATTTTAAAACTTCCTGACTCAGTGGTTATTTCAGGATTATGTACTATAATGAATGTCACTCATTTTAAACTTCCAATTAGCAAAGGATCCATTGGTAAGTTATTACTCTTCAATCAGAAGGTAATTGGTAGCAGGGACTTTGATAAAAGAGTACATCTGACACCCAGCGTAAGTATTAGTGTAGTGTGAATGTATGGGCCCAAGTGAGTATATGGTGTATGAATGTTGTTGGCTAATATTGCGCTGGATCACTGCAGTATGCCAAGGAGATCAGGGACATGATCCAGAGTCATTGTGGGTGTGCACTGTGCTATACTTGATTGTGCATGTGTGCCATTGTGCCCATCTCCCCCCGTCCCCCCAGTCCCTGGTGGTTACTCACCCTGTTGCTGTTGTGTCAGGTCATGTTGAGCAGTGTCCAGTGCCCCAACTCCTGCCACCGTCTCCACACTGATGACTGTGGACACCATTTCCTCCATCTCATCCAGCTCCTCCTGTGCGCTGGACTCCCACCTCCAGTCTGCATTGCTGCCTTCTGGTTGTTGCCGAGTTTCAGCTTGGTCTTGCGCTTCACATCATTCCAGCGCCTCTTGAGCTCTTCCATTGTCCTCCTCAGCACTCCGACTGCATTCACCTTGTCCAGGATGGACTGCCATATTTCATTTTTTGTTGCCAATGACACAGTGGAGGTGAAGAACAGTTGTTGATGGTGTTCTACCACCTCCGTGATCAGGATCCTGTTTTCCTGCGGACTGAACCTCGTCTTCCTCTTCTTCTTGTCCTTGCCCTTCCCTGTCCCCGAGGTCCCAGGCTGGTCCTCCGTGGGGCTCGTGGGGTTCTGGCCGTCTTCTGTACCTGCTCTGGCTGCCTCCATTGTGCTTCGCTGTAGTTCGGTTTTTGTTTGTTTATTTTTTTTTCTGCTTTTGTAGTGATTTTTCCCACCTGACATGTGTGATTTGCAGGCCTGGCGCTGCTTTTCGCTGATTGTCTTATCGCGGTTGGGCCCATCGCAACTTTTTTCGCGTTCAGGTTTGGATTTTCATCGCCGTCCCGGTAGTGTTATCGTGGACATTTGACGCGTTATCGGGGTACTATTGCATGTTACCGCCGTGTTGTGAATGCCACGTTAACACGGGGTTATTTTCCCGCGATAGACGATGATATGTAAACTTGCGTTAACCTATTTTGGCGATGTTTATCGCACGTTCTTAAGAATATCCCCCGCTGTTGCATGTACTTTGAGGTGAGAAGAACATTAAATGGAAGTAGTACATCAAGTATATATAGTGCTGTACTTGTTATGCACCTACTAAGTATGAAATATTTACTAAGATGTAATCCATAATATAGTCAAGAAGCAACAGCCTTGTATAGAAAAAACGAGAAAATACTTTAAGTAGAAGATTAGCAGACTTGGGAGCGTCTCTACTTTAAATTATGCCTAGTCAGGCTTCTTGTTTTAACTTAAAAAAGAGATATGTATAAAAGTTGGAACTGCAATTGCCATGTTTCAGTCAGTATACCAGCTAGATTTAGAAGAAGAGTCAGCTACATAGAAGCTAGAGTCCATCACAGCCAGAACATGCTTTAACAGAAGGCTGCTCTGAATAAAAATCCACATTAGTCGTTACTCCACACTATGAATGTACGAAATTTGAGAAATTTCCTTTCGTGCAATTACACACAATTTCCAAATAGTTAGCAGGAGGTGTCAGTCCCGGGAAGAGCTACAGCCTGGCAGAGAACAACCTGTGGTGTGCTAGTGGTCAAGTGCAACACTGCCGCACCGTATGGCAGGGGATGCAACACTGGGCTCACGTCATCGACCAAAGCAGGACCTGCTCGGTGTGGAAGTGGCAATGCTAAGTAAGTGATGGTGTTTAATTTGTTTTACTTTACATTTATTCATTTTTAGTAGGAATTACACAACTGGTAGGTTTATGTGATATGTATATCACATGTACTTATAGTTAGAAGGACGTTTCTATGGGAAATGGAATGCCACCATTTGACGAATTTTCACAAAACGTTCCAAAAAAAGTCTCATCCACTTCAGCTTCTTCCTAGACTTTGTTGGGGCACTCCGTCAAGCCAGGGCCAAGGAAAAGGGGAACCTCAAAATATGTTTTCCCCATGCAATTTTGTCTAGGAAAATGTAACAGTGATACTGCAAAAATGGCTGAACAGAATAACACAAAATTTGTCAGAAAGCTCCTCAGGAAAAAGTACTGTCTGTGATTTTGTGTAAATCTGTTCAGTAGTTTTCGAGAAGTTAGAGGTTCAAAACGTATGTTATTCCACGGGGATCCACGGAGTCATTAGATCTGAAGATAAGATCTTATAGGCTGCCATCACATCAACAAAGATGTAGCTGCAGCAATTAGAGGAATCAAGGACTCCGACTCCTGTCCTAAAAAAAAAACATATAGAGGGACAGGGTAGAGCTACCCTAACTCCCTTGGCTTGGTGGAGGAGTCCCAGAATGGACCCCTGGGCCAAAAACATATATTTTCTTTTTGCAGTGTCGCAGATCCATGAATCTGATATACAAACAAAAAAAAAGGTGGCTACTGTCCATTTTCTATTTTAAGTCTCCCTGGTGATAGGCCAGGCCCCGAGGGCTCAACACAAGCATAATTTATGGGAAGTGGGCCTGCAGCCTCCATCCCTGAGCTATTTTATCCCAGAGGCAACTTTCATAATTAGGGGGAGATGGGTGCACAGCCTCCCTCCCCAACTTATTTTAAGGCCCCAGGGACCCCTTCCTCTGGGGCTGATTTTCTTTGCTTTTTATGGGGTGGGGGTATGTGTCCCTCTTCTTGAGCCCTAATATGGCCCTGGGGACACCATACCCCAGGACTGAAGCATTTTTTTAATAGGGGAGGAGGGCATGCAGTTCCCTCCCAGAGCCCTAAAATAACCCTAAAGAACACATCTCCAGGGGCTAAAGCATTTTTTGAATTGGGAAACGGGTCATGGAGCCCCCAATCCCTGAGCCATAATATGACCCCGGACACCCCATCCCCATTTGGGAATTGTGGTGCAGGACCCCACTCCTTGAACCATCCTATGTCCCAGGGGATCCCAAACCCCGGGGCCTGACTGTAGATAGTGTCCTGAGGACTCCATCCCCCAGGACACTGTGCTGTTGCCTGCCTGCAAGAGCGCGGGTAGGGAGAACTTCAACTCTCTTGCTGCACTCTTGCAGGCAGGGAGTCACGTAGCCCTCCTGTCCAAGCTATTCTTGGCCTTGTAGACACCCACCTCGGGCCTGATGCATTTATTAATTGAAGGGGGCTGGACAAAACCTGTCCTCGAGCCTATTTGGGCCCCAGGATCCCCATCCACCGGGGCATTCATTATTTATAGGTGGGTGTTCTGGTGCCCACCAAGGTACACACCATGCACAATGTTGAGTGCCATGGGGGTAGCCCCAGGGCCCTGCTGCCCCATCTGGCTTTCTGCATGCTGTAGGAGCCGGCATTGCTCCCTTCCGGATGGTGCAGCATAAATGGGTTCCACATCGACGCAGGCAGGGAAACAGAATGCAAATCTGCTCCCAACCAGCAGGAGCATTTATAAAGCTCCCAACAGCTGAGAGCAGACTTAGTGTTTGCTATCGTTCGGAAGGAGATTTGAAAATGCTCCCAGCAGATGGGAGGAAACACATGTTTCCCTGCCCGCTGTAGTGTGGGCAGGGAAACTACAGTATCCAGGGTTGAGCTCCCCAGGACACAGTAAAATGAGCTGGCCCCGTGGATGGGGTCCCTGGGCCATGAAAGGATCAGAGAGTGAGGCTGTGTACCCCCTCCCTTTTGTTTAAAATGACAGCCCTGGGGGATGGGGTCCCCAGGGCCTTTTAAGATTTGTCCCCACTAAACTTAACAAATGCATTGGACCCCGGGGGATGGGGTCCCCAGTGACAAACCTAGCTCGGGCAGTGGGGCTGCAAGCCCCTCCCCTTAATCACTGTATTAGGCCCTGGCATCTGAAGTTCCCAGGGCCAAAAAAAGGTTGGGGGGCTGCGTACCCCACTCTCCTTAATAGATTGGGCCCTGGGGATGGGTTCACAAGGGGCCAAAACAGCTCAGGGAAGGGGACCACTGGCCCCTCCCTTTAAATATACCCAGCCCAGGGAGATGTCATCTCTGGGGTCCTTAATGGACTGTGGACTGGTGATCCCGCGGGACTCAAAAAATAAAAAAGATGCCAATATGCTGATTTGATTTTAATTTTGGTTCCAGGGGGAGTCCCTACCCTGCTCCCTTATACATTTTCTTTTAAACTTCAGGACTTGGGAATAAGTACTCAAGTCCTGTAATGGCTGGCGAAACATGTTTTCTCATGTTTAATCAGAGCTCTTGCTCCTGCAGGAGTGAGATGTCCTAAGGGAAAACAGCTCCATGGGCCAATCATAACACTCTATTTTTAAATTGGTGCTTCTGCAAAACCATTCTAGACACAGCTACAGCCTGAACTGCTAAACAGAATTACACCACATTTGGCATTAAGGTAGATGTTGGTCCAGGGAAGTTATTAACTAAAATCCAAATTTGTGTATATAGGGACGCAGAGATACGTGGTGTTATCAGACAAGCACTCTGACAGTCGCTCACCCACTCAAAGACCCACTGACAGTTATGCACCCACTCACAGACCTACTCAGACACTCATGCACTCACTCACAGACCCACTCAGAGACTCATGCACCACCTCTCAGACCCACTCCGAGACTGACACGCCCACTCATAAAACAACTCAGACAGTGACTCACCCAGTCAGAGACCTACTCGAAGACTCAAGAACATACTCACAGATCCACTCAGATACTCACGCATTCACTCACAGATCTACTCAAAGACTCACAAACCGTCGCAGAACCACTCAGTCACTCACCCACTCAAAGATCCACTCACAAACTCATGCAACCACTCACAGACCCACTCAGACACTCACACACTCACTCACAGACCCACTTGCAGACTCATAATCCCACTCACAAACCCATTCAGACATTCACACAGTCACTGACAGACCCACTTAAAGAGTCACACACCCACTCACAGAGCCACTCAGATGTTTACACACCCACTCACACAGCACTCAGACAGTCACTCACCCACTCACAGTCCCACTCAGATACTCATGCACCCACTCACAGACCCACTCAGACATTCATGCACTCACTCACAGACCGACTCAGAGACTAGTATACCTACTCACAGACCCACTCAGTCACTCATGCAATCAGTCACACACTCACTCAGAGACTCATGCACCCACTCACAGTCACTCAAAGACTTGTGCACCTAATCACATACCTGTTCAGAGACTCATGCACCCACTCACAGTCTCACTGAGAGACTCATGCACCCACTCACAGACCCACTAAGAAACTCATGCTCCCACTCAGACACTCATCCACCCATTCAGAGAATCACTTAGATAGCCATACACCCACTCATAGACTTACCCAGATAGTAATACACCCACTCACTGTCTCACTTAGAGACTTATGCACCTAGTCACACACCTATTTAGAGACTCATGCACCATCTCACAGACGTACTGATTGACTCATGCACCTGCTCACAGATTCACTCAGATACTTACGCACCCACTCACAGAATCACTGAGAGACTAACACACCCACTCACAGACTCACTTAGACACTTACGCACCCAGTCACACACCTATTCAGAAAGTTATGCACCCAGTCACAGACTCCCTGAGAGACTTACTCACCCACTCACAGACCCACTCAGGCACTCATGCACCCACTGACAGCCCTATTGAGATTCATGCATCCACTCACACACTCCCTCAAGAAACTCATGCATCCACTCACAGACCCACTCAGAGACTCACACATCCACTCATACACCCACTAAGACACTCATGTACCCACCCACACTAAGAAAGTGATATATGTTGTCACACACCCACACAGGCTTTTAGACCCAGTTGCACACACTCACAAAGCTACTCACAAAATCATTGTAACATACATAGATGTCTAATTAGAGTTATAAATCTAAAATATGTTCTTTTGCATAGAATTTGTTGTTTAACTTTGTGGATCTGTGATGGAGTTGCAAATCTGGATTTTTTTTGAGTATTTAAAATGAATATTATTTTGTGTTGAGCAAGAGGATGGCTCATAAGAGAGCCTTTGTATTCTTATGAGTGTGTGACAGCTGCACATAAGACATGATGCTGAGAAACACCCTGTTGCCTTCATCTGTAAAGTGAACTCCATCACTTCTGTAAATTCCATGCATGTTGAAGCCTAAATTGTTGATGTAGACAGATCCCATGTTATGGTCTCCGAGGAATGCAGAAACAGCTTTATTAACATGTTCCTGGCTTTGGCAATCTGTGGACAGAATTGATTTGATCCCTTCCATTTCTGCCTTTGGCATATGTTGGAGTACACCAAGACAGTGCGAGGCAAAAGTTTCATTAATTGGCCAAGGGCCTCCTTCATTGGAATTTCCAAAACAACCCCAGTAAGAGTGCCTAGGTCATTTCCAACACGGTGCACTATTAAGAGGTCTGGATAGTGGCAATCTGCAGCACTCTCAACCAATTGCAGCAATTGGTGACACTTTAAACCTCTCTGGCCAAACCATTAATGTCCACAATAGGCATACCCAAGTTCCTGTCAATGCCACTATTTCTTGCACACTCTCAGAGACAGCCCAGAAGACATAGCTATGACCCACAATCCACACTCTACCCATTTTGAAGGAAGGAGCAATAGCACACAGGAGAAGGCTGCAGCTGAAAGTGACAGTTGGTAGAATGAAAGGCAGTTAATATGGAGGAGTGGAGTTGGTTTTAGAAAATGACATATTTGATAGGGTGGTGTAAATAATGTAATAAGAAAAAATAGGTTGTGATTTAATTACTGATGTGAGTGCATCCGTTATTGGCTTGGAATAAATGTTTCACAAGTTACGCTATTGTGGATAAGCTTACATTTTTAAGCACTCAACCACACCTGCTACAGTTCAACTTGAAGTTGGTATGCTCTGTTTAGAAAGTGTCTGAACTTTCGACTTACTGGCGCAATAGAATATTTCAAAGCAGGTTGCTATGGGAAGGGTTCTAAATAGGTTGTGGCTTGATTTTTCAAACTTTACTCGTTTAGAGCTAGCACATAGTGCAAAAAATGCACTTTCCAATTCAGTATTGTGATTGCATCTGATATGTAATCAAAAAAACATACCAGTATTATTGAAAATACTGTAACAGACTCTGGTATGGATTTGTGACTCCATCGCGGAGATACATGGGGGCCGCGCTGGGCACCATGGTGGACTCGCGACTCCACCGACAGGAACAACCAGATTGATCTTCTTATCTGGTGACTAATAAAGGGTTAAAAACTGACCAATGGAAATTAGCATAAGAATAGGGAAAACTGAAGGGTACGTTTTCATTTGCTAATGACATCAGTATCACTGGAAAAAGAGAGGGAAAAATTGCCATTTCTGGTTCTTCCTTACAGAAAGTCGTACTAATCATTTTCTGTGAGAAGAATTTTGAAGTGAAAGAGTGCTAATATTTGAGGATCAGCAAAGCAAATTAACAGGTATGTTAATAATGAGGAGATTGATAATGTATATATATATAGATAGATAGTTAGATAGATAGATAGTTAGATAGATAGATAAATAGATAGATAGATAGATAGACTGTTATAAGTGATAGTTTAATGTACTAAATTTAGAATACTACATAAGTAATGTATGACACGCATGTAAAGGATTTGAAATGTTTGTTGATAGATGAAGTGAAGTGCATATGGTACTAGTCAACTATTTGGGTAGTAACTGATATACACATGTAAAGAATATCATAGATAGGCAGTTGTATAATGTAACAGCAGCAATATAACTTATCTTCTCAACCATGTATCTCAAAATAGATGTTTGAAAACCTTTTTGGTGCTTTAGGGAATATTTATATGTGCTAGATATAGTTTTGGAATGTTATCTGCAATTGGAATATTTCATTTGTTTGTAAGGTTGTACTTCAGTGCTCTACTTGCAGTAGAACATGTGTATAAAGTATTACTGCTTGCTTGATTTGAAATTTAAAAAAACATTGCCAAATCTTACATGGCTGTTGTACTGCATATAAGTAAACTGTTAGCTAGGCAATATGTAAGGGACACTGAATGAGATATGTGGCTAAAATATAAATTATTTAGTTTCAATTGTCAGTGCATTCAATGTCCACTTAAAGACCTATATGTGTAGTTTATAATCAGTGCCACAACCAGACTGGAACTCACATACCTATCTACAAAATGATACAGTGAGTAAATCTCCCAGTGAGAAATTAATAGACATACTTCAATTTTCACTCTCACACATTCAGAGGTGTTATATAAGTAGGACTGATGGAGTCAGTTGTACGTAGACTTACATACCTTAAAGCTCTGTAATACACTCAGCAAGTTTCACCATGCATGTTTACAAAGCCAGGGACTCAGATACTACCATACTTCATTGAAGAAAAACATAACATATATACTTACAAGTTTTACTGTCATTCTTCTGCACCTACAAACTCATATGCCCAGCATTACATACACTCTCACATCTATTCTGCAACTGAGATACTTATCTGGAAAAGCATACAGGCACTTACAGAGCAAGACGGACTTTCACTTGCAGACACAGAGACGTTTTATGTAACTAGGCCTAATGGAGGCAGTGCACACAACCTAACATACCCCAATGCTCTGTAACACACCCAGTAATTAATCTATGCAGTTGTCCATACATGTTTACAGAGCCATAGAATCAATAAGAGAGACTGTCATATAGTAACAGACTTCCTTAAATATGGAAAGACAGACCAAAGTACTCACTGACACAATCATTTAAATATGTACTGAGGAGATGACACTAAGAAGCCAGCGATGTTGACCAGTTCCCCTTTCAACATGTCTCAAGCCTGCTACTATAGAGCAAGTGTGTAGTGTTACCGCTAGGCAGACTTGCCATTTATAGCATGTTTTCAAGTTTAAAAGGCCCTCTAGTACTACATATATGTCACGCCTAATGTAGGCTATTGCTACATCATAGGATATGGGCCTATGTGCATAAAAGCTAAAACATGAACTTAGAGGGTTGAGTGAGCTACATCCATACTTATAGGCTAATTTGCTCAGTTATACATCCTGTCTTTCAACCATTTCAGAATCTCATGTAAGCACATACAAAAAGGGGGAGCTATTAGTACACCCCATCAGACACTGACAAGCATTTAAAAATACACTCACATTTGAAGACAGAACTTTTATGTATCTAGCACTAATGGAGGCAGTGACACACTCACTTAAATAATCCAATAGTAACTAACACACCCAAGAGGCAATCCATGCTGCCCCTTAGATATACATTTATAGAGCTATATAGTCACAAACAGAGCCAGTAATGTACCAACACATTTTCTTACATATGGAAACAGACCCCCACATAGAGACTGATACACTTGTTCAGATATCTAATGAAGAAATGACACTACCAAGTCATCCATCCAGAGAAGTAGACGTTTAAATATATCTATGGCCTGGTACACGTGCGGCTGTGCATCCAGATCTACTGCTCGGCCAACTTGGCATTTAAAACCCCTTCACAAGCCTTAACCTGCTCTCCTACCACATGAACCTCAGCCCAAAGCTAGCTTGTAGCTAAGCCATAGGGTACGCTCCTCTGTGCATACAACATAACGCATGTAGTTAGGAACAGGGTCAAGACTGATTTGCATATGGCTGGGTCCAAACTGGGGTGGTGTGGTGGTGTGGTGAGCAAAAGAATGATGGATTTAACCCAGATCCTTGTGACTGGGGGTGAATGTTTGCATTATCCAGCATTCCGTCCATCAATTGTTTCTTTTGCATTTGTCGCCCTCAGTGGGAAGGGTTTGCCCAGACGTGGGTCCTGTGCTCACTACACCACTGGATTCAAGCTAGCCTGGCTGAAGAAGGGTGATGCCCTGAAACCGGTCCCAGGATGCTTGTTTCCGGTCCAGGGAGGACCTGGCTTGGCAGTTCGGGCTGTACTGTTCCCACAAGGAACAGGGTCAATACTGATTTGCATATGGCTGGGTCCAAACTGGGGTAGTGTGGTGAGCAAAAGAATGATGGATTTATTCCAGATCGTTGTGACTGGGAGTGAATGTTTGCATTGTCCAGCATTCCGTCCATCAATTGTTTCTTTTGCATTTGTCGCCCTCAGTGGGAAGGGTATGCCCAGACGTGGGTCCCGTGCTCACTACACCACTGGATTCAAGCTAGCCTGGCTGAAGAAGGGTGATGCCCTGAAACCGGTCCCAGGATGCTTGTTTCCGGTCCAGGGAGGACCTGACTTGGCAGTTCGGGCTGGACTGTTCCCACAAGGAACAGGGTCAAGACTCATTTGCATATGGCTGGGTCCAAACTGGGGTGGTGTGGTGAGCAAAAGAATGATGGATTTAACCCAGATCCTTGTGACTGGGGGTGAATGTTTGCATTGTCCAGCATTCCGTCCATCAATTGTTTCTTTTGCACTAATGGAGGCAGTGACACACTCACTTAAATAATCCAATAGTAACTAACACACCCAAGAGGCAATCCATGCTGCCCCTTAGATATACATTTACAGAGCTATATAGTCACAAACAGAGCCAGTAATGTACCAACACATTTTCTTACATATGGAAACAGACCCCCACATAGAGACTGATACACTTGTTCAGATATCTAATGAAGAAATGACACTACCAAGTCATCCATCCATAGAAGTAGACGTTTAAATATATCTATGGCCTGGTACACGTGCGGCTGTGCATCCAGATCTACTGCTCGGCCAACTTGGCATTTAAAACCCCTTCACAAGCCTTAACCTGCTCTCCTACCACATGTACCTCAGCCCAAAGGTAGCTTGTAGCTAAGCCATAGGGTACACTCCTCTGTGCATACAACATAACACATGTAGTTAGAAGTTTCAGTGAGCTACATGCACACCTGCAGGCCAATATGCTCAGTTATACATCCTTTCTTTCACCCTGATTGGAATCTCATGGAAGCACATACAAAAATGGGGAGAGCTATTAATACACGCTCTCAGACAGTGTCACAAGTATTTAAACTTTCACTCACAAGCGCAGGCAGACATCTTATGTATCTAGCACTAATGGAGGTAGTGAAATACTCATTTCAATATTCCAATATTAACTAACACACTCAAGATGCAATCAATGCTGCCACTTAGATAAACATTTACAGAGCTATACAGTCACAAACAGATCCAGTGATGTACCAACAAATTTACTTACATATGGAAACAGAACCCCACATAGGGACTGACACACACATTGAGATATCTAATAAAGAACTGGCACTACAACGTCACCCATCTACAGAAAAAGCTGTTTAAACATGTCTGAGACCTGGTATAATTGAGGATGTGCACCAGTTCTACTGCTAGGCCTGCTTGGCATTTAAATTCCCTTGACAAGCGTTAACCTGTTGTTCTCACGCATATTACTGGTCACTAAGGGGGTTTGTAACTAGGCTATAACTAGCGTTAACCTGTTGTTCTCACGCATATTACTGGTCACTAAGGTGTTTGTAACTAGGCTATAAGGTACACTCCTATGTGCATAAACACTAATACATGCATTTAGACGTTTCAGTGATCTATATGAACACTTACAGGCCTATATGCTCAGCTATACACCCACTCTCCTACCCTGATTTGCATCCTATATAAGCACGTGAAATAGCAGAGAGACACTAATACACCCCACGACACAATGTCAGAAGCATCTAAATATTCATGCTCACAGTGTGTAACAGAGGGGGCGGAGGACCAGGACTACACGCCCCAGCATTCTTTGCATCCTTTGTGGCCGTTGCCGCATCAGCAGTTCCACGCCCGGAGGCGCCTTATAACCCAGCCAGGGCTCCCACAGCGCAGGACGCCAGTGTGTAACAGAGAGGAAGGAGGACCAGGACTCCGCGCCCCAGCATCCTTTGCAGCCGTTGCCGCATCAGCAGTTCCGCGCCCGGAGGGGCTTTATAACCTGGCCAGGGCTCCCGCAGAGCGGGACGCCAGTGTGTACCAGAGGGGGCGGAGGACCAGGACTATGCACCCCAGCATCCTTTGCAGCCGTTGCCGCATCAGCAGTTCCGCGCCCAGATGCGTTTTATAACCCCGCCAGGGCTCCTGCAACGCCTGTCTGTGGCCGACCGTGTCTGGGCTGGGCCCACTCTCTTGGCCCCTCGTTAGTCGGAAGTCAACTGTTGGAGTTGTCTTTTTTAATATCTGCACGAAGTTCAAGGAATTAGTTTGCGACCGGCCGCTTGTTATTGCCAACAGAACCACCACATATGAGTACCTGCCCAGCATTTTGGGTCATTGTTATTACTCTACCCCTTGGCTGGGAGGTGGGCTTACCAGATAAGGGTAATATGGGGAAGAGGAAAGCAGCACCCACGAGCTCCCCGCATGGTTCAAACCATGGAACTATTGACTCTTTCTTGGTAAAAGCGGTGGGTGCAATCACAAAAGAAATAGATAGGGCGGAGATGCGACTTTCTGGACAAGGCAGGTGTAGTGCCTCCTATACTGGGTGAGACCTTGGGATCAGCTTTTCAAAAATCATTGGTTGGAGCAACGTGCCAAGTACAGGAGGGTTCGGGGGCCTCTAGTCGCAGTCAGAGCAATATCACTCTTGGGCATAATACACGTAACAGGGCCTCGATTGTCTCCATTCATAGCGCAGAATTGAGTGGCCCCCCTGCACCCAAGAAACTGCAGAGAGTGAACAGGAAAACTGAACTTGTAAAGAAAGGGGTGGGCACCACTATCGCGGACACTAAGGACATTGAAGAATTATGGGCTCCCATGAAACAAAAAATTGTGGAAGTACTGACTGGTTTACTGACGAACGTTTGTAATGAAATCACTAAAGTCTTGGATGAAACTAGTCACACTTGGTAAAATTGATAATGCATTGGCTCCCCTCTTATCTAATATAAGCACGCTCAGAAGCAGAGAGCCACTAATACACCCCCTGAGACAGTGTCAGAAGCATGTAAACATTTAGTCACATGCACAGACACAACGTTTATGTATCTAGCACTAATGGAGGTGGTGGCACACTCAATCAAATAACTCAATAGTAAGTAACACACCCAGGAGGCAATCTATGCCTCCGCTTACATATACATTTACAGATCCTTGCAGTGACGAAAACAGCCATTGATTTACAAAGAAAGTTAGTTATATATGGAAATACACCCCCACATAGGGACTGAGACACTCATTCAGATATCTACTAATGAATTGGCACTCTCAAGCCATCCATCCACAGAAGTAGCCCTTTAAACATGTCTGAGGCCTAGTACATTTGAGCTTTTGTATGGAGTTCTACTGCTAAGTCGACTTGGTATTTAAAACCCATTGAAAAGCCTCAACTTGCTCATCTACCACATATAACATACCCTTAAGGTAGGCTGTAGCAAGCCCATATGAAGGCTCAGAGAGCTATATGCACACTCACAAGCCTATATGCTCAGTTATACACCCACTCTACCAACCTGATTTACATCTTATATAAGCACATGGAAAAGGAGAGGGTCACTAATGCACCCCCTGAGACAGTGTCATAAGCATCTAAACATTCAATCACACGCGCAATCAGAACCTTTTGTATCTAGCATTAATTGAGGCAGTGACACACTCACTTAAGTACCCAAATAGTAACCAACAGACCCAGAAGGCAATCCATGCCACCCCTTAAATATACATATACAGGTCCATGCAGTGACAAAAACAGCGAGTGATGTACCAAGAAAGATAGTTACATATGGAAATACACCCCCAAGTAGGGACTTAGACACCAATTCACATATTTATTAACAAACTGACACTACCAAGTCACCCTTCCAGAAAAGTAGCCTTTTAATCATGTTTCAGGCCTGGTACTTTTGAGCTTTTGCATGCAGATTTAATGCTAGGTCGACTTGGCATTTAAAACCCCTTGACAAGCCTTAAACTGCTCATCTATCACAAATAACTCACCCCTAAGGTAGGCTCTAGCTAGGCCATATGTATGCTCCTATGTGTATAAAAGCTACCACATGTAGTTAGAAGTTTCAGAGAACTATATACACACTTATAGGCATATATGCTCAGCTATACATCCACTATCCTACCCTGATTTGCTTCTTATATAAGCACATCCTAAAGCAGAGAGCCACTAATACACACCCTGAGACAGTTTCAAAAGCATCACATTTTTCACTCACTCACACGCACAGACTCAACTCCTATGTATCTGGAACTAATGGAGACAGTAGCACACTCACTTAAAGAACCCAATATTAAGTATGACAGCCAGGAAGCAATCCATGCCACCCCTCACAAATACATTTGCGGATCCTTGCAGCGACAGAATTAGCCAGTGATGTACGAAGAAAGTTACTCATATATGGAAACACCCCCCCACACAGGGACTGAGACACCAATTCACATATCTATTAAAAAACTGACACTACCAAGTCACCCATCCAGAGAAGTAGCCCTCGAAACATGTCTCAGGCCTGGTACATTTGCACTTGTGCATATAGTTGTAATGCTAGGCTGGCTTGGAATTTAAAACGTGTTAACAATCCTTAAGCTGGTGTTCTACCACATATAAACACCCCTAATTTACCCTGTAGCTAGGCCATAACATACGTGTCTATGCGCATAAAAGGTAACACATGTAGTTAGAAGTTTCAATGAGCTATATCCACACTTACAGGGCTATATGCTCAGTTATACATCTACTTTCCCACTCTGATTTGCACCTTATATAAGCATGTGCAAAAGCAGAGAGCCACTAATTCACCCGATGAGACAGTGTAACAAGCATCTAAACATTCATTCACACGCACAGACCCAACTGATATTTATCTAGCACTATTGGAGGCAGTGGCACACTCACTTAAATAATCCAATAGTAAGTGCCATGTACACACCAAACAGGCCATCCATCCTTCTCCTTACATATACAATTACAGAGCCATAGAGTCACAAACATAGGCAGCGATGTACCAAGAAATATACATAAGGAGACACACCTCCTACGTCCATAAAAGGGAAAATATGCTAGAAGTTTCAGTGAGCTATACACACAATTTCAGAACTATATGTTGAGTTATATATCCAGTGTTCCACCTTGATTTGAATCTCATGTAAGGACATACAAAAGGGGAGAGCCACTAATAGACCCCCTCAGACAGTGTCACGAGTATCTAAACTTTCACTCACATGCACAGACACAAGTCTTATGTCTATAGCTCTAATGGAGGCAGTGACAAACTCACTTAAATAACCCAATAGTATTTATCACACCCACAAGGCAAACCATGATGTCCCTTACATATACATTGATAGAGCCATACAATCACAAACAGAGTCAACGATATATCAAGATACTTTCTTACATATGGAAACAGACTCGCTCATAGGGACAGAGACACTCATTCATATATCTAGTAAAGAACTGAGACTACCAAGTCACCCATACAGAGTAGTAGTCCTTGAAACATGTCTCAGGCCTGGTATAGTTGAGTCTGTGCATCTAGTTCTACTGCTTGGCCGACTTGGCATCTAAAACCCTTTCACATGCCTTAACCTGCTGTTCCACCACATAAAACTGACCTCTAAGGTATGCTGTAGCTAGGCTATTTGGTATGCTAGTTATACAACACATTCTTATGTATTTAAGTGCAGAATTGTATAAAATAGTAATATAATCATATATCTATGATAGTTCATCAATGGTTTTAGATGGTTTAATTATAGAACATTAAAATTGTATTTTCTTTTCTTTTCATATATCTGATTCTTATCAAACAGAAAAATTAAGATGTTAAGAAAGGAACGGAGAAGAGAAGCACAAAAAAAAACCAGTAATACTTTTAAAAAAACTCAGAAGAAAAAAGAGGATAATAGACAGAATGTTCTACAATAAAAACAATCTTCTAGTAAGAGAACTAAGCAGTTTCTTAAAAAAAAATAGAAAGAAAAATGAAAAATATGGAAAATGATGTCAACAAAAAGAAAAGTTTACCAACAGCTCAGAGACGAAAAGCAGTAATTAATGTTCAAAGTAGAAACTTTTAAAAAACATGTCATCTAACAGCGAGGCAGAAACAGCACAAAGAGATAAGAATAATGTTTAGAAATATGGTAATACAAAATTTGGTAAGAAATATAAAACAGTATAAGCGAAGATTAGCAGCTTATAAACTAAAACAACACTAGAAACTGGCAGAGGCGGAGACAGAGACGTGCTGAGATGTGCTGACGTTACGCGCCGGAATCGCAAAGCTACTGAACACTGGTGTACTGAGGTTCTGGGCTCCGCAACCCAGCCCCCGGCCTGATTTTCTTGACTGCATTGGGGTGCGGGATATGGCGCAGTTGAGCCAGAACCAGCCAGAACCAGACCCGAGTTTCGTGAGGCTTGGGAGTTTTGGAGTGCAGGTGTAGGTGGCAGGAGGTGATGTCTTAGAGCCGCAGTCTTCTCCAGTAGGTGAGGAAACTGCTGGCATCTGGCCAGTGCGGCTTGCTCCTACGGGGGAGTCTGCACACCATACGCTACACACCACAAGTAGCACTATCTTTTGGTGAAGGTTTGGAGCCCTGGTGTATTCTGGACAAACAATTGCATACCCATATACTCACTAACACAGCCTGAAAGCAGTCCAACCACTCCCTTAGATAGAGGTTTAAACAACCAGTGAGTCACTTGGGGCCATATTATCAAGAACGGCGCAAACATTATCGTCGCTTTAGCGGCAGGAAACTGCCGCTAAAGCAGCGATAAGGGGCTTGATAATATGCCCTAGAGAATTCCAATAGAAGCCCAGTTCTGGTGTCAAGGACATCAAACCTGGGCTTCTATTGGAATTCTGTAGGGCATATTATCAAGCCCCTTATCGCCGCTTTAGCGGCAGTTTCCTGCCGCTAAAGCGGCGATAATGTTTGCGCCGTTCTTGATAATATGGCCCTAAGTATGATAGTCGTATAGCAACATACTTCCTTAAATATGGAAAGAAACACCCAAATAGGAACTGAATCACTCATTTAGATATCTAGTGAGGCACTAACACTCTTCCAGTTTCTAAAGTCAATTTAGCCTACTATTAAACTGCATTATCTGGTTCTGCAGAAGGAAGTCTTAGACATGTTTGAAGAGGTAACACTAAGAAATCACCCATATAGAAAACTGCTGCTTCAAACATGCCTCAGACCTGCTTCTGCAGAACCAGTGTGTCCAGTGTAATAGTAGGCCAATTTGTCTTTAGAAACTAATTGCAAAGCCTTAAACTCCTCTTCTATTTCATAGAACTCACCCCCAAGGTAGGCAGTACCTACGGCATAGGCAGTGACCTATCTATTTAAAAACTTACACATATGGTTTAAACTTCAGTCACTGACAACTGCACTTACAGACACCTATGTCCAGTTATACATCCAGTCTGACAGTTAGATTGCAACTCACATACTTATATGCAAAAGGATAGAACCACTAATACATCCAGCCACTCACTTACAGTAGCTGCTAAACATTCATTAAGGTATACAGTTACATCATATGTATCGAGATCTACTGGGGTCAGTTTGTAAACACACACTTGCACACCTGTATGCTCACTAACACAGCTTGAAAGTACTCCATGCACCCCCTTAGATACAGATTTAGAGTGCCATAGAGTCACTAAGAGTGATAGTCATATAGCAACATACTTCCTTAAATATGCAAAGAAACATCCAAATAGGAACTGAGACACTCATTTAGATTTCTGAGACATGTTTGAAGGAGCAGTTTTCTATCTGGTTGATTTCTTAGTGTTACCTCTTCTAACATGTCTCAGACTTGCTTCTGCAGAATCAGTGTAGGCAGTTTAATAGTAGGCTAAATTGACTTTAGAAACTGGTTGCCAAGCTTTAAACTCCTGTTCTATTATGTTTACATCACTCATAAGGTATGTAGTAGGTAGCCCATAGGCAATAGGTTATATTGAATCTGAGTCACTGAAAAGTGGACTACAGACTCATATTCTCATTTATACATTCACTCTAACCCATTACAACTCACATACCTATCTGCAAATTGACAGGAATACTAACTCACCCATTCACATACTGAAAATAACAGATAACAAATCATTCACATATAAAGATGCATCAGATGTATCTACCACATGTACTCATTTAGCTATATAGGAAGTGATACAATCTTCTACTCACCGATATAACCAAGTAGATGCTCAGTTATTCTTGCACACAATCACCTACAAGAATTTAATACTGCTTTCTCTTAGTTCTGACAACTGTTTCTTACACTTCCATACCGCTAGGAACACATCAACTCAATCATATATTCAGGCACTCACACACCCACTCACTCTCCCATATTGGTACTTACATAACCAATCACTTACCAATACAGACAGATATGCACCCACTCACTTACACATGCAGTTAGTAATGCATGCACTCACTCACCCATGCAGTCAAACACACAGATAGTCAACCACTCATAAAGACACTAATACATCCACTCAGCCATCCATACAGGTACTTACATACCCACTTCACCACTCATAAAGCGACTCACATAGTCACTCACTTACACATTCAATTTCTCACACACCACTCACACACCCATACAGGTACAAATACACCCACTTGCTCAAACATACAGACACTCACACAGTAGGTATTCACACATTTAGTTACTTACATGCCCATTCACTCATATAACAACTGATTCCACTCTCTCACTTACAATACTCATACTTAGTTACTCATCTATACAGCTACTCATGTACCCTCTTACTAATCCATATAGCCATTAATGCTTCCAATTACTCTTGCATGCAGCAACTCACACACCTTTTCAATCATCTATACTGAAATTCATACACCAGTTTAGTCACTAAATCAGTTACTCAAATACTGTAAAGGGCGAAGTAAATGTTCTTGAGGAGCAGTGCCGTCAAGAGGCCCACCTCCTGGCAGCTCCAATTCTGACTGAGTTACCACATAGGATCAGCGTGGCAAGATGAGGGGAAAGGAATTAGCGAGGGTCCTGTGGGGAGTGAGACCTGGAACAAATGATCCTATAGGTTACTGGGTGTGACGTAATTGACTATCTCAATACAATATAATAATCTCAATACAATATAATAACGATGTAGTACAATATAGAAGTATTTCTGTAATGTTTTACCTGATAATAAAGGTGAAACAACGTTGGCGTATACTGTGTCTAATCTCTATTACTCTCTTTTCTCTTGCACATATTCAAGTCCATATGCCTCTTGCATTGAGAGCTGCCAAACGAATTACTCTGATAGACACAGAGCGCCCAAGTTCCTTTTGTAGAAGAGCTTAAACTGAAGAAATTCAATCTATTGCGGTAATAACTCAGGTAAGTGTGTACAGATGCTTTTATATTCACAAATCTTCCAACCTTATGAAAGTGAACCAATCCTTAAATATTGTCAGCAATATTCAGAGCGTAATTGCTGCAGCAGTTAGTCACAGACGTCAAGACTCAACAAAAGCTATTCAGCCTGATGCAGTTGAACAGTTCTGTGAATGCGTGAACCTACCTGTCAACAGCATTATCGAGGAAACACAGTTGAGAAATCCGACCTGGGCTTATGCTGAAGAGGAACTGGGAAACGAAGAGCTCCTGCGACGATCTATGAGAACTCCGAACTGGGCGTCGGCTGAAGAGGAACCGAGAAATGTAGAACTCCTGCAGCCATCTCCGTTATGGCCATAATCTGCACTTGACTGCAGGGTGTAGCCGTATTTATACTAAGCAGGACGGTCTTGACGTTGTGACATTCTCACGTGGTACGAAACAAAAATGGACTCAGCTAAAAAGAACATTGCAAAACCAAAGGGGATGATGGACGGAGTGTTGAACATTGCAAGCACTCACCCCCAGTCAACTGATCTGGGTTTAATCCATCATCATTCTTTAGCTCACTCCGCCACCCCAGTTCAGACATGGCCATATGCAAATCAGTCTGACCCTGTGCCTCATGGGAAAAGTCCAGCCCGAACTGCCTAGCCATGTCTTCCCTAGACCGGAAACAAGCATCCTGGGACCGGTTTCGGGCTCACAGCCCTCATCAGCCAGGCTATCTTGAATCCAGTGGCAAAGTGAGCAAGGGACCCACGTCTGGGCATACCCTGGCAACTTAGGGCGGACATTGCAAAACCGAAGGGGATGATGGACGGAGTGTTGAACATTGCAAGCACTCACCCCCAGTCAACTGATCTGGGTTTAATCCATCATCATTCTTTAGCTCACTCCGCCACCCCAGTTCAGACATGGCCATATGCAAATCAGTCTGACCCTGTGCCTCATGGGAACAGTCCAGCCCGAACTGCCTAGCCATGTCTTCCCTAGACCGGAAACAAGCATCCTGGGACCGGTTTCGGGCTCACAGCCCTCATCATTGCTATGTTCGCCCTAAGTTGGCAGGGTATGCCCAGACGTGGGTCCCTTGCTCACTTTGCCACTGGATTCAAGATAGCCTGGCTGATGACGTCTGTAAGCCAGAAACCGGTCCCAGGATGCTTGTTTCCGGTCCAGGGAAGACATGGCTTGGCAGTTCGGGCTGGACTGTTCCCATGAGGCACAGGATCAGACTGATTTGCATATGGCCATGTCTGAACTGGGGTGGCGGAGTGAGCTAAAGAATGATGATGGATTAAACCCAGATCAGTTGACTGGGGTGAGTGCTTGCAATGTTCAACACTCCGTCCATCATCCCCTTTGGTTTTGCTATGTTCGCCCTAGTTGGCAAGGTATGCTCAGGCGTGGGTCCCTTGCTCACTTTGCCACTGGATTCAAGATAGCCTGGCTGATGATGGCTGTAAGCCAGAAACCGGTCCCAGGATGCTTGTTTCCGGTCCAGGGAAGACATGGCTTGGCAGTTCGGGCTGGACTGTTCCCATGAGGCACAGGGTCAGACTGATTTGCATATGGGCATGTCTGAACTGGGGTGGCGGAGTGAGCTAAAGAATGATGATGGATTAAACCCAGATCAGTTGACTGGGCGTGAGAGCTTGCAATGTTCAACACTCCGTCCATCATCCCCTTTGGTTTTGCTATGTTCGCCCTAAGTTGGCAGGGTATGCCCAGACGTGGGTCTCTTGCTCACTTTGCCACTGGATTCAAGATAGCCTGGCTGATGACGGCTGTAAGCCAGAAACCGGTCCCAGGATGCTTGTTTCCGGTCCAGGGAAGACATGGCTTGGCAGTTCGGGCTGGACTGTTCCCATGAGGCACAGGGTCAGACTGATTTGCATATGGCCATGTCTGAACTGGGGTGGCGGAGTGAGCTAAAGAATGAGGATGGATTAAACCCAGATCAGTTGACTGGGGGTGAGTGCTTGCAATGTTCAACACTCTGTCCATCATCCCCTTTGGTTTTGCTATGTTCGCCCTAAGTTGGCAGGGTATGCCCAGACATGGGTCCCTTGCTCACTTTGCCACTGGATTCAAGATAGCCTGGCTGATGACGGCTGTAAGCCAGAAACCGGTCCCAGGATGCTTGTTTCCGGTCCAGGGAAGACATGGCTTGGCATTTCGGGCTGGACTGTTCCCATGAGGCACAGGGTCAGACTGATTTGCATATGGCCATGTCTGAACTGGGGTGGCGGAGTGAGCTAAAGAATGATGATGGATTAAACCCAGATCAGTTGACTGGGGGTGAGTGCTTGCAATGTTCAACACTCCGCCCATCATCCCCTTTGGTTTTGCTCAGCTAAAAAGAAAACATGAAAAGTAAGCGCGAGTTGTACACTAACACGCTTTACTGACATGGACCCTGTGACTGCACATACAATGTAAGTAAGGCGCGAGTTACAGCACTTGCACGTTTATCTTACCTGAATATCAAAATTGTTTTTAGTGCCAGCATAAACCACTGCCAGCACCTGCTTCTTTTTAATGCCAGTATAAACCACTGTCAGCATCTAATTGTCAAAACTGTTTTCAGTGCTAGTGTTCTTTGGGTCCAGCACCTGACTGCCAATACAGTTTGTAATGTTAGCATAAACCACCTAATCAAACATCCACTTGTTCCATGGCAGTAAGACCCATACTGTTTGTAGTGCCAGCATAACAGAGCGTCCACTTGTTCTATGGTTCTTTTGTTGGATGGCAGCAGTGTGACTCAGGGTGACCCACACATGAGAGTAGACATGAGTATAGACCATGAAATATACCCACTTATTTACCCATGCATCAAATACATACTCTTTGACTCACCCATATACCCACACTTGCACCCACTCACTGAAACAGTCACTTACACAGCTACTCACTCACCCATTGAATTACTCTGACATTTACTCACTCACTCATGCACCTACTCACACACTCTGGTATTCACCCATTCAGGCACTGATGCAGCATTCACTCATCCGTTTACCCACTTATGCACTTGTCATAAATCATAAAAACACTGAAACACCCACTTATTCCCTCATAAAGGAACTCAACATCCATTCACTTACTCATACACATACTTATGCATCCTCTCAATCATATATATACTTACTCTCACAGTGAGTCACTCACCCATACAACAAAATCGGTATCCTGTTACACCTCCATACAACTATTCACACATACACTCAATGTCATACATAGTCAATTATTTTAACACTAACTTACACACCAAAACATAGAACAAGATGTTTTCACAGTATTACAAACATACACATAACATGAAATATTTCCTTCTCAAACCAGAATAGGTGTTTCTAGAAGAACCATTTTTTTAACTGTTTTGGGATTTTATGTATTTTCTAACTATTTTGTGTTTATTTGTGTTTTTTTAAAAGCTTTCTTAAAAAAATTTCAAAACATTCTGCCTTGTGATGACACAGGAAACTTGCAGCAGGAACTGGAAAAAAAATAACACTTATGAGCTTCATAATGGCAGAGATGGACTGTTCTCCCACACACAAAATACTATGGTATTTTCGACAATGCACACAGGCATCAGCCAACTCAGGAAATGTAAGGTGCTGTTCAGAGTGAGCACTTGTCCAGATGAAGTGCTTGGTTGTGCTGAATCTCCACAAGCAGTTTGCAGTCTTTTCTCCCTTTCACTTTCTTCTCGTGCAAGACGGGTTGAGTGCATTGTTCGTAGGTGCTTCATCATTGAAAATGTCCCACATGAGTATTTTCGCTCTGTCCCTCTAGATAGAAATTTCTTGCACAGGGAATAAGTGACCTTCCTGGCATTCACCTTCTTTTCACCTTTGGGAATAGTAAAGAAGGCCCACATAATACTCTATTTTCTTGCCTTTACTGGCTCTGCCTCTTCTTGAAGACTTTCCCTCTCTTCTTGGCTGTCTGCTCCGCCAGATGCCATCTTCAATTCAAAAAAAGTAAATGTAAACACCAAGAAAAACAAGCAATTGTCAGAGACAATACAAAAGGTGTCAAGCTCAAAAGCCACTCCCAAAAGAAGAAAAAAGGGGTGGGATTTTCCTTCTTTAAGCATAGAAAGTGCTTTAACCAATGAAATGCTTAGTTTCTATGTCACATGGGGTCGCAACGGCGTGATCTCGCACAAGTGTATTAAAACCATCTTCAAATTGTGGTTTCTTAATAATTAAAGTAGTTTTTTTTAACAAGCCTCTTACTGTAAAAAAAAACATATAAACTGTAAACGTACATATTTAATACTGCTAAAAAACACTCCAGAGTCACGTCCCCGGCGCGAATCCAGAAATATGTGCCGGCAAGGTTCGCAACAGGGTTGCGGCTCCATAAAAATGAGTAAAAAAAAACTTTTAAATAGTTATACTGTATAATCAAATTTCTTTCAGGACTTTGTGACTAAGGGCCTGATTACGAGTTTGGCGGTGAACCCGTGGTGGTGCTCTCTGTACCGCCAGAATAGTGGTGATATTACAAATATGGCGGTGGGACTGCCACAGGACTGCTGCAACCACCGGGGATCATGGATTCTGCGATGGTGGCGCGGTGGTCAGAGGCCCGAATATGCTTGGCAGGACTGCTGT
Source organism: Calotriton arnoldi (assembly GCA_963921515.1). NCBI lineage: Eukaryota > Metazoa > Chordata > Amphibia > Caudata > Salamandridae > Calotriton > Calotriton arnoldi. The sequence goes on along the minus strand of CAWUFW010003175.1, from coordinate 501,192 downwards.
GGCACATCCGAGCATATTAGTAGTTTCCTGACCACCTCACTTTCAATGGCGGTGAGTCCCCCTTTTAAAGTGCAGTGGTGAGGAAACTTAGGGGGCCTCACAGGGCTCTCTGTTGCCTCAGGGCCATGGGATGCTTGCAGTGGGCACATGGTGCCCCCCTTGTCTGCATGCAACCCCTTTCCTGCACAGCATGGGCTTTACAGTCCATGCCGAGCAGGAACAGGCTTTAACATTCCCATTGCAGTGCCATTTTAATAGGCACCATCGTGGGAACACCAAAGGACTATCTGCCAGAACAGGAGAAAACTCCCAATCTGGCGGATGATATGACTACGAGTTTGGTGTTCATGGAGCAGGGAGCAGGCGTGGCAGCCTGCTCCAAGACCACCAAACTCGTAATCAGGTCCTAAGCCACTGAACATTAAAAAAATCTATATATGTGTTTTACACTACCAACACTACTCCGGTGCACGTCTCCATCGCGGATCCAAAAATAATTGATGTCACAGTGTGGGATGTGGTCACAACTCCCTAAAACTACTAAAAACATTAAAAAAATTTTTTTACCTCTATAGTAATATTATTTTTAGGACTTTATTAGTAAACCATTTCCTTCAAACTGTACATTTAAAGTGTCTATATATCTATTTTAAAGTGCTAAAAGTATGCTGGGTTTGCGTACCCAGTGCAACAGACCAGACCTGTGCACAACTCTAACTGTTTACCAAATCAAAACCTGAGTAAAAGTTTAAACAACATATTATAATACACACCTCACAAACTAGGAGTGCTCAAAACTTTTGTGCATAAAAAAATTAAATTCCAGTTCCAAGCCTATAGTTCATAAAACCCGTCCTGTTTCCCTACTCATGTGAACCCCTTTGAAAGATGAACTTGACAATTTGGGAAAATCAAGAGATCATTGAAAACGTTGAAAAATTAAAATGACTAGCCCCTATTGTAATAGCAGCAAAAAAGGAGGGGATAAAATCCTGTTGTGTGTCAATCTAAGGGATTTACACTCCAACATATGGGTGACAGACATCCCCTTCCCAAAATGAATGAATGAATGAGATGATTAGCTTAATACATAATGTCAGATATTTTAGTTTTCCTGATCTTTTATCTGCATACTACCAGGTTGCACTTCACCCAGATTCAGCATCTCTTACATCCTTCATTACTCCTTTTGATACATACAGATTCTATAGAATGCCCTTTTGATTAGCATCTACGTAGGAATCGCAGCACACATTCTACAGAGACTACAGACCATACAGAATGCCGCAGCCAGATTGATCCTCGGCCTTCTCCGATAAACCCACATCACATCCCACCTCAGAAAACTCCACTGGCTCCCCGTATAGAAGAGATGCCAATTCAAGCTGCTGACCCATGCAAACAAGGCTCTACACAACTAAGGACTCACCTGCATTAAGCACTACCTGAACTTCCACCAACTATCGAGAAGACTACACTGTGCCCCCGTTCACTTGCCCATACTCCCCGCATCTACCAAAGCAGAAGTGGAGGATGCTCCTCCTACATTGCACCAAAGACCTGGAACAGCCTCCCCATGCACCTCTGGACCATCACCTCACTTTTGGAATTCCGAATGGCCCTCAAGACCTGGCTGTTCAAATAGCCTCCCGGGCCTGCAAGCACCTGGATATCCTATCGGGGGATTAGCCGCTCTTTAGAAATCATGATTGATTGATTTTGGAATGTAAGAAATGAATTATCTGTCAATGCTGATGATGATCTGGTTTTGAAATCAGGCAAAATTATAACCCAAGCTGGTTTAAGAGAATGTATTATAAATATTGTTCATGAAGGTCACTTACGAAGAAGTCTGGAAAAAATAAAATCAGAGGAGCGTATTGGCTCCCCTACATGAATTCTATGATAGAGAGCAGGGTAAAAGATAGTTATGCTTGTTCCACTAGTGACAAAACTAGAGTCAACTGCAAATCACCTTTGCCTCCTGTTGTAGTTCCTTCCTAACCATCGAACAAGCTAGGACTTGATATAGTCCCATTAACTTACCTGAAATTGACAACCGATATTTTCTGGCTCTACTTTATTATCATTTGCACTGGGTTTTGGTCAAGCTGGTGAACAACATTAATACAAAATCTTTTATAGAATTTCTTTCTGATACATTTTCCAATTAAGGTATTCCTAGCACTCTTATCACAGACAATGGGGTTCAATTAGTTTAAAAAGAGCTGATATTTTATTTTAAAGATCTATCCATTTGTCCTATCAGAACTCCTCTTCATTGTCCCAAGGCCAAAGGGCTAGTAGAAAGAACCAATAGCATGATAAAAGAATCTTTACAACGAGCTCATGCAGCCAAAAAACCCATTGTGCAATCCTGGAAGGGCTTACTATGGTCTTATCACACTAGTCCCAGTTCTATCTCAGGGTTATCGCCATTTGTATTACTCAGAAGAAGTAAATCTGGTTCCAAACTTACAAAAACTGGTTAAATGTTGGGTAACATCCTTACTGATAGGAAATCGGTGAGTGAAAAAGTTTCTCTCCACAAAAAACAAATATAACGGCTGGTATGACAGGACGTGGGGCACAAAAGACAGAAATTGGAAAAGAGGGCAATGGGTAGTAGAATAATTTCAAAACATTTTCCAAATCAGTCAAAATTAAGAAAGTAATGTGTAATGCAGTTGTCCTTAAGAACGGGTGGATCTGGAGTATGGACAGATTATCTCCATGCCCATTTTGGTTATTCCCTTCCAATTCGCCTTTATCTCAGGAGGAGGCAAATGCGGGAAAATCTACCACAAGCATTGAGGGTGAAAAAGTGTGAGGTAATGGAAGGTTGAGTTTTACCCCTGTATGGGAGAAAGACTTTGTAAGGTATTGAACTCTATTTTTAAAAAATAATATATTCATATTCTGGGTTTTATTTTATTTATACTCTAGAACATTGTTTTACATTGTATTCACCTCATTATTACATCTTATCAATTTGTTCTTTCAACATTTTATATGCATGTACTTGTGTAGTTGCATTTCCCTCTTCCCTTTCTCCTTGTTATGTCTGTGATAATATAATTATTTTCTGTTTGCAAAATTGTCTTTTCTCATAAAAAGGAGAATTATTGTAACTATCCTTTTCCCCTCCTAGTTCTCTTTCCCTCTTCCTTTACCCACCCCAGCATTGCATGTGAATATGGAACACTCCATTAGAGCTCGGTTTAGAATGTTGACATTGTCTAGAGTTGCCTGTCAGGTGCGACTGAAGACACACTTATTCCGTTATAGTACAATTCTGAAGACTTACTTTGGTGGGTCTTCCTCTTTTGAGAAATTACCACAACGTGTCTTCAAAATAAATAACTAAAATGGGCCTGGTTTCTTATTATGTCACCAGTTCCCATTCTTGACCATTTAGTACTCTTTTACTCACTCAACACCATCCCTGACTGGCTCCTGTTGCCGTGTGGTTTGCTGGGACTTCTCTGGTTACCCCGCCTTGGTGTATGGCCACTGAGCATCCTTCTACCCTTGTGGCTTATCTGATTAGTCGTCATTATAATTATAACTTGCATGTCTATCTCTCACATACCCTCAACCATCACACCGACAAGCGCTGCACCCCATACCAAATTAACCAAATGTCATTAGCCATCATGCACAACATGATAACATTTCACATATAGGCTCAAAACAAAGACAACACCTTTCCAACCACGCACCTTACATGTTGTAGTTTGCCATTCATGTGGGTATGCAATTCAGCATCCCACATATGTCAATAAGCGTTATTTCAAAGCAATAAAACAATGCAATAAAATAAATGAAAATGAATGGAGAGATATAATTGAGTGTATTAAGGTGAAATGCTTCTGCGTTAAAAAAATAAACTTTTTCAGTTTCAGAGATTATCTTATTGTCGCAGTGTGTTGCAGAATTTACCTGTAAAATATTTTGATAGCTCGGCTTGGCTCATACTCTTGGTTCAACTGTGGCTCGGCCCTCTCTATAAATATACTGGCCTAACAACATGTATCTTTTGCACTAAGAGGCTCAGGATGAGTAGGGGTTAACACATCACAGTGCTGATAATTAATTACATTTTATATAACATAGTGCAATAATGAACATATTGTTAATGCCACAGTACTGTTCTGTTAGTGTGTTAGAAGGCAGCAAATAATGTTATCCAGAGCAGGATGACATAATTTTGACTCAATATCCTGAACATTCAATAGCCTCTCTTCATAAGTCTATACTTTAACATAATGCCTAAGACTCGAAACAGAACGGAGTTTGTGATTAGAGCTGAAAACATCGTGAGGCGGTCTTCATACAGAGCAGTAAACATCTTTCAGCATAGATCAAGGTCATTTCTTGAGGAGGTTAGTTATATTTGCCTTAAAGCAGCAGTTTTTACATAAAATGTAAGATTTGAGATTGTGAACATGCATTTTTTAGAAGGTCATTGTGAGAAAGTGAATTATTAACTGGGGTGGATTGTAGTGCACCACAAGTAACAATAACAAGGTCACTAAATTGTTAGTTCAGTCGAAGGTTTCAGTAATTTAAAGCTGAGCTCAACCTCTGTTAGCTATAGCACAGAGCAGACTGCCTTAATGTAAGAAAAGGTGAAAAGCATTTAGAATTGTATTGTATTGTGGCATTTATATAGTGTTTACTAACCGCATGTGGATGGCTGAAGCAAATAAAGAAGCAAAACAGTTAAAAAGTCAAAAGCACAACATAATACAGATCCCAGTACAATTTCGAAAAAAAATAATAATTTATTTAACAAAATGTCAGCAAAATAACAAAAATCCAATAGATGGAACCGACGATGTGAGTTTTTAAAGTTTTCAGTTAAAATAGTGCCAAAGAGCGCAAATTCCTAATGGTAGTCAATGGTCGCGGTGGACTTGGACCTACATGTGCTTTAAGGCCAATCATGAGGGATTCTGGGTTGGATACATCACCAGAGTTTGACACAGTTGGAGGATTTATCTTTATGGAAGCTAAAATCCTTCAGCGGAGCAAGGCAGCAGGCTGTGTCTGAAGAGGGCTCCTTGACATCTGTTAGGAGTTGGACAAGGTCCTTGTGAAGTTGTTGGTTTTGGTGGGAAAAGCATGAAAATTCAAATTTCAAATCCCCAGAAGTCCTCTAGCCTCTCCCAGACAAGCTTTTTCCCTTTAGACTTGTTTACAATCTTGGCAGATGGGATACTCTGTCACAAATGTGATGGATATCCTGTCCACCGTATTACAAGTTCTGTAGGATATAATGGACTTGTAACTTGGTGTTCAGGATATCCATCACATTTGTGATGGAGTAACCCTGTCTGCCAAGATCATAATCAGGTTCTTAGTCTCTTTTTATAGCTTAGAATCCTCCAGTGGAGCAAGGTTGCAGGTTGTAGCTGAAGAAGGTTCCACGAGGCCTGATACTATCTCCGCGAGGTCCTGCCAATGAGGATTTGCCATCACGAAAAAGCTCAGAGTGGGAAATACCTGAATCTTCAGCCCAGAGCAATGCACATTGTTCAGTTCAGCTTGGCAGGTTTGTCCCAGTCCTCCCAATGCTTTTAGTCTAAAAAATGTCCAAGTCCCAGGTTTTTCAGGGGTGTTATGTGGAGTACACTTTGACACAACCAAATGTCCCAGGTCCTCAGAAACAACACTTGGGGATTAATACTCACTCCATTGGAGGCAATCAGCAGGGTCCGGGGATGTCCTATTCGTACTGGTCAGCTGGGCTCTTCAGGAAAAAGGCCTCTTGCAGCATGTCTTGACCCTGCAGGTTACACTTGAGGTTTGCTCCCTGACCCTTAGGGTCTACGTCTTTGCCCAGGGTACAAGTGCAAGCAGGTCCAGCCCTTCAGACCTCCTCACAGGTTGAAAACAGCAGGCGTAGTCCTTCATCAGTTCTTCCACAGATCTAGAAAGGGCTGAGAAGTGTGACTAGAAATGCCACATCTATGTGTCTATTGTGTCGATGAGGGTGATTTTTGGCCACTTCCTAACCAATAGGGAAAACGTTCCCAGGGGTAACCATACCTACTTTCGCAGCATTTCCTGTGTGCCCTACTGCAAACAATCCCACAGTACCCCTCAATCACTAATTCCAAAGTAGAGAAACCCTTCTTCCTTCCTGACTGGGATGACAAAAGAGAGGGCTCGTGCAGGTGTGATCTACATCTGTGTGTGACAGGGGAGGCCCTTTTGAAGTAAATAACGTTCCTTGCACTGCTCACCTTGTCTTGCTGCCAGAAAAACAAAAAACCTCCCCACACCCAAGCTTTGTCTCTCCTCTGGGAGCAGTTTTCACACTTCATCAAGGATATTCACCAGGTGGGTGGCAGTTCAAGGCTAATGCAAATGAGCTTCCAGAAGCTCCAAGAAGGAGAAAAGTTAACTTTCTAAAAGTACCTTTTCCTTAATATGTATTAAATATCCGACTTCACCATTGAGGTGAGCTTTTAATAAATATAGCCCTTGAGTTATATTTCTAGCTGGTCCCTAGCCTGAGATAGCAACTTTGATATTTAATATTGCTTTCCTGTGTTTATCTACTGGCCAGTCAGCCTTCCTACAATCAAAAAAGCTTTGGGATGCTAGCCACTGTGAGGCCATGTTGGCTTTACTTTTCTACATGTTCTACTTTTAAATACTCCATGCATGGTGCCTTGCGGGCTAAAAGGCATGCATAGGGGTGGCAATAATATTAAAAAAGGAAGGTCTACTCCTGTAAAAAAGGGTTTATTTGAAAGATTGAATTGAATGGTTAACCAACTGCAGCTGCCAGGCTGCAATGGTAGGACTGCTGTCATGTTTGCCTGGTCACTCAAGTGGGAAGCACAGTAGTGCTGTGGTATGCACCTTTTACCACCCATTTTGTACCACGTAGGCAAGTAACACCCAGACAAGTACCATACAGCTGTTTTTGTGTACTTTACCATGTGGTACTTTACCATAAAGGGAAATTTTTTAGACACTGTGTAGTTGTAGTTATGGCCAGGTTCCCATAGGACAATACTTTACCATGTGGTACTTGACCATAAAGGGACATTTTTTCGACACTGTGTAGTTGTATTTATGGCCAGGTTCCCATAGGACAATACTTTTTTGTTTTGGTAATAACTTTGATGCCATTTGTTAAATCTTCACAAGACTTTCCAAAAAAGAGTTCATCCACCTAAGCTCCATCCTGGCAAGTTTCAAGGTGATCCATCAAGTGTGGGCCAAAAAAAAGTGGGGGTCCCAAATGTTTTTTTCCCCAAGCAATTTTCTGCAGGAAATTTAGAAACAACTATAGCCAAAAAGGCTGAACCGAATTACACCAAATTTGGCAGAAGGCTAGAGTTTTACCCAGAAATCGTGCGTTTGGTAATTTGGTGCAAATCTGTTCAATAGTTTTAGTGAAAGTTAAGGTTCAAAATTGATATATATTTCACAATGCAGAGGATCCACAGACCCAACAGATCAAAAGATAGAATCTTATTTGTTGCCACATCAAAAAAGATGCTTCTGCAGCTATTTTAGGACTCAGGTACTCAATCCCCATTCCTGTACAAAGATTAAATAAAACATATATGGTGCAGGGGAGGGATACCCTGACCCCCTCCACCTAGTGGGGGGGGGTCTCTGAGGGACCTGCCCTGGGGCTAAAAACATAATTTGTTTTACTAGTACCATGGATCCATGGAAGAACTGCGGTACTGTTAAAAAAAAGGCCTTTTTATTTCCAATTCCCTTAGGGGGTGGGCCAGGGCCTGGGGGTTTGCAGCATTAATAAATTAAGTGGAGGAGTGTGTGGCCCCCTCACCAAGTCATTAAAAGGCTCTGGAGACCCTATCCTAGAGGACAATTTCATTATTTTTTGGGTGGGGCTTGTGAACCCTCCCTTAGCCATGATAATACCCTGGGCACCGCATCCCATGTGGCTGATATTTTGGGGAGGGGGTGTAGGGACCCCTTCCCCGATCCATAATATGGCCCTTGGGATCTCGTCCCCCCAGGGCTGAAGCATTTTTTAGTTGTGGAGGGGGTATGGGGCCCCCCTCCCTGAGCCACCCTAGGGCCCCAGTGAACCAATCCGGTGGGCCAGATGGCATACAATGTCCTGGGGACCACTTTCAACTCCCTGGCCACATACTTACAGGCAGGTAACTCAGGATTACATCTGCCAGGTGGGTAGCAGAAACCAAAACTGCTCATGCTGGACAGCAGGAAACCATTGGAGGCGGCTCCAGCTGCACCCGGGATGGGTGCAACCTGGGGAACCGGTGAGGCCGTAGGAGACATGGGCCTCCCCCTGCAACCCTCAATGTTAAAAATCTTGTTTGGCACAGCGTTGGGACTGTGGCACCCAAGTAAATTAAAATAAGAATACTCATAAATAAGAAATAAGAACATTTATGACCAGCTTCTGCATAAGAAGCTAGCGGGCCGCAGGGGCCTCTGGGTTCCACCCACAGCCCCAATAAAAAAGAAAGCTGTGGGTGTACCGGGTGGGACCGGGACACCATAAAAAAAATTAACAAATATTTAAAATCAAAATATAATGATAAATGAGTGTCCGGAGCCGCCCATTTATTATTTACTGCTCCTGCTAAGGAACACCCTATATTGTCCTTCGTGGGCTTATTTATGTATTCTTTTGTTGCATGGTGAAGCCCCAATCAAGGAAGGGACTGCAGTAGACCCCACTAAAAAATAATAAAAAAATTAAACGTATGTTTCCTAGGGTCTATATAACATGATCCCAGGAGCAGTTTTTGATATTTTTAAATATTCCTAGAGCTGGAGCTTTTACTTTTCAGCGAGGGAATGCAGGGCCATTTTGTGGTTTGTTTTATGGCTGTATTATAAAGCTAAGAGGTGTAAAAGAAAGACCCCAACACATCTTTAATGTTGTTTGTACAACACTTTATTTAAATGTTTATTGACAGACAGTTGCCATGATATACTGGCTTTTTGACAATGCCAAAAGACTTGCCTTGTAAATTAATGTAGTCATTCCTTGACATTGCCAATAGGCCTGCCTTTAATATACTGAGGAGCCCTTACATAAAAACTCTAGAAATTAACACAAAAACAAAGGTTAGATTGACAGTTATAGTTAGGGGTAGTAAAAAAACTTAGAAATTCACTGAAAAAAACAAAGGTTAAGATGAATTTAGAGTTAGGTCAAAATGTAATTTACAATATAACATTGTAAACTAATAAAACTGAAATTCATGAGTTCACTGAATTGACTATAACTCATCCCATAAAATAACTATGACTCACACTCTCATGATGCACTGCTTATAAACTCACATATTACATCTCTCACATCATTGTTGACATCTGAAGTCGCAACATTTATGACCACAATGTGCATGGCCGGGCCCAAGTTATAGTTACTTCATCCAATCCAAATGCAAGGAAATCTGTTAGAAAAACAGACATTTAAGGTGAGCAGATTTCATGTCTTGGTGGTGTTGTAGGGTGCTCCATATAATTGAGCTGCACTCTGCCTAAACTTGGATACTACCTAGAGTTCTCTGCTTCCTTTTTTGTATAATGTATGCAGCACTTTAAGCTGGAAAGGGGATAAGAGTATTGCCTTGATATATATACATACACTGGGAACTAGACAGCAGTGTCCCAGTGTGCAGTATTGCCTCTATATATGCACATGCAGTGGGCATTGGACAGCAGTGTCTGAGTGTGCAGAGTTGAAAAATAGCAATAAAATTCAGCAGAAAAATCAGGGTGGTCACGCAAAAAGTAGAATTTTCTTGCAGTCCTATTCAAATAAACCTATTATAATCAATGTAACATGTAAAGTCATAGGGGCATATTACCAAGGGCGTTATCTCCGCTTTAGCGGCACTTTTTGCCGCTAAAGCAGCAATATTTTTATCGCCCTATTAGCAAGCTGTCGCTAACAGCTGTTAGCGACAGCTTTATGGCGAAAGCGACCGTTTTGGTGCCGCTTTGCATGTCAGCGATATATATCGCTAATGACATGCAAAGTAGGCGTTCCCAACTAAAAGCGACTGAAAACAGTCGCAAACACAACTTCCCCTATTAGCAATGCCTGCGAAGCGTTAAAAAATTTGCGCTAACCGCGATTATCGCTGGAATCTAACACCTGCTAAAAACCTGACTTAACCATTATAGACAATGGGAGGTGGATTGTAAGGTTAAGTCCTCACCTGCCTATTAGCAAGCTTTTTATTAGCGCGTTGAATTCATCGCTGAATTTCTCGCGCTATTGCTGGGTTTCGCCGCTATCGCAGGATTTTTTATCGCATTGGAGATAAGCGTTGATAATAACGCGTTATCTCCGCAATGAAATCCAGCGATAGACGGCGATAAAAAAAACAGCGCTAAGCGTGCTTTGCGATAATTATCGCAATTCCTTGGTAATATCCCCCATTATTTTTACATACTTTTTGTTGCTTACTGCTTTGTGAAAATTTAGAGATCAGAGGTTATATCCTGATCCCATTCATAGCGGATCTCAGGCTCCTATTTTTTCAAAGCGCATGTATCAACTTAAAATATCTAAATTATTACGTAAACATAGACAGGCACATATACTAATATTTTATGCAATGTGCTGCAGAAAGAGAACTTGCTGCGCTGGGTTGTGTGAAAGGGAGAGAGCATGTATATGCTCCATATTTACAAAGATAATAAGCAATTCTGCTCTCTCCTTGTGCTGCCTTACACCAACGCAGGCATGACAAGAGTTCATGTGTTATGAGCAGGGTTGTTTTTGTGTGGGAAGGGATGCCTTCTTCCATAAAATCAGTCCTTAGAGGCATAGATCACTTTTTCTCTATCTACTGCAGAATTTAGCACACGTAGAAAGAGGAAGTAACAAGGAGAAATAAAGATATTTCTGATAGAGACTTGTAACCACAGATTCTTCATCTGAGAATATTCCCCAAGCATCAGACTGGATCCACAAGATCCTGAGCAGTTCTTCCGTGCACCGGCAGGTGGTTCCGTTCAGCTCTGCGTCGGTGTCATCTGCATTGGGAGTCATGTCACGTTGCCTACATAGGGGTCACCTTGGAGTGCTGACATCAGTTCCTTTTGTTCCACACCAACAGCACAGATCCAGAGAGCTACCTCTGTCATTTTCTACCTACGTTATGAAACTTTTTGTTGCCATTATTTAGCTTTGCTAGGGCATCACGTCCACTGCTAAACCTTCAGCGTTCAAGCTTTGCAGGGATTGTCACAGGCAGATGTCTGTGTCTGACTCCCACTTGTTTTGGCTCTGGTGCCTGGGATGGTTACACAACCATAAGACCTGTATTGAGAGCAAGTCGATTCCCAAGCAGATGATTAAGCTTCTTGTTGTCATTGTCCCATTCATGTTCCCTTGGATGTTCCATTCCTGGAGCCGTTACTGTGAACTATCGTTTTTCCACTCTAAGACCTACTTGTCAAAGTCAGGCAAGTCAAAAAAGTACAAGAAGTTAAAGCACTCTTCGGCTTCAGCCTTCGACATCACGCTTCCAGGTCCCGCTTCCACACTCCACCTGTAGAGCCAGCGTCAGGGCGTGCTCCACACTATCCTGAGTTTCCCTGAACTGGAGCTATGCCTACCCAACTCAAAGAATTCTATGATGCCATGAACACCATGTTTGGGCCATTGACTCCTTCTGGAGCTCCTTCAAGCCCCACAGAGCCACAATGGGTCCTCGCTGGGTTACCATCAGTGAATTCTCCCTCAATACCAGATGGGCCCTCTGGATTTGCCCAGAGATACAGATCGATGCCACCATGGTGCCTCCACCCACCCTGGCTTCATCCCTTCCAGCAGCATCCCTGGTGCCACCGGCATCATTGATGCTACTGGTCGAAGAGCAGATTATCATCACTGACCTGGTTCTGCCCTGCCACCCATTGATGTCAATGCTGGTCCATCCAGGCATTCCCATCAGCTGGATTTTACACCCCTCTGACCCTTACCTCCCTGAAAGAGGAGATGAGGAAAAATCTGCATGGTCCCCTAGAGGACCCGGATGATGATTACAACTGCTATGAGGATCTGGGCAATGCCAGTGGGCTTGATACCTCCCCAGACTTAGGCAAGATATCCTCTCAGGGTCAGGTTTCAGAAGAAGGTGTGCCTTTTGCCAATGTGATGTGTGGGACGGCGGAGGTTCTCTATCTTCAGCTGCCAGTCATCGAGGTCAAGACTAACGTCTTGACAGATGTGCCTCAACCTGGGGTGGGCTCATCTGAACCCATGCTCTACTTTAATGAAGCCCTCATTGATGCATTCCTGGTGGCCTGGGAGAAACCTTGCACCGAGCTCCTGTGCACTGAATGATTGCCCATCAGCATCCTCCCGCACTGGGAGACCCAGCCTTCCTTTCCTAGTACCCCTCCCTGGAGAACTTGGTGGTGCAGGCCTCCAAAGGGAAGGTCAACCCAAACATGTTCCATAGTACACCACTGGATAGGGAATCCAACAGGCTAGACACCTTTGGTAAGTGTATTTTGTTTTCTACCAGCCTTGCCCAGCTATCGGTGAATACCACATGCCTCTTGGGTCAATATTCCCAGGCATTGTGGTATTCAGTTGCAGAGCAGCTTCTTATTCTGCTCCTGGAAAGCCATACAATCTTCAACTAAGCTCTGTTGCATGGCGGGGATGCAGTGCAATTCACCATCCGGTGCAGACTGGACACCACATACTTCCTGGGTAGAGCCATGGATTTTACGGTGGTGCTGCATTGCCATGCCTGGCTACATTCCAATGGGCTCTCCAGGGGTGTGCAGTCTTCATTGATGACATGGCCTTTGATGGCTCCTGCCTATTTGGCAACAAGGAGATGCAGCGCTTGAATGCTCTTGTGAGAGCAGAGGCGCTGCCTCCTCCCCTGGCCTTTCCCCCTTGACCAAACAGCAGTTCATTTGCCCCTACCGCAGACATGGAAGGGAAGACTTTGGGGCCTTGCAGTACCTGCCATATCCAGTCCAGCAGCCTGCCCAGCTTTTTCAAGGACGGTGCAGGGGAGCCAAGAAAGAATGTGGGAGCCGTTCTAGCATGCTGCCCAGTCCCCAGCACAGCCCAATCTGTATAATGCTTCAGATTGTGCAGAATGGGTATGCCCTACCTTTGCCAAGAACAGCTGTTGGAGGACCATCCCTCCTTGCTTCATCAGGAAGTGCAGACTCTTTTGGCTAAGGGAGCCATTGAGAGGGTGCCCACACCAGAAGCAGGGCATGGTTGTTATTTCCACTACTTTGTGATGTTCAAGAAGGATGGCGGTCCACAACCTATACTAGATCTGCACTCTCTCAACACCTTCCTGATAAAAAAGAAATGCAAGATGCTCACGTTGGCTGATGTCCTGTTTGCCCTGGATCCTGAAGACTGGATGGCAGAGCTGCACATTCAGGATGCATATTTCCACATCCTGATCCTGCCAGCCCACAGGCCTTACCTGGGGTTTACAGTGGGCCACAAGTACTTCCAGTTCCTCTTTGGCCTCACCAGTGCCTCTCAGGTGTTCACAAAAGTGATGGAGGCGGTTGCAACCCATCTGTGGAGTTTGGGGGTTTCAGTCTTCCACTACCTTGATGACTGGCAGCTGAAGGCGGACTTGCCCCGCAGTTGTCACCCACCTCTGGACAATGGTGGAAATTCTGCATTTGGTGGGGTTCATCAGCATGCCAAAGTCACACCTGACTCCCTCTCAGAGACTCCGTTTGATAAGAGCCGTTATGGACACAAAACAGTTCCGTGCCTATCCTCCAGAGTGACGAGTCAGGATTTGAGCTTGATGTTCCGGCTTCTATCCCGGATTTCAGTGAGACTGACTCTGAGGCTGCTGGGTCTCATGGCCCCTTGCATCCTGCTGGTACAACACGCCCAATGGCATATGCAGTCACTGCAATGGGACCTGAAGTCCCAATGAACGGAGCATCAGGGGAATTTTTCTGACCTGGTCCAGCTATCAGAGGGAACTGCAAAAGATCCGCAGTGGTGTGACTGGCAAACTACAATTGGGTAAGCAGCAGACCCCTCTCCCTTCCAAAAGTAGACCTCACTGTGGTGACAGATGCATTACTCCTGGGTTGAGGTGGCCATCTGGGAGAGGTGGAGGTCAGTGGACTGGTCTTCAACTGAATCTAAGCTCCACATCAACTTGCTGGAGTTGAGAAATATTCACTTGGCATTGAAAGCCTTCCTTCCTTCCATCAAAAGAAGGCTTGTTCAGGTATTCACAGACAACACCACCGCCATATGGTACTGCAACAAACAGGGCACGGCGGGGTAATGGATCATGTGCCGTGAGGCTCTGCGCCTCTGGACTTGGTTTCAACATGAGGACATTTTCCTGGTCTTACAACAGGGTGGGTGAACTGAGCAGTCGATGTCTTATGGATCGCGAATGGCATCTACATATGGAGGTGGTGCAAGGTCTCTTACGAGACTTGGGAGAACCTTGCTTAGATCTATTCTGCATTGCTGAGAACACCCCATGTCAGCACTTATGTATGCTGGAGTTTCCAAAACTCTGGACTCCTGTACACCTTTCCCCTATACCACTCCTGCCCAGAGTTGTCAAGAAGATCAGGACCGATCAGGCTCAAGTGATCCTAGTGGCTCCAGATTGGGCATGGAGAATATGGTATCCAGAACTCCTGAGCATGAGCATTTGTCCTCTGGTTAATCTGGCCCTTAAAGAGGATCTCCTGTCACAACAACAGAGCAGGATCCTGCACCTGCGAACACTCCTTCTTCATTCATTGAGATTGAACAGCAACAGTTGAGGGTTTTCGATCTTCCTCTCAAAGTTTATAATATCGTCTTGGCAGCCAGGTGTCCTTCCACTAAGACTGTGTAAGCCTGGTGTTGGGTTAAGTTTGTGGGCTGGTGTTCCTCACACTATGCGGACCCACTTTCTGCACCTCTTGCTGAATATCTGCTGTTTGTACTTTATTAAGCCCAACAAGGCCATGCTCTGAGCACTACTGAAGGTTATTTGTCAGCTATCTCAGCTTTCTTGCGGCTGCCAAATCAACCCTTCCTATTTAAGTCACTGATTGTAAGTCACATATTGAAATTTGCCCTTGCCCTGTCTGGCTCTTGTCTCTTCCTGGTGGCCATTACATTGGCTAGGAGGATGAGTAAGCTTCAGGCTCTGTTGGTCAAGCCTCCCTACACCAACTTCTTCCCTGACAAACTGGTCCTTCGGACATATGCCTCTTTTCTTCAGAAGGTGGTGACCCCTTTTTACACTGGGGAGATTATTACTCTGCATGCCTTCCATGCCTTACCTCCTCTGTCAAAGGAGTAGAAACCCTATCGTTTGGACCCTAAAAGAGCTCTATCATTCTATACTGATTGCACCAAAGATCTTTGGGTGGATGATCAGCTATTCATTGGATTCATTGCTGCGAAGAAGGGCAAGGTGTGCAGAAACAAACCATCTCCAGATGGATAGTACTGTGCTACAAAATCAGCTATGCACTGACAAAGAAGCAACTCCACCAGTACCAAAGCTGCCACTACTGCATTAGAAGATGTGGTACCTGTCTGGGACATCTGCCTAGCTGTATATTTAAAGAATGGGTATAACTTGCTGTAGTGAAAGAGCCACTTTTGTAGTTTGGCACCCTATGATGACCTCCAACTACCACCATTTTAATTGATTTTAGTGTGTTATTTTACCCTAGCCTTAATGTAGGATGGTCCTGCATATGCCTGCTTCTCTTCTGTTCTATAATCTTGCTGTCTTTCAATGGGAGCTGTTACGGAGTGGAACAGTCTCGCCAAGAGCAGAGCGTGTGGTATGTGCATTTGAAGGCGTGCAGTTGTGCAGGAATGTGTATTGTATTGTGCATTGGTGAGAATTATGAGTTCTTAATGTCATTCTGTTTTCTGACTTTACCTTGCTTTATGGCAGTGCTTACTATTTATTAGCTTTGACATGCTTTCATGTCATCTTGCTTTTCAATTCCATCTTGCTTTGGGCCTTTCTGTGTGCATGGCCTAACTAACTCCATTTTCTAGACTGAAGCTGTGCTTGCACTTAGTTGCAAAGTGGGGAGGGCATGTTCAACTCCACACTTGTTTTTCACACTTTACCGACTGGAGGGAACCGGATTTTATCAGAGGAATGTGCGTACTCTGTCTCGAAGCCATAGCAGAAGCCTGGCCAGCTGAAGCTTGTGACCTTGGTGCAGACTGGTACAGACTCTGATGAGAAAAAGGGGCGTGGCTTGCTAGGAGCTTCGTCTCACATTGAATAGTATTAAAGAAAAGCACTTGCTGAGCTCACTGGAAGTTCATCGTGGGACAGACGTGTTGCCACGGCTGAGCGGGGGCTTTGTGTCACGGCTGTTCTCCTAGCCCGGCAGATTACCGGACTTCCTTCTGCGAAGTGGGGCAGGATGATGTGCATGCAGTCGGTGAGGTGTCTCTGCTACTAACTGTCTCTTGATTCTTTACTGATTCTTTCTTTTCTTTCTTATTTTCTGATTCTTATATCCATACATATATATTTCTACATATATATTTGCCTTGATTGTGTATCTCAATCGTACTATTGATAGGTTAGAGTCTGCTAGGATTGATGCATTTGGCCTACCGTGTGATGTTATTATAATGTACTAATAAATATATTCCATATGTGTGAATTCGTGTTCTTTTCCCTGTTGTAGGAGGTTGTGTGTGTTTTTCCCTCCTGGCAGGTGATGTGCAAATTATCTCTCACTGGGTAAGTGTTGTAGGTTACCTTAGTCCAAGGGAGAACTGTCTGCAGGATCTGTCCTTTTTGTGAAAAGCAGATTCATTACACTTGCACACCTGCTTTATTACTGAATAAGATATTGTAATCTAATTATTCAATTTTTTCCAGTGTGTCCTACCTTGTACCCTGACCTGCTCCTGTCAGGCTATAATATCTATAAGTGAATGTGTACATATCCTGTCACATATAACAAGGTGCACTACTCAAGCCCTTACGGTGCAGTATGCTGAAAACAACTTTATACAAAAATTCAAATGCTCAACTAATTTAACAATTTCTCCTTTGCCTATTCATGTATAGTGCATCCATATATTCCTTATGGCTGATCAACCAAATGATAAACAAAAAAACAATAACGGGATTAACAATGCTCAATTTTCCAATCAACCTTTCGTTGATATGACATTTATTTAACAATTCACACTTCTTCCATCACATTAAACAAATCATATTTTGTGCTGTGTTCCCAATGCATTTCGGGAATCCCTTCATCAGGGGAACTCTACAATAACAAATAAGACAAAATTTGCAGTTAAAATATGACTCCATTTCATAATTGTATGTCAGAGCTTTCAGGACAAAGACCATTCTTCCAAACACCTGATGCATTCATATAAAGTATTCACACCACTGGAACTAGCAATATTGAACAAAGGAATGCCATTTGTTCCAACATATTCAACCAATGCCATGGAAACAGAGATATCTTTGTTTAAGTTCATGCGGAAACTTCGATTACATTGGTTCTTTCACCATTTAACACAAGACACAGACACAGCAGCACAAACTACAGAGAAAGTGTTTAAACCAAAAAGCACATTTATGCCACCCATTTCCCACAAATCCTTAGATTTGTTCGAACTATTGGTGAAGAAGAATTTGGAAAAGATACATAGGGGCAGATTTACAACTTCTGGCGCATCCCTGCAAATCAGCAGGGATGCGCCAGAATAGTTGCGACACGCAATTCTCTCCTTGCGCCACCACGGAAGCGCCGCATTTACAATGCGGCGCACCGTGGCGCAAGGAAAGGCCGATGCGTGTCGCATCCTGTGGCGCAAGGGCGGCGCATTGCTGGAGTCGTGTCGCAAGCGCGACGCAACTCCAGCAATGCTCGTGGGCCGCCCATACCTAACGTGGTGCGCCACTCCTTACGCCTGCTTGAAGCAGGCGTAAGGATTCGTCGCAGCGGCGTCGGAAAAGTGACTGAGTGAAATCTTGTAGATTTCACTCAGCCACTTTTGCGAGGCGTTCCTGCGCCGAAACGCCCCCTGCTCGGAACGCCCACATGAAACCTGACGCAGGTTTCATGTGGCGCAAGGCACTACTACGTGACGCATCTCCCTAGATGCGTCACGTTGTAAATACCCCGCAGCATGGCGCTGGCTTTACGCCGCCGTTGCGTCACAGAAGTGACGCAACGGCGGCGCTAAAGTGGCGCAAGGGGCTTGTAAATCTGCCCCTTAGTCTGCGCATACCCACAAAAATTTGACAAACAAAGAATTTCAAACATTGCGAAAACTGGCGGAGGATGAGAGTCTAACATTCCAGCCGGCTGATAAGGGTGGAGCCCTAGTGGTTATGAATACATCCTACTATGAGAAAAAGGTGCAGGATCACGTATTTGACGGAGGCACCTATATTCCCTTGGATTCGGATCCAACGGTCACTTTTCAGAATATTTTGAGCGACATTCTTACAAAGGCTTTGGAACTAGGTTGGATTGATGATAACACAAAAAAATTCTTGATATCAGATCATCCACAACGCCCTGATATATACACGCTGCCGAAAATGCATAAAGATCAGCATGACCCACCTTTCTGACCAATTGTAGCAGGATGTGGATCGATACATGAGCCAGTAGGCAAGTATTTAGATCACTTTTTGCAACCACTAGTACAAGCTTGGGTATCATATATCCAAGACACCACGGATTGTTTGAACAAACTGACCAACATACAAGAAGCAATTGATGAGAACACCTAACTGTGTACGATTGATGTAGTGGCACTCTATACATCGATTCTGCACTCAGAAGGTTTAGAGGCAGTGGAATGGATGTTACTTAAGAGTAATTATGAGGAGTTTCAGAACATCTTCTTGCTGGAGCTATTACATTTTAGTTTGTATCACAGTTACTTTTCTTGTAAGGATTGTTTTTTTTTTGCTGCGCACAGGGAAATCGATGGGCTTTTCGGGGGCACCCACGTATGCGAATATCTTTATGGCCAAGTATGAGGACACTTATATTCTACAAGAGGAGTTGTGGAAAGACAATCTCCTAATATATTTAAGATATATTGATGACATCCTACTTTTATGGAAAGGCTCCAGGCAACAATTGGAAAAGTGCATCGACATTTTGAACCAGCATAACCCTCGCATTAAATTTACTCACCAGATAAGTCAGGAATCCATCAACTTCTTGGTCATTCTAATTGAACTGAAACAACGTTGTTTGCACACAAGAGTGTATAAAAAACCGACCAATAGGAATAATGCATTGCATTTCCAAAGTTTTCATCCACCTTCTCTAAAGAATCACCTACCACTATCACAGTTCATTAGGATTAAGAGAATCACATCTGATGTGAACATATGTGATCATCACATTGAAGAAATGTCACAACAATACCGACAGCGAGGTTATCCATCTGAAGTTTTGGAGACTGCAAAACAAAAGGTTCAACATATGCATCGTGATGAATTTTTTAAAAAATCACTGAGACACAGAGAAAAGAGAAGTTTTCAATATAAAATTTTCAACAGCAACTCCAGCAATTAAACGTAGCATATTAAGAAGATGGGAGATAATTGAACAAGAATCAGACTTCAAGGAAGTGTTCACCTCAAAACCCATGTTCGCACACTCGCGATCAAAAACCTGAGAACTTTTTAAAAAAGATCATCTAGCACAGTGGTTACTCAAACTCTGGGTATGCGCAAATGTTTTAACTGTAGTCACTGTGGCAATGTGATTGCAGGGAATACATTTACCCACCCACATACTGGCAAAGTTATCAAATTAAGACACACATCAGATTGCAATTCTAAAATGGTGATTTACGCCATCAAATGTCCATGTGGATTAGTGTATGTTGGCACAACATCGAGAAAGATAAAAATCAGACTCACTGAACACAAAAGCATGATTAGAACA
This sequence comes from Calotriton arnoldi, assembly GCA_963921515.1. Taxonomy (NCBI): domain Eukaryota; kingdom Metazoa; phylum Chordata; class Amphibia; order Caudata; family Salamandridae; genus Calotriton; species Calotriton arnoldi. The sequence goes on along the minus strand of CAWUFW010003175.1, from coordinate 481,254 downwards.
GCCAAAACAAAATCATGCCTATCTGCCCACTGGGTAGAAAAGAAACATACTATACCTCAAATTAGGTTCACAATTTTAGAAAAAATTATCGTAGTACCACATAGAGACACTAATCAGCAGTTGGCGCAAAGGGAAACGTATTGGATAAGGTACTTAAACACCTTGATACCATCTGGTCTAAATGATAAAATAGAAATGGTTTGTTTTCTGTAAAATTGGATGAGGCATTTTGTATTTATGCCGGATGGGTTCTGTATTATTACATTAGGACAAGACATATGTTTTTTAATTAAATTGTCTAATATACTATGGACTTATCGATGACCCTAGGTACTACCACATAGGTATTCACGCTTTTGCACAAAAGACAAATGGCTTGTCTGTCGCTTGATATATTTGACCTTTTTATTATTTTTTGGTCATTTGGTCATATAGAATTGCTTTTTCCAACATATTGGGGTAGGAGATTATTATCATTATTTTGAGCACCTAAGACTGGCACTCGAGGTTCCTTATGTCCTAGACGGTGCGGTATAATCTGTGACATTACATTAAGGAAGAGCGCATATAACCCTTAGGCATTTCATCACAATTACTTTTGAGAGCAAGGTTGACTTTATATACACAACTCACTAGTTTTTGGTGGGTACATTTGCGTTGCGTCTTGATATTGCTAAGATGATCTTCTATGAACATTGTTTATTAATTTCACCCAAGAGAACAAAGTTCATCGGACCAGGAAGTCTGTTCTCACCGGTTGTGGTAGTACGTCACGTACACGCAATGCCTATACGTTAAGGTATAACTCATGACGCGTCGAGTAGGGTATCGAACGTTGGCGTCCGAGGAAGTGAAGATTTGGCAGCAGGCAGTATCTTCAAGATTTGGCAGACAGCATACGGGGGAAGTATTGAGCATTACAGGCTGTGGAACTTCCAGTGATTAGGATTTGTTTCCCCACACCGATTTCCAGATATACGATTACCGCTTGCGTGGCAGTGTTAAATAGAGAACAGAAGACGTACAAGGGATAATGGCTGACAAGTAAGTGGCAGGAAGTAGACTAAGGAAGGCTGGGGGGTGTTAAATTATGGGATAGTTACTCACGTAACTTGTTTCCTTATTTCGATTTGGAAACACACAACTATTTCTACACCACTAGCGGCTTCACGCCCTTTTGAGAAAAATCATAGTAAGTGATGTGTAGCGTGAAACTTGTACGTCTCTTAATTATACAGTTTAACAACGAGGACAGTAATGTAAGGTGTATATTTGTTTGTATTTATAGCAACATTTCCCATATTGGCGGTCAAGGTTTACCAAGGACTGGGTAGGTGTCAGTTTAGTAGACGCTTTTCTGAGTTGGTTATTCACACAATCTAAGGGTGTCGAGTTCACTTGCACTTTAATTAGGTAAACGGTTCAATTAAAAGGCACATGAATTAGTGGCATTATGGAGCACGGTGCATGAGGTAAAGGGTTGGTACTTGTTTGCTGTTTTTGACACATAAAAGGGAAGCATTGCCTTGTGAGCAACAGCATGAATGCATCAGGTGTTTGGAAGAAGGGTCTTTGTCCTGAAAGCTCTGACATACAATTATGCAATGGAGTCATATTTTAACTGCAAATTTTGTCTTATTTGTTATTGTAGAGTTCCCCTGATGAAGGGATTCCCGAAATGCATTGGGAACACGGCACAAAACATGATTTGTTTAATGTGATGGAAGAATTGTGAATTGTTAAATAAATGTCATATCAACGAAAGGTTGATTGGAAAATTGAGCATTGTTAATCCCGTTATTCTTTTTTTGTTTATCATTTGGTTGATCAGCCATAAGGAATATATGGATGCACTATGCATGAATAGGCAAAGGAGAAATTGTTAAAATTAGTTGAACATTTGAATTTTTGTAAAAAGTTGTTTTCAATATACTGCACCGTAAGGGCTTGAGTAGTGCACCTTGTTATTTGTGTACACACTCACTTTTAGACATCTGCCTAGCTGCCATGTGGAAGTCCATCCATACATTCACAAAGAACTACTGCTTGGACAGTCAGGTCGGCCATTCGGTCCGCCCAGACTTTTTGGCCTAAGCCACATCGCAGACCCACCTCCAGGTAGGTATTGCTTGGGCATCTGCTCAAAGATGAGTTCTCTGAGGCTAGATGTCTCCAACAGAAAAACAAGTTACTTACCTTCGGTAACACTTTTTCTGGTAGAGACTCGATTTAAACTTAGATTACTCACTGACCCGCTGATCATCCCGCTCTGCAAACTGGTCTCTTTTTCCAACTAGATCTCTTTAGACACTACACACTGGTCAAAACAGTAGCAGTGTAACGGATGTTAGCGTGTTGGGGTGGTGCCTATATCGGCACTATGAAATCACTACTGATTGCTCAAGATTTTCTGGATGCAGTCTGCCTTCTGGGAAATATTCCAAGGTGAGGAATCTGCTGTTAGATAGATTCTCTACATGAAAAAAGAATTACTAAAGGTAGGTAACCTGTTCCTCTCCTCAATACACCTCTGCCAGGTATGTGCTCCCTTTTGGCACAAACCCAGGTTTACAAATCTTGGTAAATGTAAGTGTGCATCAAAATACATGGGTGGATGCATGGGAATGCCCATACTCCACCCATGTAATGCCTACCCAATGCAAAGTAATGCATGGCAGTGATATGGGCTGAGTTGCGTTACATTATATTTACTAAACCATGCAAAGTCACTCAAAGCCACACACAATGGGTGTGCATGGCTTAGTAAATGCAAAAAAGGATTTTGTGTCAGGGCTATGCTACAAAAGTGATACAACACCAAAGCAAAATCATCGCTAGAGAGACAATTATTGCTATGTGTTTCTGAGCTGTTCAAGCACTAACTCATTGGATGCACTGTAGATATGGTAAAGTTTGGGGAACACAAACACTCAGACCGCCTCAGCTTCTATGCTCCACATTGGACAGCATCATGATATGGTCCCAGTAGGTGCAACATTTGTCCATGCAATGTTTTGAAAAGAACAAGACATATCAGCTGCTTTTTAGTGTTGCTTTTGTAATGTTTCAACCATGCACTCAAAGCCAGAATTTTTTTATTGAGATAATGTCTAATATGGAATGTAGAGTGATAATATTAACTTCGCTTCTTCAATGCATTCTTTCTTTTATAGTTCAAATAATGTATTGAATTTTCATGGTATAAAAAAAAAAACAGTGCCAACAATAGACCTTGCTATGTAGAGCCCTGTGTAATGTATCATAATAGCAAGTGTCAGACAGGTTAACAAACCCAAACCCTTCCCTCCCACCACCCCCTCTCCATTCACCACTGCCTCAGCATTATGGGTTCAGTTTTGGCGGTACTCTAGGTTAGCTCTGCTCAGGAGTTGGTGGCGTGACAGACTCAGGCAAATGTAGTAGGCGTAAGTATCTGGGGCATGTAAGCTCCTGGAATTCTTGCGAAAGCAGGGATATAAAAGGCTGCCATACATCCCTGAAAGCCAAGCCTTGCCCGGCCAGTGTGAGCGTCATCTTTTCCATTCCTAGAATGTGCCATATCCTGAGAAGCCAACTGCAGTGCGTGGTCATCTATGGGGTCCCCCAGTGTGTAAGTATGTTCTGCATGACGGCCCCTAGGGCTAATCCAATCAGTCGCCCTCTTCTAGATTTCAATGGGTATGTAAGTGGGTTTAGAACACCTAAGAGTATGTATGCAGGGAATCTTGGTAATTGGGTGTCTAAGTGTGCGTCAATTTCATCAAGCACTTGAGTCCAGTATTGCTGCAACCACGGGCATTCCCATAGAACATGTACCAGTGTTCCGCGTGGGCCGCAGCCCCGCCAGCAGTCCGTGCTCTGTGTGGGATTGGCCTTGTGTATCTGTGCTGGAGTGTAATACCAATAGGTAGCTACCTCTGTAAGTGTTTCAGTCAGAGCCATATTACTGGCCATGTGCCTGGCTCTATAGTATATTCCTTCCCATTCTTTGCTGCTCAGGGAGCTACCTATGTCTTTCTCCCATCTGTCCCATCCCACGCTGTGTATGTTCTTGTTTCGTGTCTTCAGCAAGACATACAGTTCTGAGATTAGTTTCTTGTCTGAAGACTTGGACAGAAGCCATTTCTCATATTGGGTGAGGTGTCGCTGCACAGTGGACCTGTTTTGTGGCTGTAATGTCGAGTGTCGGAGCTGCAGATATCGCAGTCGCTCTGTCTCAGGAATGCCATAATTAAGCCTGGCCAGAGTTCACGGATTTCTTCTACGCGGAACTCCGCTAAATGCAAAAAAAACTCTGCTGCGCTACACAGAGCTCCGCAAGCGGCAGTGTGCATCGGATAAATGCTGTTCGCAGTGATTTTCAGTGCAAGTGCTTGTCTGCACTGTGCAATCATCGCAAACGGCACCATGACAAGCGCAAGCGGGAGCTGCTTCCTTTCTGTCACTCGAGCGGTAGCTTTCTCAGCGCGAACAGACAGTTTCTCAATGCAAGCGGTCGCAATCATACGCCACTACTCGCAATGAGAAATCTGACCACCTGCGTTGAGAAATCTCACCGGGAGGTTGGTTTTCCACACTTGCGCTAGCCAACTTGATGTTGATGATCGCGAAAGAGGAAAAATCTCCGGGAGGTGGATTTTCCTCGCTCGCGCTCGCCAACTTGACGTTGACAAATGGGGAGTGCGGAAATCTCTGCAAACTCTGCAAGCGGAGCAAGTTCACCAGCCAGACTTAGCCATAATCAGCTTTAATCTGATGGAAGGGAAGCACCCCCTCTTCGTCAAAGAGATGACCCATTGCACGGCACTCCGATCGTCGCCACTGTGCATACCAGGCCTCGCCTGCTCCCGGAGCCATGGGGGAAGGGAATGTTGTCAAGCTGTGTCTTGCGCTAATCTGATCCCAAGTTGCCATTGATGTCTGCATGATAGGGGAAAAATACAGCTTTCATGGTCTGTGTGGTTTCTTTAGGAAGGGGACCTTAGATAGCGGTGTTCCGGTCACTGCCCTATCCTGGAATAGCCAATGTTTCTCTGATTCGGTACGGTTCCATTCCACTAGGTATCTCAATTGCGCTGCCTGATAATACAGTTGGAGATCAGGTACCCTTAATCCTCCATCGCTAGGAGTAAGGAAGCTAATGGCTTTCTTTATCCATGGTTTCCGTCCTTGCCATATAAATTACAAAACCTCTGACTGCATCTTATGGATCATACCAGTGGGCGGCTGCAGGGGTAGGGTCTGAAATATAAATAACATTTTGGGGAGAACCATCCTTTTAATGGCATCCACTCTGCCTAACCATGAAATCTGATGGTGCTTCCAACTTTGGATGTCGGTGCGAATTTGACTGTGGAGGTTGCGATAATTAATGGCGACTGTGGCTTGTGTGGTTGATGCTAACTGAACTCCCAGATAGGAGACGGTGCTGTGTGACCACTGAATGGAATGTTGATTTTTAAATTGTTCCACCTTTTGAGGTGGGAAAGAAAGGCTAAGTGCTACAGATTTCCAGACGTTTACTTTGAACCCTGAGGCCCTTCTAAAGGATTCCAATTCCTCGAGAAAGGCCTCCAGAGATGTGTCTTGTTTGTCGAGCGTCACTAGGACATCGTCTGCATAGAGGCTTATAGTGTGTTGGGCCCCCCCAAACGGTACTCCGATGATATCTGGGTGCGTTCGAACTCTCTAAGCTAGCGGCTCCATGTATAGGGTGAACAGCAAGGATGACAATGGGCATCCCTGCGGCGTGCCCCTATCTTGAGTGGGTCCGACGTGTATCCATTTATCCTTACGGTTGCTGTGGGGAGTCAGTAGCAGTTTAGTATCTGAGTCCTTATCTTTTCCCCTGAGCCAAAATGCATCAGTACCTGTTCGAGATAGGGCCAGTGTACTTTATCAAAGGCTTTTTCAGCATCTACTGCCAATAGCATATAATTGCCCGGTGATCTAGACGCTTTCTCTATGATGTGGAGCACCCGTTTGGTGTTGTCGCTTGTCTGTCTCTGAGGGATAAAGCCCACTTGATCAGTATCGATCAGGGTGGGCATGTGTGTGCTCAGTCTGTGGGCTAATATTCCTGTGAATAGTTTAAAATCCACATTTAGAAGCGAGATGGGTCGGTATGAGCTACAGTGTGTTTGTCTTTCCCTGGTTTGGGGATGACTGTTATTGCAGCCTCTAACATTGATGCCGGGATCGGCCCAGGCTCTGTGAACGTGTTGAAAAGCCATGTCAAGAGAGGTGCCACCACTGGGCAGAATATTTTGTAGAGGTCCTGTGTAAAGCCATCTGGGCCTCGGAATTTTGCCGGTTTTAACCGGTGGATTGCTGAAATAACTTCTTCAATACGGATCTCACCTTCTAATTGTTCGGTTTGCTCCCGGGTCAGTGCGGCTATATGTGCTTCTTGCAGGTATCGTCTGCTCCCTGCACTATCTAGTGTTTGGCTCGAGTAAAGGTGAACATAAAATTCTTGAAAGGCCTTGATTATTTCAGTGTCTTCCGTCACTAAGTCCCCTCCCTGGGTGTGTATCACCAGGGGGCCTTGCTTCTACCTGCTCTCTCGTAGTCTGTGTGCCATCCATTGTCCACACTAGTCTCCCCTGACGTAGAAGGAGTGACGCAATTGGAGGGCTGCGTACTCCCCCGTTCTAAATCTATCACTGCTAGTTGTGAGTACAGTGCCGAGAGTTGACGACAAATTCTGGGGGCCCCTGTCCTCTGGTGTATGCTCTAGCTCTCATATTTGCTGGGAGAGGCCCTCTCTTTTCTCCTTCCAGAGTTTGTTATCCACGGCGGATAATGCAATGAATTCGCTCCATATAACACTTTTGAGTGCCTCCCACAGTAGTGTCGTGCGCACCGCCAGAGTATCGTTACGTGATAAGTAGACCTCAATAGCTCACTGGATTTGCATTACTATCTCCGGATGTTGCAATAGCATGTCTCCTAAGCGCCACCGTCTGGAGGGGCATTCAAGAGGGGGAAGCGACATTGTGGTCACTACTGCAGCATGATCTGAGACTGTTGCTGTAAGTATCTCTGTGTCCAATGCAAGTGTGTGTATGTCTTTAGTGCCTAAAAGGTAGTCTAGCCTGGCATATATCTTGTGTGCATTAGAGTAAAAGGAGTATTCCCTGGCTTGGGGGTGGAATGCCCTCCAAAGGTCCACCAGACCCAGTTCTCTCAATCGAATTTGACCTTCTTTGGACAATCCTCCAGCCTGTCCATGTCGCTGTGCTGACCTGTCTGTGGCGTTGTCGAGCACCAAGTTAAGATCCCCCAGCACTATTTTACGTGCCTCTGTGGCCATAGCCTCTGACAGTGCCATATGGAGGAATTTCTCTTGCCCCTCATTCGGAGCGTACACTGACCCTACAATCAATACCTGGCTCCCCAATGTAAATCAATAAGAGAGGAGCCTCCCTTTGATTTCAGTCTCTTTCTGCTCCACTTTGCCTCTAAAAGCTCTGGATACCAAGATGGCCACCTCAGCGGTTTTGGTAGGGCATGAGGAGAAAAATTGGATGGGAAAGGCACGTGCTCTGAGCCGATGGCAGTCTCTGGCTAGGAGATGAGTTTCTTGCAGAAGACAGATGTCCGACTTTGTGTTTTCCAGGTATTATAATATCACTCTACGCTTTACCGGATTCTTAAGACCCCTCACATTGAGGGTGAGAATTCTAAGAAGGGTGGATTGCATTGTGTTGTGAGGGCCCTCTGTTCTAGGTGCACAGGCTGCCCTTTTCCCTTTCTCCAGGTGGGCCAATCTGACCCTTTAATGTGCCTTGTTGTGTGACTGCATGGCAAATGGAGGCCCTCAAAAACAACCCTGAAAAACCCTATGAAAAAATAAACTGGAAAAACTAACGATGTGTTCAAAGTCAGTCCTACAGCCATTGGTGGCTGCCAAGTAATATACTTGGGGTTCATATGGTGGCCAATCTCATGACGTCTCCCCCGCCCTCCACCCGCCTGCTGTCTCTGTATGGGGGCCACCGCCCCCTCGGTGCACTTAAACATCCTCAGTCTTTGCTAGTGCAGCAAGAATAGACTCTAGTGCCTCCAGTTGTCCTTTCGCTATCTAAGCCTGGTCTGGTTTTTGGGGGCTTCATTTTGGACCTTGTCGTCTCCATCGTGGTTGACGCTCTCCTCGGGTAGGGGACGTGGCCCCCTTGTTACCATTCTTTTCAGGAGGTTCCAGACCTAGTAGCTGGCATGCTACTGAGAGGGATCACAGCTGCTGAAGCTTGCCTCGCCAGCGGAAGATGAGTCTAAAGGGATGGCCCCAGGAATATGCGATATCTCGGTTGCGTAGATGTGCGGTGACTGGGCAAAATTCCCTTTGCTTTTGCAGCGTGAGTGAGGCAAGATCCTGATATAATGTAGGAGTTTGGTCTCTAAACGTAAATTGATGCATTTCTAATGCTTTGCACAGTATTGCTTCTTTCATTTGAAAATCGTGTACACAGACTAGAATGTCCGCAGGGAGAGCCTTGTTGGGGCGGGTTGGGCCCTTTCTGTGTGCCCTGTCTAATTTGAGCTCTGTATCATGAGGGTTGCTAAGCACATGATTAAATAGGTGCCGCAAAAAGCCAAAGATGTACCCTCCCTCTGCTTTTGACGCCACTCCTCAAATTTCTACATTGTTCCTGCGGGATCGATTCTCGAGGTCTTCAGGATGGGATTGTAAGTCTATGTGCTACTCGTGGAGCCGGAGCACCTCCTGTTGGAGTGCCTCCATTTCCTCGTCGCAGCTGTCTCCTTTATCTTCCAGTGCTACAACTCTGTCCCTGAGAGCATCTACATCCTTTCTGGTCTCTTTAATTTCTTGTGTGAGGTCTTTCTTGACTGTCTGTAGATCCTCCCATAGCATCATGAACAGCGACTCTAGAAATGCGCAAGTTACTGGTTCTTCCACTGAGCTGTCCGCCTGTGTGTGGGATGCCTCCACTGCCGTGGGGATGTCCGCCATGCTGCTACCAGTAGGCCGTGTGAGCATTTCTTTGAGGGAGCGATCCTTTTTCACTCGGCTGGTGGACTGTATCGTTCACTGCTCCTCGTAATTTCTTTTGCTGTCTGTTGAGGGCGTCTTCTGGTGTTACCTCTTCCGGCCTGTGCTGTATCCTTCTGTTTGTGTTAGGGGACTGTCTTCTGGGCCCACTCCAGCTCGTGTGGACCGTGTCTGGGTAGAGTGCGGTGTGACATGTTGCATTAATCCTCTGGGCCATCTCCGGCTCTCGATCCAAGGGTCCCTTACTCTGGTCTGCTCCCCAAGCCTGGTTAATTTCTCCTCGACCCACCTCCGTCTTAGCCCTGCTGCATTCTGGTATGTGTAGAACAGGGCTGCCAGACCTCAGTGTCGCACCTTCCCTCCTAAGTGCTGCAGTTGTGACCTTGGGTGGTTTCCTGCTGCCCTCGTCTGCCTGACGGAGTGGAGGATTACCTGGACCTGTTCTATTGTGGCTTGTGGGGCGTTGATTTTATGTGTAATCTTGCCAAGGGCTGTGATGGTGGAGGCCTTGGCCTCACTCCTGGGTGCCTCTGTCGGAGTGTGGGCTCTTGGCTGCATGGGTATCCCTTGGGTTCACTCTCCCCTCGTTGGGCTGATGTGCGATCAGTGTCACAGGTGGGTCTTAACCTTGCACTCTCTCTCCTGGGCTCCTGTCCACCTCCGTTTTCTCAGTCGTGGGGAGTTGAGCTGCTGCTCGGCTCCCTCTACAGCTGCCGAGGCTGCCGAAAGTTGTTCTGTGTAGACCTGGATGTGGACTCGGGCATTACTCCGTAGTGGGCCCTAGTGTATTTCCCCCATGCTGAGTGCAGGCTCCCCGAGCGTGCTCTCCTCTCTTCAAGCCAGTGCGTGCCTGCGGGTTCAGCCAGGCCCTTTATGCTGTACCTCCCCTAGGGCCGTCACCCGCTTTTAATATCACTACTGTGTAGGGCTTCACTGCAGCCTTGTGCCTGCGCTAGCGTCCCAACTTGCTGGCTGCTTTCCGCGTGAGGCCTAGGTGAGGGATTTGGGCGTGGCTCCGCTGGGCCTCCGTTGAGCTGCGAGGGTGCCCTCTCTCCGGCGCTGTCGCCCGCCACTGTGACCGCTGTGGAGTGGGGACGTGCTGTGGCACTGCTCCTACGCTCCCCCTCACCCTTACTGGCCTTTCTTAATCTGGGGCCTGTGTGCGAGGTTCAGGTGTGCAGCTACTGTAGGTCCCTTCCCGCTCCACCATCTATTGCTCCGGTTAGGGTGCCCCCTCTCTGGGGTGTTGCTCGCCACTCTGACTGCAGCAGAGTGGGGTCGTGCTGAGGCCTCGCTCCTTCGCCTGCTTTCACTTTCACCGGCCTTTCTTAACCTGGGGCCTGGGTGCAAGGTTCGGGCATGTAGCTACTGTGGGTCCCTCCTCGCCCCAGCATCAATCGCTTCAGTTCTGCTCCTCACCTCGAGGGAATGTGGGTCCGTGCCTCCAGCACTGTTCATCTGTTCCTGAGGTTCCAGGTGTGGCTCCCAGGACTCGTGCTAGGCCTCGGGGTTTTGCACTCCTGCAGTCAGCCGCCACTACACGTTTCAGCAGGGTCTGCCTCCGTCCCCACAACAGGTTCCGGTTTCTCCGGTGCGTGTCGCTACTGGGCCTCTCTGCTCGGTTTTGGCTCTGGACCACAGACGCTGCCGAGCCGCTGTTCCTGGAGTTGCCTCCCCCGGCCCTCATCTGTGACTGCGGGTGCTGGCCTTCGATGCCTCACGCAGGAGGCCGCCCTCTTTCCTGGGCTGCTTTGCTGGCTTGCTTCGTTTTGGCCAGCTTCGGAGGGACAAACCCACTCGGCCTTTGCATTTACCGGCAGCGCAAGTGTTCCGGGTGGCTTTTCACCCAGGTTGGTGCAGTAGCTTGGCATAGATGTTGCTTTTGGGCCGACAACAGGCAAGAGCGACAAAACAGAGCGTCCTACCTCGCCGCCATCTTGGCCACACCCACCCACTCTTTCTTTTACAAGCATTTTCTTTTTCTGTAAGTTTGGGGTGGCCAATTAGCAAAAATAATCCTAGGTGTTTAAATAAATCAATACATTCAGGCACTGCATTACCAGACAACCAGAAGTGCCTTTCAGCCACTCACTGTTAGCTTTCACATGTCTCATTAAAATATGATTTTACATGGGGCACTTTGTGCCTAAAGCAAAAATACTTCAGAGCTGGTGTGATACCACAAAAACAGAAAACAAATTACAGCAGCAAAATATATGAGAAATTGTCATAGAGAGAAAATGTAGGATTTCATAAAAAAACTTGACAAATTGTCATGAAGTAGAAATGTTTGTTTGGACAGATTACAAGCAACACGCCTGGGGGGAGGGGAGGGAGGGGGGTTAGTTGTGGGAAGGTTAGAATCGAACAACGAACACAAGGACTAACAGAAGTGATCTTTGTGGTTTAACAAAACGTTATTGTGCTGTTACCATGTAAATGGTAGCCGGGACTGGTCATCAGACCATTGAAATGTTTCCTTTTATTTCAATTCTACAACAGGGAGCAATGAGCAACCACAACAAAGAGTTTCACCTATTTCTCTCATTTTTCATTTTTCCTTTTTGCTTTTCAACTATTGTAACTGTATCCAGCATCGCATCATTGTAAGCTTGCTTAAAACCCAATAAAATCTGTTTAAAAAAAAAAAAAAATGAAGTAGAAATGTTTGTTTGCATTAATTTTCCATTCATCCAGTCATTTGAATTGATGCCAGGGAGAGTGGTTACCAGCTGATGTAGTTAGAATGTTGCAGAACTCCCGTCAGTCACATAGTGCCAGGTTTAGGGTGATGCGACTAATGCTGTTGTGGGAGCTGAACCCCAATATTTTGCTGCACCTCAATATTTTACTCACCACAAAGTTTACCTTCCGCAGCTCAGCTCCTGCACCCTTGATCTTGCGATATGTGTCACCATCCTCCTCAACATCAGGTCCACAAATCAACTCAGCAGAGAAATAAAATACCGACTTTGACCACTCAATAACTGAGTTCTAGATCAATGAAAGGTTAAAGGGTTTATTACAAAATCTCAAAATAGGCATTACAAAAAAATATAATACATCCCAATAAACAGCAAAAATCATAATTGCAACAGACAAAATCTCAGGAAGAATAGGGAAATCATCTAAGTTTAAACTGTCAGATTCACACTTCTAGCATCTTGAGGAGAATAGGTTCTCAATAATCGAACATAGTCCTGTGAGGTAAACAAAAGTGTCTTTGGCTCACCTCCAAAACCAAGGATTTTTTATCACATTTTATGCATATGTAATAATTGAGGAAAACCTACAAATTCAGTATAGCATGAATATTGATAACACATATTGGGCCAAATAGAATGATGATCATCACAAAATAATTATAACACTAACCCATTTCTAAAGCAGAGGAAATCTTCGATTACCTTCACAGCAACAGCACAGTCTGGAGATGCACAACACAAATAAAAACTTTCCAACACAGACTCCTACACCAATATACTATCAAACTTGCATCGGAAGTTCCAGCTGAGGTGTTCCTCAGAGTGTTAGGAACACAAAGAAAGTTTCATACCTGTTCTGTAAGGCAAATAACCAATTGTGTTGCAGTGTCCTATGCTCTGCAAAGGAGAGAAGACATGCAGGGGGACATTGATTGGGAGGGGTAATGAGCAGGAGCAAAATGAACAGAACACCAAAACAGTATACATTTTAACAAAAATGTGTCTCTGTAAGAATGTAGCATAACTAAACTACGTGAATAAAGACACTTCTAATATAAAATAATTTCAAATGCAACATTAATAATTCATCAGTTTTGACTCCAATATGACTCCATTCAATATAAAAATCCTTAGTATTAAAAAATAATTTGTCACACAAAATTCCACATTCAATAAAAGCTCTGAACAGTGTGGCACCAGGTGCAAAGGCCAAGGATGTGCCCCTCTGCGTGACAGGCTAAATAAGAGCAACCTTCAGGGATCTTTGTGTGAGAAGCATTATACAGGGGATAATTGCAACACTATGATAGCTCTATTAGTTAATGCAATTGAGGGAGTGATCTGTGATCTGTCTAGTCACTGTTGGACTTGACATCCTTGGTGTTGTTTTCCCCAACTTTTTGCCTTCCTCCTGTTTTTGATGATTCATTTTTGTTGGGACAATGCACTCTTTACCACTGCAAACCAGTGCTAAAGTTCTTGTGCTCTCCTGGGCGGAGCTAATGGAGTTGTACCACACAGAATTCTGCGTAGCAGCCCAAAAACTAGCTGAGGTTCTGCAGAATTCCAAGGGGCGGGCAGGCGGAGCTGCGCAATGCACATGTTCGTGCTACGTTTGTATGTTCCAGTAGCGGCAGGTGGTGCGTTTCTATGCTGGAAACTACGCGCGAATGGCACCACAGGTCTCGCATAGGCATAAACATTTTGTTTTCTGTTCTGTGCATGGTGCCACTGGGCCTGTTTACAATCCACCCTTAATCTTTTCAATCCTTACCCTATCTGTCTCATGCACCCCTCATTTCTCTTTATTGTATCAGTGTATGTCTTTGTGTTTGTGTATTTTATGTTTTAGTAATTTTTGGGCATTTTCCATGACTTTTTTAGTCTTTTGTACTTTGTGTTGGGTTTCCATTTACTTCTTTAGTTTTTCCTTTCTTCCTTCCTTTTACTATTTCTTCTCTCTTTTTTTGCACCCAGCGCCATGGCAGAGCGAGGTGAAAGGGGTGAGAGAAGGAGCGGCAGCGCCAGTGCCTCTTCTAGCTGCCCATCTTGCGATCATAGGTGCCGTCAAGGGGTGCAGCCCATGCCATTTTTTTCAGAGGCGGAGGTGCGAGCACGTGTTTTTTATGTGCAGCACCAGCTCCCCTCCATGCTGGCAGCAGGCAGCTGGCCTGGGAGTGGGTACTCATTGAGGAAGCATCTGCTGCATTGGGGGAACGTGATTCGGTGTGTGTGCAACAACACTCAAGATCAGCACACCCAACAGCAGTTGACACACCGCTGGGCCAATATTATTGACCGTGAGCAGGACCTGCTCGACCTGCTAGGCTTTGAGATTGCAGGGTTTGGTGAGTAAATATTTGCTGTGTTTTTTCTATAGTACAATTTTTTAATAGCATGCTGCTCTCACTCAGAGGTAAATTAAGTTTAAGTTATGAATAATATGTGATCCAGTCTGAGGTAGCCAGGTGCTCGGCGCTACCTAATCGATATCATAGGTGCTCCATTGGGCTGATTATTTAAGAAGCCATGCAGACTCCTCTTCCTGTCACTAAGATAGTGATATCAGTGAGTTAGCATTCTCTGTGACTTTCTTTATGTAGCTTGTGCAGTCCCCATCAATCTCACAGTTGATGTGTAGTATGCATCTATGCATTGAAAAAAAAGGGAGACTGGGTTGGCCCATCAAGGGGATTGAGAAATGCGAATGAGAATCACAGAACATTTGTTGCAATGCATTAGTTCCAAATGTAGTTTAGAAAATGTGGAATACAGCTTAGGATCAGGATGGTCATCTCTATACTCAACAGTAGTACTATAGGCGTTCTGATTTAGAAAAGTACAATGTTAGTGCGTTTGCCTGTCAAAATATTTTTGGGGAGATTATCTGTACCATCACTTTATTATCTTCTTTATTTCTTACATCAGCACCCAAGGACAAGAAGAGGGATAGTTCTGAGGTGGGTTAGGGAGCATGGGATTCCACCACCAGTGTTGTGGCCGATGGTTCTGCTGATCTCAGTAAGTCCTGTAACAATGATTACTATTATTTCCCTAACTTTTACCTCTGCCCACTATTTGACTAATTTTAATTTTGCCTTCTTCACTTTTTTACACTGTCTCCTTTTTTTTCAACTCCTCTATTGAATGTTTGTTAAATTCTTGCTATCCCTGCATAATCCTTTTTTCTATGTTTCATGCTTTTGTAGCCGATTTCCTCCTGTCTGTATTAGTCTGTAGCTTTCATCTACATTGTTTGTAAGCTTTCTCTCTCCCCTCTACATCTTGTGGTACTGTAAGACTAAGAGAACAGATTTTTGATACTTTACTGCCCATTATGAAGATTGCAGGCCCAAGTAAGCTAGTATTATTCACCATATATTTTTGTTGAGAAGGCTTTCTTTTTCTTGCTCATGCTCAAACAGTTAAAACGAAAGCGTGGCCATGGTCATGGTGGACCCCCCCAATGGTGTGCTATAATTAATTTATACAGTATACCAGCAGTTTCCATGTCAGTGCAGCATGGTAGGAAAGTCTGAGGTCCCTTGCATTTCCAAACAACACCATATGTCGTAATTGACCATTATTCCACCCATTTGTTGCACTTCAGTGACTCAGAGTCATCATAGATTTGCTCCTCCATTACAAAATGTTTTTGGTCAGCTTGACTACCTGGCTTTTCTAACATTGTCAACCAACAAAATGCCCAAAGTTATTTATTTTTGATAGAAGATACTGGTAACCGAACCTTAGTGATGTCTTGAAGTTGTATTTAAAAAAAATATATATATAAGTTATCTTGCATCTAAAACGTGTAATGTTTTTTCTAGCTGCACAGACCACCAGTGACTGGCCAGTTCAGTTCTGCAGACACAGAGGCGATTGGAGGGGGTGACCCAGCAGTGGCAGGGACGGGCAGTGGTAAGTCACATTGCTTGCTTATTGACAATTACTATTATATTCACTGTAAGGGCATTGTGACCGAGTTGTGAGCCCCCACTATAGCAGCTACAGTATAGTCGAGTTCCAATGGCCTCTTCTATCTGCAACTCAGCAGACAAAAGCTCATAATGAACGCTAAAAATGATGGGTTGAGGGAAAAGGAAAAGAAGGATGGAAGGTTAAAAAAAGGATGGGTGAAATGGTACATGAGTGAAAGGATGCATGGGTGAGTGAAAGAAGGATGCATGGGTGAGTAAATGGGTGGATGGGTGAAAGGATGGATACTGAATTGATGTATGTATGAATACATAGATAATATGGATGGATGGATAATATGGATGGATTGGAAATTTTGGTGAAACAGAAAGTAAAGCTTAAATGGTGGCTATCAAAGGATGAATAAAAGAATGAAAGGATGATTGAATAATTGCTTGGATGGAGGGAGCTCTTCTGGAGAGGGGCATGCTCACTAGGCCCGGGTGGAGTTTGCATAGTCGCGCTACACAGAACTCCATGCAGTGTCATGAAAATTCTGCAGCGCTATGCGGAGTATTGCGAGTGGGTGGAGTTGCTTGTCACATCTCAAACTTCCTGCTTAGTCACGAGGTATCAGCAACAGTGAAAGTAGTGCTTTTGAATAGAAACCTTGCCCCCTTCCCCGTTATGTTTAAGCATAGAGACGAATCTCTGTGTGGTAACGCCTCTCACCGTAGTTTTCCGGTGGTACCACAACAGCCGATGTCCTGGGGGCGTTCCCCTGTATCATGTGGAAAATCCTGTATTTAAATTGCACCTCAACCTGACTCCGCGCTTGGCTTCAACTATTCCTTTCATCGTATTGGACCACACCCCTGGTTTTTTTCCTCGACTTCCGCATTAAGCTCCAGTCTATTCCCCATGCGGTCTAGTGGTTGGCTTCAGCCTCTTGTTCCAGTTCCTGCTTCCCTCGGCTGGCGTTTTGAGTCGGCTCATTAGAACGCACTTGTACGTCGTTCTCAGACTTCTGAACTAAAGCTTCTCCACGAATATTTTTATTTTTTGGGAAGGAAGATTTGCGACTAACACCGTGCTCCAGTCTTATGTTCAGAAGATTAAAGATCAGTGCATTGGCGAACATGGTTTTTGGCGCGAGGGGATAGTTTCCCTTCTTTTGTTTGGGTGTTTCTGATTGTGAGAAAGCATCTCCAACTAAAAAGACGTGCTATTCGGTTGTGGATTGTTTTCGTTTTCTTCATTCAAAGAACCTTGGGCCCAATTCACAAAAGTAATCTGAGACAAAATCCTAACTTTACGACTATCGGTATTCACAAAAGGCATTTAGCAGTAGTAAAGTTAGGATTCTTAACTTTACTACTCGTAAACTGAGACAAAATCCTAACTTTACGACTTTCGGTATTCACAAAAGGCATTTAGGAGTAGTAAAGTTAGGATTCCTAACTTTACTACTCCTAAATGCCTTTTGTAAATACCAAAAGTCGTAAAGTTAGGATTTTGTCTCAGATTACTTTTGTGAATCGGGCCCCTTGTGAGTAGGAAGAGATTTACATAACATGCATGGTTGATTGAACCTAAGACTTATTAGGGGTGAGTTACAATTTGGTTACTACACAGAGATTATTAGAGGTAGTGGGAGGAACGGGTTAAAGGTGTTAAATCAGTATACTAATAGGTATTTTCTTTCTGTTGTTTTGTTTTTGCTCCCACCCTTTAGACCTTCCTGAAGAAATTGTTAACAGAAAAAATCTTCCTGCAGTGAAGAAGGTTCTATTAGTGAAAATCCACGTGTCGTGGTCCAGTCTCTATATCTCCTTCTACCTTTCAGGGGAATTTGGCCTGATATGGTGTGTAGTATTCTTTATTCACAAACGGGCCATTTCCTTGGAAGGTAGGAGGAACATCTTTGCTCCTGTGGGTTTCCGAGATCATGTTAGTGGCATTTCTTCCTGGCATGGCATTGCTTGCCACACCTGTTAGCGGGACGTTTTACATCATACGTATTGTGAAGTGCATTCTTGTGCCGGAAATCGTGCGCGACCGGCAACACATGGTTTGCATGGGCGCAGCCATTTTGCTTTTGCTCTGTTTATGATGCTGCGGCATACTTTTTGAATCCTCTCTTAATCTATTTAATCCTACCCCTCTGAAACTTATCTACCCCTCATTTTGGATTATTATCTTACCTTGTGCTTTTGTGTTTGTGTATTTTGAGTTTTTACAATTCTTTTATTTTTTGCGTGACTTTTGTCCTTTTTTATTTTTTGCTTTATTTTCTTATTTTATTTCCTTCTATCCTTCTTTTTACTTACTGTTTCTTCTCTTCCCCCCCACCCAGCACCATGCCAAAGCAGGAGAGTGGGAGAGCCAGGCCCCTGTGGACTAACCATAGCACCAGCCGCCTATCTTGCGGTTAGCGGTGCTGTAAAGGGGTGCAGCCCCGTGCCATTTTTTCTGAGGTGGAGGTGGCTGCATTTGTTTTTTATGTGGAGCACCACCTCCCCTCCACTCTGGCAGCAGGCGGCAGGCCTGACAGTGAATACAGCCTCCAGGAGCGTCATCAGCACTAGTAGTTGGTGGGACGAACTGTGCGCTGCAGCTCTGTGGTTCTGTGCACCCAACAGCAGCTTACGCACCAGTGGGCCGACATCCTGGATAGGGAATAGGACCTGTTTGACCTGCTGGGTGTGGAAGTTGCGGGGCTTGGTGAGTAATAATTATTTATTTGTTGTGTTCTATGCTAATATTTTTTCCCAAGTAGCAAGCCTGCTGCATGCTTACACTCAGGTAAGCAAAGTTTATGTTACAAATATTATGTGATCATCATCTAGCCAGGTGCTTGGAGGCGCTACCTAATCCTACTCATTGGCACTCGCTTGGGCTGAATATTTAAGAAGTCATGCAGAGACTCCACTGTCCTGTCACTAAAATAGTGGTAGTTATTAGTATTAGTGATCTAGCATTCTCTCACTTCTTTGTGCTTTTCTTTTTGTAGCTTGTACAGTCCCAAGCCCAGGCAATTTCCCAGAGATGTGTAGTATACATGCATCTATTCATTGAAAAAAATGTAGACTGAGTTGGCCTGTCAAAGGGGGTTGAGACTGAGAGATTGACAATGAGGTGAGAAGCAAAGATCATTTGTTGCAATTTATTAGTAGTTCCAAAATGAAGTTCAGGAAATTTGGAATAGGGTTAGGGTTAGAAAATTAGGAATAGGTCCATGATACTAATAGGATATCTGATTTTAAAAAGTTCAATGTTACTGTATTTGCCTTTCCCTGTCAAAATATTTTTAGGGAGATTATTTACTGTACCACCAATCTTTTTTTGTTTTATTTTGTTTATTTCTTACATCAGCATCCAGGGGCAAGAGGGAAACCATCGAAGCTGGTGAGGGAGCTGGAGGTGCCTCCACGAGTGCCACTGCAGATGGCTCTACTGGCCCCAATAAGTCCTCCTGTTGTTAATATTATTTCCCTAACTATTACCGCTCCATACTTAGAAAAAATATTTCTCACTACTGTGTGCTCTATCTCCAACTCCTCTTCGTTATATCTGTTTCCTAAATTCTCCTTATGCCTGCATTATCCTATCTACTAATTTTATAGATTTCAAGTTTCTGTACCTGAGTTCAAACTGTCTGTATTAGTCTGTCTGTGGCTTAATTTCTTCTGCTATGTCAATAAGCTTCTCTCTCCCCTAATATACCTTGTGGACAGGTGGTACTCTAAGACTCAGAGAACTCATTTTTGGTCAGGTACTCTACTGTGAAGATTGCATACCTGAGTAAGGTATTCTATGCATGTTTGTTTAGAAGGCTTTCTTTTTTGCTTAAACAGCAAAACGAGAGAGTGGCCATGGTCATATTGGACCCCCTAATGTTGTGTATGTATTATTATCATAGTATACCAGCAGTTGATGACAGTGCAGCATAGCTAGAAGTATGAGGAGGACGGCCCATTGCATTTGCCATCCAAGACCATACATCCTTCATTGACCAATTATTGCACCCCTTCATTGCGCTTCAATAACTCAGATTCATCATAGCTCTGCCCCTCCATTACAAAAAGATTTTGGTTGGCTTGACTACCTGGCTTTTCAAACATTGCCAACCAACAAAATGCCCAACATGATGTTTTGATAGAAGATACTGTAACCGAGCTGTAGTGATGTTTTGTGCCTGTATTTTGTTTAAAAAAATAATAATAATAGGGGGGTGTATCTGGCATCTAAAATGTGTAATGATTTTTCTAGCCGCACAGACCCCCAGTGTCGGCGCCAACACTGAGACCGCCAGTGGAGGGGATGCGGCAGTGGTCAACAAAGGGGGAATCCCAGCGGCAGCAGGGAGGGGCAGTGGTAAGTCACATTGCTTGCTTATTGACGATTAGTAATATACTCACTACAAGGGCATTGACTCATGAACATCCTGCTTTAGCAGATGCAGTGGGAGTTGAGTAGTTATGGCCTATTCTATCCACAACATTGCAGACAAAGGTTCATGAATGAACTTTAACAATGATGGATTGATGGGAAAGGGAAAACAGGATGGAAGGAGAAAAGGTGGGTAAAATGTATGTAATATGAGTGAAAGGATGCGTGGGTGAAAAGATGCTTACAAGTGGGTGATAGAACGCATTGGTAGGTGAAGAATGGATGAAAGGGTATATGGGTGAAAGAATGCCTTCCTGAGTGAGTAATAGGATGCCTGCCTGGGTGGGTGAAAGGAATGCTCGGGTGGGTTAAAGGCAAAGCAGGATGGGTGAATTGGTGAAAGGATGAATTGGTGAAATGTTAGTTGGGAGCCATGATTGGATGGATGGATTGGATATATATGGATGGATGGTTTTCTATGGTGAAAGACCGAATGAGAGAATGTAAAGCTTAAATGGTGCATATCAAAGCCAAGGGTGAAGATTAAAAATACTAGAAGAACAATGCAATGATGAATGGATAATTGCTTGACTTTTCCGGATAGGATAGTCAGTGATGAACATGCCAAGCCTTTCTCCCATTCATTAATCCTTTCCCTGTATTGCAGTACATCACCTTTCCCACCGTCTACTTATGGCAGACTGTATGTCCGCACGAATGATTTATTTTATACGTGACGTGTACCATTAATATTATTCATCTGCCTTGTAGTCTGGGTAAAATTGAAAGGCATTTTGGAGAAAAGGAGGGCCATTGGAATAAGATAATTGTCTATTACAGCTGCCCCGGCTGCAGACTTCAGCAAAGTTGGACTACTAACGAGTACAACTAGGGCGTCAGCGGAGCTAGCATACCTCCATTAATTAAATTGGCACAACGAGAGAGAGAATACTTTTACTCTATAGTGCATAATGCTTTCCTTAATAATGAGAGGTATTTTTTCCACACAAAATGTCTGTTTAGTTACTTTTCACTAGGAAATCCTTCAAAAGAAAAAAAATAACAGTTTTTTTAAAATGGTGTGCTGCTGTCTTTATTCTGCCCTAATTCCTTTCAGGCAGTCTGGGGCCGATTCCGATCTCGGTTGGAGGCGCACCCAATAGCATTCGGTCGGGAAAAAAGCCATGCGAAAGCCTGTTTCCCAACCGATCTGTACAGCACACCGAACGAGTAAGTACGATGCGCACAACAGCACAGAATCCGGCCGAGCCGTACTCACCCAAACCAGGTCCTGTTCCCCGACCGAGGCGAATCCGGAAACGCCGGAATCGAGTCGCACGGAAGGAAAAATGCAGCTCCGTCCGGCCGAACGAGTACGATGCGCTTTCCGTACGCGCCCGAACCCGTCGCTACGCACGGCACGTCAAAGCATCCGGGAGAGGCGCACATAAGCTCCGATTCACGCCACAACACGATCCACGGCTACGAGACGAACACGCCAGCGACGAGGACGAGGCGAAGCGACGAGGACGACGCGAAGCAACGAGAAGGACGAACGACACGAACCAACCATGAATCCCTTCGTCCCGATCATACCAATATTCTACATTTACTACCGGAACAGGCATGGACGCGTACGGCGCAGAAGGTAAGCCAGACACCAACCACAAAAAACATACAACACGTACACGACACATCACACACACACAGAGGGATGCAGAATATACTTACACCAGCAACAGCAGCACCATAGGGGCGGGATGCCCATCACCAATGCCACATATGCACACAGGGGCCTGAATGCGCACCACCACCGCTACCCAGGGGGGCAGGATGCCTACCACTACTACCACCCTCACCCAGGGGGCTGGATGCCTACCACTACTACCACCCTTAGCCAGGGGGCTGGATGCCTACCACCACTACCACCCTCACCCAGGGGGGCTGGATGCCTACCACTACTACCACCCTCACCCAGGGGGGCTGGATGCCTACCACTACTACCACCCTCAGCCAGGGGGCTGGATGCCTACCACTACTACCACCCTCACCCAGGGGGCTGGATGCCTACCACTACTACCACCCTCACCCAGGGGGGCTGGATGCCAACCACCACCCTTAGCCAGGGGGGCTGGATGCCTACCACCACTACCACCCTCTCCCAGGGGGGGCTGGATGCCTACCACTACTACCACCCTCTCCCAGGGGGCTGGATGCCTACCACTACTACCACCCCTACCCAGGGGGCAGGATGCCTACCACTACTACCACCCTCACCCAGGGGGGCTGGATGCCTACCACTACTACCACCCTTAGCCAGGGGGCTGGATGCCTACCACTACTACCACCCTCACCCAGGGGGGCTGGATGCCCTACCACCACTACCACCCTCACCCAGGGGGCTGGATGCCTACCACCACTACCACCCTCACCCAGGGGGGCTGGATGCCTACCACTACTACCACCCTCACCCAGGGGGGCTGGATGCCTACCACTACTACCACCCTCACCCAGGGGGCTGGATGCCTACCACTACTACCACCCTTAGCCAGGGGGCTGGATGCCTACCACTACTACCACCCTCACCCAGGGGGCTGGATGCCTACCACTACTACCACCCTCACCCAGGGGGCTGGATGCCTACCACTACTACCACCCTCAGCCAGGGGGCTGGATGCCTACCACTACTACCACCCTCACCCAGGGGGCTGGATGCCTACCACTACTACCACCCTCAGCCAGGGGGGCTGGATGCCAACCACCACCCTTAGCCAGGGGGCTGGATGCCTACCACCACTACCACCTTCACCCAGGGGGCTGGATGCCTACCACTACTACCACCCTCACCCAGGGGGCTGGATGCCTACCACTACTACCACCCCTACCGAGGGGGCAGGATGCCTATCACTACTACCACCCTCACCCAGGGGGGCTGGATGCCTACCACTACTACCACCCTTAGCCAGGGGGGCTGGATGCCTACCACTACTACCACCCTCACCCAGGGGGGCTGGATGCCTACCACCACTACCACCCTCACCCAGGGGGGCTGGATGCCTACCACCACTACCACCCTCACCCAGGGGGCTGGATGCCTACCACTACTACCACCCTCACCCAGGGGGGCTGGATGCCTCACCACTACTACCACCCTCACCCAGGGGGCTGGATGCCTACCACTACTACCACCCTTAGCCAGGGGGCTAGATACCTACCACTACTACCACCCTCACCCAGGGGGGCTGGATGCCTACCACTACTACCACCCTCACCCAGGGGGGCTGGATGCCTACCACTACTACCACCCTCAGCCAGGGGGGGGCTGGATGCCAACCACCACCCTTAGCCAGGGGGGGCTGGATGCCTACCACCACTACCACCCTCACCCAGGGGGGGCTGGATGCCTACCACTACTACCACCCTCACCCAGGGGGGGCTGGATGCCTACCACTACTACCACCCCTACCCAGGGGGGCAGGATGCCTACCACTACTACCACCCTCACCCAGGGGGCTGGATGCCTACCACTACTACCACCCTTAGCCAGGGGGCTGGATGCCTACCACTACTACCACCCTCACCCAGGGGGGCTGGATGCCTACCACCACTACCACCCTCACCCGGGGGGCTGGATGCCTACCACTACTACCACCCTCACCCAGGGGGCTGGATGCCTACCACTACTACCACCCTCACCCAGGGGGGCTGGATGCCTACCACTACTACCACCCTCAGCCAGGGGGGCTGGATGCCAACCACCACCCTTAGCCAGGGGGCTGGATGCCTACCACTACTACCACCCTCACCCAGGGGGGCTGGATGCCTACCACCACCCTTAGCCAGGGGGGCTGGATGCCTACCACTACTACCACCCTCAGCCAGGGGGGCTGGATGCCTACCACTACTACCACCCCCACTCATAGGATGGACAATGCATGACACAACCAGCACACCACAACCTAGGGAATGCAAGAAGAAGACATCCCCCAACACCATGACAAGCGTGTGTAGACTGTGTCAAATGCCTACAACACCGAACATGACTTTGAACATACAATGTGACCCCCTAGCACATGTGCCACACATATATGTGTGTGGCACCCACAATGCAAGCAGGCCATGACCATTGTGGCAATGGGGTCCAAACCCCCATCATCACGGTGACCAAAATGTAAGTGTGGGGTCCATAGCTGAAGCACATTTTGAACATTGTGGCAATGGGGTCCAAACCCCCATCATCACAGTGACCAAAATGTAAGTGTGGGGTCCATAGCTGAAGCACATTTTGAACATTGTGGCAATGGGGTCCAAACCCCCATCATCACAGTGACCAAAATGTAAGTGTGGGGTCCATAGCTGAAGCACATTTTGAACATTGTGGCAATGGGGTCTAAACCCCCATCACCACAGTGACCAAAAGGTTAGTGTGGGGTCCATAGCTGAAGCACATTTTGAACATTGTGGCAATGGGGTCCAAACCCCCATCATCACAGTGACCAAAATGTAAGTGTGGGGTCCATAGCTGAAGCACATTTTGAACATTGTGGCAATGGGGTCCAAACCCCCATCATCACAGTGACCAAAAGGTAAGTGTTGACAAAGAAAGAGGTGCAACTGCCAAACTGCATGGATGATTCCTGGTCACAGAACAACAAACACATCAGTGGCAAAGTAGTGTATGTGTCCCATTGCAACATAAATTGGGGGAGCCAAATACTGCAGTGCAAATAAGACATACCTTTGGCCATGTGCAGACAAACAACACCCATGGGGGCTGACACTGTCAACAATCATCAATGACACAATGACAGAAGTGACCATCAGAATGCAGACCCACATATTTGCACCAATGGGCACACAAATGCAGATACCCTGTGGAGACTGCAGATGTGAGGTGAACAGATACCATACCATGGCAGCAATGGGACACACAAACCATGATCATTGTGCTGACTGATGACCTAGGAGTCCCAGGGACAGCAGGGGAAACCCACCAAACTACATACAGCCAATGACACACCCAAGATATGCCAATGCAGTGGTGCAGATGCACAAACACAAACAGGCAGACCCACACTGCATATCATACACAACAGGTGAGGGGGGGGTGCCAGTGTCCCCAGGCAACCACACAACACATGAGGAGACCTGAATACCAATCATACAGATGTGCATACAGTGCCACACAAAGGTAACTCATGGATCCAAATCCCCTATGTGGGCAAGCAGGCATTGTCAGATGAGAGGGAGCACAAATCACACATGTCACACAGGTACGTAGGGACAGCAACTGACACAGCAAGACACAGACACACCACAGCACCACCCCCAGGGCCCCCACAATGTGGTGACCCTGGGCTGCATTACAATCCCACTGTGATGACAAAGCTAAATGTGGTTCACACTGTGAACCACAGTCATGTGTCCTGAGCAACTAACTACCATCACACCTACACAAGCACAAATCAAACAGCATGGCCAGTAAGCCAAGGCCAACATGGAGGCAGGGGCCTAGCCGGGCAACAACTCTCATCTGCACACACTCAACACCACACCCCTCGACCTCCAACAATGTGCAGCAGTGAAGCACACATGCACTGGTGACATTGCACATGCACCCATGACTATTCCAGGGTGGTGGGTGGGAACCAAGGTGCAGAAACACATCACACATGGCCACTCAACAAGACTCCTGAATGTCTGACACACTGCACACTACGCTGTACATGGACATGACGGCAATACCACACCAACCAATGGGATCCCAGCCACAGTCACACACCAATGAAGAAGCCAAGGTCACCCACAAAGAACACACATAGACAACAACCAACATTGCAGCCCGGACCCTGAGGAGTGCCAGCAGTCACACACACAACGTGTCACAATCACTGAAAGATAACACAAACTGGAAATCACATGACAGGGGCAAACAACAAGTGCCAAGGGGAAACCTGACTGTGACCCATGTGCGTCTGCACACAAACTCAGCCCTGACAGCAAACACACCTATGGGTGACACCCTGATGACCAGTAATGTGCCATGCACCCACATCACAGAGAACCCAGGGCAAAGACTTTGGGGGAACATAGGTCAACTCAGCTAGCATCACAAACAGGTACAACACTAGGGATCACAGCATGCACAGCTAAACGGAAGTGAACACAAAGACATGCACATACAACACACACCTTGGGCGCAGGCAATGTCACAGGAGTACACACTGCCATGAGGGGACTCCACTCCTGTGTGAGGAAAGCTGTGCCATATGTTGCCTCACTAGGGCCCCATCATGTCAGCTGAGCACTTGGTCACACAATCAACAATTAGCACCAAATGAGGGCTCCCGTAACATCAGCCTGGTCATGGAAGTGCCAACGGAATCATCAGCACAGATCCAACACACTTGTATAGCAATGTTGCACTGACAACACAGATGAGTCTTTCCCCATTGATGCCCAAACCTGCATGTCCACTGGAGATGGCCACACGGTCAGGGAAGTAGACGAATTGAACAATGGCAGGCACAACAGATGTGCAGGGGTGGAAGCCACAGATGTGAAATAGGCAATCTAAGTAGGAAATCCCATTGCCAAATACTGAACACATGACACCCTCAGATGCTGCTATGGATGACATGGATACACCACAGGATAGGACACATTCCGCCTGGACCACATGGGTTCCTGCACAGTAACACTTCATTATCATGAGACCAAATATCACCATCACTGCAGCAAGGGCATGGTTAGCATCATCAACATCATGTACATCAGAAGCAAAAGCACTAGAGAACAGAAAGTTGCTTTATTCAGCATATGTGGCATTAAAAGTAGAAGTCCGGTAGAAAATAAACAAAGGCCAATGGCCAGTCCATCAACAAAGTCACAAGTGGGTGACAGTGGCAGATGCCACACTACACATGCCTGCACAAAACCAGGGACAATCCACTAGGAGGGGCAACCGGGGGTAGGCCAGGCACCGCAGGGACAGGATCAGGGCTCACCAGGAGGAAGCAGGGAAGGGGTGGTGGGTGCTGGAGAGCCACTGACAACTGCAGTGGAGGTGTCTGACATGGTGTGTGCCGGCACAACTGGGGGCATGGCTCAGATGTTGTGGGTGCCGGCACGACTGCAGTGGACCCTGCAGATGGAGTGGACAGGTCCGCCACTGCAGTGCCCAAGTCAGACAGGGTGGTAGTGGACTCCACTGCAGTGCCTACCACCAGGGGAGGAGAATGGGGAACAGGCAAGGTGGGCTGGACAGAGGGGGAGGACACCCTCACCACATCAGTGGCACAGACAAGCGCAGCGGGGGTGTGGTGCCGGGAGAGCAAGTGGCAGGGGAGAAGGCCGGATCCTCTTGGGGATGGTATATCTGTGGGTGGGGGAACCTGGGGCAGGGTGTGGTGGGGGCACCTGTGGAGTGGGGGCCTGAGGGATGGAGGAAGGAGACCTGGTGCTTGAGCTGCAGGGCGGCGGCGGGGTCTTGCTCTTACCACTCCGGGGGACTTGCGGGTGGGGGCCTCAGTCTGTCTGCGCCTGGGGGAGGGTGTCCGGGGGCGAGGGGCACTCTGCTCCGTGTGGGGGCTTCCTCTTCCCCCTGGATGCTGGAGCAGCTGGATCAGAGGGGAAGAGGCCGAGGTCACTGAGGAAGAGGCGCTGGGTCTTTGGGGTTGCAGGTGAGGCAAGGGAGGGTGTTTTGGAGGGAGAGGCAACTGAGGACTGCGCAGTGCCCGTGGATGCGTGTGTGTGTACCAGGGCCCCATCCCCTGTGAGTCTGGTTTCAGTCCCCTGACTGTGCGTGCGTGTGCGTTTTGTTTGTGGCGTGTGTGTCTGTGTGCTGGACGTGTGTGTGCTGGTGTGTGCCTGTGCCGGTGTGTGTGTGCTTGGGACGGGTAAGGTGCTGGGGAGTGTGGATGGAGCAGAGGCAGGAGGGGTGAGGGACTGTCTGAGGAGGGACACTGCTGCCGTCAGGGAGGAGTCCATGGACCTATTGCCCCTCTGTAGGTCAGACATGCCTGATGAGATGCCCTCCATGAACGACACCAGCTGAGTCAACAGAGCGGTGTGCGCATGGAGGACACTCAGCATGGCTGTCTGCCCTACATGGAGCTGGCGAAGGAGGTACACAGACTCCTCACTCAGGGCAGCAGGGGACACAGGGGCAGGGGTGCGGTGCCTGGCCCAAAGGAGACACGCTCCCGAACATGGGAGCCTCCACGGACCTGGGGAATGGGAGCCGATGGGAGGGCGGTGGTGGTGCTGGTGGTGGCGGGGACAGCAACACTAGCTGGGGTGTGGTGGCTGCTGACACCCGCCTCCATAAGGGAGTCATCCTCCGAGTTGCTCTGGTCCTCAGCTGAGGTGGGTGCTGCTGAGGACTCCTCGGTGTGGCTCCCCTCGCCCTCCGTGCCACTGGGTCCCTCCGACCACTCCTCGGCTGCTGACCCAGTCTGGCTCTCTGGCTCCTCCTGGTCCGTGGAGCTGTCCCCTTCTGTGGCCGTGGATGTATCTGCAAACAATGGGGAAACAGACAGACATCAGTCACCTGCACCAAACGCACACACCACTGTGAGCACAGCACATTACAGAGCAAGCCCTGGCATCATTAGTTGTACATTGCTAAAAGTGCCCTAACTGAACAGGAGAAGCCAATTGTCAGTCTGATGCCAAGCATGGCACTCACATCCCACATGGCCTTGCACCCATCTGTCTGGTGTCTGTTGGATTGCAACACCCCAGTGTGGACACATGCACCAAGTACACAGTAGTTGGACAGTGCAGAGGACACGGTGTGGCATGTGGACATGCACACATCACAGCTCTTGCCACTGAGTCAGTACAGGTTTCCGGATGAAAGGGATGCCCAGAGTCAAATAGGAAATGCATGTGATGCATACCAGCGACAGACACCATGATGCACCCATGTCCTGATAGCCATCGCCACAATGGTGTGCATGTAGCACATGTCACTCCCCTGCAGGACCACCAATAAGTTGACACATGCCATGGCAGAGGTATGACTGCTAAGTCATACATCACTGTCTCAGTGATGTATGACTTGGCAGCCAGACAACAACACTATGCACTGTGTCACAATAGTAGGTCATGGGGAATGCAAGTCCTGGAGCTGCACAAGTGCACATGTACATCCCCCACACAACACATCATCTTAACCCTCATCTGTCCAGGTCATACCTATTGGACATATGGGAGACCTGTGACACTACCCTCTGAACCTGAGCCCCTCACAATCTGCTGTGAATGGGGAACAGCTGCCTGAACTTCACATTCGCATACCCCAGTCTGCACGGGCAGCTGATCAAACACCTATGTGACACACAAGTATCGTCTCCTATGGTCACATCTCCAGGGGCATGCTGAGCCCCTACCAAGAAACACCCCGGCAGTCCTGGCAAGTAATCCACAGCACACTGACACAGAGGCAGACACCTGAGGGGTCAAATCACTGCGCACAATGTGTCAGCTGATACACGGGAGTGGGAGTACAGAGTGCATTGCATGGCCTGGAGTAGGCATGACTGTCCTGCTCCACATGAATGAGGGATGAGCCCTGGACAGTGGATAGCTGGCTATGTATGTGTGACACACGTAATCTGCACACTCCTGGGGCCCAAACATTGTTCCCACCCGCTGCATGGGCGTGTGCCACATACCCCAGGCACATGTGGTGGCTCAGCTCAGCAAGTGGACCGCATATCAAAGCAACACGCAGATTACATGTCCGAACACAGGCGTTGTGTGAACAATGGACCCACCCATGATGCCCACAACAGAGTTAGGGAAACAGATGCTGTCCCCCACCTTCAGTGAAGCAAACTGCAAGGACACAGTCCCAAGTGACACAATTCCCTGAATGTAAGGGCCACACCTGGGTATCAGATGAGCAGTGGGCAGTGCACAATAGAGGGACATGGCTCCTGGACAACATGACTGCTGCACTGTGGCAGTTGAACCAGGCCAGAGGAGGGCACAAAGCATGTAATACAGAGTTCACAGTGCAGTCTTTGACTCACCCCCTCCTTGCTGCTGTCTGGCCTTCAGCTGCCCATCCAGGTCTGGAAACACCACCGCCAGGACCTGGAGCATGTGGGGGTCAGGGTCCGTGTTCCGCCCCTCCTGCGAGGAGGCGACAGCTTCAGCTGGACCCGTGCAATCCTCCGGGTCCAGCCCCGAAGGTCCTGCCACCTCTTCTGGCAGTTGCGGATCCGGCGCTTGTAGACCCCCACGGACCGGACAGCCCGTACGATGTCCTTCCAGATCTCCTGCTTCCGATGGGCATTAACCTGTCAGGATGACAAAGTGAAAAGGCCATTACTACACATGCAACATATCCGTGCATGACACAGTTGTATATACATGTCTCTATCACAGGGGCACATGATGTACACAGGCAGTGCAAAGCTGCCCATGGACAGTTTGCCAGACGTCACTACATGGTATCATTGCATGGGAAGTAAAACCTTGTTCAAATGCACTGTCACTGCACCATACCTGTCCAGTGCATGTCACTACACACTATGGGGGGTGACAACTACTCAGTGAGCCTGCTAGCCAGTGGCGTGCAGACTTTCAGCCTTGCTAGTCAGACAATATGCACATTCAGAAAGGCAGTGCACAGAACACTCACCTGCTCCCCTGGTGTCCCATACAGCTTGCTGTACTGTGGAAGTAGGCTGTCCAGCAGGGCCTGGTTCTCTTCAAGGCTGAAGGCTGGGGCTCTCTCCACAGTACGTGCCATTGCAGGGTCCAGAGGGGCAGAGACAGCAGCAGTGCAGTGGCAGATGTCGTCCTGGAGCATGTAGTGCAGGCAAGTGAGCTCTCAGGGGAACAGCCAGCAATATATATGTGCTGGAGAGGCAGATACTGTCCCTTGTGTCCAAAGTGATAGGTCCAAGTCGTTTGCATCTTCTGAATCTGGCCAATCCATGGAATAGCAGCACCAAAACACGCCCACAGCATCCTTCAAATCTTCAACTTCATGACATACATGATTTTGCAACATTGTTGTGTGTGACCAACTGATTTTCCAGCAACCGACTCGTTCAAAATTCGAAAACGCGTCCGTTGCCAGGCAAGCCCATTGTCAATGGGTGCGCACCGATCGGTCCATTGCGGTACAACGCGTACAGGGGTACAACGCGTACAGGGGTACAACGCGTACAGGGGTACAACGCGTACCCGCACACATTGAATGCAATGGGCCGGCCGGGGGCACCGATCGGTCCATTGCAGTTCAACGCGTACAGGGGTTCAACGCGTACCCACACACATTGAATGCAATGGGCCGGCCGGGGGCACCGATCGGTCCATTGCAGTACAACGCGTACAGGGTACAACGCGTACCCGCACACATTGAATGCAATGGGCCGGCCGGGAGCACCGATCGGTCCATTGCAGTACAACGCGTACAGGGGTACAACGCGTACAGGGGTACAACGCGTACCCGCACACATTGAATGCAATGGGCCGGCCGGGGCACCGATCGGTCCATTGCGGTACAACGCGTACAGGGGTACAACGCGTACCCACATTACATTGAATGCAATGGGCCGGCCGGGGCACCGATCGGTCCATTGCAGTACAACGCGTACAGGGGTACAACGCGTACAGGGGTACAACGCATACCCGCACACATTGAATGCAATGGGCCGGCCGGGGCACCGATCGGTCCATTGCGGTACAACGCGTACAGGGGTACAACGCGCACCCGCACACATTGAATGCAATGGGCCGGCCGGGGCACCGATCGGTCCATTGCAGTACAACGCGTACAGGGGTACAACGCGTACAGGGGTACAACGCGTGCACCGCACACATTGAATGCAATGGGCGGCCGGGGCACTGATCGGTCCATTGCAGTACAACGCTGCACAGGGGTACAACGCGTGCACCGCACACATTGAATGCAATGGGCCGGGGGCACCGATCGGTCCATTGCAGTTCAACGCGTACAGGGGTTCAACGCTTACCCGCACACATTGAATGCAATGGGCCGGCCGGGGGCACCGATCGGTCCATTGCAGTACAACGCGTACAGGGGTACAATGCGTACCCGCACACATTGAATGCAATGGGCCGGCCGGGGGCACCGATCGGTCCATTGCAGTACAACGCGTACAGGGGTACAACGCGTACAGGGGTACAACGCGTACCCGCACACATTGAATGCAATGGGCTGGCCGGGGGCACCGATCGGTCCATTGCAGTACAACGCGTACAGGGGTACAACGCGTACCCGCACACATTGAATGCAATGGGCCGGCCGGGGGCACCGATCGGTCCATTGCTGTTCAACGCATCACTGTACATGTGACTGGCATATGTCAGCATGCCTGTCTCAGATGGACATATGCCAGCCACAGATAGCTCCCAGGGATTGAGGGGCACACCTACATCACGACAGCCTGTCCAAACTTTATCATAAAGCATGTAAGGCTGCATTTCCTATTGTGTGTATGTTGGTGTACATGTTGTCCTGTGGGTGTCACCTGTGGGCAGCCACCCCCAGGCTGTGCACGTGTTAATGGGGACAGGATCCTGGGTGTTACGTGTACATGACCACTGTGATGTGCAACTGTTCATATCTGTGCATGTGCCATGGTCACATTTCACGGTGGTGTATGTGTATGTCATGTCACATACCCCGTGAGTCCCATGTGGGACGGTATGTTTGAGCCAGGGTGTCCCAGTGGCACAATAGTGATGGTCCTCCACAGTCTTTGTGCATGTAGTGTTTACAATGTCTCTGATTTCATGTGCACAATGGGAGACAGTCTCCACATCCACATTGTGTGTGCATGGACTTTGATGTTGTGCGTGTGTGTGTCACAGACGTCCATGTCTGTCCTGCCGTGGCAAGTGGGACCACTACCTGTGGGGGTCATGGTTGTTTTGCTGTGGTGTATACATGATACTCCATGTAATGCCAGTGTCCATGTGGCAATACAGGGTCCCTGGGAATGCACGTGTCGTTGAGCTGTGGTGCCTGGGGCACATCTGTCCTCACATGTCACTGTGGGGGGTGATTGTGACACGGCAGCAGGAGATGGGAACTGTGACACGGCCTCATGATATCCAATGGGCCAACCTGGGACTAATTTTTGCCACCTGTTGGACCGTGTTGACAGATGTTGGCCATGTATGTACCATACATGTCCTTACGGAACTGCACACTTCATGTAGTTGTGCCTCATAATGATGTATGTTGGGATATTGAGTGTGTTCAATGCCGCATATGTGGGGTGACTGACAATCTTGCTTACTTCTCCTCTGCACTGCAGGGATCCTGCTGTCCATCGACCATTCCCAGACCTGGCAACGATGGTGGAACGGGACAGCATCCGACGGTACCGCTTCACCAGGTAGCTGATTGAGGATTTGGCAGTGCAGTTGTCCCCACATTTGCAGCCTGGCCGGCCGTATCCTACAGCGCTGACCCCCAAGGTGAAGGTGATGGCAGCCCTACACTTCTTTGCCACCGGTACCTTCCAACATACTGTGGCGACTGCTGGTGGGATGTCACAGACCATGTTGAGCCGTGTGCTCCGCGATGTTTTGGTGGCAATGTTGCTATTCCTGAACCGGTACATCTATTTCCCTAGACTGCGACGACTCACTGACGTGAAGAGTGACTTTTATGCCCTGGGGAGAATGCCGCATGTCATTGGCTCCATTGATGGGACACATGTGGCTTTGGTACCACCACAGGCCCAGGAGCAGGCATACAGGAACCGCAAGCACTACCACTCGGTCAATGCACTGGTGGTGTGTCTTGCAGACATGACCATCACACACGTGTGTGCCCGTTTCCCTGGTTCAGCACACGATGCCTTTGTGATGAGGAGTAGTCGCATCCCCAGGATGATGGCACAGATGCAGAACCAGCGTGCCTGGCTTGTCGGTGTGTACTGACTTTGTGCCATTGTGTGTGATCTGATCTGTAGTATTCCGCCCACTTTTCCAAGTCAGCTAATGTGCACTTGTCTGTCCGTAGGTGACTCGGGATACCCCAACATGCCGTGGTTGCTGACACCCCTCAGGAACCCTGTGACACCAGCCCAGATGCGCTACAATGAGGCACATGGTCGGACCAGGAGAGTGATTGAGCGGACATTTGGTCTCCTGAAGAGCCGCTTCCGCTGCCTGGACAAGACCGGAGGGTCCCTCCCATATGCCCCTGCGAAAGTGTGCAAGATTATCATCGTCTGCTGCATGCTCCACAACCTGGCAGTGCGGAAGGAGTTGCCTCTCATCCAGGATGACAATGACCAACATCCGCCACCTGTGGAGGATCCTGGCCTGGACCACGATGCCAGTGACGATGATGATGATGATGATGATGGTGATGTCCGCACACAGCTCATCACCAACTTCTTTAGCTGAATGTGAGTATCCTGAGGTGTCATGTCAATGATGTGAGTTGGCATGATGTGTAGGTGGTGCTCTGGTGCTGTTGGAGTGTGTCCATGGGCTACTTGACTGGATGTGTGTTGCGATGTGTGCTTACAGGTGGGCTGTACTCCCCAACAGTGTTGACATGCTAACTTGGTTCTGGGTGGGTATCTTGTAACATGTATTGTGCATGAGTTTTGCTGTTGATGGAGCAGTAAAAATTAAAAAAAATTTAACCCCTAACAAATGATATAATTAATTAATTAAAAATGTTCGTTTAAATGTAGTAATCAACATTGTATATGTGGGAATGGTAATATGCCAATGTATGTGCTAAATAATCTATTAATGAATGTCCGTGTGTCTAATCATAACGTAAGAATAAAAAGCGTACTAAATAAAATAAATGCATGTTTGTGCTTCATAGAAATAAAATGTGTCGTTGCAAAAACAATAGTGATGGTAAGTAAGGAGCAGCTTAAATGTCGCTTTTTGCTAGGTAACAACTAATTGGGGTACGTAGATGGGAGGGAAACGAAAGGGATATTTTTCTCTATTTTAATTATGTTTTATTTGCCTCAAATTAGTGCTTCTAAAGTAGAACCGAGTGGCGAGATAAAATGGCCGCCAGTGGGAAGATGTGCGCAGGCGCAAGGGGACACGTGGTACGGGATGAGATTGAAGAAATCTGGAGCCTCGTGATGTCTCTGAGAGGCTAGGATGCAAGAAATGGTCAAGGCTGGTGTGACCTAATTGAACTGATAGTGTGCCGTGATGATCAGGAGAGAGTCCGTGGGAAAGGAGCCCAAGAGAAAGGACAATGACTGCGGAGTTCTTGAATGTGTCAAAAGAAGATACAAATGGACTGATCGAATCGGATGGAAATGTTTAAGCGTATGGGAAAGGAAATGATCCAAGGACCCTTGAATCCAAGAGAACTTGATTAAAGAATGAATAAGCTGAAATGCATGGACCAATGAAAGAAAAGCGTGATATTAATGTTGCAACAGTTAGTTAGCAAAGTTAGAAATGGGGTATAAGAGGGCCTACTCTTAGTGGAGGGGGTTAGTTCCAGGGAAGTTCCAGAGAGTTGCAGTACGAGAGTCGTGGTTGCAGTAGAGGAGACGGGTTGCAGGTAGCTGATGCTGACGAGCTGAAGTTGCTGTTGCGGTCTTAACTTTACAGTTGAGTATGAGAATCAGGCTATTTCTAAATCCAAAGTTAGGTTAGAAATCATTAGGCTAAATTAGGAAGCTAGGCAGGTAACTAAGGTTTTTGGCTTCATGACAAAATTTCCTTTCTGCAATAAATTGATTATGCTTAATAAAATTGTGAATTTAAAATGAATAATTGAATAAAGTATTAAATCTTTTCATGCTTTTAAAATTATATAAAATTTAAGATTCTTTAAAAACCAAAATGACTCAGTGGTTATTTTTCTAAATGATTGTGACATGGGTAATTGGTTGATTGTGATTCAGCTGGTCTTAATCACTATGAACTAATTTCTTAAATGAATGATTCGTCGACAAAACAATGAGCAGGAATATCTTAAGAAATAATTAAAAGAAAGTGACAAATTAAGGTAAATAGATATCCTTGCTCTTCCAGCGGTACACAAAATGGTGTTCTCCATTTAGTTCTCATGCTTCTCCTAGGAGTACAGAAATTCATAAAGGTGTAAAAGGAAATCCAGGAGTGTGTGTGTGTGTTTAGGCGATGTTTATGGGCCCCATCGTCATGTGGATATGAGAAATATAGTTTGCCCCTGGATGACCTATAAGTAACCTGGGAGGAGGATAGTTTTTATTGTACGCGCTGCAACAGATTTCTTGGTAGCAGAGTTATGGTTTTCTATAGATTAGTTTAGTGATTATTGTTTATTGATTATTGATTATTTGATGACTAACACTATATGTTGAGTCGCGTTATGTTATATGTAAGTTTTCACGCTTCTGGGATGTAGGAAGTGGAACACGTGTGGCAAGAGAAGTCACATGGAATTTGGTACATGGTCTGAATTCATTTTGGTTATAACGCAGGTTGTGTTATGTTAGGGATTTCGGTGTGAAAAGTGTGTAAATGAAATAGCAAATCACGTTTACTTGTGAAACTTTGGCCTTAATTCTCAGGAGCCTAGTCTCCACATGTGTCTTATCCCCAGAGAAACGAGTAAATTGTTTGTTTGAAAGAAGGGTAAGGTAGAGGGAAGTGCTACTTTATCGGCGAAAGTAAATAATTCTGTGGTAGGGTAGAGGTAAGCGCTGCCTACTGGAAAAACAGGATTCTTGTGTAAAAGGACAAAGCTGTCACTTTGTTTAGCGAATCAGACTATGGAATTGTTTATTTGTTGTAACTAACGAAGAAAACTGTAAAAAGAAAAATTGCTGATAAATTTTGTAAAGGAGGGGTAAAGAGTAGAAGTGACGTGAAAAAGTGCCGCGCTAGGATTGGTCAGTGCACTAGTCACGTGAATACAGAGCAGGAGTGACATGAAAAAGTGCCGCGCTAGGATTGGTCAGTGCACTAGTCATGTGAATACAGAGCAGGAGTGACGTGAAAAAGTGCCGCGCTAGGATTGGTCAGTGCACTAGTCACGTGAATACAGAGCAGGAGTGACGTAGAAAAGTGCCGCGCTAGGATTGGTTGGTTCGCGGACGGTGGAAATTGTTCTGATTGGTACGTTAGTGTGAATCGCGCTGTAATTGGACGAAGTTCCGTACACTGAAACAGCGTTAGAGTAAAGAGAAAACAAATAGAAAACATGCCGTATTACGAGTATGAAAGGGAGAGAACGTCATGGACGACGAAATTGAAGAATTTCTTTAAGAAAGACAAAAAGGTTGTGACTAGAGAGGGACAAGTAATTCCTCCGCCGAAATCAGCAGCTTCACATATGATGCTGAAATATGGATATCATACGTGCATATGGTTGGATAATTGGGTAAAATATACCAAGAATGATGGAGCATTGGCTTTTCCTGAAAATGGTTCTTTTAATGTAGCGATTTTACGGAATTTAAAAGAAAAGATGCTTAAATTGGAAC
Organism: Calotriton arnoldi; assembly: GCA_963921515.1. Taxonomy (NCBI): domain Eukaryota; kingdom Metazoa; phylum Chordata; class Amphibia; order Caudata; family Salamandridae; genus Calotriton; species Calotriton arnoldi. The sequence goes on along the minus strand of CAWUFW010003175.1, from coordinate 443,758 downwards.
CTAGACCTAGACCGACACAGTTTGAGGCTTTAACAGAATGGGAAGATGAGATGTACGAGAAAGAAAGATTCAGAGGTATGAAAGGTTATGAGTTCGTGCCCGGAAGAATGTGGGGAATGAATCATGAGGACAGAATAAAACGATGGAGATGTGCTAACATGACAGGAGGTTTGTTTCCAGCTTTTACAGTTGAGGAAGGGACTAAGAAAAAACGGACTGAGAAAAAGAAACATTTAGAGAGAGAAAAGTATATGCATGAGAGCGAAACGGATGACGAGTTGCTGGAAGATATATTAAATAAAAATCCACCTCCGTATCAGCAGAATTCTACAGTGGTGACACCAAATGCGCCACCAATAGAAGCTATGCGAAATGAAAGCCCAGAAAAAAGACAAGAAATAAATAGGTCACAAGAACAAATAAGAACTTCCCAAATTGAGGGAATAGAAAATGATAGTGCAAGAGAATTGGCAAGGACAACAAAAGAACTAACTGAGAAAATTAGAGAATTAACAAAGAATATGGAAGCAGTTACCGTACCCGTAACAATAGGTCCAGTAATACCAGTTTTCGAGAATCAGAAAATTGATGAACGATCTTTGGTGATTCCCTTGAGTTCGCAATTCCAAAGAGAAAAGGAAAGAATAGAAACAAGTCCAGGTACGAGCAATTTGGCTAGTGCTTACAGACCAAGTCCACCTGAAAATTTGACAGTGAATGAGTGTAGCGGTAGGAAAATGCCTATGGTAACTGAATCTGCAACAGTGACACCTGAAAAGAGTGGAAATTGGACAGAAATAAATAGTACTCCTATAGGTCCGACTCCTGATGAGTTAAATGAGTGGATAAAAGCTTTTAAAATAAAAGAAACGGAAGAAAAACCATTAGATGTGATCAGATTGAAGATTGACATGGAAGAATTAATTCTAGGAACGATTGGTACAGAAAAGATAAAGAATTATCAGGAGGATGAAATAATGTTTCTGTGCAAAAGTATAACATGGAGGGCAAAGAATTTACATGACAAACTAGAAGAAGTGGCCGGTGAGATTGGAATAGATTTTGCAAAAGTAAAAACGTTGCAGAAACCATACAGAGTAGATTTTTGTGAAAAAGATATTGAAAATTTGAATACAGCAGGAAGGCTGACACAGATAAAAGAGTTGATTGTTTTGTTGAGAAAATGGGGTGATGTGGACAGATGGAAGGTTAGATGGACAAAGAAGAATGAGAAAAGTGTAGACAAAGGTTCATTGGCTTTTATGATAACAGAAAAGGAATATGTTGTTAAAGAGTACCCTATGAGAGAAACTCCAGGTGGTAGTTATGTGCATGTTCCCTGGACTAGGCAGGACATCCTGTCATTTACAAATGACTTTCCAAAATTAAGAGAAAAGCCAGTTGAGTGGTACCGACAGGTAGAAAGGTTTGTAAAGGTCTCGAAAGTGTTGTGGATAGATTTGGATGGATTGTTTGACATAGTGGTACCAACGGATCTGTGGTCAGAATGTAAGATTACAGTTGACTGGCCAACTACAGAATATCCAAGAGATCCTAAGACAGGAGCTCCAGGACCAGATGTGATGAAGAAATACGAAAAAGTGATTACCTTTTTGAAAAATAAGATTCCTCCAAAAGAGACAGATTGGGTTAAGATTGATAGAACTACACAGGAAAGCAAGGAGAGTGTACATGCATATTATGAGCGATTGTTGTTGGTTTTCAAACAGTATAGTGGTTATGAGGAATTAAGTGAAAAGGATATGAGTCATTTTGTATACCGATTTGTATTTGGCTTGAAACAAGAAATAAGTGATATGATTAAGCAACATATGATAAACTGGCAGAATGCAAGTGTAGATGAGGTGCTGAGGTATGCTAAGTATTGTAGTGATGAAATAGAGAGTAAACAGCGTAAGTTGAAAGAAAAAGCAATGTGGGCACAAGTGAAAGTGGCAGAAAAACAAGAAGCTCAATTGGATAATAATAATGGAAACGAATCAGGACAAAATAAGATGCGACCAAATATAGGTAAAGGAAAAGGACAAGTGAGTCTAGAAGAGGCAAAGAAGAAATGGCCATGTCATAATTGCGGAAAATTAGGGCATTGGAGAAATGAGTGTAAGTTCCCACCTAAACCTAATCCGGAACATCAATCATTAACTCCACAGGTGCAGAATGAGGTAGTTGTTCAACAAAGTCAGGTGCCACAACCACCACTTCCCAACACTGTTAACCAGCAAAGATACAGTACAGAAACAGGATTCTACGGAGGAGAGCAGGTAACACAGTTGCCAAGAGCAGCTAACATTTCCCAGTATTGGTTGCATCAGAGTGAGGATGACCCGGATGAAAGTTTCTGACGGTGCGCAAGAGAGGGGAAAGAGTGCGTGCTTGGCGCAACTCTAGAGGTAGATCAGTCTGGTCCCTTTGTGGATGGAGAAGTGAATGGAGCAAACGTAACATTCCTTGTCGATACTGGAGCTACCCGTTCTACTGTTAGGTCAGTGGAAATTCCGAACCTTCCTCTCTCAGGTGAATGCATCCAAGTGGTAGGAGTTGCCAATCAGCAGATTAAAACCCCACTTACTGAATTGGTAGAAGTAAAAATTGGTTCTTTTAGAAAAATGCATAAATTTGTAGTGTGCGATTGTAGTCCTGTAAATCTTCTAGGTCGTGACCTCTTGTGTAAAATGAATTGCACAATTTATTGTACACCAGATGGAATTGGTTTTCAGACTTCAGATGAAGATGCTTTGTATAAAGTAACTTTGATGAATCAGGAACCTGAAATGAATGGTTTGTTTCCTGCATTTGATGCAGGAAAACTTCCAGAAGAATTAAAAAGTGCAGTGAAAGAAAGTGTGTGGGATTTTACAGGAGAAGACATTGGATTAATGAGAGAAGTTGATCCTGTAAAAGTGACAGTGAAAGAAGGGATAAGTTATCCAAACACGCCACAGTACAAATTAACTCCAGAAATAATTGAAGGAATAACTCCTGTGATAAATAAGATGATTGAACAGGGAATTCTGAAAGAAATCATGAGCAGTCCATGTAATTCACCTATTATGGGACTGAAAAAGCCAAATGGAACATACAGAATAGTACAGGATTTGAGAAAGATCAACAAAATAGTTGTACCATGCTGTCCAATAGTGCCAAACCCTGCAGTGATTCTATATCAAATTCCGCATGAAGCTGAGTGGTACACTGTGATAGATTTGTGTCATGCATTCTTCTCTATTCCTTTGCATCCAGATAGCCAGCCATTATTTGCATTCCGTTTTGGAGAGCGTATTTTGGCATGGTGCCGAATTCCCCAGGGGTATACAGAGAGCCCCTCAATTTTTAATCAGATTCTAAAGAAATCTCTGGAAGATTTAAAAATGCCAGAAAAATCAGTGATGGTGCAGTATATCGATGACCTATTGGTGGCATCGAAAACCAAAGAGGCATGTGTAAGTGACACAATTGCTTTACTGAACCATTTGGAGAAAAGAGGACATAAGGTGTCCCCTTCAAAATTACAGTTTTGTCAGAAAGAAGTCCAGTATTTAGGACATAAAATTGAGAAAGGAGTGCGGAAAATAGCGACAGAAAGAGTAAGAATGATTCAAGGAATGAGAGCACCAATGACTCAAAGAGAGGTAAGAATGTTTTTGGGAATGGTTGGATATTGTCGACAATGGATAAGTGGATTTTCTTTGATTGCAAAACCATTACAAAAATTGACAAAGAAAGATGTAAAAGACCCTTTTGAGTTAAACAAAGAAGAAATGAAATCTTTCAAAGAATTGAAAAGAAAACTGTGTGAGGCCCCTGCATTAGGCATGCCTGATTATGAGAAAGATTTTGAGTTATACTGCAGTGAAAGAGATGGATGTGCATTTTCAGTACTAGTACAAAAACATGGCACCATGAAGAGGCCTATAGCTTACTTTTCAGCTGTTTTAGATCCTATAGCAAAAGCATTGCCTGGATGTTTGAAAGCAGTTGCTGCTACTTGTGTAAGTCTGGAACAAAGTGAAGGTATAGTGATGGGGTATCCACTGAGAGTATATGTTCCCCATTCAGTAGAAATTCTTTTGACAAGAACAAAAACACAGTACATGACACATAGTCGGCTGACTAAGTACGAAAAAGTCATCTTGAGCGCAGAAAATGTGACCATAGATAGATGCATAAATGTAAATCCTTCGACTTCATTGCCAGATGAAGAGAGTATAATTGAACAAGATGAAGTAGATCATGATTGTCTGAATGTGCTGGAATATTGCACAAAACCAAGAGCTGACATAAAAGATGAACCGTTAAAGGAATCCGATTATGTCATGTTTGTAGATGGTTCATGTTTACGCACAAAGGAAGGAGTGTTAAGCGCAGCTTATGCAGTATGCACAGTGGCAACTGTAATGGAAGCGTCTTGTCTGAAAGGAGTTAGGTCTGCCCAAGTTGCGGAACTAATTGCTTTGATTCAAGCATGTAAATTGGGGAAAAATGTACGAATCACGATTGTGACCGATAGCCAATATGGTTTCGGCATCGTACATGATTTTGGCCAGATTTGGTCACAAAGAGGATTTTTGACATCTGCAGGAACACCTATCAGAAATGGAGATTATGTTAAAAAACTGCTTGAGGCGATACAGCTGCCTAAACAAATAGCTGTAGTGAAGTGCAAGGCGCATAAGAAAAACGAAGATTACATAGCGGTCGGCAATAATTATGCTGACGAGATCGCTAGATATTGTGCGGAAAACATGGCGTCCCTGAACAGAAATAGAGAAAGGGAGCATGTCTCTTGTCCTTTGCTTTTCACTAATGCAGTCGAAACATGGGATGAAGTAAGGCAGTTACAAGAAACAGCAAGAGATGAGGAAAAGGATTACTGGATTAAAGCAGGATGTAGAAGACAGGAAGATAATGGAGTGTGGGTATACAGAGATGAAAGACCAGTTATGCCTGATAGCATGATTGCAGACATGGCACGGATGTACCATGGACAAGCTCATATTGGGAGAGATGCAATGATCAGACTTTTTAGACAAACTTGGTATAATCCAAAATTCAGAGCCATTGCTGAAAGTCTTTGTCAAAGATGTCTTATTTGTCAACAATTTAACCCAGGAAGAAAAACAGTAGTGAGTCTAGGAACAATAGGACGAGAAGGAGGTCCATTCACAAGGATACAGATGGATTTTATTGAGATGCCCCCTAGTAACAGATTAAGATATGTTCTGGTGGTCGTCTGTTTGTTCTCTCGTTGGGTGGAGGCATACCCCACAAGAAGGAATGATGGAACAACAGTGGCAAAACTTATGCTACGAGAGTTCATTCCGAGGTATGGTTTTCCAGTCACAGTTGAGACAGATAGAGGAACACATTTTCAAAATGAGTTGATCCAATTGATTTGTGAAGCATTGAGTATTAAACAAAAATTACATTGTGCTTACAGACCCGAAGCTTCTGGGGTAGTAGAGCAGATAAATGGAACAATTAAAAACAGATTAGGAAAAATGTGTCAAGCTACAGGACTCAAATGGCCAGATGCACTGCCTCTTGTTCTGATGACCATCAGAAGCATCCCTGAAAAGAAAACGGGACTCAGTCCTCATGAAATGATCATGGGACGAGCAATGAGACAAGCCCACGTACCAGTCAACAAGTTATTGACAATAACTGATGATCTAATACTGGATTATTGCAAAGGACTGGCTGATGTGGTGCGTTCTGTGTTTCATCAGGTTGGACCGGATGCGACCACTCTTGAAAGAAAACCAGCCCACGACTTGAATCCAGGAGACTGGGTCCGTATTAAAGTCCACAGGAGAAGAAACTGTCTAGTTCCACGTTGGGATGAGCCAAGACAGGTAATCCTAGTAACAACGACTGCTGTCAAGTGTGCAGGAGTAAAGAACTGGGTTCATGCCAGCCACACAATCAGAATTCCAGAACCTACAGATCGACATGTGAGTCGGCGTCTGGAAGTGTGGGATAAAAGTTTAACGGCGGGAACAACCAAGATAAAAGAAAGGGTGCCAGAACTTGAAGATCGACCTGAAAGTCGACATCTGGAGACCCCAACGGAAAACACCTCTAGAGAAGAAGAGGAACAAGAAGAAGAAGAAGAAAGAAATTCAGAAGTTCCAGAACTTGAAGATCGACCTGTAAGTCGACATCTGGAAATATCTGACACAACTTCAGGATCTGATGATTCAGCTGCAAATTGGGAAGAATTCCGAAAGGGAACTTGGGGTTATAAACCAATTAGAGAAGAAACTGAGCAAGAAATTGAGTTAGATGAACAACCAAGTACAAGTTATGGTGGAAATCATTCAGAAACAATATTAATAGATGAAGTAGGGAAAGAAGTACACAAAAAGTTAGAAAATCGAGAAGAACCCCGAGGAGCAATAGGGATAGATAGAAAAACAGGAGAACAGGGAAATTCAGAAGCAGGTAAGGAGGAAAACACCAAATCGGAAGAACCCCGAGGAGGGACAGTGATAAGGGAAAACGAAAAGGAGAAGATAGATCCACCAGTAGGAGATGACGAGATTATAAGTTTCAAAATAAGAGACAATAGTGAGACAGTTGAAACAGAAACAGAAGAAAGTGGAGGAGAGGAAAAAGCAAAGACTGAATCAAGAAAAAGAAATTGGAGGTCGGAAAGAGAAGAAAGAGAGGGTGAGGTCAAAAGGCCAAGAAAAGGAGATAATTGGCCCAACAGCTATGTAAGAAAATTGAGATATAGAATAATAAGAGCAGAAGATGAAGATGCTGAACAAGTAAATGAAGTAACAAGTCAAAAGGGACAAGAAAAACCCAGTGGAAAAAGATTACAAAAGTCCAAAAGGACAAGGAAAATAAATTCAAAATTTAAGTCACCTGAGTGGCTGTATATTGCACTAACAGATTACAAAGGAGAAGAAGAAAACACTCACGGAAACCAGAGACTGAGAAGTCGAATGGGAAAAGGTGAGATGCAACAAAAGGACTGAAGTGAAGACTTAAAGTGCTTCTGCAGGACGTGACAATTTTACTGGATGTGACAAATCACCGGATGTGACAACGAAAGAATTCTGGAGAGAATTAAAGAAAGTACCAAGCAAAGACTTTTTGAAAGCAGAGTGGCGTCTAAGTCATTTTGAGGTGTAGTGACACCATTTTCTGAAAATTTAACAAATAGAAAAAGAAAAATGGAGAATAATGAGAATAGAAGAAATAAATGTGAATTTGTAAAGAGATGGTGCAAAATGTGCTGCTTTTGTACAGGGTTATTAATGACCATATGGATAGTTTTAGCAATCACAATTCCAATTAGCGTGGCTGTGATAGAAGCAAAGAATGATACTAAACAAGAAAAAGAAACTAATATTAAAGAACAAGTTGTTTTAAGAAGTAGTGCAGAATTGCATAAGGATAGGTCAGAAACAGATTTCTCAAAGAATGTTTTTACAAAGTTGTTGTATGAGTACGTAAAAACAATGGAAGTAAGAGATTGTTATGTTTGTATGCAATTGCCTGCATCAGTATCTGAAGGTGTGACTTATCATCACTTACCTTTGACTTATGGAATAACATGTAGTGTAATAGCAAGTTTATTTTATAAAACAGGTAGATTAGAATCGTATTATACTGATATAGATAAGATATTTGCAAACATTCCTGTAGTGCCAGAGCTTAACAAAGTGAAACCAGCAAAGGTTTTAGGAGAATTCTTTTTAGAACATAGAAAATTAACGTTAGAAGAAATAGTTAGTGACAACCTTACCTGTGAGTTAAAGAAAGAAGAAAAAGTATTTCTAGACATGGTTGAGGAAAGAAGAATGAAATTTCAAAAAGAAGCAATAAAAGAGGAAGGAAAACGTTTATGGACGTTTGAGGAAGGAAATCATGAAGGGAAAAAGATAAATGCAGCAATGACATTAGACTGGCCGCAAACAGGAAAGTTGTGCATTAGGAGAAATAAGACAGTCTATGACAATTACTTTGTAGGTTCCAGTGTCTGCCATGACAATTATCAAATTCTGGGAGGTTGGGGATTCAAAGGTGGAAAAGATCCAATATTTCCAGGTATCTATTATATTTGTGGGAATAGAGCTTATTACAGGTTACCGGACCATTGGTATGGAACTTGCTATGTAGGCCTGGTCTTTCCAAAAATCTTTCACTTGGACAGAGAAGAAAAGGGAACATACAAAATGATTAATGGATTTAAACGTAGAAAGAGGGAAAGTTTTTCAGAAGTTGTAGGAGATATTTTTGGAGCATTGATACCAGCAGTGGGAATATCTTTGAATGCATTTAAAATTCGGAAGTTATCCACAGTAGTAGATCGTTTGTCTACAGATACTGCGGGAGGGTTCTTAATGGTAAATACCGAAATGGTTGCCATGAGAGCTATGGTGATGCAAAATCGGCTTGCCCTTGATATTCTTTTGGCAAAAGAGGGTGGAGTCTGTGGAATGTTGAAAGTTCAACATTGTTGTACTTACATTCCGGATAACAGTGAAAATATACAGAAGTATATTACAAATATTACAAGTCTGCACAAAGAATTAGTCCCACTGGAGGTTGAAAGTGTTTTGGGAAAACTTGGTAGAGGGTTTTCCTCAGTAGCAAATTGGTTAACTAGGATGAGTAAACTAGTAATAGGGAAAGTTATAATAGTAGCAACTATAGTGATATTGTTAGCCATGACATTGAAAATAGTAATAACATGTATAAAGAGAAAAGTAAGACAGAATAAGATAAGAAGAAATAACAGAATAATGAGAGAAAGAGAGAGAGAAATGGGTGAAATTGAGTTGGAGAAAATGAAAGAAAGCATGTATAAAGAGACTAAAAGGCAAGATGAAGAAGAGACAGAGATATGAATAACAGAAAGTAAAGGATGAAAGACATGCTGCCTGAAAAGAAGTATGACTTGGGTTTTATGTGGTGATTTAAAAATCACCAAAGGGGGATTGATGGAGCAGTAAAAAAAAAAAAATTTAACCCCTAACAAATTATATAATTAATTAATTAAAAATGTTCGTTTAAATGTAGTAATCAACATTGTATATGTGGGAATGGTAATATGCCAATGTATGTGCTAAATAATCTATTAATGAATGTCCGTGTGTCTAATCATAACGTAAGAATAAAAAGCGTACTAAATAAAATAAATGCATGTTTGTGCTTCATAGAAATAAAATGTGTCGTTGCAAAAACAATAGTGATGGTAAGTAAGGAGCAGCTTAAATGTCGCTTTTTGCTAGGTAACAACTAATTGGGGTACGTAGACGGGAGGGAAACGAAAGGGATATTTTTCTCTATTTTAATTATGTTTTATTTGCCTCAAATTAGTGCTTCTAAAGTAGAACCGAGTGGCGAGATAAAATGGCCGCCAGTGGGAAGATGTGCGCAGGCGCAAGGGGACACGTGGTACGGGATGAGATTGAAGAAATCTGGAGCCTCGTGATGTCTCTGAGAGGCTAGGATGCAAGAAATGGTCAAGGCTGGTGTGACCTAATTGAACTGATAGTGTGCCGTGATGATCAGGAGAGAGTCCGTGGGAAAGGAGCCCAAGAGAAAGGACAATGACTGCGGAGTTCTTGAATGTGTCAAAAGAAGATACAAATGGACTGATCGAATCGGATGGAAATGTTTAAGCGTATGGGAAAGGAAATGATCCAAGGACCCTTGAATCCAAGAGAACTTGATTAAAGAATGAATAAGCTGACATGCATGGACCAATGAAAGAAAAGCGTGATATTAATGTTGCAACAGTTAGTTAGCAAAGTTAGAAATGGGGTATAAGAGGGCCTACTCTTAGTGGAGGGGGTTAGTTCCAGGGAAGTTCCAGAGAGTTGCAGTACGAGAGTCGTGGTTGCAGTAGAGGAGACGGGTTGCAGGTAGCTGATGCTGACGAGCTGAAGTTGCTGTTGCGGTCTTAACTTTACAGTTGAGTATGAGAATCAGGCTATTTCTAAATCCCAAAGTTAGGTTAGAAATCATTAGGCTAAATTAGGAAGCTAGGCAGGTAACTAAGGTTTTTGGCTTCATGACAAAATTTCCTTTCTGCAATAAATTGATTATGCTTAATAAAATTGTGAATTTAAAATGAATAATTGAATAAAGTATTAAATCTTTTCATGCTTTTAAAATTATATAAAATTTAAGATTCTTTAAAAACCAAAATGACTCAGTGGTTATTTTTCTAAATGATTGTGACATGGGTAATTGGTTGATTGTGATTCAGCTGGTCTTAATCACTATGAACTAATTTCTTAAATGAATGATTCATCGACAAAACAATGAGCAGGAATATCTTAAGAAATAATTAAAAGAAAGTGACAAATTAAGGTAAATAGATATCCTTGCTCTTCCAGCGGTACACAAAATGGTGTTCTCCATTTAGTTCTCATGCTTCTCCTAGGAGTACAGAAATTCATAAAGGTGTAAAAGGAAATCCAGGAGTGTGTGTGTGTGTTTAGGCGATGTTTATGGGCCCCATCGTCATGTGGATATGAGAAATATAGTTTGCCCCTGGATGACCTATAAGTAACCTGGGAGGAGGATAGTTTTTATTGTACGCGCTGCAACACTGTTCTGTCCTGTACTCCATTGCTTTTGACTGTGTGTCATTTCTGTCCTTCACAGGGTACTTTCAGATTCGTTTGGTCAACTGTGTCCACCGACGACGTGATTGCACTTCCAGGGTGGTAGCTGTTGTGTCCCTACAGGTGATGTGCGCCACACCCATGGACTTCCTTCCGTCTACAGTTGTTGACTGTGTGCCCGCTGCCAGGTGGGATTACCTTGCATCTATAGTGGTTACGACATGTTGCAACTGTGTAATAAACCTGTGCTTCACTTTGTGATGTGCGTTGTCTGTGGTCACACATTTGACTGCCATTTGCTTACTGCACCTGTGGGCTACTTGACTACAACTGGGAATGGGTGTGGTGTCTGTGCAGTGCACCGTCTTCCCTGGCAACATCAGTGTAGGCAATGAGTCAGATGGCCTAGGTGTGTATGTGTTGTGTAGCCCTGGTGGTGTGTCTCCCTCATATGTGTCACGTTGCCTTTACTCACATGCCTGTGTTGTCCTTGCTGTTGCAGTTCGCATACACAGTGTAATTTTGCAGTTCATCATCCCCATAACAGCACCCACGTTGGAATCACAACAGAGGCAAGTATGGTGTATTAGTGTGTTTATTGTGATACATTTGTGTGAATAGTGCATAGGATGGGTAGTGCTGTACATAAATCTTGCAATCCGAAGTTCCTAGGTGAATTGAAAGTCCTGGTAGACAGAATCCCCAGTATCGGGGCCACAGTTGTCTGACACATTGGTCCAACTTGTACTCCCCATGCAATGTGTGGGAGTAGTGTTGCCGTCAACAGGGTGAACAGTCTGTGCACAAAGGTGAACATCCAGAACAGGTTCAGGCTTCCTGGGAGTTGCGCTTGGCCATCGGCCTCTCACTTGCCCCTCCTCGGACGACCCCTCTTCTTGGGGGGCCCCTCAAGTACAGGCTGCTGCGGTGCAGGGGACTCTCCGCCAGAGTCATCCTCCCTCCCTGTGGCAGTTGCAGTTTGTTTGGCACCAGATGTTGTTGGCACACAGGGAGGTGTGGACTGGTTGCTGTTCATCTGGCGGAGGCATTGTAAAATGTCCCTGTGCACCGCCGTCATCTCATGCAGTGCATCCCACTTGGACTCCACGCGGGACAAGTGTGAGTCCACGCGGGACATGTGTGACTCCACGTGGGACATGTGGGAGTCCAAGCGGGCATGATGGGCAGCCTGCTGCTGTTTCATGTCTCTGAGGAGCCCCACTACCTGGCTGAGGTCTCCGGTGCTGGACTGGTACGCATCAGCTATGCGTACCAGTTGTGTGTCATCATGCACACCAGCAACCTCTGCAAGCAGCGACCTCTGTCTCCCACCCCTCCCACCACCCCTGCTGACATGTGCAGTGCGTGCAGTGGCACGCACAGATGACCCTGGTCCACCTTGGGGGTTGGTGGTGGTGGTGGTGTCCATGGCCCCAGGTTGGTCCAGGGTCCCTGTGCTGGTGTTGCTCCTTGTTCTGTCCATGTCGGCAGGGATGGTATTTGTTGTGACAGTCGTTGGAGGGGTGGGTGCAGGGGTGCAGCTGGTGGTCCTGCTGGTGCTGCAGCTGGTGGTCCTGCTGGTGCTGCATGTAGACTTGCACCGGATGTGCCAGGTTGGTCTTCTTCGTCCGAGGAGGACAGAGGCTGTACGACGCCAGTGAGCTCCGCATCCTCTTGAGCCTGGGACTGGGACTCCTCGGCGTCTGCTGCTGTGTCCCCATCATCACCTGTTTTTGGGAGACACACACAATATATGTTATGTTTCTGCAGGCATCAATGGTTGACACACATGACAGTTGTGACTGTGCCTCTGGGTGCGGGCCTGTACATTGCATTGTCCTAAGTCGTCACAGTCAGGGGTTGATATTGGTGTGGCACATTGTCCTGCATTATTTGGGCATTTCTATGTATTTTTTGGGGTGTGAACATGGTCTGCATTGGTTGTGTTTGGTTGACAGCCGGCCCTCCTTCCCACCCACCCAGCCAGTCAGTTATTCCACCATGGACTGTGCTTGCATTGCAGGGAGTGGAAGTTGTCTCTCAGGATGTCAGTCAGTGGTGTCCTGCTGTTTGTTGGTGCACAGTTGCCAGCAGGGCCTTGTGCTCCCCACAGCAGTAGCCAGTGTCAGCCATCTTGTGAGTCCTTCTCCACTCCCTGTGATGTGAGCATGGTTCAGGGTGGTGTTGATGGGACAGTTGTGGGGGTGAGCTATGTCTGTGACTACGACTCCCATCATGCTATTGCCTCCACCCCACTTCCCAGCATTCCCATACTTACTTGCTTTTGTGGGGAGTTCAGTGTGTGTGGGTGTGAGAGCAATGGCAAGATGGCTGACAGTGGTGTCCTGCTGTTGGTTGGTGTGCAGTACCCAGCATGCCCTTGTGCTCCCCACGACACAGCAACAGTGTCAGATATCTTTGATGGGCCTTTCCACTCTCTGTGGGATGTGCATGCGTGAGTGTGAGCTTGCTGGGCCATGTGGTGGGGGATGTAGAGCTGTGACTACGACTCCCATCATGCTATTGCCTCCACCCCCTTCCCAGCATGCCCATGCTTCCTTCCTTTTGACTCTGCTTCCCTGTGGGGTGGGCTGGCTGTGCTGACAGGATGGCTGGGAGTGTTGTCCTGGCAGTTGTTTGGCTAAAAGTCCCAAGAGTGGCCCTGTGCTTCACACAACATAACCCAGGGTGGTGGTTCTTTGTGGGATCTTGTGTTAGGATGGGGGGCATTGCATTCTACCAGGTGGGTTCTGTGGAGTTTGTGTTGGGGGTGTGTGTGAGGGGAGGTGCTTGTGACTATGGTCAGTGCTGCAAGTCCTCCTTCCCACCCACCCAGCCAGCCAGTTATCCCACCATGGAACGTGCTTGCATTGCAGGGAGTGGAAGTTGTCTCTCAGGATGTCAGTCAGTGGTGTCCTGCTGTTTGTTGGTGCACAGTTGCCAGCAGGGCCTTGTGCTCCCCACAGCAGTAGCCAGTGTCAGCCATCTTGTGAGTCCTTCTCCACTCCCTGTGATGTGAGCATGGTTCAGGGTGGTGTTGATGGGACAGTTGTGGGGGTGACCAATATCAGTGACTACGACTCCCATCATGCTATTGCCTCCACCCCCTTCCCAGCATGCCCATGCTTCCTTCCTTTTGACTCTGCTTCCCTGTGGGGTGGGCTGGCTGTGCTGACAGGATGGCTGGGAGTGTTGTCCTGGCAGTTGTTTGGCTAAAAGTCCCAAGAGTGGCCCTGTGCTTCACACAACATAACCCAGGGTGGTGGTTCTTTGTGGGATCTTGTGTTAGGATGGGGGCATTGAATTCTACCAGGTGGGTTCTGTGGAGTTTGTGTTGGGGGGTGGGTGAGGGGAGGTGCTTGTGACTATGGTTAGTGCTGCAAGTCCTCCTTCCCACCCACCCAGCCAGCCAGTTATCCCACCATGGAACGTGCTTGCATTGCAGGGAGTGGAAGTTGTCTCAGGATGTCAGTCAGTGGTGTCCTGCTGTTTGTTGGTGCACAGTTGCCAGCAGGGCCTTGTGCTCCCCACAGCAGTAGCCAGTGTCAGCCATCTTGTGAGTCCTTCTCCACTCCCTGTGATGTGAGCATGGTTCAGGGTGGTGTTGATGGGACAGTTGTGGGGGTGACCAATATCAGTGACTACGACTCCCATCATGCTATTGCCTCCACCCCCTTCCCAGCATGCCCATGCTTCCTTCCTTTTGATTCTGCTTCCCTGTGGGGTGGGCTGGCTGTGCTGACAGGATGGCTGGGAGTGTTGTCCTGGCAGTTGTTTGGCTAAGAGTCCCAAGAGTGTCCCTGTGCTTCACACAACATAACCCAGGGTGGTGGTTCTTTGTGGGATCTTGTGTTAGGATGGGGGGCATTGCATTCTACCAGGTGGGTTCTGTGGAGTTTGTGTTGGGGGTGTGTGAGGGGAGGTGCTTGTGACTATGGTCAGTGCTGCAAGTCCTCCTTCCCACCCAGCCAGCCAGATATCCCACCATGGAACGTGCTTGCATTGCAGGGAGTGGAAGTTGTCTCTCAGGATGTCAGTCAGTGGTGTCCTGCTGTTTGTTGGTGCACAGTTGCCAGCAGGGCCTTGTGCTCCCCACAGTAGTTGCCAGTGTCAGCCATCTTGTGAGTCCTTCTCCACACCCTGTGATGTGCGCATGGTTCATGGTGGTGTTGATGGGACAGTTGTGGGGGGGGCAATATGTGTGACTGCGACTCCCATGATGCTATTGGCTACACTGACTTGGCCAGCATACACAGAATTCCTTCCTTTGAGTGGTCTTCACTGTGTGTTGGTGTTGTTGTGGTGGCTACATGTCTGGATGTGTTTGTTAGTTCTATTTGTGCCACTGCCTAGCTGTAGTTGTGGTTGTGTTTGTACATGTGATGGCACAGTTGGATGTGACTTTTTTGATGGCATGTGTTGTGTTTATCTGACTGACATACACATTTTGGGATGATTCTGTTCTGGTTGCTGTGTAATTGCTATGAGTGCATGGTTTGACTCTCCCCTTGACAGTGATGTGTGTGTGTTTTGTGGCAGTATATTGTGTACATTTGTTGTGTACTCACCAGGCTCTGGGATGTCCTCTAGTCCATATACGCTCACTGGCGGAAGGATGGCCCGCACCTTCTCCTCCCAGGGCCTGAGGTATATTGGCTTGGCAGGAGGGCCACTGCCGGTGTATTGGCTGTTGATGTAGTCTTTTTTTAGCAGGTCCCATACCCTCCTGCGCACTTCATACCACCTGTTCTGGATGTCGCTCTTTGTGCGCCGACATGGTGATTGTGCGTTCACCCTGTTGATGATCCTCTCCCACATCTTGGTTTTCTGGGAGATGGGGGTCTGTTGGACCAGTGTGCCAAACAGCTGTGGCTCTACCCTGAGGATCTCGTCTACCATGATTTCCAATTCACAATCTAGGAACTTGGGATTCTTCTTGGGGGGCATGGTGATGGGTGGTGATGGTGAGTGATGTGTGTGTTGGTGTGCAGGTGAGGGTGTGTGAGTGTGTGTTTTGCTGGGTGTATGTGAGGTAGGTATTTGTTGGTGTGCTGATGGTGTGTGGCTTGTGTGAGGGATGAGCTGTGGGTGTGTGGTTGCTTTCTCTTGAGTGCTGGCAGTGGAATGGCATTTGCAAAGGCTCATGGTTGTGATTTGTGTCCTTTATATGGGTGGAGTTGTGGGTGTGTCTTTGTTCTCTGTCCCCACCCCCCCAGTATTTATTGGCTTGGTAATTGCTTGTTTGGCCTTTTTTGGGTGATTTTTCCTTTGTACTGTCTGTGTATGTTGGAAACGTTCTTGTGACCGAGTCGGACCCTGCATTTGTCTCGTACGGTCTTCTCCGTTTCGTTCATGCTGTGTATGTGCAGTTTTCTATGCTGAGTACACGTCGGTCGCGGTGTTTTGTGTTGCTTCGGCTCGGTTTTGTATGCGTGTCGGTCGTACGGCTTGGCCTCCGTCCGACTCGCTCGTGGTTTTCGCGCCTTGCATTGTACTTTGCGGTTTGGAGTTCGCGTGTACGTTTCGGTCGTATTTGTTCCGGGTGCGTGTCGGTCGGTTGGATTCGCGTGTTTTTCCGACCGGATTGCTGTTTTCCGTGCGGCTCGGTCGGTCGACTTGGGTTCGGTACGTGTCGGTCGGATTTTGCACGCCTTGCATCGTACTTGGCGTGTCGGGCGCCACAGGTACGTGTCGGTCGGTATAATTTCCGGATCCGAGTCGGTCGGTGCTTTTTCCGGCCCGAATCGGAGTCGACCGCTCTGTGTGTTTGCCATTCGCCTTTAGTTTTATGTGAGGCATGTGTGGGTAATGGTTGTGACTCTAATCACATCAAATCGAATGGCCCTAGCGGACCATCAATATATTGCTACTGTGCCACCCACTAAATCATTTTAAATATTTTTGCACACAGCATTGTTTACAATTTGTCTTTTTTTTCTTTGTAGCTACTCCTGGATATCGTCCATCTTGGCAGGATATAGCAGCCTGGCTGCGGCAGCAGAAACTGGAGAGAATACTGGCCAAGCACCAGTGAGTGGTGGCCCTGGAGGAGGAGGAGCAGGCTGCTGCCCAGGGTCCCAGCCAGGCCCCAGTGCCTATCAACACCGGCGCTGCAGTCCGCTGATAGCCGCCTGTTGCCAATCCTTCACAGCTGCCCCCACTCAGATGGCACTTTCCAACGCCATGTCCTGTTGAGGCTGGTGCAGATATAAGCCCAGCAGAGCAAGATGGAGGGGCACCTCAAATAGCTCCTGGGCCTTGCCTGTGTTGTGTAGTACCCTTCTGCCCCTTTTTGAACTTTTGTTTTGGTAGGTGGGTTTTGGTGGGCGGGACTTTTTGTGTGTGGAGGGTGGGAATGTGGGAGTTGGGTCCAGGATAGTTTATACTTTTTTTGGGGGGAAAATGATGAACATTTTGGTGGGACAATGGTTGGGGATGATGAGATTTGTTTGGGGAGAGGGGTGGACCAGTTGTGTCAGTTGAAGGGGTGGGTTTTTGTTGGTTGGGTAATAAATATTTATGTTACATTATTTATGCCATAAATCTTTTAAGGGTGTTTTACTTTTCGCTGCTGCCTTTTGGTTTTAGCGCAACATAATAGTGTATAACAATTAGGTATGTGGTACCCATGTCATACTACTCTCCTAGTCTCTGCAGTCAGCAACTTTATTGACCACTAAGGGGGGATGCTGCCATTGCCTATGTTGCCTACAACTTAGTAGAACAATGCTCCATAGTTCTCATACTGAATAGATGAAGCGAGGGCTGAAGCGTTTCCCAAGGTGCCATGGTGGTGGTATTATTAGCTGGCTAGCACATTAACAGTAAAGGAAACAGAAGGGAGGTCCCATTCTCACCTAGGTGAACTCCAACTGTAGGATGTTAATCAGAACGATTATTCATCGCAGGCAACTAAATTAAAATAATTGAAATAAAAACTGGGTTAGTGGGTTAAATACTATTATATCATAGCTTTACAAACAATTGAGACAAGACTACATAACAAAGAATACCAGATAGTGGAAATATAACAAGCAATAATAAATTATTCAGAGAAATGGTAAACTCATATTTTTCGATTAAAACGAAAGAACGAAATTTGCACTCGAATTGTGAAGAGGACTCAAAGTCTAGAGTGGACATGGTTATGTGCTTACATAATGCAACACACAATGCCTGAATGAAGATGCTGATGAATGATGTTCTTCTATATCTAAAATATCAATCACTTTTTATGTGTGGGTGGGTAAATGGGACCAATGTGGGCTATTGTTTTGGTAACTGAAGTAGAACTGAATATCCTTACTGACTTGGTGTTGTTTTCACCTTATCCGCCCTACCAAGTGTGTGATCAATTAATGGTGTAAATTATTAAGTCACACCAAATAAATCACGCAACACAGAGGAAGAGGGTTAGGGGTTTGATGAACGGATGGGAATGGGGATTTTGGAATAGGTGTGACAAAGACAAACACTGCACAAAGACAATATTCATGTAGGCAATGAGCAGCCAACCATCATCAATCTGTTGTGGGAGGAAAAGGAAACAAAGGAATAACTATGACACAGTTAACCTAAATGCAATGCAAACAGTCCATCAGCCCCAGAGGGACCCAAGTTATATTATATTATAATTATCTAAATGTTCTGCCACCTAGGTATGAAAAATAGTAAATACAAATTATGTAGGCGTGAAGTGAACAACATATAGAGTTCTAAAAAATGATTATTAAAAGAAAAATTATACTGCATTGCCAAATTGGGAAGTGCATCTGCATTCTGCTTGGATTGTCCATCAATCTTGGGTGCCCTCTGAAGCTGTCCAGGAAGGTAAGCATGAGTGTTATGGAGCTTTTGTCTTTTATGCAGGGGAAGAGAAGGCCTGCGCCTAAGAATTGTAAAACAGAAAAGTAGTGTAAAATCAAAGAGAAGGACAAAAGGTAAATTTCATGAGGTGTGCACCAAGAAGACTCTGAAGCAGAGCAAGAGAATAGTCCTTTGCAATCATTCATTTTATGACTGATGTGCGATCAATTAGGTGAGAGCAATTACAATAACTAACAATCACAGACAATTGGACACATGTGTCGGGCTGATCAAACTCGCAACTTTCCTTATCATCATCATAATATGAAGCCTTGCGCATGCATAATGTGATGATCACCACATGCCTGTCTCCAGTTACGTACATCAATAGGCCTTTCACCCAATAGCACATAGTTTCAAATTTGAGCCAGCCAACACACACTCAGCAGCATTGTATTCCCCAAATCAAGTAATCAACGCACCTCTCACCAGTCCACAGAGTTGAATAGGCCATTTAGAGTCATCACCATGTTGGTTTCAGTGAAGTTGACATTTCTTCCATCATCCTCCTGACTCTCAGTAGCAAATATTTCCAACTCTGTACCGACTCCAGACCCGACTCAAACGAGAGAGATCGACATGTAGTGCAATTCAGTTGATGAACAAGAAGAAAAACATTCAGTATTTTTTTTGTGTAGACTAGATTTGTGTTTGTTAGCTAAAGGGGCTGGTCAGTTCTTTGAGCAGTGTCAACCAGAAAACAAAGCAGTGTGGACCTGGCAAGCAAATCTCGCTAAGTGACAAAAGGTAAGGAAAAAATCACTTTCAGGAAAAACATTATTAGATCACCCATTAGGCCACCAACATTGTAAATCATCACAAACACAAGCAATCTTAATAATTATTCTTAAACACCAACTCTTACTGTCTGCTGCCAAATGAATAATCTCAACACTCACAAACAACATTCAATCATATATCACTCATTGGTGCATTCCTTACCTGTTTCAATTCAAGCACGGTGGTACATTGGTGATCCTCTTTGATTCACAAATTACACATTGGCCAGTCCTGTAAATCAAATGTTCTGCGGCAGTCCTGCTAGGGGATTAAAGAAAGGATAGGTATGGGTTGGAGGCAGGCAATGTATTTCCAATGTCCTTATAGGGAATGGGGGTAGGCTTCTTCACTGCATGCTGGTTCAAGTTCATTCTGGCCATACGTATGCTGGTTCAAGTTCAATCTCGCCATACATGTGTCTAAAACATTGGCACTGCATTAGTCAGTGAGATACAAACAAACACTAGCTATATCCCTTTTTTTGTCAAAGCAGTTCAGTGATAGAAAGTTATATGGTGGCCCAGGCCTACTCAGTAGTCAGGGAAGTAGAGTTCATCCTCAGACTCAGGTGGTTCGCCCAGAAGTTGGGCATCTAACATACTACCATGACCTGAGTCTGACCAATAGCCCTCATCCTCCTCCTGTCGTACTGCAGGTATGGTGTAAATTGGCGGTATAAAGTACTGAACATATGCTCAGTGGACACACTGGCTACTGGGCAAGCCCGATACTTTATTGCCAGTCTGCTGAGCTCTGGCCATTGGTGCCTCTTCCCATACCAATACACCAATGGGTTTTGATCAAGATAGACCTCTATTGGGTCATCCAGATAGGCCTGGACCATCCTCAAGATAGTCAGTGGTGCTCCACCTTGCTTGACCTCTTTTGCGTTCACCTCTGCACTGGACTTAAGCCCTGCCTTTAGAAGCCAATCAAATGCAGATTTTGGAGCCAATGCTCCTGTTCCTGTTGTTGCTGGTGTTCCTGTTGTTGGGGTTGGCTACTGTGAGCCAACAGCACTGCCCTCAAGCGCCCAAGTTTAATTCTGCACCACATAACTTGTGCCCTGGAGTGGGTCTCTACTTCCCAGTCATTCTTTTTCTAGGTTGATGGCTTGCTCAGCAATCCACATCTTATAGTTTGAAACATCCCTGTCTGACAAAAGAAGTGAAAGTGGCCAGTACTGTGGATCAAGAATTGTGGCACAGATGTAATGTTTGGATAACACAATGTCTCTTTGCACCCTTGTATTACCAGATAAGTGAAGGATTAAGCTCTCCACCAACTCATGCACATTTTTTTTTTCGACCACGCTTGCGTACATTTCAGACACCTCCTTTAGTTGTTTCTGTCGGACATGCAACAACAGGATAGCTTTGCCCATCGTACTGTCCTCCTTGCTGACTTCCCTTGTGAAAACTTCAAAAGAAAGTTGCACCTATATCAGGCATTTGACAAGGCTCCATTTGTCCATCTCAATGATCATATTATTCCCAGTTGCATCCCCTCTTTGCATTACATACTCATTGATTGGTTTGTACTGCTGAAACAAATGTTGCAACATGTAATAAGTTGAGTTCCAATGTGTTAGCACCTCCAGTATGAGTGCTTTAACTGGCATTCTATTATCACGGTGAATGATCCTCTCCTGCTTCGGTGCTTTAAAAGAATGGATAAAATGAGTGCAGATCTTCTTCAGGTGTTCAGTAAGTTGCTGGCTTGGTCTTCTTTTTTGAGAATGTCCTGTACAATGATGTTGATGTAGTAAGCCAAACACAAGACCCTGAAATAGCCACCATCAGCCATGATCTTAACTATATTACTGCCATTGTCCGTGGCAAGGAAATCAAATATTAAGCCTTCTTGGTCACAGCCATTCAAAGACCTTGTTGTTAAAGTCATCCAAGATGTTTGCAGCAATATAGGATTTCTCTATGGCCAACATGGCTACTGTCACATGCTTCTGAGTGCCATTAAAAATGTCAGCAGTGTCTACACCTGCAGATATAATTTCTCTAATTCCCACAAAAGTGATCCAGTGTGCAGTGATGCACATGTAATCAAAGACTTGGCAACTGGTCCACATGTCTGTCGTCAGGTGGATAGCACTCTGCTGCAAAGCTTGTCCAACCAATTCCAGCACATTGTGATGGAGCACTGGAACAGCAACTCTGGCAAAATAGGTCTTGCTTGGAACCTTCCATTTCAGGCAGATGGCTGCCACAAAGAAAACCCACTCCTTCCAGAAAAGGGAGGAGGTCCGGCACTAACATTTCAGCCAGCATCGCATTGTACAAACGTGCCGTTGGGTGGGTGCATTAGTACTGCCACTCCTGCCTTAACATGCCAGGAATAGAAGGCTGGATTTTTTTCTTTTCTGGTGCCACTAATGCAGGTGAGATCTTGAAAGCAGAAGGTGCTAGGCTTAATGTGCACTGTATGCTCTTGCCTTGGTGTCTCAACCTGACTTTTGTGCCTCTACGATGTTGCTGCTGTGGGCAATACGACTGCACAGCTGGAGACAGGGCTGATTACGCAACAACATTTTCATCCTCTTCTTCACTTTCACCTTCCACCGTGATTGGCTCAGATTCCCTGCTCTCATCCCCTTCACCAACACCACTTGCAGATATTTGGCTGCTCAGGAGCGCCTCCCAGCGGATTGTGTGGTGTTTTCTCAAATGGTTTTTTTAGCCTCCGGTACCAGTTTGTACCAAGCTTACTCCGACTCTTGCTCTGCAAATGGAGCATATGGCAATAGTCGACTCCTTCTCGCTATCCGTAAAGAAGTCCCAAACTGGGTAGGTCAACTTTCTGAACTGGTGCCACTGCCTAGTTCGGAAGAAGTGGCGGTAGGTGGGTGTTTTGACGTTTGCCTCTCTGCAGTGCCTACTTCTATGAGGTGGCTTTGGATTTAGTTTGCAGCCGGGGCCTTGCAAATATGGAAGCTAGCAGTGGTGGTGGTATCTGTGCCACAACCCTCAGAGCAGGTTTAGATGGGGTAAGGTCGGTTGCCAGTGGGGCTAACATCCATGATGACTTGGTCATCGTCATCATCCTCTTCTTCATCAATAACTCTAAGGCTTTCAGGAGTTTGCCTTTTTCTAGCCTCAGCTGGCGTGTCTCAGACTGAGGCAGCATCCAAGTTGAGTCTTGATCATCAGAAGGAGGGCTTGGAGGAGAAGATAGTGGAGTACCCTCCTTTTTCTTGCTGGAGATCTAGAAGACAATGGATCTCCTGAAATAGGGACTTCTTCTACTTCCTCAGCATGAAGCTCAATCTCCTGAAGTGCTCCTACTTCGAGAGGAACTACAACTATTTCTGGCTGTAGCTGTTGTTGTTCACTAAGCTGAGTTTCTGGCAATGATTGGGTACTACTTTGTGAAAGAGAGAACTCCAATTCAATATCACTGCTCATTGGCATTGCCATGATTAGAGTGGCCGGCTCTGTGTCAGACATGGGCTTAGGTTGAGGTGGGGCTGTTGATGCAGGAGTGCTGCTCCCAGCTTGCTCCGTGGAAGCCGGTGCGGCAGGTATAAGTTTGCCGAAAAAGATTCTGGTCGGCACTCCAGTGATGGAAATCCACTTCTTCTCCTCCCCGCTGGCAACTTTCTTGACAGCACCTTTCTTTGGGGCCATCTTGAAGCTGTCAGTTGGCAGTGGCATTTAGCTTCACAAGCTGAAGAGGAGTCCATGTCATGTGGTCAAGTGTTACGTCGTGCACAGGTCTTCTGTCTGGCAGGACTGTGGATGATATCTCTTCTCCTGTGCAGCAAAAAGCAAACAAGCAAGAAGAACATCAGTGAAAAGTGGCATTGTGGCAGTTGAATTAGTATACAAACAAACAATATAGTTTAGTGTGGTTACTTAAGCTATAAATAATTAACAATATCGTGTATCCATTTGCAAAACCACACCAACATAAACTTTCATGTACAGAAAGAGCAACAACAACAGACAGATATAACTGTTTGCTTTATGTAAAACAAGTTGAGATGTGGCACTCAGGGAGGAGCAGGTGACAATGGAACAATCCTTAGAAAATTATTGCTTTTGTGCAGCTGTGCGCCTGTAGCAGACATGGGGTTGATGTCGGATGTTAGGAAAATGGAAAAAAGAAAATTAGAAAAAAAATAAAAAGTAAAAAACATTGTAAAAAAATTAAAACAAAATAAAATTAGAAACATTTTTTTAAAATGAAACATTGAAAACAAATTTAAAAAATGTAAAAAAAGTGTAAACATTATTTGAAAAAAATTAATGAGATAAAAAAATAACAAAAAATACAATTTAATAAAAAAATTGTGAGAAAAAAAATGTTATTTCTGATATATTAGGTGTGGTGCAGATGAAAAATGCAAAATAAATGTATTATAATATATAAAACAATGTTCATACAGTACATTTCGTATGAGCATTGACCTACTAGGCCTCAAGTATGATACACAAAATGGCCACCAGAACATTGTAAACCAACAAGCAGGAGGCATGGCCACAACAAAGAGCACATGCAGGCTTATGGTAAAAGCACACTGGCTGGCTACAGAAAATGGCCGCCGACCACATAGTCAAACAACAAGCAGGAGGTATGGCCACAACAAAGAACACATGCAGGACTATGGCGAAAGCATATTGTCTGGCTACATTAAAATGATCACCAACAACATGGTCAAACAACAAGCAAGGGGGCATGGCCATAACAAAGAACACATGCAGGTCTATGGCAAATTCACACTGGCTGGCTACCCAAAATGGCCACTGACCACATGGTCAAACAGCAAGCAAGGAGGCATGGACACAACAAAGAACACATTCAGGCCTATGGCAAAAGCACACTAGCTGGCTACACAAAATAGGCCGCCAGCCACATGGTCAAACAACAACCAGCAAGGAGGCATGGCCACAAAAAAAGAACACATGCAGGCCTATAGCAAAAGCACACAGGCTGCCTACACAAAACGGCCACTAGCCATATGGTCAAACAACAACGAGCAGGAGGCATTGATAACAAAGAACACTTGCAGGCCTATGGGCACTGACTAAACAAAATGGCCTCTGGCCACATGGCATGGGGAAGAAAGACAAATGGTGGCCTATGGCAAGCACACTCACACACTGGACAGACAAAGGAGGCATGGTAACACAGGAGAAACTAGCATTAATTCAGCAATGCCAAAAATGAAAATTAAGTGGCTTGAAAATTTAATAATTTAACAACAGCACGTATCCTCCAGATGCATCACATATATTACCCCACCTTTACACTGTTTGCAGAAAAAAACTGAAATACCCCAAAAAACACATTTCATAATTTAATCCAATGCCATCCATAGCCTAAATGATGTTTCAATTCTAGGCCACATAGTGAATTAAATGAATATTGCAAATTTATTAAAAAACCAGGGAGAAATGTACTGAACTGTGCAACATGTTTCCTTGATAAAAGAAGAAAAATTACATGCAAAAAAAATAACTAGGCCTCTACTGAAACTGCAGGCCGCCCACCACAAGAAATTTAAACAAGCATTTGAAATGCGACTCGCATTTACGCGAGACGTATTGCATTGCAAACGGGAGTGCGGGCGAGAAAGCACGAGCAATGGTAGTGCGGGGGGTAGGGGCGAGAAGGCACGGACTGCGGGAGGGGGAAGGATACAAATGACGACATGGCCATCACAAGGAGGGACTAACAAGCCTATAAACCAATCGGAAGGCAGCATTTAGGAATGACAAAGACACAAGCCAATGAAAAAGATGGGCGGGGGAGTGGGCGGGGCTTCCCTCAAATAGTTAACTACCACAGATCAACCCCAGAGCAGAGCTTGCGCGCTGGATCAGGGCTCGCCCTAAAAATCGAATAAAAATACAAATAAATGTTGGGGCATGCCCTCTGTGAAACAAACAACACCCTTATAGAACAGTTGTTTAACTTACTTGTGATATCACAAAAACAAAGTCCTCAGATCCAATGGTATATATGCAGCAGATTCGCAAAGTGATCTTTTCAGCTCCAAATCCAAATGATAAGTGACCAGCAGGTGGAAAAAGCACTGGGAGGAGCCTTCTGGACACAAACAGGAAGTTGGAGTCTCTGGGGCACTTCCTACTTGCTGAAAATAAAGTAAAATAAAAAAGGGCTCCTCGTACAAAAAAAAAATGTGAACGGTCCATTTGAGAATGTTTTTACCTCCAAATTGTGTTTTAGAGGAGATTTAGCTGCTTCTCGAGGAAAGAATCTTCTCCAGCTTGCAGCCATGGTCGATCGTGCTCACTAGCGCTCCCGTACATCACAAAAGTAGCACCGGAAGATGCTTGTGAGGCCTAAAGCAGCGTTAGCAGCAGGAAAATCTTGCGGGATCTCACTCGCTGCTAGAAAATCTTGTGGGCACTCGCAAGCACCTGGCTAGTCTCTCATGGCACCCCACATGCACGAAATAAAATTTCAAGCGCACCAAGAAAAAAACTCTGCTCCGTTGCGGAGTTTATCGGTAACTCCGTGCTCTACGTGGAACGCGAAGTTGCCAAATTCCGCAAACGCCCACATCTAATGCTCACCTACTTCGCTTGCTTGGTTTTATCAAAGCTATGGTTCAAAGTGAGGGGTATTTTAATTTTTTGTCTACTCCCTTGACTCACTGTGTTTAGTCAGTGAGGCTAGTATGTATCCCGCCCATCATCATTCCTCACCTCCCTTCCTGCCCATGGCTTTTGACCACCTATGACCTAAGTGCAGCATGGTTCAAATCGTCACTGCAGTGTTGGCTGTGCAATGTGCATCTGCTTCAGTTAATACAGCATTTACAGAGATCTTAATGCATTGCAAACCAAAAACAAGGTGTGTTTCCCTTCCCTCCCAGTACCCACTCAGTCACCTCCTAGTACTTCACTCCTTTATTCTTTCCTAAGTTCTGTCTAAGGCTGGGCAGAGTTTGCGAAGTTGAACTCCGTGTAATTGTGTGTAGACATTTAAAAACTCTCCAGATTCCGCGGAGTTTCGCACACCAGCGGAGCAGTGCAGATAATTAAATGCGCAGTTCTCTATGCACCCACCACAATGCAGACATGTGTGAACAGAGAGAAGAGCCTCAGCCTTTCCTCCATCTTGCTTCCACTGGAGGCAGATTCCAGATTGTAAGGTTTTTCTTTCTCGTCCATCCAGGCATCCCACCCGGCTCAGATTTGGCAATACCAGATGGGGGGATAGGTGAATCCTTCAAGGCAGGGTAGAACAGCCAGAGCACTCACTCCATCTGAGGAGGGGCTCCTGTGACGCTGGCCCTAGTGGGGACAAGGAGACAGGCACCAGGCCGTGCTGGTTGTCTACTGTGTTCTGGGAGAGCAAGAGGAGCTGTGAAATCAGCACCTGCCTCCTGCCAGCTCCTCTCATGGGTTTTTCAAAAGTTTATAAAGGAAGAGGCAGCCGGAGCTCCCGTCTCAGTCCCAGCACACTGCCTGTGCATGACTGCGCCCTCCCGCACAGGACATAGTAGGGGTGACTGACTACAATCCTTACAATTCCCTATGTGATGAAGCGACGTCATGAATGCTAGAGTGAGGCTAAGGTTATGATCAAAGTACCTAACTTCTTTTTGCTGAACCATTCATGTATGAACTACAATTTCAATTTGCGCTGATTGGTTTCTCAGTTGCATCCCCTCTTTGTATGGCATATTCATTGACTGGATTGTACTGCTCAAACAGACGTTGCAACAATATAATAGGTTGAGTTCCAATGTGTTGGTACCTCCTGTCTGAGGGCTTTAGCTGGTACTCTATTAGCACCCTGATTGATCCTCAACTGCTTTCAGGCTATAAAAGAATGGCTGAAATTAGTGCAGATTCTTTTGCAGGTGGTCAGTAAGTTGCTGGCTAGGTCTTCATTTTTGAGAAAGTTCTGCACAATGATGTTGATCCAATGTGCCAAACCCAGGACCCTGAACATTAACCATCTGCCATAGCCTTAACTATATTCCTGCTTTTGTCCGTGGCAAAAAATCCAATACTAAGACCCCTTGGTCGCAGCCATTCAAACAGCTAGCTGTTAAAGTATTCCAAGATGTTTGCAGCTGTATGGGATATCTCCACGGTGAACATGGCTACTGTTGCATGTTTCCGAAAACTCTTAAAAGTTTCTTCAATGCTGAGACCTGTATTTAGCTGTTGCCTAACCCCCACAAAAGAGATTCAGTGTGCAGTAACACACGAATCACTGACATAATACCGAAAGTCACATTATCGAACTGCAAATATTTCGACGCAAAAATATCGACATCAAAAATGTCGATATTGTATACTTAATTATAAAAATGCACTAATATCGATACCACAATATCGTAATGCAACTATATCGACTACACAAATATCGCACACAAAAATATCGCAATACAAATTATCGACGTTTATAAATAAGTATCGGACATGTCCAAAATATCGAGTACAAAAATATAGACATCAATATTATCGTTTTTTACAATATATCGACAACTCAAATATACATAAAAACGATTACTTTTAACACCATAAATACAATAAATTACATAAACATACATATGACATTAAATTAAACTAAAAACATATCTATCAAAATAATAACATAAATAAATAATAACATAATAAACACACAAAAAGTAATATTTCTAAACATATACTTGCAACATATTCAAACTTTTAATACATATTATACATATTTTTTTAATATAATTAGTTCAACATCTCCTTCCTCACCCAAAAAAAAAATTACTCTTAATTAGCGTTTTACATATAAGGAAAACAATTACCAAACAAAGAAACAAAATACAAATTAACCAATAGAAATACAAAAGATCGAAATAAACCAATACATTTCAACAAACAATTAACCGCTTCGCCGCGATCGGAATTCCGCCCAGGTGCTGGACATTCCGATCGCTGGTGTTGTCGTGACGAGCTCAGCTCGTCATGCGCACAGCGCGACCGCGCAGCATGACGAGCTCAGCTCGTCATGAGCATCAAAGGGGTTAAAAACACACTATATAAACAAAGAAAAATCTGTCTTCTTTTACACCTTAAACCAAAATAATTAAGGAAGGGGAAACTCTACCGGATTTTCCCCACTATCAAACACAGCTTTAAAATCAAGCCTACTACACTTAGGAAAAAGTAAGTAAATTACCATTTCTAAATAAACTGTTAAATTGAAATGTAACACAGATTTCAATTGCTAACTAAGGGGCCCATTAGGATGGCGGGCGGAAGCACCACCGCCATGCTGGCGGATGCAAATAACAACAGTTACCGTCCGCCCGCCGCAGCCCACACGCCCGCCCAATTAGGATGTGAAAAGACAGCCAAACACCGCCCGTAAGCCAGCGACGCCGTCCGCCATCAAAGTGCGCCCGTTCACGTAGCGGCGCCGCCCAATGGAGACACACCGCCCGACGAAACACGTACCGCCCGGCGTACAAATTACGATGCCACAACCAAACAGCTCCCCCGGCTAAGAGACACCGCACGTGAAAGCAAGGCGGAAACCCGAGCGCACAGTACGGATACCAAAGTGGCGGACCCCCCGAGCATGAATCCAGCACTGCAGGCCCTCCCCATGCTCTACCTGATGCAGAAACTAGGAGTCAACGCACCGCAGAGACGCAGGTAGGCAGACACACAACAAGGGCACGCAAACACCGCGCACAGTGCAAGTGCGGTAAAACTGTACATGGCACCCCCCCGACACCCCTGCGTGGACGCGACACATCCACCACTGCACCCACAAATGTCACACCGGGCAAATTGTAACAACTCGCAACAACCGGGGACACACCACCTGGGACCAGGAACTAACGTCCCCGTCACGGCCCCGCAGCGCAGCGGCGACGACGCAGCCACACATGCGTACAACGCATAGGCCAACGGCAGCGCCAAGTATGCGCCGCACACAAACAACACAGGGTCACAACCAAACACCACACACACCAGCCCCACCCAGAACGCACATGTCACGTGACAGTCCTGCCACAGTCATGTCGCCAACCGGCAATTCACTGTTGCCAACCTGACGTCACACAACTGACCCGAACATGTCAGTGATGTCACGCCAAATTAGGACACACCCCTGTGTGCAAAACATGGCGAAGCACACAGCGGCGGCAACATCACCCAGCAGAATATGGACCCCGTCGGCAAAAGGTACGCCAGTACCACACAGAAACACCGATACCACCCTGCACCCAATACCAAGACATGCAATACGTAACATCATAGATCCCGGGGGACCGACAACAGGTGGCTCCAATTACAACACCCACACACAAGGCCCAACGTATAGCGGAAACGCAGCGTGCCGCCCACACACGGGAGAGGAGATAGCACTGAATGGCCTACCATACCCACACCGAAACCACAGTTCAACTATTCAAGCAGGACAACACAGTCATTATTCCAAAAAAGCCCAACACAGGCATGCAGAGGGAACCGTCCACTGGGCAGATAGCGCATAACACGAAAGAACATTCCGAAGGGAAAAAGAAATGATACCACTCCCCCATGTGGTTCACATGCAAGTTATCGGGAAGGAGTCAGACACCACTGACTTTGACCATTCACAGAAGCATGTGGGATGAGGGCCCGTGTCCTTCGCACAAGCTACTATAACCCAAGCCCTGCCTCCCTACGACCATAACAGAATTCCCAGCAACGTCGGAGGTTGCACTCTGCAGACTGCACAGACAGCCGGAGCACGCCATCACATCGCCCATCAGCAAAATGGCACTTGCACCACACCTACCCAACTATGCCGGACAGATGAAGCTGTACAAACATTACCTGATACAGATATTGGGATGTGAAAATCTGGCCTTGCTGAACGTAAGTTACCGACTAACTTACCGCATCGCATTGTTCAGCTGCGTCATCCCCGTCTTCTACTGTCGGAGGTGTCCTTTCCACTATCCTGTGGATTTATGTCTCTCCAACCCTGCATGTCCAATGGCGGACCTGTTACAACTGTTCAACCCCCTGGACGTCCACGACAGGGTCTGTTCAGCCTATGGGGGCGTGGCGTATGTGGCTGCAATCGGACCCACACTGCAATGGGACCACTGTGCCTCCACACGACGGATTCTGGATCACAGTTTCATCGAATGTCATCCAACATGTCCCATCATGCTCCTACAAGGGACAACTTACGACCAACACCTTGACAGCCACCATCCGCTACATTGGATGGCATCCATGTTTACCACCAATGCCATGGAAGCCCTGCTGGAAGGTATCGCATTCCTGACAACCTGTCAATTCGTCGGGCCCCGACGCAACACCCCCAATTGAACAATGATTTCCACACCGTACCCATGCCTGTCATCCGCACGGACTGAGCAGTTACCAGTACAACAACTATACCACACAACCTGCAACTAGCACCACACCATCAACTACACTGCCATGACATCGGATATTTTCGGGACATGCACTCTGTACCTCATCACATCCAGTAACTCTGCATGAACAGGGGGAGGCAGAGGCATGGGATTTGTGCATGGCAACCACATGGACATAACTGCACGTACAACTATGCCATAATATGTATCCTGCGCCCATGAACATATGCACCGGTCAGTGGACAGTAATCGGTCGGCTGTAGTATGTGAGAGCTGTCACCTCACCTCCCTCTGAACTTCCGTGCCAGGACTTTTGCATGGACAACAAGTGCATCCCCCAACAACATTACCCCAGTGACTGTGTCATGTCCAGTAGCCACCACATTGCAACAACAAGTGGGATGCCGTTGCATGCACGTAAGCCCATGCCCTGATGTCACCTCCACGCACGTGTGTATGAGTAACCATAGCAGCAAACCTGTAACATGGAACTGAGATGTACTGTGCCCATGATGTCAAGCGGTCTGGTAGGCGAAATGTATACTGTCTGTGTCAAAGTTAGCAGCTCCACAGTAATTAGCAAATGTACATTAGCACAGCAACGGCTAAGCAGTTGTAACTCTGAAGCACACATCCCACAGTCAACAACTAATGACATGTACCCCTACACCCTAGGCTATGTGTAATCATGCTGAGTACATCCTCCACATGCATGTCGCTGCCAGTAGTGTCCACTATACTGCATCACAGAGGACATAAGTCCCAATACATGGCTTGAAGCAAACATGTGTCTCTGCTGATTCATTTCACAAGTACGAATGAGAGAGGATGAGACTGTGTGAAGTACACGGCAGTCGTGAGATGACCATGTAGTCCACTGTCATTGGATGTCAACGCAAATGAGTAGCACAACTGTGGAAGACACACATGTGTCATGTGAAGCGGGAGTTACGCTTGGCTCAGGTGGGTGGGTGTGACGGGTAGGTGCGCACATGCAATGTTGAAACACGCTGTGTTGGGAGGATTCCGGAACAGTACATTGCTGCTCTCCTGGGAATTTGTAAAGACCACCTGTCTGGGGATGAATGTGAACTCGTGTGTGCACAACAGGCGGGCACACGATCAATGCTGCATCAGGTGTAGACGTCAGCCCACCCTCCGTGGACATGCTGGATACTGCTGTGCGTCCGCCAGGCCCTTGCCAAGGCACTCACATCCCCTGTCTACCAGGTGTATCCCCAACATTGTCCACCTGCACAGGCAATCCAGGGCACGGGATGGCAGTGGAGCATGGTGGGTGAGATGTCATGGCGCGCTCCTCCTGGACACAACACGCAGGGAACACATCCTCAATTAGTAGTATGGCACAAGTCTAATGGAAGTAGTGGGGGGACGCACACATCATGAGCAGGAGTGACGTCACGGAAGGTGGCTCGCACCATCTCACTCATTGCCTATATCCCCACACACGTTACATGCCATTGCAACAGAGAAGCCAGCGGGTGCAGAAGCAGCTCCAATCTCGCCCCCGAGAGGCCAAAGAGTGAATGTGTGGGTCCATGAGCTCCAGTTGGACGCGGCCTGGGCCTCTAGGGCAGCTACAGCCTCTGTGTGTTGCAGGTGGTGTATCCGGACTGCGGAGCCTTGCATGCATTGTCAATGTTGCCCGGGTGTCGAGTCGGGGCACCACGCAAGTGGACGGCGTCCCGCCACTCATAATGCCGCGAGACAGACCACTTGTTCAACTGGACCCACACATACACTCCTTGGCCTCTCTGGGGCGAGTTTGGAGCTGCTTGTGCATGCGCTGGCTTCCCAGGTGCTAACGCATATATTGGTGAGCGAGGGGAGGCCATGAGGACAGGGTAAAATATGACTGTTAGACTTCCAGTCAGTTCAAGGAATTACCCTGATGTGGTCATGAAAAGACGTGTTTCGTGTGTATTGCAACTAGTAGATAAGCCGATGAACTTCCCATGTCTTGCATGTAGCCTCGCACCTAGCCCCGCCCACTCTACACATTGAAATGAGTACCAGCACCACATCCTGCCCATTCGAAGCACTGACTGGGGGTGATAACCATTGGACAGTCTTGTGTAGTCCACCCACGCGTACATGTGGGCCCTCCATGATCCATGTCACCTGCGGCAAAGTGATGTCATGGGCAATGACGGAAGTGAGGAGAGCTGTCTGCCCCATGCACAGATGGCGCATCAGCTCAACAGACCCAGCACTGAGGGCAGCAGGGGTCACATGTGCAGGGGCAGCTGTGCCTGGTGTGAAGGCACATGCATATAGACAGCACATTGACCAATGTGTAGTCTGCCCACATCTACTGTCCATTGTCAGGCGGACCTAGCAAAAGATCACAAGGCAACACATCTGTGTTGGTGTACCCACTGTGACCAACACTGCGCAACAACCAACGTACTCGGCCTGCGCATGGCCCACCCCGCAACGGTGGTCACATTCAGTGGCACTATCTCACACACACATCCCTTTCACGAGGCATGGTGTGACCAATGTACAGGGCTGAGTTTGCGCTCATCCGGAGAGTGCTGAACAGGTGACACATGTAACCCACTAGTCATTCTGTGTTGTCACCTACTGGCATTGTGCAGTCAATGTGCAGGCCAGCTCTGCTGGGACTGAGAAGGCAGCATGGCCCCAGCCTGACATTCACATGAGCAACAAGTGCACTGAGACCTGCATTGCCAATTGTCTGTGTCACTGGATGTCTGACATGAAGTTGCCATGTACCACCACTCGGGAGGGACAGACATGTCAAAGCGCCCAAGAGCTCACATACCACTGCCACCTGCAGTCAGCATGGTGAGCAGTGCATGTTTGAACACCACAGGCTCTGACTCATAGTGCTGCGGATCAACGACATGTGTGTCCCCCACATGCACTCCCACACACACTGCAGTTGTCTCTCACACACAACTTTCGCAAGGAATAGCCATGTGCAGTGTGCGTGGAGCTCAGAATCCAGGATCTCCAGCTCCTCGCTGGTGAGTGGACCTGGACATATCCTCAGCGTCATCCACGTGTAGGTGGAGAGGTGGCAGCAGCAGGTGTTGTTGAGGGGTGCCAGGCTGCAGTCCCAGGTAGCTGTGGTAATGCCGGTCTCACTCACACACTCACATAGCCCCCTGGGGCAGTTTCAGTGGGTCCAAGCTGCTGCAATTTGTGTACCATGTCTGCCAGCTTCAATTGCAGACGATGGCCTGCTCCCAGCTGGCCCGGGACGCTTACCTCCATAGTGGAACACGCAGGGTGCAACCGCGAGGGTCATTGGAGTTGGCCGTAAGGGCCTGGCCCATGGCGGGTACAGTCCGCTGATGCCATGTGCACCACACAGTTTAATGTGCGCAATGCATCTGCAGGTGTGGCCATGATTTGTGTGTGAGTGCAGGTCCACAATGGACGGGGCCACAACATGCTGTGTGCATAGGCAGGGACGGGCAGTGGCCAGCCTCCACATGTCTGTTGGCATATCATCATGTACACATTGGCATGGGAGCATGGGACATGCATATGCACACACATGCCATCTTTCACTATGTACATCTGCCACTTGGCACGTGCAACGTTACGTGTCACTTGTGATGTGTATTTGCAATCACACAGCCGTGTTGGCATGGAGCTGTCAATGTGTACACCTGTCAATGTTTCTGGAGGTGTGATCCGAACAGTGCTGTACATAGGGTGCAGTAGGGACATCAATGACTGTCTCATATCCCCTCGTGCCACAGGTCCCACATGTTTTGGCCGCTCAGCCTGTGTCCATAGCGTTGTTGGTGTGTGCCCTACACACCCAGCCTCGGAAGCAGTGTGATGCACAGCAGCTAGTCATGTTGCCGTGGTGTTGCAGCTTACCGAATATGCAGTCTGTTTCCATCAGCATGCCTTACAAGTTGTTAAGGCCTAACTCCCCATGTGCATGCTCATAGCAATGGTGTGTGTCACTGCCCATTGCTATTGGTAGGGGACCTGTGTAAGTGTATTGTGGCTGTGCTGTCCCTACTTGTCAGCTGTTCTGTGATTCAATTGCTTGGTCAGTCATTTTTGTCATGTGTATGTGAAAATGCCATGTGGCGTGTTGCTTTGACATGTGTCCACTTCCATCTTTCCTAGGCGGAGACCAAACATACATCGCCCGACCAATTGCTGTCAGACATGGAGGATGTGGAGGTCATCCGTAAATATCGTCTGGACCGACCCACCCTGCATCGCCTATGTGCCTTGTTGGAACCCCACCTCCGTCCTCGCAGGGTGTATCCAACAGCATTCACCCCACGGCTAAGGTGATGGCTGCACTGCATTTCTTCGCCACTGGGTCATTCCAACACACAGTGGGCAGTGGAGGTGGGATGTCCCAGCCCATGTTCAGCATGGTGCTGAGGGATGTACTGTCAGCTATGATGCTGTACAGGAACAGGTACATCAGATTCCCCAGGGCTCGTGAATTGGCGGCAGTGAAGGGTGATTTCTATGCCCTTGGACGGATCCCCCACGTCGTTGGTGCAATAGATTGCACCCATGTTGGCCTTGTTGCACCACAGGCCACTGAGCACCTCTACCGCAACAGGAAGCACACACACTCCCTGAATGTGCAAGTGGTGTGCCTTGCGGACATGGTAATATCACACGTGTGTGCGAAGTTTCCAGGATCGGCACATGACGCGCACATCATGCGCAACAGCATCCTACCACGACTGATGACCAATCTGCAACATGACCGTGGCTGGATTGTTGGTGAGTATGTGGAGTAGTGTAGCGTGCTGGCTGTGCGATGCTGTCTTGTGTCCAGTTGGAATAGCAATGATTCTCTGTGTCCCTCACACCCAGGTGACTCTGCTTACCCGAATGGGCCCTGGCTGCTCAGCCCATTACGACATCCTCTGAGCCCAGCTGATGTCCGTTACAATGAGGCACATGGGAGGACCAGACGTGTGGTTGAGCGGACCTTTGGCATCCTCAAGTCCAGGTTCAGATGCCTGGACCGCACCGGGGGCGCACTGGCATACTCCCCACAGAAGGTGTGCCAGATAGTAGTGGCTTGCTGCATGCTGCACAATCTGGCTATTCGCAAGCAGATCCCCCTAATTGTGGATGACGGAGATCAACCAGGGCCCCAGCCTGCAGACCAGGACGGGTCAAGTGAAGAGGACAGTGGAGAGGAGGAAGCTGTGAATGTGCGTCAGCAGCTCATCGCCCGCTACTTCACTTGACGGTGAGTGTCCATGTACGACGGCTGATGTAGCTGTAGTTGTGCAGGTGTATGTGTGCTCTGTCACGGGGGCCTTTTGTTCACTGAGTGCTGTGTGTCAATGGTCCATGACCAGTTTGGTATGCCACTGACAGTGGCTGTAGCATTGTGCCCTGTTGCTCTGTGAGATGTGTGTACATTGCTTGTAGTTGGTGACAAGTACTGTGTGATGAGTGTGTGACACACTCATTGAATGTACTCTTGTTCTGTTTTTCACCCCTAGGTCCCTACAGTCTCTCCTGTCCCATCGACATACCACACAGCAGATGCATTTCTGCTCATGGTGGCGATTGCACATCGTTGAATAAACCCAGGACACATAAAGCAGATTGTGATCAAGGTGTATTTATTTACAGCGGTGACATGTGATTGTGTGCAAGGTGATGACAAATGTGGTGCATGCTGTGACAATGAGTAGACGGTCATGGCTGCGTGATGGTCAAGGTGTACCCATGAAGTTCTATGTCCACAGTCCAACAGACACATGCCATTCACATGGCAGTGTGGGGTAGAATCGTATTACAAGTCAATGCAGTAGGTGGTCAAGGTGGCTGGCTGACTCACTGGCGTTTGGTGCGTGCGAAGTCCTCTCTGGACACCTGTTTCCTCTTCGGATGGCCCCTTCCACGTTTGGGAGGGGGGGGTTGTGTTGGTGGGCTGCTGGTGGTGGCTGAGGAGTGCTCACTCGCTGTGGACGCAGGGGAACGCGATGCTGCATGACCCAGCGCCACAGCAGGTGGTGGCAGAGGTGGTGTTGCTGGCCTTGCTTGTGCCCTCACCACCACCACCAGCTGGCCCATGAGGTCCACGAGTTGGTCCATACGGGTCACAAATTGGCCCATATGGGCGTCCATGGACCTCAACACCCCAAGGACCTCCCGCGTGTCGGTAGCCGACCTGGCCCATTCTCCTTGGACCTCTTCATAGGCCCCAAGGACTCTGTCGATTTGCGGCAGGGCTTGGCTCCCAGGCACAGATGGCATTGGCCTGACCCTGCTCCTCCTACCAGTGCTGCTGCCACCGACCTGCCCACTAGCCACATTGCTCACCACGGTCCTTGCTCTGGCTCCCAGGGTGGACCCAGACGGCCGGGCCACCCCTTGCGCTGGTTCAGTGGTCAGGGATGGCGTGGTGGTGGTGGTGGTGGCCGCAATGACCGTGGCCGCAACGACCGTGGCAGTGGCCGCAACGACTGTGGCAGTGGCCGCAACGGCCGTGGCAGTGGCCGCAACGACCGTGGCAGCAGGGGTCTGTGACTGGTCAGCATCCCTGGATGATGGGTTGGTGGGTAGGAGGGGCCCTGGGGAGCGGGTGTGCCCTGCCACTCCAGATGAGCCTGCTGGGTGGTCCGTGTCCGAAGAGGTGTCCAGCTCCTCTACATCCGTGAGTCCGGGTCGGGGGCTTGCGGACTGGCTGTGCTGGCTGCTGTCTCCCTCTCCAGCATCCAGCAGTTCTGCACCTGTGGGGAGAATGAGATGGGTCATTGTGTTGCACCTAGCAAAGTATGTATTGGTTGTCTGACATTCACAGTTCGTGCACTGTGGTGCACAGGTTTCCCAGAGGCGTGTGTGGATGTATGATGTGTGTATGCGTGGGCTAGGCAATGGAACTGTGTGATGTGGACATGTGGCATGGGACGGATTAGCAATGCCGATGGGTGTGCCTGACGGGAGGTTAGCAGTCTAGTTAGCTAACTATAAAACATATGCCTACACAGACGCGCAGCGGACGCGCTTAGGCTGGTTAAGAGATCTGATTACTGCACAGAACGGAACGCCTGGTAAAGGGCTCCGCTCTATTTTCGCCGCATTTTTAAAAATAAGTTATAAATTGACAAGGAACTCTGCTCGATGTATTAGAGAGCACCTGGTAAAGGGCTCTGAGGTTTTAAAGCTGTGTTAAGCATCGCATCTGTTGCACTTTGTTTTAAACCACTTTTAAAATCTGCTTTTTGCACATAGCTTTTAAATTACCTGGGTATTGGAAATCTTGCACTTGGTATCCTCCCCGGTCCAGCACGGATGGTTCCGGTTGTCTGGAGGGAGGCGCTACTAACCGGAAGTGGGAGTTGACCACTTCCCTCCCAACCCTGACGGGAGGTTAGCAGTCTAGTTAGCTAACTATAAAACATATGCCTACACAGACGCGCAGTGGACGCGCTTAGGCTGGTTAAGAGATCTGATTACTGCACAGAACGGAACGCCTGGTAAAGGGCTCCGCTCTATTTTCGCCGCATTTTTAAAAATAAGTTATAAATTGACAAGGAACTCTGCTCGATGTATTAGAGAGCACCTGGTAAAGGGCTCTGAGGTTTTAAAGCTGTGTTAAGCATCGCATCTGTTGCACTTTGTTTTAAACCACTTTTAAAATCTGCTTTTTGCACATAGTTTTTAAATTACCTGGGTATTGGAAATCTTGCACTTGGTATCCTCCCCGGTCCAGCACGGATGGTTCCGGTTGTCTGGAGGGAGGCGCTACTAACCGGAAGTGGGAGTTGACCACTTCCCTCCCAACCCTGACGGGAGGTTAGCAGTCTAGTTAGCTAACTATAAAACATATGCCTACACAGACGCGCAGCGGACGCGCGCAGCGGGCGCGCCGCTGGCGCGCCTAAGGCAAGCCCGTCTGCGCTCGTCCGCGCTTGGACGTCGCTAGGAGCAGGAACCCCTGCCGGTTCCGTCCATACTCAGCCCAAAAAGGTGAGGCCTCCTTATAGGTATACTGGTAGAGAGTTGGCGAAAATTGGGACCGGCAATGCACACATAGCAACATCGATTAAGGCCTGCCCCTCTCCTAATGAGGTAATGGGACCTTTTTCCTGTGGTAACTGCCAGTACCAATGTAAACTAGCCCACTCCAAGAGGACTATTAGAGAATCGACGCATCACTTCGAATCTGTTCCTTATCCCACTGAAAGTACGTATACAGCCGGATCGGATATCAGCAATGCCTGGAACTGCTTCTTGGCCAACGTAAGATCTCTGCCCAAACATGCTACCAATATATGGGATCTATTGTCTTCTAACAATCCCCATATAGGGTTTCTAACAGAAACTTGGATTAAACCCCATTCCAATCCCGACATAGCAGTAGCACTCCCTGATGGCTACCACATACTAAAATTAGATAGACCGCACAGGACTGGTGGAGGAATAGCCATAATCTACAAAAACCCCATCACTTTCACCATTCTAGACCAAGTTAGCAACGACCAGCTAGAAATACTGGTTTTTAGTATGAATTTGCATCATAGCCTCAGCTGGAAAGGAGCCTTAGTATATCGCCCACCAGGACCACTAACCAACACCACCACACAACTCATGGAACTTATTGCCCCTCACGTTATATCTTCCAGAAATTTTTTACTTCTTGGAGATTTCAACATACATAGTGAAATCCAAGATAATCCTGAGGTTTCATCTTTCTTGACTGAATTGTCTGCACTCAATCTTACCGTAATAAATAAAGCCCCAACGCATCGAGCTGGCCATACGTTAGACATCATCTTAACTAATTCTCCTGATGTAGCCTACGTAGATACTCATTCCCTGACTTGGTCGGACCACTTTATGGTCGAATTTCGTATTAACAGCCAAAAAGCACACTCAAGTCCTAAATGCTATCAAAATAAAAGCTACAGACGATGGCATTCAATTACACCAGCACTTTTTGAAGCTACATTTTGCCAACCTCAACATTCGGAATTAGAAAATGTTGAAAAACGTCTAACCTCCTTCAATGTCAGCCTATTGGCAACTATAGACAGCTTAGCTCCTTTGAAGCAATGCCCTAGGAATATAAAACGACGTCAGGCTTCGTGGTATTCAACCACCCTACGGCAAGAAAAAGGCTTATGCAAAAAACTGGAACGCCTTTGGCGGCGTTCACACGATTTAACAGATAGAGAAAAATTTAAAGAAGCATTAAGTCAATACCACCGTAACCTGAAAAATGCTAGGAAAACCCACATTGCAACCACTCTTGATCAAGCAGGGAGCTCACAGAAATGCCTCTATCAAATCTTAAAAACATTCACAAGTCCCACAGCCTGTGACACAGAGTCAGTTCCATCGCAAACGCTGTGCGATAACATAGCTAGCCATTTCATCCAGAAAATTGACACGATCTATGACAAAATTACTTCCACAATAAATTCTCAAACTAATCTGGAAATGGAACTCCTACATATCCCGTCACCAATTTGTTCGTTAGAACATTTCCCATTACTCACAGTTGAAGGCACAGAAGCACTTTTAAAATGCGCAAAATCAGGCTCTCCACTGGACATCATACCTGCAAAAACTATAGCCACTCTACACAAACAATTAGCCAACCCTATTTGCGATATTCTTAATAGCTCCCTGAGGGAAGGAGTCCTCCCTCCAGATTGGAAAGCCGCGCAAATAATCCCGATTAAAAAGAACTCCAAAATATCATCGGAAGACGTTACAAATTACCGACCCATCTCTCTCCTTCCCCTACATACAAAAATCTTGGAGAAGCACATCAACACACATCTCTCTGATTTTATTGAAGTCAATAATATTCTGGACTCCTCACAATCGGGATTCCGCCCTAGATACAGCACGGAATCCACTCTCGTAGCAGTTACAGACAATATTAGGATGCTGCTGGATGAGGGTCAAGCGGTACTTTTGGTGCTGCATGACCTCTCCGCAGCATTCGACACCATCTCCCACCAAATATTACTCAGTAGATTGGGTGATATAGGCATCACAGGAAATGCCCTAAAATGGCTGTCTAATTTTCTATCAAACAGAACACAAACCGTTAATTTAGGCCCGTACCATTCTAAAACCACCAAGGTGACCAAGGGAGTACCACAGGGTTCTTGTTTGAGCCCAACCTTGTTTAACATCTATGTGACTCCCTTAGCGAGGCTGTTGAGGAAACTGGGATTCATCCCCATATCCTATGCGGATGATACTCAATTACTCCTCTCACTTGATAAATCCAACCCCAATATTCAAACCACCTTTGGTGAAGGAATGAAGACCATAGCGGAATGGATGAAAATTAATTATCTACAACTGAATGCGGCTAAATCAGAAATAATGTTGTTTGGCGAGGCTACGGTGAAATGGTCCCCTAGCTGGTGGCCAGAGGAACTGGGCCACACACCTTGTCCTAAACAGGTGGTAAAAAACCTAGGAGTCCGATTGGACCATAAACTTACACTGGGAGACCACGTCTCTTCTACCATCGGAGCTTGCTTCCACAACCTCAGCATGCTCAGAAGAGTCTTCCCTTGTTTGCCGTTATCTTCCCGGAAAACCTTGATCCAGGCACTAATTCTAAGTCGCCTGGATTACTGTAACGCACTGTTCATTTCAGCCAACGAAAGTGCCTTAAGTAGATTACAGGTTGTCCAGAATACGGCGGCTCGATTGGTAACCAATGCTCCCCCTAGAACTGCCTCCCTCCCCTTACTCCAGAAACTACATTGGCTGCCCATACGAAAAAGAATTAAATTTAAAATATGTTGTATGGCCTACAAAGCCGTCAACAAATTAGGCCCCAGCTATCTAAATGACAAATTTGTCAATTATGTACCTTCCAGACCCCTCCGCTCAGGAGCTAAAGCCCTGATACAAGTCCCCCGTTTCAAAAAATCCCGCCAAGGAGGTAAGGCCTTTTACCATATTGCCCCACTCTATTGGAACGATCTTCCCCTATCGCTGCGACAATGCACAGATTACCTGGTTTTCAGGAAACTGTTAAAAACATCGCTGTTTTGATCATTTCTCCTTGACACTCTTAGGCAGTCCATGCGCTGAGATACCCTTATGGGGTGATTCGTGTGCTATATAAAACAAATATAATAATAATAATAATAATTGCTATGCTCCTACATTTTGTGGCTCGGGTGTATGCGGGCTCCAGAACCATCGACGATGTTGGGTTGAACTATGGTTTTGGGGTACATATGGAATGCTTAGAAACGCAGATGGCAAAAGGGGGTACAGCCCCCTGGACGCTTTTGGCTTGGAATATGCTTTTGGGGTACGTACTGTGGGTGATGGGTGCAGAACATGACATGTGTTCTGGCAACATGACAGTGCATAGACTAAGGTGTGTGTCTGTCTAACATGCCCGGCATATCTGCTGACTGTTATCATTCATGGACATTACATTGGTAGCATTGTTGTGAGTTCGTGCTTGTTGTGTGCCACACGACGTATTGCAGATGGGCCAAATCCTTGGTGTGCGTGCTGCCCTCGTACATGTGCATCAATGCAGTGCTCTTGGGGTGTTGACTATATTATGTGTGTTGTTACTCGCAGTGTGACGTGCGCTTCAGTCACTGCAGGCACATGATTTGTCATGGGCAGGTATCTTTGCATGACTACTGTATGAGGGACAGCTGTTCGGATGACATACCTTTCATGACACTGGGGATGACAGATGCGATGGTTGATATGTTGAATGTGCATTGTGTGCCTGTGTGTTTCATGGGTCCAGTTGTTTTTGTGTGCAATATTGTGGTTCCACGCTGTTACTGCTAGTAAGGTTTGTCTTACATGGGCGTTGTTGTACGATGTGTGAGTGACAGGCAGTAAAGACTACATGGACAAGACTTAGATGGTGTTGCTGATGTGTGTGATGGGTGGCAAAGTGCCTGCTGTGTGGGTCTGTACTCCAGTGGGACTTGTGCATGCAGACGTGGCTCCTTAGGTGTTGCTGTATCTGTGATGGGTAATGTGGGGTATGACTCTGTAATACATGTCCGTGTGCACATTGGTCACATGATTGTGACAGGGAGCAGTGCTGCGTGTTCCTCTGCTACGTGACATGTCCCATGTGTCAGTCGTAGTACAGTACTCATGCCTACAGACACCCCGTCCTATACAGTTTCCCACCTACAGGTTTTTTTTGAGTGCGCAATGCAATGGATGCCACATGGTTATGGGCGGGAGGGGTGCTCCATGTTGCTGGTCTGTGGGAGTGGGGGCGGTGTTGTGAGTTGTGGTGATGGCTTGACACCCACAGACACCCCTGCATGTGGGGTGAGATGTCTACCTGTCGGCTGCAGGTGTGCACTGCAGTGGCTGTCACATGGGTGTGGGGGGTGCTCCACCTTGCTGCGCTGTGGGACTGGGGGCCTGGTGGGTGTTGTACTTCAGCTGTCCCCCACCGACCCACTGCCTTTGTGTTGCGGCTACTTACCTGTTACTTGTCGGTTAGTGCA
This sequence comes from Calotriton arnoldi, assembly GCA_963921515.1. Classification (NCBI taxonomy): domain Eukaryota; kingdom Metazoa; phylum Chordata; class Amphibia; order Caudata; family Salamandridae; genus Calotriton; species Calotriton arnoldi. Next base: position 400,661 of record CAWUFW010003175.1, on the reverse strand, counting down.
GCTATGGCTGACACATGGGTGTGGGGAGTGCTCCTTCTGGCGCTTCTGGAGTACAAGGGGACCTGGTGGGAGTTGCGGTGCTGGCTAACTGTACACATGCCCCCATGGTTTTGTTAGTTGGTAGGTTTGGGCTGAGTGTGTGGTAGTGTCTGTTGCATGTGTGAGTGTTGTCTTGTGTATTGTGTACTGGACATGGGGGTATTTGTCCCTAGGAACTATGGCATTGTGGTAGTGCATGTGAGTACATGGCGGTGTGCTGGTATACGTTTGTTTGTACTTACCAGCCTCCACTCCCCCTGGTAATCCAGTGAGGATCTCCGGATGTATGATGACTCGCACCTTCTCTTCCCACGCCATGAAGGTCTTGAATAGCACGGGATTACCTCCGCCAGTCCTGGCAGCCAGCTCACGATTCTTGGTCTCCTTCTTCTTGACCACGCTTTTCAGGTCGTTCCACCTTTTGTTGATTTCGCCTCTGTTGCGTGGCACGTTCCCGACTGCATTGACCTGGTCTACGATCCTGATCCACAACCGGGTTCTGGTGGCTGGTGGTGTCTGTTGGACCTGGTTGCCATAGATTTGTGGGTGCACCTTGACGATCTCGTCGACCATGACCGTCAGCTCGGTGGAAGTGAACTTGGGCATTCTGTGTGGTGCCATGGTGTGTGTTTTGGTGTTTGTGGTGCTGGTGCGGTGTGTGGTGTGTGATGTGCAGGGGTTTGTGTGGCCGGTGTTTGGTGGTGGTGGTGGTGATGGGTGTGATAGGTGCGTGTCTGTGGTGTGCTGCTGTCCTTTCTGTCTCGCTGTGTTGTGTGCTCTCGTCCTCAGTTTGTAATGTTGCAAGGGGTTGTGGTCTGTGAAGGGGCTGGTTTTGTACTTACCTATGTGGGTGTGTCATGGTGGTCTGTTGTTTTCAGGTGTGTTGTGGCTGGTGTTCTGGGATTTGTAGTTGATTTGTTTGTCCAGGGGGGTGTGTTTCCGGGATGTGTACTGTGTTTGGGTATTTGTGCGTGGGTTGCTGTTTGGATTTGTTGGCCATGTTGTGTGTGTTTGTTTTTGTCCGCAGATGATTTCTGTGCAGGGCCGTGGCCGCCAGAGCTTCCGCCGTGTATATTTTCGTCACTGTTGTTTACGCTGGCGGGCGGTGTTTTTGTGTATTTTCCGCGCTCATGTCTGTGCGATCCTAATTTCACGGCCGGTGTCTCGGTCGTCAGGGCGGGCGGTTTTGGGTTGTCGTGCGTCTTTCCGTCCGTGGAGGGCGGATGGACTTAGACTCGGACATGGGCGGGCGCTATTTTTTGTTTATTTTCCGCCACCGGCGGTTTTCGGCTTGCGGCATCGTGATTGCTCGGTCGGTATTCAGACGGTGTAGGCGGGCGGATTTTTACTGCTATGGTAGATGGAGGATTTTTTACCGCCCGCCATCGTAATGACCCCCTAAGATTACTAACTTATATATTTTATCTCTTTATATTTCCACTACAGATATTACTCCAAAAATGAAAAAAAAGATTTCACCTTGCAAAAACAGCTGACTAACAAAGTAAGTATACTTTAAAAAAGATTTATAAAATCTCACTAAAAGGCAACTGAACACCTAATATATCCTAAACGCCAAAACCACCCCATTTAGACTTTTAAACTTTTTTAAAAGCCTTTGTAAAATCAAACAAGAACGTTAATAAAACTATAGTCTATGCTAAACACCAATACCACCCCATGTAAAATTGTAAAACATGAAATAAAATATGCTTTATTTTCCTTTCACTGAGTACTTCAACCAAACAGCATTTATTGAACAAAGAACATCTCCATTCAACTACAACTAAATAACACTTGGTAAGTATATATTAAAAATGCATTTTTTACTATTCATATAAACATGCATAATATTCTTTTTCATATATCTTCATATACATTTTTTATAGAATTTTCCACATCACAATGACTGAAGGTGCCCAATTTATAACATCTCAGAAAGGGAAATTCTTATTGTGTTATATGGGGTACGTCTACACCCAAGAGAAGCAAACGGACCTTAAAGTGAACTGGAAATGTTCAAAATATTACTCAAATAAATGTTATGGTCGTGCTACCACCAGGGAAACAACTGTATTATATACTAGAGAGCATAACCATCCGCCAAATGTTTCTGAAATTGAAGTGAGATTAACCCTTGAGAATATAAAAGAATTAAGTAGTAGCTCACAACTTCCTACAAGTGTTATACTTAAAGAAATGTTACCTAAAATACCCAAAGAAGCAACAGGTCAATTACCATCAATTGCTTCTATTAAAAGAACAATAGCTAGGACCAAAAAAGCAACAACACCAACAATACCTACGCCTAAAAATTTTGAAGATGTCATAATTCCCCCAGAACTAAGTATAACACACAGTGATGAACCTTTTATTTTCTTTGACAATAAAAATAAAGATAAAAGGATTATTATGTTTGCTACAGCAAACAATATAACTAAACTTCAACAATGCCAAACATGGATGATGGATGGCACCTTCACCATATGCCCCAAACCATTCTACCAACTGTACAGTATCCATGGGCAATATCATAACAGTTGCATCCCCTTTATATATGCATTATTACCAAATAAACAGAATGCAACATATACTGAAATGTTAGGTAAAATAAAGCAAGAAACAAACGACTTTTTTCCTCAAAGAATAGTAATAGACTTTGAGCAAGCCATGATAAATTCTATCCTTAAATTGTACCCCCACACATCTATACAAGGATGTTACTTCCATTTCAACCAATGTTTATAGAGACATTTACAGAAATCTGCACTTAGGGGTCGATTCCGATCTCGGTCGGAAGGCCTCCGAATCGGATTCGGCTTTACCGGATCCAAGTCGGAGGCTTTGTTTCCGACCGCAGTCGCACAGAGGTCCCGGACGCCCAAGTACGATGGCGAATGAACGCGAAATCGCCGACCGAATCTTTACCGGGTCCGAACCGCTCCGTACGACTCGTTCGCACTCGGTCGTACAAGCGCATATGGAGGCGGTTTCCGACCGAGACAGTCACGATGCACGATCCGGACAGCCAGATCGAGTCGGAGCCTCCGACACGTAAAAGCTCTGGGATAGCGGACTTCGGGGTCCGTGCGGACCCCCTTCACCCGTAGCCTTGACGAGTCGGACACAGGGGGTACCTAGGGTCCCCCTATGCATCATGTACGGTGCGGATGGCACCAACGCGTGCCCACTACAGGGGCACGCCTTTGCACAACGTACCCATTGAGTCAATGGGGCCCATGTGCGCGTGCGTACGCCCGGCTCCCATTGACTTCAATAGGGAGTCCGACCGAACCGAGTCCGGCAGCATGCGGCCGCATCGTACTCGCTCGGTCGGACTGCAGGAGTCCGGCTCGGTCGGAAAACAATCCGGATCCGGATCGGTCGGCGTGCTTTCCTGCCCAGATCGGAATTGGCCCCTAAGTGTGGAATATGCAACAAATATTACCTTTGCATACCAAATAAAAAATCTAATAGCCCTGGCCTATGTGCCAGTGACAGATGTGGCTGAGCATTATAACATTTTAATTGAAAGTCCATTTTACCAACAAAATTAACAAAAATTATCTCCCCTCCTAGATTATTTTGAGGATACCTGGGTGGGGAGATTACACAGATCAGGCCATAGACATCAACCTAAATTCCAAATTCCTTGGTGGAATGTGTATCTAACTACACTTAACCAAGAAGCTAAAACAAACAACGCAGTTGAGGGTTGGCATAATGCCTTCCAATCTTCTACAGGACGAAGCACTCCTACCCTACATAAACTATTACTTGCCATACAAAAAGAACAAAGCTTCCAAGAACTGAGAATGCAACAATCTGTCATCCAATTAAAACCAAAACTATCTAGACAAACTAGTCAAATGTATCAGTATCTCCAACAACATGTTCAGCTATACCCTTCCACAAGAGGCCTTGAGTACTTAAATATGATAGCTAAAACTCTACTCTAAAACATGTAAACAATTTAAATTTACCATTCTCAACAAACAATTATTAGAATAAAAACAGTGCATTCTTTTAAATCAAAAAATTAATTATTTTGTGTAATATATGTTATTAATTTATAAAAACATATATATAGACAAATTAATTAAACAGCAAAGCAACTAAACAACTACAGTATTTAAAATAATATAATTTCCCTCCCACAATTAAAATATTTAAAAACACTTACCTTTCCCGCTGCTGTAATACGAAAATGCCTCATCTTCCAAAATAATCCAGGTAGTTCACAATCCATAGATATTAAAAATAAACCCCAATAAAATGTAAAAATACAACTGTGTCAAAAACTTAATCCTCCAGGTAAAAATCGACAATCCAGTAACCATAAAAAACCCGAAAAATCGTATAAAATTGAGAACTGCTCCATGATAACCGAATAATAAAGGAAGTGTAAAATAAATATTAGTTAATATAACTAATACACACTTCCTTTAAAAAAAAAAAAAACGCAATGTTCCGTATTTCCAAATTTCTTCGTCGTAAAACCTAAAAGAGAGAAACAAACATTCCCACCCACACAAATGTACACATAATACACTTTAAAACATCACTACAAACATTATTCACACAATATTAACGTAAAAATGACATAAATAGAAAAATACTAACTAGGCCGCAAATACGGACCACAACGCTAACAATTAATACCTAAATAAACCACTAAAAACACCATAACTTCTAAAACATAACTCCACGCACCCTAATTACAACATTACTACCTTCAAAACACACTTAAAATAGTTCAATATGAAAGAAAATTACTCTTACCTTCTCAGACGCGAAGCAGCTCCCAACCGCGAGCTTCTTTCTTCCCAAATGACCCAAAACAACAACGAGCGGTTACTAAATTAAAGGCCCAAACAAACATGTCAACTATAAACATATTAAATAAATGACTAAACTATTTATTTAATATTATATAATAGTTTAAAAATTACTGTTGCATTCTAATAAAATACTTAAAAATATACATGTTTTTTTAATATTTATTATCTGTTTTTTATATGATGTAAAATTATAATAATTATGAATTAATAATATTTAATATTATAATTATAAAAATGTATATATGTCAAACAACAATTACTAAAACATTGTATTAATGTTATTTTTTGTTTAAAAACATATGTGAATTGTAAATAAAATAAACAACTGTTATTAAATGTAATAATTATTAATATTAATAGTTTATTATTAATATTAATAATTAAAATATATTTAGTTTGTATAACAAAATTAAACTATGTTATTGTTAGGTGAAATGTATTGTAGAAATATTTACAGTATATGTCAATTAATACTTAAATTTTGTAACAGTTGTAAAAATATTAAAAATGACAAAAAATATTTAGTACTTATTAAAAAATATATACTAATGTACAAAATGTCCTTTAAAAAATTGATATGCATCATGCTATATTTGTAAAATATATACAATTGTGAAATATCATTTTTTTCATTATTAAATATTTTTTGGAATAATCTACTTGTTAAAATATACATACTGATAAAATCTATTTTCTCTGTAATAAATACACTCTCCTGCAAATATATATATTTTGTTTTTCTGTTTAATAAAAAATAACATTTTGGATTTAGCTGTCATTTCTATGTTTTATATAATAAAATGTGTTAATAAAAATGAGATGTCTATTTGTTTGACTACCTTTTCATTGCTATCACTTTTAATGTACATAATTAAATGTTTTGTAATAATTTATTTTATTTAAAGTACATAATTTAAATTAAATAATATATATCTGTTCTTGTTTTACATATAACTAAATATGTTTTAACTAATTTTACCTTTAATAATATTATTATAATATATTTAAAAAATACTCACCTAAATTATGCTTACAACTCCACTCAACATAAATACTCAATAATATTTTTTATTTAATTAACTTATTTTACTGTTCCCACTGCACTCTGTATTTAATTGGGGTAGGTGCAGGACACTAACCTTAATTAATACACTATTCCCACTCCAGTCTGTATTTAATAGAGGTAGGTGCTGGACATTAACCTTAATTAATTTACTATTCCCACTCCAGTCTGTATTTAATTGGGGTAGGTGCTGGACACTAACCTTAATTAAGTTACTATTCCCACTCCAGTCTGTATTTAATTGGGGTAGGTGCTGGACACTAACCTTAATTAATTTACTATTCCCACTCCAGTCTGTATTTAATTGGAGTAGGTGCTGGACACTAACCTTAATTAATTTACTATTCCCACTCCAATGACTATTTAATAAGGGTAGATGCAGGACACTAACCTTAATTAATTTACTATTCCCACTCCAGTCTGTATTTAATTGGAGTAGGTGCTGGACACTAACCTTAATTAATTTACTATTCCCACTCCAATGACTATTTAATAAGGGTAGATGCTGGACACTAACCTTAATTAATTTACTATTCCCACTCCAGTCTGTATTTAATTGGGGTAGGTGCTGGACACTAACTTTAATTAAGTTACTATTCCCACTCCAGTCTGTATTTAATTGGGGTAGGTGCTGGACACTAACCTTAATTAATTTACTTTTCCCACTCCAGTCTGTATTTAATTAGGGTAGGTGCTGGACACTGAACTTAATTAATTTACTATTCCCACTCCAATGACTATTTAATAAGGGTAGATGCAGGACACTAACCTTAATTAATTTACTATTCCCACTCCAGTCTGTATTTAATTGGGGTAGGTGCTGGACACTAACTTTAATTAAGTTACTATTCCCACTCCAGTCTGTATTTAATTGGGGTAGGTGCTGGACACTAACCTTAATTAATTTACTATTCCCACTCCAGTCTGTATTTAATTAGGGTAGGTGCTGGACACTGAACTTAATTCATTTACTATTCCCACTCCAGTCTGTATTTAATTGGGGTAGGTGCTGGACACTAACCTTAATAAATGTACTATTCCCACTCCAGTCTGTATTTAATTGGGGTAGGTGCTGGACACTAACCTTAATTAATTTACTATTCCCACTCCAGTCTGTATTTAATTGGGGTAGGTGCTGGACACTAACCTTAATTAATTTACTATTCCCACTCCAGTCTGTATTTAATTGGGGTAGGTGCTGGACACTAACCTTAATTAATTTACTATTCCCACTCCAGTCTGTATTTAATTGGGGTAGGTGCTGGACACTAAACTTAATTAATTTACTATTCCCACTCCAGTCTGTATTTAATTGGGGTAGGTGCTGGACATTGACCTTACTTAATTTACTATTCCCACTCCAGTCTGTATTTAATTGGGGTAGGTGCTGGACACTAAATTTAATTAATTTACTATTCCCACTCCAGTCTGTATTTAATTGGGGTAGGTGCTGGACACTGACCTTAATTATATTACTATTCCCACTACAATAACTATTTAATAGGGGTAGGTGCTGGACACTAACATTAATTAATTTACTATTCCCACTCCAGTCTGTATTTAATTGGGGTAGGTGCTGGACACTGAACTTAATTAATTTACTATTCCCACTCCAATTAGTATTTAATTGGGGTAGGTGCTGGACACTGACCTTAATTAATTTACTATTTCCACTCCAGTCTGTATTTAATTGGGGTAGGTGCTGGACATAGACCTTCATTAATTTACTATTCCCACTCCAGTCTGTATTTAATTGGGGTAGGTGCTGGACACTAAACTTAATTAATTTACTATTCCCACTCCAGTCTGTATTTAATTGGGGTAGGTGCTGGACACTAACCTTAATTACTTTACTATTCCCACTTCAGTCTGTATTTAATTAGGGTAGGTGCTGGATACTGAACTTAATTAATTTACTATTCACACTCCAGTCTGTATTTAATTGGGTAGGTGCTGGACACTAACCTTAATTAATTTACTATTCCCACTCCAGTCTCTATTTAATTGGGGTAGGTGCTGGACACTGAACTTAATTATATTACTATTCCCACTACAATAATTATTTAATAGGGGTAGGTGCTGGACACTAACCTTAATTAATTAACTATTCCCACTCCAGTCTGTATTTAATTGGGGTAGGTGCTGGACACTAACCTTAATTAATTTACCATTCCCACTCCAGTCTGTAGTTAATTAGGGTAGGTGCTGGACACTGAACTTAATTAATTTACTATTCCCACTCCAGTCTGTATTTAATTGGGGTAGGTGCTGGACACTAACCTTAATTAATTTACTATTCCCACTCCAGTCTGTATTTAATTGGGGTAGGTGCTGGACACTAAACTTAATTAATTTACTATTCCCACTCCAGTCTGTATTTAATTGGGGTAGGTGCTGGACATTGACCTTAATTAATTTACTATTCCCACTCCAGTCTGTATTTAATTGGGGTAGGTGCTGGACACTAAATTTAATTAATTTACTATTCCCACTCCAGTCTGTATTTAATTGGGGTAGGTGCTGGACACTGACCTTAATTAATTTACTATTCCCACTCCAGTCTGTATTTAATTGGGGTAGGTGCTGGACACTAACTTTAATTAATTTACTATTCCCACTCCAGCCTGTATTTAATTGGGGTAGTTGCTGGACACTGAACTTAATTAATTTAATATTCCCACTCCAGTCTGTATTTAAATGGGGTAGGTGCTGGACACTAAACTTCATTTATTTACTATTCCCACTATAATCACTATTTAATTAACAAATGTTCACACTAGTACATACATTGTATAACATCATACTTTTTTTGTTTGTAACATATTTTATAATTCTTTGTATTAATTTTATTTTTTACAAATTTGTTTACATTTCCTACATTTAATTAAATTGTAATATGTTTTAGTATACAATAAAATATTTTAGTAAAATTTTTGCAAATTTATATATATTTATTTTTCAAATTAAAACACCTTTATCTCCTATAAATACATTCCACTCATAAATTTTACTTAGAAATTTGAAAAAAAATTAAAAATAAAATTTTTATCATTTACAATTTATACAAATAAAAATATTCATTTTACAAAACACTCCTCACCCTTATACCCAAGAAATTCAACATCCAACTCCTAAATTTTAATTTTAAATTTGAAATTAATGTAAATATTCATAAATATTAATTTTCAAATTTTCAAAATATATATATATTTTTTAAAAACACTCCCCATTCTTATACCCTATAAACGCAACATCCCACTCCTAAAATTTAAATTTAAATTCGAAATTAATTTTTAAATTCACACTTTAATTTATCAAATTTATACAATTTTTTTTTTTTTTTATAAAACACTCCCCACCCTTATCCCCTATAAACACAACTCCCCACTACTAAATTTTATTTTGAAATTGAAAATTTTATTATAAATTCATACTTAAATATTACAAATTTATACAAATATATATATTTTGTTTTACAACACTCCACACCCTTATCCCCTATAAATCCAACATCCCACTACTAAACATTTAATTTCAAAATCTAAATTTAATTAGAAATTCATACTTAAATTTATCAAATTAAAAAAAATTAAATTAATTTATTTTAAAACACTCCCAACCCTTGTCCCCTATTAAACCAATATCCCGCTCCTAAATTTTAATTTCAAAATCGAAATTTAATTTAATAATAATTTTTTTAATTTACAATTTAAACAAATTAATTTTAACTTTTTAAACACTCCCCACCCGTATCCCCTATAAACCCAACATCCCGCTCCGAAATGTTAATTTCAAATTCAAAATTTAATTTAAAATTATTTTTTTAATTTTTACAATTTAAACAAAATATTTGTGACTTTTTTAAAACACTCCCCACCCTTATCCCCTATAAACCCAACATCCCGCTCCTAAAACAGTATAAAAAAAAAACATTATTATATACATTTTAAACACAATTTACTACTTAACATTGACCATAAAATATTTGAAAAAACATACAAAAACGATATTTTAACATGTCGATATTTTTACTATCGATATTTCTAACATCGATATTTACCTAAACACCTCAAATCGATATTTACTACATCGATATACAAAACATCGATATTTCACACTCTTGATATTGTGAACTCGATATTTCTGTACATCGATATAAAAATTTCGATATTTTGACTGTGCACCGTAACACACATGTAACCAGTGGCTTGACAACAAGTTCACATGTCTGTTGTCAGGTGGATAGTTTGCACTCTGCTGCAAAGCTTGTACAACCAATTGTAGCACATCGTGATGGAGCACTGGGACAGAAACTCTGGCAAAATAGGTCCTGCTGAAAACCCTCCATTTTGAGTAGATGGCTGCCACAAATTCTAAAAAAACAACTTCTTCCACAAAAGACAAAGGGAGGTGGTCCAGTGCTAACACTTTAGCCATCTTCCCATTGTACAAATGTCCTGTTGGGTGGTTGCGTTTGTACGACCCCTCTTGCCTAAACAGAAGTCTGAATCTTTTTCTTTTCTGGTGCCACTGCCACTGATGCAGGAGTCTTCTGGAGAGAAGATGAACCAGCAGGTGGTAAACTCCGAACACATCTTGTGGGGACAGTCACGATATGCTGCTGTGGTGTCTCTATCTGACTCTTATACCATTATGAGGTTGCTGAGGCGGGTGATAATGGTGCACTGCTGGGGACAGGACTGCTTTGTGTAAAGATGTAAAGACATCACCTCCCACCGTGATTCGACCCAATTCGAATCTCTCACCACCTTCACCACCATCACAAATGTGTTTAAGGTACACCTCCCAGCGGATTCCGTGATGTTTTTTCATATGGGTCGCTTGCCCACCAGTACCATTGAGTGACCCAGGCTTACCTTGACGAACATTAATGTGGCAAATGGAGTATATTGCAATGTTTTTCTCCTTGCTAATCGTAAAGAAGTCCCAAACTTGGGAGGTGTACTTTTTCATTGGGCCACTGGTGCCAAGGACAATGCCCAAAGAACTGCAGTGCATACTACTGAGGTAGTGGTGGATGCAGGTCTCAGCGCAGGCCTTACAAATGTGGAAACTGGTGGTAGTACCACATCCCTCGAAGCATGTTCAATAGGAGGGGTAATGTGGGTCTCCTCTGGGCCAGCTTTCAAGGAACTTTCTTTTTCCTGAGCCTCTCCTGGCGTTTCTCGGACTCAGCTGGTGTCCAATCCATGTCCAGATCATGAGAAGGGGGTCTTGGAGAAGATGGTGGAGTACCCTTCCTTTTTCTTGCAGGAAATCTGGAAGCCAATATTTGAAAAAGAGGAGGTTCTTGCTCAGCAGAAAACTCAACCTCTTGTTATGCTTCTACTTCAGGATGATCTATTGCTGCATTGGCTGTTGTCCACTTTCCAGACTTTTCTGCAGCGATTGAGTACTACTTTGCGAAAGAGACAAATCCAATTCAATGTCACTGTTCGTCGGCATAGACATGATTGCAGTGGCAGCCTCACTGAGACACATGGTCTTGGGCTTAGGTTGGGTTTGTGCCGTTGATGCAGGAGTGCTGCTCCCAGCTTGGTCCCCAGAGGCCGGTGCGGCAGGCACACGACCTCTGAAAAAGATTTTGGGCGACATGCCAGTGATGGAAATCTTCTTCTTCTTCTCATCCTCACTGGCCACTTTCTTGGCTGCACCTTTTTTTGAGGGGCATCTTGAAGCTGTTGAATGGAAGTGCACTAGCGGAAGAGATTGGAGGACTCATGTGACTGTCTGGCAGTACTGTGGGTAATGTCTCTTGTGCACCTAAAAGCAAACAAGCAAGAAAAACATTTAGTGAAATGTGGCATTTTTGCAGTTTTTGAGTTCACAATATTTTATGGAATTTTATAATAAGGCATAGACTATAAAAAAAACAGCACCAAAAATGGTACTTACAAGATTACCCTTAACATGAACATTAATTTAATAAATGTACCTATACAATTACAATTGTAATATGATATGAAAAATAAAATTAAATAATAAGAAAAGGGGAATAAATACATATTAACGTCAATACAAATATTAGCTGCTAGAGCTACTTTATACTTTATAAATCAAACAATACATAACATATTAGAAATACTTATTTATAAATATAGTGCTATATAATTATCAATCGGTTTACAAAATAAATGATAAGTAGAGTTGTTATGTACTACACCTGATAAAGACAGATAGCTTCTCTTCTAGTAAAAATTATCCATGACCACCATGTATCAAGTGATGCTAATGAAGCATTTTTCCAATTTGCAGTAATAGATTTTTAACCTGCAGAGATTAAAAAATTCATAGATTTGTACTTTAAATCAGACATGTTTGCGGAAAGAGCTACAGATTTACAAATCAGCATTTTATACGAAGGGGGATCACATAAATTCAATATTTTTTAACAACATCCCAATTCGTCCTCCAAAAACTAGAAACAGTATTACATTCATAAAGCATATGTTTTAATGAACCTGGATTCTAATTACAATGCCAACAATTAGAATATAAAAGTTTTGTCTGAAATAACTTCAAGGGACTTTATAAGCAATTAAATGGTATGAAAGAGTTTGTTTGGTACAAAGACACAGGTAACCATCCAGATAAATTATTCATCCAAATTTTCTTCCATATATTATGAGATAACGATAGTTCATTATTCCAAAATGTAGATAACAAATTAATAATAATATTATCCTCTTGAAAATTGTTCACCTTTTTATAAATCAAAGATACAGCATGAGATAAAGTAGCTACCGTTTGAATATAAATTTCTAAATCAGAGGTGACATTTGAAGGAACATTGTAGGGAAAAGAATCTAGCATAGAGTTACATAAAAGTTCATATTTGAAGTTATGAGAAGAAGGCAGAATATATTTTCATTGCGTTTCATCAAACATTAAAAATGTGTTAATATGATATGCATCTTTAAAATAAAAAATGCCAGGTTTAATCCAGGACTGCCATAAGTTTGCATTACAAGTACGTTTTAGCAATGGATTATGCCATAATGACATATTTAAGGTATGTGATATAGGAGACTTAAAAAACAAGTCTTGATTGTGTAATATTAACTTCGTAGGATTTATTTAGTTAAGTTGAAGCATTAGATATAGTCAATAAAGCAGCTAAAGGAAATGGTGATAGCAAGCCTTTTTATATGAGAAGCCATGCAGGTGTATTATTAAGGTGAGTATGATTAAACCAAAGGGCACTTTGCATTAATATAAATGCTTTATGATGATAAAGAAAATCTGGTGAACCAAAACTCCCTTGCATTTAGCAATTTTTAATTTGTTATAACTGATATGAGGAGTTTTGTTATTCCAGATAAATTTAGATAAGAGTTTATCAACGTTTTTAGAAAACTGAAGAGGAAATTGAATAGGAATCATAGCAAGGAGGTAAAATATTTTTGGAGCAATAACCAATTTTATAGAACCAATTTCCCCCCACCATAATAGATGCATGGCAGACCATTTATGAAATTTGTCTTTGTGGTGAGGGAAAATAAAATAAGAAGATATTTAAGTTTTTCCTTTTGCCATAATATTTCATTTATGGGTAGCATACTAGCGGTGCAATGAACATTTGGAGGAAAAAATTATGTTTTATTGGTATTCAAAGTATAACCTGAAATCTGCGAGTTCAAGTAAATTAGACTAATAAAGGAGGAAGGGAAGAGTCTAGATTACTAATAAACAATAACAAATCATTTGCATAGGCTGAAGTTTTTATAGTAACATCATTAATACTAATGCCTTCAGTAGCTGTACAGTTTCTGGTAGCTGTAAGTAAATGTTCAATAACAAGAAGAAAAAACAAGGGAGACAAGGGACAACCTTGTCTAGTGCCCCTAAAAAGGAAAAAAATACTAGAGATTTGACCATTAATGAAAAGTCAAGCAGATGGAGTAGAATTAAGTGTTGATATCATACGAATCAATGAACTACCAAAATTAAATGCAAATAAGGTACAAAATAAATATTGCCAATTAACTTTGTGAAATGCTTTTTCAGCATCTAATGCCAATACTCTAGATGGCAAGTACAAGGACGGACAATGTTCAATTGCATGCAATAACAAACTATTATTATTTACAAAATGCCTATGTTTCTGAAACAAGATTAATCAATATGAATAAGGGAATCAAACACAGAGGTCAACCTGGTTGCAAGAATTTTAGCAGAAATGTTTACAATCTTGATTTCTTAAGGACATATGGCAATAATTTGAAACAATAGCAGGGTCTTTGTTAGGTTTTGGAAGAACTATAAACAATGCTTCAGGAATGGACCCAGATGTTGATCCTAAAGTAATAAAATGGATAAAAAGTTTGAACAAATGAGGTATGAGGTGCAAAGAAAATTCCTTGTAAAATCCAGCTGGAGTACCATTTGGACCAAGCGATTTACCCATTTTAAGGGACTTAATAGCCAGTTCAACTTCTTCCACAGAAATCAGCTAATCTAATTTATCTTTAATCCATTGGGATATTTTTGGTAATCGACAACTGTTCAAGAAACTATCAACATGTGAAGAATCACCTGAGGGAGGATAATTGTATAAGGTTGAGCAATAAATCAAAAATTAATTGACTATGGGCCTGATTAAGAGTTCAGTGGTTCCACCTCTGCGTCGGTTTCACACCACCAACTAGGGGGTCCAACCGCCCTTTAACAATGCATGCAGTTTCATAGCTGAAAGACCGCTGCAGTCCTGCCACTGGTGACAGAAATTCTCGACAGCAGCGGGATAGGGCCTATGCCTCTGTCGGAGTGCCGACCGCCAGTGTTACTGCCAGCCCAATTACGATGTGCCTTTTCAATGGTGTGATTGTGGTGATCCAACCACCACATCTGAGCTGGCAGAAAGGGAGGAATATAAGGTAGAAACTCATCTGTACTCAGCTTCCCACGTCCTGTGCCGCCATGGACCAGATTGTACATGTACTGCTGTGATTCTCCTGCTTGATGATGTCTAAAACCCACACCGTTATGGATGCAACCGACAGTAAGTCGCACTCTCTCCCATTTCCATAGACTCCTCAGCAAATAGAAACCCCACCATGTATATGGCAAGGGGTTTGGGGTCCCTGGACCAAACATACTTTGTGGGCCCCTGTTCGGGAATTATTTCAATGTATGATCCAGTCGAAGCTCTGTGATGCCCTCTTTTGCCAGGCCACTGACATTGCACAGGCACACTCTACAAAATTCAACATGTGTTCACATCTCCTATTCAGGGATAATAATGTGTGCATTAGATTGTGTCACACAATAGCACCTCCTCATCAAAATCACACCTATTTTTTCTCTGTGACATCCTCACATTGCTCACATGCTAGGTCCTATTGTGATATCAAAGATACATCTGTATGGATGTCATGAAACCCAAGCACACCTTCTCCCTTAAATCTCTTTAAGTTACTCTCACACATCAGCCACATTAAAAGGTAATGTCAGGTAAATAGGATTCCAAATAATCAGTGTGAGAAGCATTCAAATGCAACAAAGTAAAGACTCTCTGCAGAATAGGTTTGCCACTACCAGGGGGACCCCTGGAAGGCTGGGGCCTTGGGCCATAGTCCACTTCGCACATGCCTCAAAACCTCTATGTGCACCGGATCTGTGTATTGAAGTATATCAGGGATAACCAACAGCATAACCAAGTGCTATGCATATGTGGGTAATGTGTAAGTGCAAGTCATGAAAGCAAACCCAGCACTAGCAGCATTTGTCTCGCATTAATAACAAGTAGGTGTAAGGTACACACACAAAAATGGACACATGTAAATTTAAATTTCTAAAAAGGCATACCAATTTAACACCCTCCATGTGTGGATGGACAAAAAACTAACTTGCACATATCAAACACATATCCAACCTCCATCACAGGGAGAACTACAAGCTAAATGATGTTAACATTGGCCAAGTCAAGCTGAAATACTGACCATATGAAATACCTCGCAATGCAATGTCAGCCCCAATTGAATTTCATCCCACATATCTATCCATTCAACATTTCCCCTTGTCCTGGGTGACTCCAGCACTGGTTTCAAGGACAGATCATACTAACCACTTCAAATCTATCAGCAATTAGGGTGAAAACAAACACAACCGTAGTCACACATCACAAGGTATCCAATAACAACAAATAGGTAGAAAAGTAATGGCAGTACTAAAATGTCAAAAGCAACGCAAATGTTTTATTTTGAAGAAACTATTTCCACTACCAAATCAATGGCCAATGGCCAGTCCATTTTCACATGCTGTGTTACAGCACACTGCTGTACCACTAAACTTGCCCTTCATGACACTGCCGGGGAACTTCCTCACAAAGGGGCATCCATTGGGAATGGCAGGTACCTCAAATATGTTACTTGGGAGGGGGATGTTTGGGTTTGAGAGGGGTGTCCTGGGGTTTGGAAGAGGACAAGGTAGACTTATGTTTAGGAGGGGGGTTAGGAGTCAGAAGGGGTCGAATGGCATTTTGAAGGGGGGCCCTTGGAAGGGGTGGATGGGTCTGGACTAGGGGTGGATTTGGAGGTGGAAGGGCTGTGTTTGGGTGTGGCAGATAGGAACCTTTGTGGAAAGGGTGGTAGGTAGTTTGGGAGATCAGAGGGCCAGGTGAAATTAAATGAAATGAAAAGACCATTTATTAAGCGCGGTAGCTACCCTCAGGCGTCCTAGCGCTACGGACAACGCATACAAAAAGACAATTGAAAGTTATTCAGTTTTATTAAAGAGCAGGGTTTTTAGGTGTTTATGGTGAAAAGTTGGTTCCTCAGTGGGTAACATGGTAAGGGCTTTGGGAGGGAGTGGAGTCTTGGAGGTAGAGTTAATGTCAGTGTCTGATGTGGTTGTGACTGTTGCAGGTGCATGTGTGTCAGGTATATGTGCCACAAGTATGGGTGTGCCTTCTTTCTCAGGTGTTGGTCGGGTGCCTAATTGTTTCTGTCTGAGTTTCTTAGGTGTGTATATTGTGAGTGATCTGTCTGTGGATGTTGGTGTGGCTTGAAGTGCAGGGTGTGTGTTGTGACTGCTCATGTGGTTGTGGATGCCTGTATTATCTGTATGGATGTGATGGTGGGTGTGGTGGTGCATGTGGATGTGAAGGTATCTGTCCGGGGTGGGGATGTGGTGGCAGGGGTGTTGTGTGTGCATGCGTGTGTAGAGGGGAGTGGTGTGAGTATGTGGCTGTGGTGATGTCAGTGGTGGGTATGATGTCTGTGCATTTGGATGCATGCAATTTCTTTTTATGTGGTGTGTGCTTGTGTGTGTGTGCTGCTTGGTTCTGTATGGGTGGGTGCAAGGCAATGTGTGTGTGTGTGCATTGGGCATGATTTGGAATAGGACATTTGGATGGGTATGGGCCAGGGGTAGGAACACATGGTTAGGGTGCACAAGAGGATGTGGTAAGTGAGGAGGCCAGAGCCTGAAAAGATCTCTGTAAGCCAGACTTGGCACTGTGACTGCCTTCCAAGTGGGCCACCATCTGCTGCAGATGGGTGCTTTGCCCCTGGATGACATTCAGTATTGCAGTCTGACACACAGAGATGTTCCTCAGGAGATCAAAAGCCTTCTCACTCAGCGTAGCAGAGGTGCCAGGGGCAGGGACTGAGGTGCCTGGAGCGAAGGAGATAGCTCCCCTCTTAGGGGAGCAGGCCCGGCCAACTGTTTGGGGAACAACAGGGAGGGTGGCGATGTAACTGGGGTTGATGGACAAGGAAGAAGTTGGAACCAATCCTGTGAGGTCCGCCACCACTCGGGATTGTCCACCAGAGGATGACTGTGACTCTGATGAACTTTAGCTTGTGTCCTAAATGGCACACCCTCCTGGCCACGGTGTCCCTCCGTGTCTGAACTGTAACGTCCAGACCCACTGTGACTAGCTGTGTCCCCAACGGCATTGGCCCCTTCTCCTTCGCTTGACCTGGATGAATCTGAAATGACATGTAAAATTGGTTTATTGCAACTGTGTTTCTACACCTGACCATCACATATCAACAGAAAACATTTATTAAGTGCACATATCACACCAGCTTCATGGTTCACTATATAGGCATCAACATTAGCATGAGCACAGCATGCATGCTACATAACCTGGAAGCAGTTGGTCCCAGTTATCTCCCTGGACAGCTCCAAATGTATTGATGGGCTTGTCTAGACTCCCTCTTTATGTCCAAACTAGGATAGTTGATCACCTTGTATATTTTGGCACTTGTAGTATACCATAGTAAAATTATGTTATCAAAGAAGATGACTACAACTTATGCATTTCCACAATGTTCACACAAGGCCCAGATTTCACCAAATGTTCATTTACTTTACAACACATTATGATGTAATGAAGGTTAAGTTAAAGACCAGTGTACCATCAATATGTGATGTAGCAGAAATCATTTCACATACAAATGCTCATTGCACACTGATGATGCTTTTGACTTAAAACGTCATCATATATCCACTTCCGAAAAAGTTAAATGAAATCTATACTGAAGTTGTTTAGCTACGTATCACATGTAGCATAGAAAAGTAGCCTGGAGACATTGTGGGCCAATGTTTTGGGAGATAGATACTCCAACTTCACACTGCATAAGAGTTCTTATCACCATATGAACATCCCCAATCGTGCTTGGTACAGGTGATAACACAGTTCATAGATTGCATGACTAAAGGTTAATACATTTTTGAAGGTTGTTGTGTGTCAGTGAATATTTATGACATGAAGAGGTGGGATCATTATAGTCCTAATGGTATGGCACATCACAGCACTACTTGGTATGACAAACACAATTTGCCTTGCAAGGAAGAGTGTAGATACTCACATATGATCTCTAAATTTCTACATTTTACTCCCTGATGCATGTCACCAGTCAGTGAATGTATCTTGAAGCACTATTGCAGATGAATTAACAGCAGGGAAATGTACACTGGGCAACACGTAGGTGCAAATGCTGATGGCACCAGTGATGTTTACACACTAAGGTCATTGTTGAATCCCAATTTACCAATGGGAAGTTTTGTCCAGTCACTGCATAAAGAGTGCACTGTATACAATGCCACATGTAATAGGGCCAGCATCACATGAGAGACAGTAGTGAGGGAACATCACTCCTTATACAAGGAAGACAAAAGGCCTGTTTGGTACAATTGTCACCCACAACATCAAACATGAGCTGATTAATCACTACACTCAGCCATGTGTCTGCTCAAGACAGTAAATTGTCAGTGGACTGTACGCTGCTGTGCTCTTGGTCAGAAAGACAATAGGCACAGCACATCAGCATTCACCTACTACCAGACCTACACAAAAAGTAACTCTTCTTGTGTGTCGCACATGGGCCAAACCCAATAACGACAGGGAAATGCCTGTGTGTAACACACAAAGTTGGCAATGTAACGTGTATGACTTTGGCCAGGACTCACCCCCTTGGTACTGCTGTTGGGCCCTCAACTACCCATCAAGCTCTGAGTAGGCCACCACCAGTATGCAGGCCATTAGGGGGTCAGGGTCCAGCGCATGACCTGTCCACATTGGGAGGAAAGTGCTAGCTGGACCTTTGTGATCTTCCTGTTCCAGCATCTCAGGTCCTCCCACCTCTTATGCCAATGGACGCTGTGCCAGCGATAGACCCCCAGGGTCTGCACCTTCCAGACAATGGCTATCCAAATGGACTGCTTCTGATTGGCATTGACCTGTATCGATACAATAGATGAATACACAAATTATAACTCCAAGTTTTAGGACATCTGTTTGGTTGACATACATTTTGAGATTGTTGGATGTAATAAAAATCATTCAAATTTTGCAATCTGCATTATCCAAATCTTTAATTTTAGTATTAAATGATTTGTTTTCATGTGCCTAAGAGATATGGTTACCCCTCTAATATATGCATTAAATAAATCCAAACAAGTTACAATAGAAGTAAGGCTTTCTGAATTAAAAGGAAAAAAAATCACAAAGTGCTGACAAAAGTTTGGGTTTATTTTTTTCATTAAGGACAATATGTGTATTCATATGCCATCTATATTGAGCATGTTGAGTTGTGATATGTTGTAGAACACCTGAAATGAGTGCACAATCATAAATGTTTATATTATGAATAAGCGGAGCGGAAAATTAATGAATTAATTGATGGGACACTAATAAATAATCTATTTGTGAATATGAATTGGAGGATTAGAGAAAAATATAAAATATTTCTCTGTTGGGTGGTGTGAACACCAAATATCTACCAAGTTAGTAGATTTAAAAAAAGTCTTGCATGTGAAAAAAGCTTTGGGTGGACGATATTTAGTTTGCGATGTTTTATCCAATAAAGGATCACATATGAGGTTAAAGTCACCTCCAATACAAGTGGAACATTGCCTAATTTGAGCAACTCAGAGGTAAAGAGAAACCAAAGATTTGGGCCATCGCATGTCGGACTGTATACATTAATCAAGTGAAGAACTGTATTATCAATTTTAATTTTGACTAGTTTATGCTGGACTGTTCCCATGAGGAACATGGTCAAGACTGATTTGCATTTGGCTAGGTCTGAACTGGGGTGGCGAAGTGAGGTAAAGAACAATGATGGATTCAACCCAGATCTGTGACTGGGGTTGAGTGTCTGAAATGTTTCAGCACACCGTCCATCATCTTTTTGTGTTTGCTTTGTTCACCCTAAGTTGGCAGGTTATGCCTAGATGTGGGTCCCTTTCTCACTTTGCCACTTGATTCAAGCTAGCCTGGCTGATGAGGGGTGTTATCCCGAAACTGGTCCTAGGATGCTCGTTTCCAGTCCAGGGAAGACCAGGCTCAGCAGCTCGGGCTGGACTGTTTCCATGAGGAACAGGGTTAAGACTCATTTGCATATGGCTAGGTCTGAACTGGGGTGGCAAAGTGAGCTAAAGAACGATGATGGATTCAACTCAGATCTGTGACTGGGGTTGAGTGTCTGAAAAGTTTCAGCGCTCCGTCCATCATCTCTTTGTGTGTGCTCTATAATATAATGACTATCTGCATCAGAAAACACTTCATTATTTGGGGATGTAATCTTTTTGCAAAAAGATTAGCAACACCATTTTTTGTTAACTGCAGTACAAGAAATGCAATTACCAACCCACATTTTCTTCATAAAAGCTAAAACTGCATCATCATTATGTGTCTCCTGGAGCAAACAAATGTCTGCTTTATATCTTGCTAAGTAATCTAAAACTTTAATACGCTTAACAGGATGTCTTAAACCTTTAACATTCAAAGAAACTTTTTAATATTATTAACATTATCCATATTCAAGAAGGAAAAAAATGAGGAAAGAAACAGAATGAAAATGAAAGTTTAGAAGAATAAAAAGTAGTTCTAAAAATGCAAGAGTGACCTGCATAGACAATGCCCTCATAGCGAAGCCTAAAAATAAAGGCAAATTATAAGGAAAAAATTATGGCAGAGAAATCAAATATCAGGTACATTCGTTTCCATGGAAAGTGGAGAATGTTGATCTAAGAAAAATCTTCCGGGCATTGAAATGACTTGAATATATCGTCTTTACAGATTCTCATAGTAGACGGGTCAAAACGTCCATATTTAAAACCAAAACTTCTTAGTGGTGGTCTAAGCTCAGTGAATTCTTTGCATATTTTTACACTTTCCTTAGTGAAGTCTTGATGGATGTAAATTTTACTGTCATTCACCAGTAAAGATAAAATCTGTCTTGCTGCTTTTCAGATCATCACTAAATGATGGTGGTGCAAAACTTTAAAAATCATTTGTTGCGGTTTGTCATGATATGGATTCCGATGAGAGGGAATAATGTGTGCCTTGTCAATTTTGAATTTCTCTGGGAACTTTAAATACGAAAAACCAGCCAATAATTTATCTAAATACTGTCTGATGTCATTGCCTTCTACCTCTTCTGGGAAGTTAAAGAAGCGCAGGTTATACTGTCAATTACGATTTTCTAAATTCAATAGTAGATTACTCATTGGTAAAACGTTTGCTGCTATAGGAATCAGACTGTCAATTTTTGATTTATTATCTTGAATTTTAATTGTATTATCAAAATCTTTCATAGACAGACTAGCCATGCCTTTGCGGGTGAGGTATTTTTAATTTTTGACGCAATAGTATCTGTAGTTGAGAACGAGCAGCATGTAATTCTTATCGTAAGGTAGCTAACGAGGGCTCGCTAGAATCTACCATTTTTTATTTTACTGGTGGAGAAAATTTTGTTTGTTTACCCTTATTATTCCCTACATGTACATTTTATCCTTCCATTTTAGCCAATTAACTGTAATGAAATCAAACCCAGACTAAATTAGAAATATAAGCAAACCAACTGAAAGTCATCACAAAAAAAACTGTGCAGCAGCTAAACCCAGCTGTGGGAGTGGTTTAGGCCTCAGCCGCACCCTGTCCTGAAGCTAACTCTGCCTTCCTGACAGGAACTTCAGCAGAGCTGTGCTGAAAAGATCAGTAGAAATCTCCTCAACAGAAAAGTCCTCAAAGTTTCATAAATCGCTCCAGAAACGGTACTACCACGAGGTGCGGAACTCCCTGATCATTCCTAAACAAAAATATGCAGGTATTATCAACCTTTAATTGTATAAAATATCATTGTAATTGCAGGCTTCACGGAGGATCAACGGAGGGGGCTGCCATCTTGTTTCACGCCGTCACGTGACTCCGGCATTTTTGCAGTTTTAATCAGTACCGAGAAAGACAATCATAATTTTTGTGGTTACTTAAGTTATCATTATTTTCCTAAATAATTACCAGCAACAGTATATCCATTCCAAAGTCAAACCACACCACAGGAACATACTATTTCATTTCCAATCAGGAGAACAACATACAGATGTAACTGTTTGCTTTGTGTGCATCTAAGGGAGACACCTGTTACAGTCAGGGAGTTGTAGGGGAAAACTGAATAATGCTTAAAAATGAATGCTGGTGTGCATGCGCCTGTGGCAGGCAAGGAGGTCCAGGGGGAAATGGAATAATAATTTTTAAAACCAAATACTGTTGTGCGTCTTTGCGCCTATGGCAGGCAGGTGGGGAATAGATGGTGGGAAAATGTAAAATGCAAAAAATTAAATAAAAGAATAAAATAGAAAAAGTTAAGAGAAAAGTAAAAAAAAAAAGAAAAGAAAAGAAAAACAATATATCAAAAAAAAAATTAAAGAAAAAATTAATTTAAAAAACTGCTTTTGTACTAGGAGACACTAGGGGACATGAGAAATCTATTGGGAAGCAAGGAAGTGCAAGTGAAAAATGCAAAAAATGCATATTATATAAAACACTGTTAATATACAAATACAGCAATGATCCTCAAGCATAATATTAAACTGACATCAGGGAAAAGTGAAAAAGAAACAAACACAAAAAGGCATAGCCCTCACCTATCAATCTCTCTTGAAAATGGCCTTGGAAACTGGAAAAAGAGTGTCTACACAAAATGGCCACTGGCCACATGGTCAACCAACAACAGTAAGCAAGGAGGCATGGCCACAACAAAGAACACATGCAGGCCTAGGGCAAAAGCACACTAACCGGTTACAGAAAATAGCCACTGACCACATGGTGAAACAATAGCAAGCAAAAAGGCATGGCCACAAGAACGAACACATGCAGGCCTACAGCAAAAGCACACTGGCTGGCTAAGCTACACAAAATGGCCACCGACCACAGAGTCAAACAAAAACAGCAAGCAAGGAGGCATGGCCAATACAAAGAACACATGCAGGCCTATGGCAAAACCACACTGGCTGGCTAGGCTGCACAAAATAGCCACTGACCATACAAAGAACTCATGCAGGCCTATATCAAAAACGCATACTGGTTGGCTAGGCTACACAAAATGGCCATCGCCACATGGTCAAACAACAACAGCAAGCAAGGAGGCATGGCCACAACAAAGAACACATGCAAGACTATGGAAAAGCACACTGGCCTGCTACACAAAATAGCCACCAACCACACAGTCAAACAACAACAGCAAGCAAGGAGGCAAGGCCACAAAAAAGAACACATGCAGGTCTATCGCAAAAGCACACTGGCTAGCTAAACTAAATGGCCACAGACCACATGGTCAAACAACACCAGCAAGCAAGTAGGCATGGCCACAACAAAGAAAACATGCTACCTGTGGCAAAAGTACACTAGCTGGCTACACAAATTGGTCACAGATTACATGATCAAACAACAACAGCAAGCAAGAAGGCTTGGCCACAGCAACAAACGCATACCGGCCTATAGCAAAAGCACACTGACTAGCTCAGCTATACAAAATGGCCACCAGCGACAACATAGAACACATGCAGGCCTATGGCAAAAGCACACTTGCTGGCTCGGCTATAAAATATGCCCACCGGCCACATGGTCAAACAACAACAGCACCGAAGAGGCATGGCCACAACAAAGAATGCACCCAGGCCTATTGCAAAAGCACACTGGTTGGCTACACAAAAATGGCCACTGACCACATGGTTAAAAAACAACAGCAAGCAAGGAGACATGGTCACAACAAAGAACACATGCAGGCCTGTGGCAAAAGCACACTGACTGGCTACAGAAAATGATTGCCGGCACATGGTCAAACAAAAAGTAAGGAGGCATGGAAAACAAAGAACACATGCAGACCTATGACCATTGACTACACAAAAAGGCCCTTGGCCACATGGCATTGAGAACAAAAACAAATGGTGGCCTATGGCAAACACACAAACACACACACCGTGGGCAGACAAAGGAGGCATTGGTAACACTGAAGAAAACACTATTAATTCAGCAGTGCCAATTTACTGTGCTATAAATCATTTAAAACATTCATCCTCCCAAGGCATCAAATATTACCCCACCTATAACCTTGCAGAAACAAAAAGTGAAATATAAAACAACCACAACATTTTTTATTTAATCCAGTGCCATCGCAGCCCTACATGATGGTTTAAAGCAACATATAACACAGAAACAGTTGTTTCAGGCACCCATGAATAGTACTAGCCTGAGCCTACTGACTGGATGGCCCGTTGGCAAACTAGGCCACATAGTAAAGCAAATGACTATTTCAAATTTAACAAACATGGTGAAAATGTTCTTAACTGTGCAACATGTTTCCTTTATAGAGCATACAAAATTAAATGCAAAAAATAACTAGGGGCCCGATTCACAAAAGTAATGTGAGACAAAATCCTAACTTTACGACTTTCGGTATTCACAAAAGGCATTTAGGGGTAGTAAAGTTAGGATTTTGTCTTAAGTTTGTCTTTATTTTTGGTTTTAAGACAAAATCCTAACTTAAGTTTAACTTAAGTTAGGTTAAGACCAAAACTTAAGACAAACTTAAGACAAAATCCTAACTTAAGTTTAACTTAAGTTTAACTTAAGTTAGGATTTTGTCTTAAGACCAAAACTTAAGACAAACTTAAGACAAAATCCTAACTTTACTACTCCTAAATGCCTTTTGTGAATACCAAAAGTCGTAAAGTTAGGATTTTGTCTCAGATTACTTTTGTGAAACAGGCCCTAGACCCCTACTAAAACTGCAGGCCACCACCACAATAAATTCTAAAAATTAAATAAAGTATACATAAATACTGGTGCATGCCCTTTATCAAACAAACAACACCCTTATATAAGAGTTTTAAAACTTACTTATGATATCTCAAAAACAAAGTCCTGAAATCTGTGGTATATATGCAATAGACAAAGTGAGCTATCCTTCTTGCTCCAAATCCAAATGGAAAGTGACAGGAACTGGACAAAGCACTGGGAGGAGCCTGCTGGACAGGAACAGGAAGTTGGATTTTCTGGGGCTCTTCCTTCTTGTTGAAAAAAAGGAAAAATAAAAAACAGGCATCTCACACTAAAATACAACTTGAATGGTCCGTTGGAGTAGAAAAGTAGCTTGAAAATGTATTTTCGAGTAGATTTAGCTGCTTCTCGAGTAGTGAATCTGCTTGAAGTGCAGATGCGGTCACTTGCGTTCGCCAACGTCATAAAAAAGTCACCAGTGAGGCCAGAAGCAGCGCTGGTGCCCGCAAAAATCGTGCATGTGCTGGCTAGCTGCTGGTAAGTCTTGTAGCGTTCACCAG
This sequence comes from Calotriton arnoldi, assembly GCA_963921515.1. Classification (NCBI taxonomy): domain Eukaryota; kingdom Metazoa; phylum Chordata; class Amphibia; order Caudata; family Salamandridae; genus Calotriton; species Calotriton arnoldi. The sequence continues at coordinate 374,624 of CAWUFW010003175.1, read as the reverse complement.
CGCACGCTGAAAGAAGTCTTCTGTGTGCCAACAGAAAGAAATTCCACTATGCTACGGATGGCAGAAGTTAGCAGGAACTCAACGTTACACGTGACGCCCAGAGTTCCCGAATTCCGCCAACTCCGTGAGTGGAGTAAATTCTCCATCCAGGCCTACTTTAAAAACGGTGAAATTGCCTTACACCTAATTGGCAAATTAAATATACTTTTAAGTCCCTGCAAATTAAGTTCTACTAGTAGGCCTGAAGCGCCCATTGTGCCATTGCAGCTGTGTGTGCAGTTGCAAACTGTTATTTCAACCTGGATAAATAGATCTTTTGCCATGTCGTAACCTTCATTTTTAATACATATTTCACCACTAGCGTTGGCTTTAAACTGCCCATAGGACAGGATGCAGTCTATTTAAAAAGTTGTCCATCTACTTTTACCTTTTACTTGTCCTGGTAGAGAACTCTTTTCATTTGTGCAAGGCCTGCCTCTCTCATAGGATAACGTTGGGTTACCTTATTACATTTAATAAGTGGTAACTTTCAACTGGGAGCAGGTGGGAAAGTCAAGTTTGGTCTCTAAAGAATTCTAATTTAATACCCTGTGCAATGGTAAAGTTGGATTTTAAGTCACAGTTCTGAAAATACCACTTTTAGAAAGATGGCATTTTCTTGTCCTAACCATTTGGTGCCTGCAGCCTGTATCCTGTGTCACATGCCTGGGTGTAGCTGTCAGTTAGTCTTTATGTTTTGTTCCCAGACAGTGAAACGAAGGGGGAATAGGTGTTGACAGGGTGAGCTATCTCTGTCAGGTTGAGGAGAAGGAGCCGTCACCTACCACAATTGCACATCACAAAGACTCTGCCTCAGTACACTCACAAAGAGTTCCTCACTAGTCTTTTGTGCCGCCAGACAAGCTGAGGCCAGGGCAGGGAGGAAGGAAATTCCAGAGACCTCTTTAGGGGCAGGGCTCTCCCACTTCAAAGTGGCACTTATTATGCATAGGGTGTACTTTTCCTGTTTGCACCATGCACAAAAAGGAAAATTGCAATATATTACACAGTATGCATTGCCCTTGTGCTGCCCTGAGGGCAGTGCATTCAAGTAAAATACAGAGTGACTGCTTCAAAACCACTCCATATGTCACTGTGCAGGCGGCACACAACATCTTCCTCCTTAAGAAGCTAGCATCTTCCTCCTTAAGTAAATTACTCTAGGGTCTTCTCCTGCATTGTCCCTCAGCGGCCGACTGGCACTCTTGGGGATACAGAAGTTTGAGGCTATGAATAGCTGGCCGTATACAAACATAGAACTCATCACCAATTATCACCATGACATGTGCTGCAGGGATACGAGTGCATGGGTAAAACATGCCTTTTGTACCTCTCGTTCCTCATGCCAATATCAGTAAGGGAAAGAGGAGTACTCACACGTCACTCTCTGAAACCGTGGCCCACATGCACCAGGCCCATAAATGTGTGACCGTTCTCCTCAGCAGCTAGGCTTAACCCCCATTATGGGCCCACCCGTGAAGATAACACTGTCAGTGCAATGTAGCCCAAACCTGGTCCCAGTAATTCCCTTCTGTGTCTGGTAGGCAAGGGTTGCCATACCCCCACCAAATATGCGTGTGCAGTGAACCAAATAACAAAGGTGCTTTCACCCTCCTGTGTCACTTGCCTGAAGCCGTGACTCTTTGGCAGAGCCACGGCTGCTTTGTCTGTCTCATCTTCCCCTGAGTGTTTGAGGGCAGCGCTGAGTTGTAGGGACTTCTTGACTGCTCCTCCTGGCCTTCCAATGATGAAGGTGACCCTGGACTCCCTTCCTCACTGGTCGCGGTCTCCTCCTCGGCTCCTTCTGGTCATTCCGCTTTACTCTCAGGCCCGTCTTGCTCCTCTTTGCCACAGCCCTCATACCGTATTGATACTGCCATCTTCCTTTTGGACCCAGGATCACATACCTCTTCCTCCCTTTCCTGCAGCCTATGAGGCTGCCGCAACAGAGAAATGGGTGGGCCAGCATGACTAGAATGTTTGTCGATATGTGTCCTCAGTGCCTCCGAGGTCCCCACCAGTATTCATCACACGTGGCCTCCGTCACTCTTTGCCACATTATGAGATGCTGAAATTGAAATCTGCTGACACTCACAGGTTGTGTAGAGTATTTGTGGGTAAGCCTCTCCTATCTTTTTATGTGTAGTGTTCTCAGCGACGACTGCTGAGGTTCCACAGTCATAAATAAACTCTTCATTTGTGAATAACAAAAAAATAGTAAACTTACGCAAAAGTAGAAGCTTACCTTTGTGAATCAGGCCTGTAGTTTGTAAATACCCAAAAAATAGTAAACTTACACAAAAGTGTACGTTTACCTTTGTGAATCAGGCCCTGCATGTTGCATGAGCTACAATACAAACTTTTAGTAAATAAGGCCCCTAAGAAAGATCACTGTTGCATGAAGACATTCATTGCTTCCCTGAAAGCATTATCCTTTTTGCTTTAACTAATGGCATTATCAATGTAAAGCTGTGCAAATCTAAAATAAGTATAAACAGACATAATTGCAATGTAAGCATTACACGATTTTTACTTGCATAATAGAGTTCATTAGCGTCGTTATTACAGGACTGCAAGTTCTTTCTTGGAAAACTGTTTCTCAAAACATGCTCAAAGAGCAAGGAGACAGACAAACCATTTATAGAGATATATTCTTTTTCTGTCTTATAACCATGATATAGTAACCTGAAATCTAAAAGAAAGCATGCAATAGATTGAGCAGATCAATTATTTTTGAGAAATAAAAACAAAATCCTGATAAGCATGTATTTGATGATATTTGCAAAATATAAATATTAAATATTTATGTGTTGAATTATTTTTGAGCACAGCACATTGAATTTAACAGCTGATGTGCTTTAACTGCACACGAAGGAGCATCTGCTGGATTTGTGCCCTGGGATCTAGGTTAAATCACATCTTTGAAAAGGAATAAATTGTTCTTTAGAGCCTTGGGAAATGTGGTTAGGTATCTAATGAATTCCCCTAGGTCGTTCCCGAGATTTGCTGCAAGAGAACACTTGATAAGATGCTCTGTCCTTTTCGGATTTATGGATCTCAGGAAGAGGGAATTATTCCTTGACAGACAAGAGAAGAAGCGATAGTAAAAATGTCATATGTACTTGATGTAGAAAACTTTGGAGGATATTCTTGCTTCTTGTGTGAGCCAATCTTAGTCTGGATGTGAGTGGTGAAAGATGGTGGCTCTTTGAGTAAGTGGGCGGCCATGTGCCAAACATCCAGGGCAGGATTGTGAAAATATAATTCCTTCTGCCCAAGTAGATAGCATCATGAATTATCAGATGTTTCAAATTGAAATGAATAGTTTAATTTTCCTGAGCAAGTGTTGGTGATAGTGTGCAGAAGCTCTCATCTCAGCTTGCCGGCATGCATGTTTAAATTGCTGTAAAACATGGGTACCATGAATATGTCATATGAGACAAGAGAGAGTGCAGGTCGACAGGGTTTGCACTGCCCAGATTAGGAGGGAGAATTTCAGCCTTAGTATGACACTCAGGGCCCGATTCAAAAAGGTAAACTTACGCTTTTGTGTAAGTTTAAGTTTGTTTTGGAATTCACAAAACTGCATTTTAATAATAAGTTTACAAGTGCAGAGACTTCGCAGTCCAGGGGCAGAACTCCGCACATAAAAGTGTGTTCTCTGCCCCAACTGTGGAGTCTCCGCACTCGTAAACTCACTATTAAAATGCAGTTGTTTGAATTCCAAAATAAATGTAAACTTACCCAAAAGAGTAAGTTTACCTTTGTGAATCAGGCACTCAGAGAGGACAATCCGAGGTATGACTACGTATCATATGTATATTGATGGGTTATTACTCCACTGTCCCTTGTAATCATAGTCCACAGAAGTTCCAAATGCAGTTTTAAAATAGTGCATGATAGACTTCAGTCCTGCAGAATTGGATGGTTTACTGGCACAATATCGAAACCATAAATATTGTGACATCAAAATATCATGTCAAATATATCGATCACAAAAATATCATTCGTCTAGACATATAAAGGTAAGTACAAAAATATCAAAACAAATATTGTTTTACACTAATATCGAAACAAATATGCAGAAATGTCATTTTTTACTGTAAATGTGGTTTAAATAAGTAAAACTTAAATATATTAACATATAACATTATTATAATGTAATTAATTATGTTTAAATATTTAAATATATATTTGCTAATTTAAACAAACGCACACACATATATATCAAAGTGTGTATGGTTATATACACATATATCATGTAAAATTATTTATATTAATTTTATTTAAAAAAATGTATTTACCAATATAGCAATTATACAAATTCGTTTTGCTAAAAATATCTTATACATTACATAAAATTATATATATATGAAAACTATGAAATTAAATAAACAAACACATAATAATAATATATACTTCAACCAATAATAATAAAAAAATGAAACTATATAAATAATAAATATACTATTCCCACTCCAATTTATAGAACAGTAGAGAAAGCGTTAATCTCAGGAGGGATAAAATGTACTAATCCTACTTCAGTCAGTGCAACAGTAAGGAAAACGTGGTCTCAGGAAGGGTAAAATGTGCTATTCCCAATCCAGTCTGTGCAACAGTTGGAAAAGCGTTGGACTCAGGAGGGGTAACATTTACTATTCCCACTCCAGTCGGTTTAACAGTAGGGAAAGCGTTGGACCCATGAGGCCTAAAATTTACTATTTCCACTCCAATCGGAGAGTAGTACACTTCAAACAAATAACCATTTCATTCCATTCCAAAAAACTTTATTTTGGTCAGCTTGGACCATAAAAGTGCATACACAGAAAATTCATACACATAAAACCATGTAGGATAAAAACAATCCCCATTAGTAGCTGCACAAATATTTTTAGTTTAACAACGTTAAAGTGCATTGCAGAGGTCACAGAGTGGTGGATCCGGGCAATTCAGGTCTAGGACCCATTCCCAATCAACTGCCATGAATGTTTCCCCTTAATAAAAGCCACATCGGGCGTAAAAAATTACACCTACAATTAATCAGAGAAAAAACGTATTTCATCTGCAGACTTGGCGTTTAAAACGATAAAAAGATAAAAAATTTGGATAAAAGAGTTGACAGATGGAGACAGTGTGTACATTTAAGACTGTGATAGCAGATTTAGAAACATCCAACACGTACGCCACATTGAGGTTAAAAATAGGCCTGGGCAGTGAACTTCGCTCCGTTCGCGGAGTTTGCAGTGTTTTCTGCACTCCGCACTCCACGGAGCTCGCGGAGTGCAGAAAACTCCGCTTTGCAATGTGCAGCAGAGGTTTTTCCCCGCTCGCGATCGCGAACGGTAAGTTCGCGAGCGCGAGCTGCCGCTCGGGTAGAATTTCTACCCGAGCGGCAGGAATACCAGCATTAACTGCAGTTCGCACTGCACTTCGCCACTCGCGGAACTTCAAGGAGTTTTTTTGTAACTTCGCGGAGTTCCGCGTAGCAAAACTCCGCGAACTACGCCCAGGCCTAGTTAAAAATCGAGATACATCAAAGCCAATGGGCTTACGGGTATCATACTTCAGGACTCTAAATGCCTCCTCACAATGTGCAAACCCTAAATTCCTGCACAGTTGGATAAGCCGGCGCTGCCTAGCTGACTTGTAGCCGGGGCAAATGAAGAGAATGTGGAGCTCTGACTCTTCCTCACAATTGCAGACAGGGCACCCTTGTGAAGTGGTTTTTGACCATTTGCTGGAGAAAGCATGGAGCGGCAAGGTACCAAATCTAAACTGGACATATAGTTTCCTTGTCAAGGTTGGTTGGATGTCATCCAGAGAGGGCTCTATTGTATACTCGTCTTTAATTGTCAAGAATTCGGCTGTCAAGTGTCCTAAGGCCGAACTCCCCTGGATGGCTGCAAGTTTAGGCATTCTATGGGTTTTTACCAATTCTGAGCATGAAATTGCAGGGCACGTTTCCTCTGGATTGCTCCAAAGACTTGATTTTCCCAGCCTACTACGTTCATCCTTTACGTGTGCAAACCATGGGATTTTTCCTACACCCGGGCAACTCAATAGCTCTTTTAATTCTGACCGATAGGCGGCCAGTTCCGGGGTCACCCACAATCTGCACCAAAAAGTTAGGGGTCTGAGTCCAATCTCATCGCCAATTGGTCTGATTCCTAGATCCAACCGTAAGGGGATGAGAGGGGTGGTGGGGTGGAGACCCAGAATCTGCCTCATAAAACTGTTCTCTATTTTGCTCACACTACTAGAACAACAATGACCCCATAATTCAGCCCTGTACATTGTCGCACCCCTGGCTTGCACCTTATAAATCTCTGGTATAGGCCCGGCAGCTTTGTAGGAGAAATTTCTATACAGTTTTACAATTCCCCCAGTAGTCTGGGCTAGCTTGAGACTTGCTTTGGCTATTTGTGGCCCCCAATCCAAGTTTTCTGTCAGGGTGACACCTAGATATTCAAATACCGACACCCTCTCAAGCATGGTGCCATCTAGACAAGGGTTGGAGCGGGATGTGTTGGCTGGGTTGAAGACCATAAATCTGGTCTTCTGCGTGTTAATCTCCAGCCCCCTGTTTTTACAGAAGATAACAAAGCTATCAAGAACCCTCTGGATGCCCATGGGCGACTTGGACATTAAAAGGGTGTCATCCGCAAACATCATTGCTGGAACCTTTCTGCGTGCTAACTTCAGGACGTCATTATCTTTTACCTCAATAAGTTGGGCGACCAATGCGTTAACAAAGAGGCAAAACAGGGTGGGTGCCTTACTCCTCTGTTAACTGGGAGTCGGGAAGTTAGTTTGCCGCCTTTCCCATACCTTACTTGGGACCAGTTGCCATTGTGCAATCTCACAAACATACTCAGAAGGTAAGGGGGAATCCCCAGGTCTCTAAGTACACCCCATAATTTAACTCTGGGCACCAGATCAAAAGCCGTCTTCAGATCCACAAAAATTAAATAGAGACTGCCACCCTCTATTGTCACCGTTTTCCCAAAAAAGAGTTGGAGTCTGTATATTTGGTTGACGGTGGAAATGTTTTTTCTGAATCCGGCTTGATATGGGCTCATTATTTCGTGTCCTTCCATCCACCCCTGAAGACGATCAAGGAGTACCCGTGCAAACAGTTTCTGTGTGACATCAATCAAACTGATCGGCCTATAGTTTGCAGGCAAAAGTGGTGAGCCCTTTTTAAAAACTGGGACAATTTCTGCCCCTGCCCACCTTTCATAATAGCATTAATTAAAACCCATAGGGAGGGTCCCCATATTTTTGGTTCTTCCCGGAAAAGGTCTCCCGGTAACTTATCCAATCCCAGTGCTTTGCCGGAGGGAAGGTTGCTTATTGCATTTAAAACTTCAATCAAAGTAATCTCGGGGGCTTTTCGTGAGTGGTCCTGAGAGGAATTATGGATGTTTCATCATTCGGGCCAAGGGCATTCTTCGTGGTGTATAAAACCTGGAAGTGTGCTTTCCATAGATCTGCAGCTATGTTTGGTTCTATGGCTGACTTTCCTTCACTACTGCCTGTACTAACAATGGACCAAAAAGCCTTCATATCTTTGTTGGATAGGGCGATTTTTAGGGCATTCCATCTATCCAATTCCCAGGTCTGTTTTGCTTGCTGGATGCTTTCTTTATACAGCACCCGCATTTGTTTGGTTAGAGACTTATCCTTTGCTTTAATGCCTATATCAGAGCCCACTTGGTCTTTCGACAGTTATCATTAAAGCAGGATTGAGTAACCCGTTTTTTCACCTTAGAGGGTGTCTTTGGATAGAATATGTCAACCAGTTTAGATGTCAGTCCTATGTGCAAATCTGCAACTCTGTTAATGGTTAATAAATTACCCACCAATGTGGCAACCTCTCCAAATTCTAGTAAGGCTGGAATAATTGCTGTATATAATGCGGTCAGCTTATCGGGTGACTGCTGAATTATCCCCCACCTTATTCTTCTCCTGTTATTGGAAAGTGTTAGTCTATTGTCTGAGGGGGTACTGCTGACCATGGCATTTCCAGGGTCCGGCATCTTCAGTTCCAAGGACAAAGCGTTGTGATCGCTGTCGTGCTGCGGCAGGACAGCGAAGTCAACAACCCTTTGCCATAACCTAGTCTCCACTAGAATGTAGTTCAGCAGGGAGGCTTGACATATTCTGTTGAATGTTAACTTCCCCAGAGTATCTGATGTTGTGCAACCATTGCACGCTCTCAGGGAGTGGGTCAATGTGATCGAGTTGATCTGGAGTGCCAGCGGGGACCAAGCCTTAATCGGTGGAATTTGTGAATCTGGGATTAGCCATCGCAAAACCTCCTCACTAGAGATTGTGTCAGTGGTCTCGGAAAGACGCTCAAATTGACAATTAAAATCTCCCCCCACAATCAACCACATATTTGTGAGGACAGTAGGAATAAAGAGATTTAATTGGTCAAGAGTAGGGGGTTCGTGGCTCAGGCTTACAGGCCGGGAATAAATGTTATGAAGGCCATTTTCAGCTTAGGGGAAAAAGTGAGTGCTACACACTGGATGTCATTAGACGAGGAGCTCAACTGATTAACTTTACAGCCCAGGTGTGAGCCAACCCAGATAAATAGGCCCCCAGACGGTCTACCCCTTCCCCCGAAATGGCAGGAACATTGAATGACGCAAACCCCACCCTTACAGAGTCTTCCCGTGCCCAGGTTTCCTGAAACATGCATATATCATATTGGTTCACAAAAATCCCCCAATCGGGACATGACAGTTTGTTTTTTAGACCAGCAACGTTCCACGATAAGACCCTCAGCTTACTACATGGGTTGTGCTTATCAGTTGTAACATCAAAAACGTAGGTATCGGGAGATTGAGTACCCCTTGTTTGGGCCGAGGGGAGGTTATCTAACATTCTAATGGGTGCTCCTGCCCTCATAATACTGTTGTTTAGGGGAGCGGGGTTGTGGCAGCTTGTAGTCCAGGCAACTCTTCCTGTATCCCTACTACACCATCAGTCGCCTGTTTTGATAGTATAACCAGCTCCTTTGGATCTGTCCCTACCCCGAGGCTGGTGGACTGTCTGGGCTGGCCACAACTGTGCTCCTCTGGTTCTCTAGGAAACCTCAAGGCTCTGATTCCCTGGCCTAGTCCCGTTATCATTGCTTGTCAATCCACCTCTTCCAGACCCCCAAATCTATTTGTTACAGGTATATTGTATAACAAGGGTCTGGGAGATGGATGCCGATAGTCCACATTTTGATGTTCCAGTGGCCACCTGCCTAAATCTGAGCTAGTATTGGCCCTAACTGGTATATAACAGTGGGAATAAAAATAGTCCAGTGGAAGGGCCCTAACCCCTGTATGAGGCTCTTTGGGACTGCGTTTCTGACTTAATAGCCTACATACGATCTGAGGATTTTTAAAATTGATACCTACACAGTCCCCTTGTATTGCTTTTGGGCTGTTGCCCACCCAACCAACTCTGTGGACCGTTAGAATTTCCCCTGCCCTATCATAGGGGAGCTGTCTGTATCTTGCCAACCAAAACAAACTTTTATTCCTGAGGTCCAAATATGTCTCCTTCTGGCCATTTTTAATTTTTGGTACTCCTGTCAATATAATCACATACGGAGATGAAGCTTTGGGTAAATTTATAGTGGGCTGGGTCATTACTTCTGTCCTTCCCACTGGACTCTCCTCCCCCCAGCCCTTCTCTACTCTCCCTAGGCCCTGTTGGAGTAGTGTTGTTTTTATTTATGCCCCGCTTGGGGTGCGTTGTGTTATTGTTCCCAACCTCATAATCAGCACTCCTGGGTCCTGTGGGGGTGATGTGGTCTTGGGCCTGTTGTGCACCTAAACTTTGTGCAGGCATCAGGGTAGTTTTGCCTCTCAGGTGAGTATGGTCATTAGCCCGACTGGGGCCCCGGAAGATAGTGGAATCTTGGTTCCTCAGCATGACAGGCCTATCTAAAGGTGTCAAACTTAAGCTGTCTACCTGATAGCTAAAATCAATCCCCCTCAGTGAGGCTTGTTTGGTATTAGTACTTATATGTGCTTGTCTGCTATCCCCCATTGTTACCAATTTGTCTATGCGATCAACTAGGGGGGCAACTTCTTCCTGCACAATAGCTCTAAGTTGGGTCTGTAAATCCGTTAACAGATTCTGCACCCCAGATGAATAATCCAAATCTGTTCGAGTGTTAACGGTGCGTTCAATCAATCAATCAATCAATCAAGCATTTGTATAGCGCGCTACTCACCCGGAGGGTCTCAAGGCGCTTGGGGGGGGGGTCCGCTACTGTTCGAACAGCCAGGTCTTGAGTTGCTTCCTGAAGGAGAGGTGGTCTTGGGTAAGGCGGAGGTGGATCGGTAGGGAGTTCCACGTCTTGGCAGCCAGGTAGGAGAAGGATCTTCCTCCCGTTGTGGCTCTTCGGATGAGGGGGACGGCAGCGAGGGCGTGGTTGGTCGATCGTAGCTGGCGGGTGGGAGTGTAGAAGGTCAGACGGTCGTTGAGGTATCTGGGGCCTTGGTTGTGGAGAGCTTTGTGTGCGTGGGTGAGGAGTCGGAACGTGATTCTCTTGCTGACGGGGAGCCAGTGCAGGTCTCTCAGGTGTCCGGCGATGTGGCTGTGTCGGGGGATGTCCAGGATGAGTCGAGCTGAGGCGTTCTGGATGCGTTGGAGTCTTTTTGAAGTTTGGCTGTGGTTCCGGCGTAGAGGGAGTTGACGTAGTCCAGTCGGCTGGTGACGAGGGCCTGGGTGACCGTCTTCCTGGTTTCGGTGGGGATCCACCGGAAGATCTTGCGCAGCATGCGTAGGATGTTGAAGCAAGACGAGGAGACGGCGTTGACTTGTCGGGTCATTGAGAGGGAGGAGTCCAGGATGAAGCCCAGGTTGCGTGCGTGGTCCGTTGGTTTGGGTGCGTTGCCCAGGGCAGGGGGCCACCAGGAGTCGTCCCAGGCAGAGGGTGATGATCCTAGGATGAGGACTTCCGTCTTATCTGATTTCAGTTTCAGGCGGCTGTTCCTCATCCACTCGGCTACGTCCTTCATCCCTTCATGTAGGTTGGTTCTGGCGGTTGTGGGGTCGTTGGTGAGGGAGAGGATCAGCTGGGTGTCGTCGGCGTAGGAGATGATGTTGAGGTTGTGTTGGCGTGCGATGGCTGCGAGGGGGCTCATGTAGACGTTGAAGAGGGTGGGGCTGAGTGATGATCCTTGTGGTACGCCGCAGATGACTTCGGTGGCCTCGGAACTGAACGGGGGAGGCGGACTCTCTGGGTTCTTCCGGCGAGGAAGGAGATGATCCACTCCAGTGCCTTCTCTTGGATTCCGACGTTGTTCAGGTGTTGCACTAGGTGCGGTGGCAGACTGTGTCGAACGCTGCGGAGAGGTCCAGGAGGATGAGGGCCGCTGTTTCCCCGTTGTCGAGCAGGGCTCGGATGTCGTCGGTGGCTGCGATGAGGGCGGTCTCGGTGCTGTGGTTGGCCCGGAAGCCGGACTGCGAGTGGTCGAGGATCCATTCGTCTCGAGGAAGGTGGCCAGTTGTCTGTTGACGGTCTTCTCGATGACTTTGGCAGGAAAAGGAAGGAGCGAGATGGGGCGGTAGTTTTTGAGGTCGGTGGGATCCGCTGACGGTTTCTTCAGTAGGGCGCTGAGTTCGGCGTGCTTCCAGCTCTCTGGGAAGGTGGCGGTGTCGAGGAGGTGTTGATGATGTCCCGGAGGTGGGGTGCGATGACGGCGTCGGCCTTGTTGAAGACGTGGTGAGGGCAGGGGTCGGTTGGTGATCCGGAGTGGATGGAGTTCATCGTGCGGATAGTGTCTTCGGTGTTGATCGGGGTCCAGGCTCGGAGGGTGGAGGTGGGGGACGTTGGAACGGTCGTAGGGTACGTCGGCTGTGTGCTGAAACTGTTGTGTATGTCTGCGATCTTGCTGTGGAAGAACGAGGCGAGCGAGTTGCAGAGGTCTTGCGAGGGAGTGATGTTGTTGTTTCCGGTGCTGGGGTTCGAGAGTTCTTTGACGATGATGAAGAGTTCCTTGCTGTTGTGGGCGTTGTTGTCCAGTCGTTCCTTGAATGCGGTTTTCTTGGTGGTGTGGATCAGCTGATGGTGTTTTCGGGTGGCGTGCTTGAGGGTGGTCATGTTGTCTGCAGTCGGGTCTCTGCGCCATGCTTTCTCGAGGGCCCGGCAGTTCTTCTTGGATTTCTTGAGTTCGTCGGTGAACCAGGATGCTTTCTTGTTGCCGGGTCTGACTGGGGGGGTCTTCAATGGGGCGAGGTCGTCTGCGCAGTTGGTGATCCATCTTGTGAGGTTGCTGCGGCTTGGTTGGGGTTCGCTGAGCTGGCGGGAGGGTTCTGGCTCAGGGATGTGGTGAGTTGGTCGGTGGTGATCTTGTTCCAGCTTCTGCGCGGAAACTGTTGCGGGTGGTGGTGCGTGGTGATCCTGCTGAAGCTGAAGTGGACGCAGCTGTGGTCTGTCCAGTGGAGTCCGGTGGTGTGGCTGAAGGAGATGTCCTTGCTGGAGGAGAAGACGGGGTCAAGCGTGTGGCCGGCGTGGTGTGTGGGGGTGGTCACCAGTTGCTTGAGTCCGAGGTTGGCGAGGTTGTCCAGCAGGGTGGTGGTGTTGCGATCGTTGTTGTTCTCTAGGTGGAAGTTGAGGTCCCCAAGGAGGATGTAGTCAGCCGAGGGAGGGCGTGCGGGCTGATGAGGTCGGCGATGTCTTCGCTGAATTGTGTGCGTGGTCCTGGGGTCTGTAGATGAGGGTGCCTCTGAGGGTGGTCTTGGGGTCAGTGTGTATCTGGAAGTGCAGGTGTTCGCCGGCTGTGAAGGTGTCGTCGGAGTTGGTCGTGATGCGGATGGTGTTCTTGTGGACGATGGCGATGCCTCCTCCGGTCTGGTTGGCGCGGTCCCTTCGGGTGATCTTGTATCCGTCCGGGATGGCGATGGCGATGTCGGGCGCTGAGGAGGCGTTCATCCATGTTTCCGTGAGGAAAGCGACGTCTGGTGATGTGGAGTCGAGCAGGTTCCAAAGTTCCACGGCGTGTCTGTGGACGGAGCGGGTGTTGAGCAGGATGCACTTCAGGTGGTTGCTGCTGGTGCTCGGCTTGGCGGGTGCGGTGCATGTCCGGAGGCAGGAGAACTTGCAGGATTGGCAGCCGAAGGGTCCGTGGGTGCGACCTGGGGTGGCACGGTGGCAGCCGGGGATACGGCCGGTGTTGAGTGCGTTGAGGGTGGCGGTGTCGTAAGTCCGGTGGGTGGGTTGGCTGCTGCGGGGGCCAAGGGTTTGGCGCTGGGCGCGGTCCAGGCACGGACGGGCGCAGACGGGCTTGCCTTAGGTGCGCCTTCGGCGCGCCAGCCGCGCGGCCGCGCAGAGGCTGCCATTTATGGGGAGGTGGGAGGGAGGAGCAGCTGGGAGGCGGGAGGCAGGGTCAGCGAATGGGCAGACAGGGGGGCGGGGCCGCCGGGGACGCAGCGGCGGGAATGGCGAGAGGCAGCGGGGGCACAAAAGGAAAAATGGGGAGAGAAAACGGACACATATACGGGCACAATGCAAATGGGGCAGCGAGGGGTACAGAAGGGAAAATAGGGAGAGAAAAGCAGACACAAATACGGGCACAATGCAAATGGGGCAGCGAGGGGCACAGAAGGGAAAATGGGGAGAGAAAAGCAGACACAAATACGGGCACAATGCAGATGGGGCAGCGAGGGGCACAGAAGGGAAAATGGGGAGAGAAAAGCAGACACAAATACGGGCACAATGCAAATGGGGCAGCGAGGGGCACAGAAGGGAAAATGGGGAGAGAAAAGCAGACACAAATACGGGCACAATGCAAATGGGGCAGCGAGGGGTACAGAAGGAAAAATGGGGAGAGAAAAGCAGACACAAATACGGGCACAATGCAAATGGGGCAGCGAGGGGTACAGAAGGAAAGGGGAGACAAGCAAGAAATGCGGGCACCGAGGCCACAAGCGGAGCGGCGATCTTACCAGCAGCAGCAGCGGGCGGCCAACACAGGCGGAGCTGTGTGGTGGGGGAGCGACCTACCTGGCAAGGTCAAGGGTCGCTCTCCTCACCGCGCAGCGGCCGCCATTTATGGGGAGGTGGGAGGGAGGAGCAGCTGGGAGGCGGGAGGCAGGGTCAGCGAATGGGCAGACAGGGGGGCGGGCCGCAGGGGACCAGCGGCGGGAATGGCGAGAGGCAGCGGGGGCACAAAAGGAAAAATGGGGAGAGAAAACGGACACAAATACGGGCACAATGCAAATGGGGCAGCAAGGGGCACAGAAGGGAAAATGGGGAGAGAAAAGCAGACACAAATACGGGCACAATGCAAATGGGGCAGCGAGGGGTACAGAAGGGAAAATGGGGAGAGAAAAGCAGACACAAATACGGGCACAATGCAAATGGGGCAGCGAGGGGCACAGAAGGGAAAATGGGGAGAGAAAAGCAGACACAAATACGGGCACAATGCAGATGGGGCAGCGAGGGGCACAGAAGGGAAAATGGGGAGAGAAAAGCAGACACAAATACGGGCACAATGCAAATGGGGCAGCGAGGGGTACAGAAGGGAAAATGGGGAGAGAAAAGCAGACACAAATACGGGCACAATGCAAATGGGGCAGCGAGGGGCACAGAAGGGAAAATGGGGAGAGAAAAGCAGACACAAATACGGGCACAATGCAAATGGGGCAGCGAGGGGCACAGAAGGGAAAATGGGGAGAGAAAAGCAGACACAAATACGGGCACAATGCAAATGGGGCAGCGAGGGGTACAGAAGGAAAAATGGGGAGAGAAAAGCAGACACAAATACGGGCACAATGCAAATGGGGCAGCGAGGGGTACAGAAGGAAAAGGGGAGACAAGCAAGAAATGCGGGCACCGAGGCCACAAGCGGAACGGCGATCTTACCAGCAGCAGCAGCGGGCGGCGAACACAGGCGGAGCTGTGTGGTGGGGGAGCGACCTACCTGGCAAGGTCAAGGGTCGCTCTCCTCACCGCGCAGCGGCCGCCATTTATGGGGAGGTGGGAGGGAGGAGGAGCTGGGAGGCGGGAGGCAGGGTCAGCGAATGGGCAGACAGGGGGGCGGGGCCGCAGGGGACGCAGCGGCGGGAATGGCGAGAGGCAGCGGGGGCACAAAAGGAAAAATGGGGAGAGAAAACGGACACATATACGGGCACAATGCAAATGGGGCAGCGAGGGGTACAGAAGGGAAAATGGGGAGAGAAAAGCAGACACAAATACGGGCACAATGCAAATGGGGCAGCGAGGGGCACAGAAGGGAAAATGGGGAGAGAAAAGCAGACACAAATACGGGCACAATGCAGATGGGGCAGCGAGGGGCACAGAAGGGAAAATGGGGAGAGAAAAGCAGACACAAATACGGGCACAATGCAAATGGGGCAGCGAGGGGTACAGAAGGGAAAATGGGGAGAGAAAAGCAGACACAAATACGGGCACAATGCAAATGGGGCAGCGAGGGGCACAGAAGGGAAAATGGGGAGAGAAAAGCAGACACAAATACGGGCACAATGCAAATGGGGCAGCGAGGGGCACAGAAGGGAAAATGGGGAGAGAAAAGCAGACACAAATACGGGCACAATGCAAATGGGGCAGCGAGGGGTACAGAAGGAAAAATGGGGAGAGAAAAGCAGACACAAATACGGGCACAATGCAAATGGGGCAGCGAGGGGTACAGAAGGAAAAGGGAGACAAGCAAGAAATGCGGGCACCGAGGCCACAAGCGGAACGGCGATCTTACCAGCAGCAGCAGCGGGCGGCCAACACAGGCGGAGCTGTGTGGTGGGGGAGCGACCTACCTGGCAAGGTCAAGGGTCGCTCTCCTCACCGCGCAGCGGCCGCCAGTTATGGGGAGGTGGGAGGGAGGAGCAGCTGGGAGGTGGGAGGCAGGGTCAGCGAATGGGCAGACAGGGGGGCGGGGCCGCAGGGGACGCAGCGGCGGGAATGGCGAGAGGCAGCGGGGGCACAAATGGAAAAATGGGGAGAGAAAACGGACACATATACGGGCACAATGCAAATGGGGCAGCGAGGGTTACAGAAGGGAAAATGGGGAGAGAAAAGCAGACACAAATACGGGCACAATGCAAATGGGGCAGCGAGGGGCACAGAAGGGAAAATGGGGAGAGAAAAGCAGACACAAATACGGGCACAATGCAAATGGGGCAGCGAGGGGCACAGAAGGGAAAATGGGGAGAGAAAAGCAGACACAAATACGGGCACAATGCAGATGGGGCAGCGAGGGGCACAGAAGGGAAAATGGGGAGAGAAAAGCAGACACAAATACGGGCACAATGCAAATGGGGCAGCGAGGGGTACAGAAGGGAAAATGGGGAGAGAAAAGCAGACACAAATACGGGCACAATGCAAATGGGGCAGCGAGGGGCACAGAAGGGAAAATGGGGAGAGAAAAGCAGACACAAATACGGGCACAATGCAAATGGGGCAGCGAGGGGCACAGAAGGGAAAATGGGGAGAGAAAAGCAGACACAAATACGGGCACAATGCAAATGGGGCAGCGAGGGGTACAGAAGGAAAAATGGGGAGAGAAAAGCAGACACAAATACGGGCACAATGCAAATGGGGCAGCGAGGGGTACAGAAGGAAAAGGGGAGACAAGCAAGAAATGCGGGCACCGAGGCCACAAGCGGAACGGCGATCTTACCAGCAGCAGCAGCGGGCGGCCAACACAGGCGGAGCTGTGTGGTGGGGGAGCGACCTACTTGGCAAGGTCAAGGTTCTACAGTTTCATCCGGATTATCCGGATCCTCCACGCTAATTGTAGGCCCCTCATTGATTTTCTTTCTTTTGGCTACCGCCCCACTTGCTTGCTTACGCTTCCCGTTCTTTGGTAAACTAGAAGCAATGCCCCCTTTCAGTTCAGTTCAGTTCAATAGAAACTTTATTCGGTCTTTTACAACCATAAAAGTATACAAATATACAACATACCATTCGTTAAAAATACGTAGATAAAAATAGTAAAATAACATCATACCCTATAGTTCATACTGACACAAATACAGTCCAGTAGGTTCAACAAACTGCACGTGCAAATTGTAAATTGTGTAGAAGGTAATATCTCTATATTCAAAACACATTATATCGACCATTAGTCCTTAAACATTTTAAAATTATTTCTGAAAGCTTCGTAAAGGCACCATTCATTTTTAATCTCATAAAGATAATATCTCTATATTCAAAACAGATTATTTCGACCATTAATCCCCAAAACATTTTAAAATTATTTTTAAAAGCTTCTTAAAGGCATATTTAATTTTTAATCTCATAAATTCATATATTCCTCCCCAAGATACTTTACCCTTTCCTGGCTCGTTCGCCACGTAAGCTTATAAAAATAGGCAGCTCACGACTCATTACATTTAAGGAACTCTTTAACTTTTTTCATATATTTTCCAATAGCACAAGCTATATCTAAATTAATCATTTCCACTATAAGATTCACTGCTTGCGCCCTATTTTTAATATCATATTTTTTAAAAATCGGACATAAAAACTCTTTTCGGATTTCTAAAACCTTCTGGCAATCCAGTAATATATGTATGATATCACATGTTGTTCCTAAAGTGCAGGTGCATTTTCCCTTACTGTTTATCATAGATCTTTTTACCCCTTTATTTGCATAGCATGGATTTATCCCGATTCTGAACCTTAACACTTCTCGCCTTAACGGGCAGCTAGATAGCCTGTCAATACAAGGAAAGTGTAGTTCATTTTACCACGATAAGGCCATATGGAGAACTGAATTTTTCCTCAAGAGGTAATCTTGGGTCTGTACTCGAGAGCTTTCTTTTCCCAGGATCCTAAGTTCCCTCTTATCAATCTTGAGTTGGAGGGACTGGGGGCACAGCGTAAGCTTTATCATACAACACGCCTTATTGATAGTGGCTCTGATCTCTTTTGCCCACGTTAGCTCACTGTTTACGATCTCGCTTCTGCACCATTGTGAGATTTTATGATCTTCTCCCGATCCCAAGCGCTGCCAGAAACGTAATAGGGCCATGCAAGCTGTTATACCCCATGAGGTGATTCCCAATTCTAGTCTGCCTGTACCATTGACGATTTAGGCAGGGAGAATAGATTTTTCAGAGCGTTTCTCTCCTCCACGTCCCACCCATTTTTGCCACTCAAATAAAGTACCTCTGCGCCATACATAAATTGGGGTGGAACTATTGCTAAGTATGCATCAGGACCTTTCTATCGGACATTTCGCCATACACGCTATTAAATCTTTTTAATCCCTTCACTGAAGCCGATGCCCTCAATTTTAGTGCGTCAAGATGGGTATGCCATTGCAGGCCTCTCTCGAACCACATCCACAGGTATCTATATTCTGTTACCTTTTCCAACTTCTTGGTACCCAGAAACCAAGAGAACCCTGTTTTTCTTCTACCAAAACATAAGATCTTTGTCTTATCCATGTTAACAACAAGTTTTTTGACATGGCAATATTCATTAAACTTATTTAATTTTCTTTGTAAGCCAATCTCCGTCTGGTCCATAATTACCAGGTCATCGGCGTAAAGTAAACATGAAATATGTTTCCCGTCTTGCTTCGGACTTGCCCCTCTTGCATTACCAAGAGTTCGGGGCAAGTCAGCAATAAACAGGGAAAAAAGTAGGGGGGCCAGTACGCACCCCTGCCTCAGCCCATTACCAATCTGGATTTTTCGGGATAAACTCCCCTCTACATCTAGGATTATTTGGGCCCAATTTTCAGTATGCAGTGCTTGAATCAGGCCCAATATATCCCCTGGGATGTTATACCCTATCAAGGTCTCCCACAGCTGCTCCCTGTCCACAGATCAAATGCTGCGCGGAAGTCCACGAAGCAGCAAAACAGACTCCCCCTCTGCTCGATTGCCTTCTGCGCAATGGACCAGAGAGCAAAGCAGTGGTCTACCGTTGAGTGTCCCTCTTTAAACCCTCCCTCCCTGTTCTGGGGGCACAATCCGATTTTCTTCCACCCACTCCTTAAGTAATACCAAGATAACTTTGGCAAAAACTTTTTCACCTATGCCCCTCTTTCAAGTTACTGTTTTAAATGCGGCTTCTTGTCGTGGGGATGGCAAAGGCACAGTTACCCTGGGTGTAGAAGCTAGGGTGGCAACTTGGGAAGTAGATAGATCTAACACCTGGAGACAGAAATTTGGGGTTAATGACAAGCGCCTTTCAGTGAGCTCTATTTCTGTTGTTACCACACCTATGGCCCTCTGTAGCATCCTGCCAATTGAAGTTGGTGGCACTGAAGAGGAGGGGTTACTTGAGGTTGGGGCTGTTGTTTGACAGAGCAGGTGCGCTTCCCCATTATTGAACCTTAGCGGAGCCGCAATGTAATCACCCAACTTGGATCCACAGAACGAGCACCTGAGAGTGATATAAAAAACAAGCCCCACAATATACAAAGAGCACAATTAGCGGGTAAGGCAGGAAAACGATTTCAGCCTATATACTCGCAGTTCTGATGAGTAATCGTTCACCGCCCTTCTGAATCCATATTAAATGGGAATAAGTGATTACTAACTAGACGTGCAACAGTCAGAAAGGGTTTGTCAAGAATGTCTCAGGAACAGCCCAGTCCCCTGCAATGGGGAGTGATAATCGAGACTCTTCCCTTGGATCGTTTAGGAGACACTCTCCTAGTCCTTTCTGCAGAAGCTCCTCCCCGTGATCCATATTAGTCTCCGCTACGATAGGACCATTTAGCAACAGATGGCTGTGCACAGTTCAACAGGGAGCAGACAATACAAAGAAAGTATGAACCCAGCAAGGTCTTACCCGCGGACTTCAGGAGAAATTCAGAGTCAAGTGGGGTGGCCCTGCCCTGCCTCTTCCTGGCAATGACGGGCAAGGACTGGCCCGTCCTTGGCCCGGGTTTTGCCCGGACGCGGCCTGCGCACATCCCGCACCGCAGGGGATGAGGCAGCGCTTTATGCGCGTTGTTGGCGCCTCCCCCTCGTTGGCGGCAGTGCAGAGGCACCCTGGGACTTGCAGTCCCACCAGATTGAGCAGCGTTTTACTGGCGGTGTGGGCGGGCAACAGCGGACGGTGCACCCTGGGACTGGAGTCCCACCAGGGTGATGCAGGGAAGATGGTGAGTGCCCCTAACAACAGCGCCAAACATAGCCCCACAGAGTGAACAAATAACATATTTTAATAACTCAATTAAATAACAAAAATATAAATATTTACATTTAAAAATTGTATATCTAATCCAAAAATAAAATTGAACAAATTACATAATTATTGCAATTTGTGATAATTATTATCAACTAAAACAAATATTATTGATTTTATTAAAATACCACACTATATTTTCTCAATTATAACAGCCAACAAATAAAATGTAATCGAAATTTAAAAGCATAGCACAATTAACATTTTACGTAATAAGTAACACAATTTTTAATAAATGAATACAACTCACATCTAAAATATGACGTAACAAATATGAAAATTTCACAATTTACATATCGAATAAATAATTAATAACAAATTAATACTTATCAATAAATTATTTCCAGATTGACTTTCCACCCTGTACCACTAAAAACCCAACAACCCACACCGAAAATATATCTTAAAAATTACAATCATTACATTTACATTTATATAATTAAATACTAATTAAACAATTAATAATAAATAACTAATAATCATTGAATTGTATTTAATTAATTTCCCACCCTTTATGCCTACAAACCCAACAACCCACATGTGAAATATAACTTAAAAATATCTTAATTACACAATTTACATAATTAATTATCAATTGAATAGTTATCATTTATTAACACTAATTAACATTAATTAGTTAATTATTTTGAATTAATTATAATTAATTTCCAACCGACCCTTTAACCCTACAAACCCCACAACCTGCACCGAAAATATAAATTAAAAATTAAATTAATTACAGTTTGCATAATTAAATATCAATTAAATAATAACATTATGAAATAATTAATATTAATTTAAAATTAGTTATTTCTTAATTATTATTATTATTATGTAGCTTATAGAGCGCACGGCTACTCCCAACGGAAGTGTCCCGGCGCTAGTGACAGATAGAAGGAGGGAGGATAGGAGTTGCCATGGGTGTTAAGGAAGACTGAAAAGCCATGCCTTCAAGGATTTCCGGAAGCTTAGCTCTGTGTTGGCCTTTCTGATGTGTAAATTAATTTACTTCCCATCCTGCACCCCTACAACCCCACAACCTGCTACAACACTAAAAATTACAATTGACAATAAAAATAAATTTAAAAACAACAAAAAATGTACAAACCATATTACAAATATTAACAATAATTATACAAACAATTTATAACATACACAGTAAAAACATTTACTAAAATACATAAAATAGATAAAAAACAATATTCTTTACAATTATATTTTTATACACAATATTAACAACACAGATATTTTTGTAAACGATATTAACAATAAAGGGCCTGATTACGAATTTGCCGGTTTTTCCTCCGTTGTGCATCAGTGGCGGGAGTGAGCTCTCTGCAGAGTTGCCAGCCTCCCCACCTGCCATATTAGACGTATAGGCCTGAGGATGTTTATGTTGCACACACTGCCGACTGCTGGACACACCAGGAACGTGATCCCAACCAATCTGGCGTATGTGCGCTTTTCGATTCCTCCTGCTTTTTGTCATTGCATGACCTGACATAAAAGTACTGTAGCGCATTCCATGTGTGTAGGAGAGTAGGATCTGCTTCTTATAGTTACCCCTACTTTTTGCTGATGTCTCACTGTTTTTGGCCTAGTCTGACTGGGATCCTGCTATTCAGGACCCCAGTCTATCTGCTTTCTCCTATAAATTGATTGCATGTACTTTAGGTACACTCCAGATTGGATTCTGGAGTACCCTTATCAGTCCCTAGTATATGGTACACCATGTACCCAGGGCATAGGTACCCCAGAGGCCTCCCAGGGGCTGAAGCATGTATTGTGCCACCCCTGAGAGGCCATTCAAAATGACACCACAGGTCTGCTACTGCAACCTGTGTAAGGAGGTTAATGCACCCCTTACTTAGATATAGGTTACCTATATCTATTCTAAATCACTGCACCTATAAACCTATCAGTCACCCCTATGGTAGGCCTTATCAATCCTGAAGGCAGGGTGCTGGGTTTTACGTGAGAGCGTGCCCCTGCATGAGCATAGCCCCTCTGCAGCCTTCGGAATCTATTCCCCGGGGTTGTCTGTGATGCAGCCAACCATATATACTTAAGTGCATTATAAGCTCGCGGTAAATGCTAACTTTAAAACGGCTGCTTAGAAACATGTCGTGTTTGGTGTCAAATACCTTGGAATCATACCTCCCACACCAGTAACTGGTGTGGGAGGTATGATTCCTCCCTTGTAGTACCACTGCTATGGGGCACCGGTCTACCCGGTACCAGCTTTCTCGACCTAGGCAGCACAAAATGGATGCTGCCAGCCACAGACACGAGTCTGCTCTCCTGCTAGGTTTCCTGTCACAGGGAGGTGTGACCACCTCCCAGACAGGCTTTAGTGTATTGGGGCTGGTGGGTGCACTCTTAGAGTGCCAGAAAGTCTGCACTGGGGGCACATTTGGTGTCCCCGTGCATAGTCCAGCTGAAACCGGTTGCAGGAGCCATTGGCTCCTGCTCTGCCACGAAACTGTTCAAAGGACATGGGTGTAGCCACCCCTCTGTCCTGACCCTCCCCTAGGTGGGTCCCCAGAGTTAGTCCAACCCCTTCCTTGGGTATAAAGTAGGAAACCTGACTACAGGACTTTAGATTTTACCTAGACTAAACTCTGCAAGCAGAAACCAGGTACTTCGATGGTCTACACTTCGCTGGACGACAGAAGAATCTCCCTTGGAGTAAAGGAGTTACTCCCCTGCAGCAGCAGGCACCTAAACACATCTGACTGGTTTGCATCTCCCAAGCTCCTGAGGACTCTGAAGATTTCTGCAACACAGGAGGTGGGTTCCCGAGCGTCCCTGAGGTTGATCTGCTTTCTCAGCAATCCTGAGACCAGTATCCCTGGTTGGGACCGTGCAACCCGAACCCCTGTGCACCATGTACTTTTGCAGCAGGATATGCTTTTCGGCAATCCCTGAGGCTGTTCTTTGGACTACGTGTAGTCCCAACCCCGAGCAGCATTTCCACCAAAGATCTCTATCCTCCACTCCACGAGTGCTCCGTGGGCTGGTACTTTGTGATTCCGCTCAAGGTCCCTTCGCGATCCCTGCTCCGTTGGCCTGTGGGTCCTAGAGAGGGTCACTTTGACTTTCCTTGAGCTTCCCTGGTTGCTCCAGAAGTGCCCTGACTCCCCATAGCTTGGAGAGTCTACTGGACCTTGCTGGTCCATACTATCACTTGTTTCCTCTGCCCGCATGGGTTGCCTTTGCCAAGGCTTTTTGGTATTCAATCCGGACACTGATCCCTCAGCACTCGACATCCTTTATGGGAGAGCTCACCTCCAGACTTTGGTCATTGTCAACATCTCCTGGTCCCCGTGGCTGCAGAGTCAAGCATCGGATCTTCGCACCTGAAGCACCCGACATCGGTGGGCATTCGTCTATCGAGCCCCTGGTCATGTGAAGTGACCCAGACTCTGTCCCCTCTGCTTTCAGGTTCTTCTTACTCCGAATCCAGGCTTGGATTCCACCGGACACTTTTCATCTTCCCGGCAGCAGTACTTCTTCGCATCACGCCATTGAAAACGATAAAGGTTTCCGACACCACTTGACACCTATTCACCCGGCTCCTCTGGGATAGGTAACACGGGTACCTTGGTACTCACGAGGGTGCTGGCCTTAGAGCCTTCTATGTTCCAAAGGGTTTGCTTGAAGTCCTCTCCGAAGTGTCCTTAAACTGTAATTTTCCAACCGCGACTTTCCCATAGAGTTGTACGGAGCTCGAGTCTGTGTTCCCACACTGCACCCGTCCTCCGTGGGCTCCCTGTGTCACTTCTGTGGGTGGTTCCTTGGGGTCCCAGCGATTCTAGGTGCTCTAAGCACTGTGTCTATTGAAGTCGTGGTTGTTATACCACTTTCTTAGTATATGGTTCAGTCTCCCCCTGGAGCCCGCTGTGTATTGTGCTATTTACTGTCGTTCTATTGATTTAACATTGTGTACTGTACATTCTAATCTTGGGTAGAGATTAGTAGAGAGTGTTTTAGTAATAAATACATATTTTTATATAACACTTGTGTGGTTCTCCTTTCATTTGGTCATTCAGGAGGTGATATTCTGGTAAAACAAGCTGCTTTACATTCCTTCAAGATTAAGCCTGAAGGCTGCTCTCCATAGCTACCACTAGGATAGCTTTCATAAAGGTTATCTTTGACCTAATCATCAATAAGGGTCGTTTGGACTGGTGCAAGGTGACTACTTTAATTAGTGGACAGCATATACCAGGCCAACTTCTCACAATGTGCACCAGTGACATTTCACATGGGCACAATTATCCTCTGCTCAATATTTGGCTACTTGAACTGCCTTTCAGCCGACTTTCGCATGGAGGTGTTTACGCCATGAAAAAGTCAACGGAAAGGTAGTTTGTGATTAGCCCGGTTGAAACAATGCCAGGACTGCCTCTACGGGCCACCTCTGACTCTGCCGTCATGGTAAAAATCATGTCGGCTGTGGCGGCAGTCTTGAGTCAGTCTCCCTGCCCTACAACATAATCCGGTGGTCGCACCGCCAGGGAAGCGGGTGGTTGCACCACTGAAAAGCATTGGTGGTTCCCCTACCATCAACATCGTAATCAGCTCCATAGATATTTTTGTAAACAATATGTACAACATAGATATTTTCAACATCAATATCACTTAACCTTAGAAAATCGATATTCTTGTCAACGATATTCCTACATCACAATATTTGTGTATCGCAATATTTAAAACCTGATATTTTTTACTCAATACTTTGTCCGAATACCGAATTAGACATGTGTGAAGTTCATACTCAAATACTCCAAGAGATGAGATGTAATGGATTTGGAACAGATTTAATCCATTAAAGAAACTCCAGCCACCAATTCAGAGAGCATCCAAAACGAACTGCCGCTCTGACTAAACATTCAACTATAGACATTCTTTATGGAATTCTCTGCAGCAGCAGAGAACAAAGTAGAAATAGACAAAGGGTAAAACAGTACACAGTCATGAGGTAGATCAATGATGCAATATAGTAGAATGAGAGATGAAGCATATTACACATCTTCCCCCTATATTTCAGCACCCCAAAGGAACACTACTCATTCTTTACAGTCACCAAGCGGTTGAAATTCCAAATGCGACCATCTTCTAATTTGGCAGCCCCTGAAACACTTTGGGCACAACAAATGTTCTGCTGAACTTAGAAATACCTCGAATGCACCCACCTCGGTGAGTAATTTACCATCTTTTGTACGGGATACTAAACATGTCTTGGGTCTCCTTTCTGACATAACTTGGGATAAGGATATGACACTAGTTACACTAGATGTAATTGCTCTCTATACGAGTATTCAGAGAGAGTGTGGACTGAAAGCTATCAGAAAGATTTTAAATACACGATCAGCAAGTACTTGGGAACACACAGAAATGCTTATCACAATGATAGAACTGATCTTGGACAATAATGTCTTTCTTTTCAAAGAAAGTTGGTATCGACAAAAACAAGGAGTGGCCATGGGTTCCAGGTTCTCTCCCTCGTATGCCAACCTCTTCATGGGCTGGCTCGAGGAGAGGTGGATCTGTGGCCCTGATGGCACTAAATGGACTGATCACATTTTATTTTGGGGTAGATATATTGACGACTGTCTGATGGTCTGGATAGGAGATATTGGTAAACTGGTAGAATTCGGTGAACATCTCAATAGCAATATTATGAACATCAAATTTACATATGAATACAGTAGAGAAAAAATAGCATTCCTTGACGTAGAATTATATATCAAGGATAACTGTATTCACAGTAGACTTTACCGTAAGAGCACAGCAAGCAATGCAATCCTACATGCTTCTAGCGCGCACCCCACTCATCAGATTAGTGCTATCCCCTATGGAGAATTTGTGCGAGCAAGACGCAATTGTAGTTCAGAATCTGAGTTCAAAACATGTACAGAAGCAATGACACAACGCTTCAAACAACGGGGGTATGATAGACGTTTAAAAGAGCAGACCAGAAATAACGTATAGGAGAGGAATGTGCCTTAGGAATTTATTGAGCCCCAGTTACCCCACAACAAGAAGTAATTCCAACTGGTTGACGGTACGCTCAGTGGGTTTTTATGGGTGTGGACACTGCTCAGTATGTAAATGGGCAGATAATAGAAAACTGGATTTTAAGGGCCCTGATGGCAGATGCTATAAGATCAACACCAACATAAATTGCAGCTCTAATTTTGTTGTATACATAATTGAATGTAGATGCCTTAAAAGATATGTGGGTAGTACTATAAGACCACTACGCGAAAGGATTGGGGAACACATGAGGGCGGTCAAACAGGGCGACCTCAGATACCCGATTGCGACACACATCACAGACTGCCATGCACAAGGACAACATAAAGATTTCTCTTTTTATGGGATAGAACAGACCTTGAGACATCCGAGGGGAGGTAATAGAGAATTACAACTACGCAGAAATGAAGCTTCCTGGATTCTTAAATTACGGACAACTGATATTGGGATGAATGTTGACCATGAGATGCACTATTTTTTAGGTAGATAAGAATCCCAGCCAAGAATCATCTTAAAAGAAATTGAGTTGTAACGTTTTGCTCTGCTCTTATGTAACTTGACATATGAACACCATTGGAGAAACTGTGGCATATGGATTTGAGTTATACATGACAGTATGTAATGCTTTATCTGTGATGTAGAAATGTCACATATACATAATAATTACGGACAGTCACGTTTAAAAGAAAATGTCAAAAAACACATATTATGATACATTAGGATTGTCTATTATTACTCTATTTGGGATAGGAACTTTTGAGATGTGTTGTAGATGTTTTGGAGTACATGTTTATTTTTTACATGGAGCGCACTGTTTAGTGTGTTTACTGGCAGATAGGAAAGTTGCTCTACACGATCAACGTCCTTTAACATAATGATTAATTTAATAACCATGCACGAAACAGCCTTTAGCGTGGTTTTTGTGAATTGATGTATAAGCAAGGATTTATATGCTGACCATCAAGATTACGTCATTGACGTTAAAGATCAGATACATTTCCTTTTCACTCTTTTCTAATGTTACCCAAGGTCTTTTAATTATGCACTCTATTTTGCACACAACAGTCAGGCCGTTATGACATAACGCACCTGTCACGTGATTTGTTGTATAGAGAGCCTAGAATCACACTAGTTTCAGCACCAAATTTTAATGTATATTGAAAAAAAAGGTGTCAGAGTTCCAGACTAACCTCCGTGTAACCGGGGTTTTCTCTAACATATTAATAATGAGATTTCTTCAACCACTTACACTTTGACTCTATGTGTGGTTTAAGAATTGTAAATTTATTGTGATATTTTCTGCAACATTTCTTTTATAATTAGAAATGGACAGAGTGGGTATTTCTGGAGTTACAGAGGTTTTCCTTGTGTTTCCTTATTCCGGATATAGACTCTTAAGCACTCTCAAATATGGAGTTTGTGTTCTTTTCAATATAAATGCGACGTTGCGTCTTTTACGTGATCATGTGATCATGTGATCCAATAGGAACATCATATTTGGATGCTCCATTGACAATGCCGGCACTCGCACTCGAGGATACCGGCGTGGGGCACGAGTACGCGGAACGGCGGCTCTTTTTCTCAAGTAAGGCTTGTTTGGACTGTAGTGGTGGTTATGCTGTTTTGAGGCTTTTGTTTGTGTAGCTTCCCTTTAAACAGAGGGGGTTTTTTCCGAGTGAAACACCCCGCTGATGAGTCGGGTCTTCTGTGTTTTGTTTTCCCTGTCTAGATTCAGGAAACGCTTTTACGGGGCATACATAGCTACGTTTACCGCCCAGCGATTTTATTGAAAACCTTGCATTTTACTTCACGCCAAAGGTTAATGTGACCTGGAATTATCGTCACATTTAGAGTACGTATGAACAGGTCTTTTTTCAATGGAGGGGTGTACGAGGTACAGCACTTTATGTGGTCTTGTGCACTATAAAATTTGAGATAAAATTTAGGTACTGATATAGGTTTTCCTTCCTCTGTTGTTTTGTGTTTACAGACTGAAACGTAGTGGAACCGTTCAGGTTGGTTTATCTCATTTGGAGATGGGAAATTTTTAAACATTTTTAAACTTTATTATGAGATACATTAGTCCTAATATTTGGGACTTTGTGGTGGTGTTTTAATCACTTTTTGTCCCTTGGTGACACATTAATGTTTTGGTAGAGAAAAAGGAGATAGATATTTTTTTATTTCTTTTAATATTGCAACACATAACCTACCTATGTCACTGTCATTTTTTTGTTTTTGTTTGTGTTTTGTTGTTTATGTTTAAGAAAAGACGTAATTGTAGGAGAACTTTTAATATACTGTTTCACACTGGAATGATAATGTCACTATCATTAGTATTTGTATATATTATCACTTTTTGTTTGGGTTGCCTTTTTTTTTTTTTAGTCCCCTGGGAGCACATTTGTTTATGTTGAAACAAATGGATGCTGATCAAAATTAATGTGAGTTTTATATTATCCTTTACCTAGCCGTGAACAAGTCGCATGTACAAACTTACTGAGGCGACGAAACACGTGTTGGCTTGGGAACGCGTTACTTATTCTGAGAACTGATTAAAGAAGAAAAAATCAACGAAACTCTTCGACTTCTTATATATATGATTGACGACTGAAAAGAATTAATTTTTAATGATTTGCGTGTGCTGGGGTATACAAATCATAAATCCTGACTGGTCAGGGTGTACAAGTTTCTCAATAACTTTAACAAGGCGGGTAGCCAGTAGCTTTGCCAGGATTTTGGGTTCCGCGTTCAACAATGAGATCGGTCTGTAAGAGGTGCATTCAGTCCTGGGTTTGCCTTCTTTAGGGATCGTGACTATCGTGGCCACTCTTTGGTCTCTAGGCAGGATCCCCTTCTCCTTGCACTCAGTGAACATGGCCTTCATGTAGGGGGCTACTTTGCCGGGTCTGAGTTTGTACAACTCGACTGGGATCCCGTTTAGACCAAGAGCCTTACCAGAGCGGAGCGCCCTGATGGCCCCCGCAATCTCATCTGTGGTCAAGTCACTATCTAGGAAAGTACGTTCGTCCTTGGAAAGCGCGGGGAGCGAAATGTCCCGCAGTAACTCTCGCGAGTCATTCTCCGCGTATGGTACAGTGGCCGTATACACTGTGCGAAAATGACTGGCGAACTGGTTCACAATCTCTTGTGGGTCGGTTAATATGGCAGTCTCCTCGCCTCTAAGCTCTGGGACCAGGCGACTCGCCCACTCCTTCTTGTCCAGCCACGCTATCAATTTTCCGGCCTTGTCACCCAGATCATAGATCAGAACACCATTGTTCAGCGACAATTCAACACAGACTTTAGTAAACCCAGAAAACTTCTCCATTTTCTTCCAGGCACCATCACCAGACATAACGTTCCTGATCATGTCTCTCACAATTTCATCCTTCAATTCTTGACTCCACTCCAACTCTGATACACACCCACCAGTTACGCTGCACACCTTGACTTCATCATCTTTACACAAATCACTCACATTCTCACCAACACTTAAATTGGACGTCAATCTAGACAGGCAATCAGCCACTTTATTATCTACCTCTTACAAATAGAAAACTATAAACTGATAATCCTGTAGCGCTACACGCCATTTGCAAATTCTGGTGGAAATGCATTCCAGGCCCTTTTTCACAAAAACTTCTTGTAAAGGCTTGTGATCAGGACACACTGTAAACTTCACACCCCACAAGAACTGCCTAAATTTTCGAATGGCCCAAAAGACTGCAAGGGCCTCTCTCTCAATAGTGGAATATCGCACCTCAGCACCCCTTAATGACCTGGAGGTGAACACTATAGTAACTTCATGCTCACCCTGCCTCTGGTTCAAGACCGCTCCAAGACCCTTCTCACTAGCATCAGCGCACAGTACACACACCATTCCTGGTATAAAACATTTCAAGCACTGGGCTGACGCTAGAGCATCTTTAAGGTCATCAAACTCTTTACCACATTCCTCAGACCACTCAAACTATACACCTTTCCTGAGCAGATCCCTCATCCCTGCTGTTTGACTCGCCAAGTTAGGAACAAAACGAGCATAAAACTCCACCATCCCCCAAAAGTTTGGACCTCTTCTTTCTTGGATGGTGGGGACAGCTCAAAAATTGCATGGACCAGTTCAGGCTTAGGTTTGACACCCTCATCCGAGATGACATGACCCAAATAGGTGATTTGTGGCAATCCAAACTTGCATTTACCCAACTCCAAGGTAATGCCCCTCTGATCAAAAATACATAACACATATTTAACTCTGTTAACATGATCTAATAAATTGTCGCCAAATATTAACACGTTGTCTTGGAAGAACTTAACTCCATCCAAATCCCCAAGTAAACGAGACATTAGTCTCTGAAAGACTGATGCAGCTGAGCAGAGTCCGAATTGCATGCGGTTAAAACGAAAAACACCAGAAGCAGTAATAAAAGAAGTAAGATGTTTAGAGTTGTCACTCAACCTGACCTGGTGGTAAGCTGACGTCAAGTCCAAGATGGAAAAATACTTTGCATTCCCCACTAAAGTAACCATCTCAAGAATGCTCGGCAGAGGGAATTTATCATTAACAACTTCTTTGTTGAGATGGCGCAAATCCACACAAAGGCGAATCTCACCAGAGCTTTTGGTCGCAAGAACCACGGGAACCACCCATTCTGATGCCTCTACTGGCTCAATAATTCCTTCACCCTCGAGTCTCTTTAATCTCCTCTTGTATGGCACCATGAAGGCTCAGGGGCACGTTCCTGACCTTGTACACAACAGGGGTTGCTCCATCCTTGATCTTTATACGATGTACATATCCCTTCACACAGACAACTTTATCAGAAAACACCCTGGGAAATTCACTCCGGAGTTGCTCAGCCATAATATCCACTTTCCTGACCTGAACGGGAGGATCAAGATTAGGATCCAGAAAGATCCCCAACATCTTCTGTTGATGCCAGCTCAAAATGAAATCTCCTTTCACAGGTACATACAAATTCCCCTTTGCTCGTTTACCATGAAGCTCAAAAATGGGCCTCAAAATACCCCACCAATTCTATTGGCTTACCACCATAACTGTAAGGAGTCACTTCAGGTGCAATCATGGATACTTTTCCCTTGAAAATCCTCTCAAAATCACAGTCAGATATAAGTGACAGTCTGCCACCTGAATCCATCATCATCATGACATCCAATCTATTCACACTAACCACATCCGATGGATGCGAGCAGGCAGTCTTGTGCAAATCATTTACATTAATATCAGAAATCTGTAACACTATATCTTGCTCCAACTCACTTATAACATTCACTTTCTCTTTAATGGTATTCGGAGACTTGCAACACTTAGTGAAATGCCCCTTTTTTCTACACACCCGGCCCACAACCCGCACAGCGGGACAATCTTTTGAATTTGCTAAATGATTTGGGTTGCCACACCTGTAGCAACACCCTTTCGGCCTGGAAATAACATTGGGTGTACCTTTGGTGGAAGCAACAACATTAACACCAGACACCTCCCCTTTAACCTCACCTTTACCCTCATTCTTAGACTTTTGCAGCTTACGTATATGCACTCCATAGAATGTCCAACCTGTTTGGCAATGGTGAGCACCTCAGTAAGATTGGCATAATTTTTTCCCCCACAATTCCTCTCTAACTTCATCACTCCTGACCGCCAACATGAACTGATCACAAATCCTCTCCTCAGTATTTTCTCCAAAATTGCAAAGTGCAGCAAGTTTTCTGAGGGCTGTGACAAAACCTTCAACAGACTCACCATCATTTTGTTTTCTCTTGCCAAAATGGAATCTTTGTAAAATTATGGAAACCTTAGGCAAATAATGTTTGTCCAATTGCTTCAAAGCTGACTCAAATTCACTCAGACCATCCCCCTCACCAACCAATTCAGGTAAATTCCTATACATTGCTTGGCCTTCTTCTCCCAAACAGTGAACCAGCAAAGATGTTTTTATTTCTGAAGTCAAATTAGGTCCAGTTACTTTTACATAATTGAGGAATACTTTTTTTCCACTTGGACCACAATAATAGTGGATCACCAGGAGAAAAAAGGAAAAAGGGAGGAGGTGTAATATGTTGCATGGTAACAATTAAATTGGAAAAAAAAAAAAAAATATTCCAAGTGTAAGCAAAGACTGTCCACCGATACTCGAACTGGTATCCGAATCCTCCTGCGAGGGAACCAAGGAATAGTACAGAAGAAGAGAAAAGTAAGCAAAGATGAGAGAATGAAAAAGAGATGTAAAAGAAATACAGGAAAGAGAGCAAAAAAACCAACAAGAACTAAAGCAGAAAACAGTGAAAACACAATGAAGAAACTTTTGAAAGTAGAAGTGCTAGAAATTACGATTCCCACCAGCGTTAGCATTATAGTCCTCTTTCGGTTTCCATGAAGCTGAGAAGGGCAAGAAGGATTACAGGATGTACAGTGTCAAAGTCAGAACTGTAGTCCTCTATCAGTTTTGATGAGGATGAGAACGGCACTGAAATGAAATCCAGAATGACAGGATGTTATGTCCTCTTTCACACTCATTGAATGCAGACGACAACCAGAATACAGAGGAAGCTGTTTAAAGCAAAGCGAAATCCTGAGTGCACGATGGAAAGAAGTGCTGATGCGCTAGATTGTGTGCGCATCAGAGTTGAGGAGCGTAGAAGACAGAGAAGTAAAGGGTGTCGGGCAGGGCTTTAAGTGGGCCGGGTCTCACCGGTGCTGAGCACCCGCAGTTTTTTACAGGGGGCCTCGAAACGGGTCTCTATCGGGCTCTGTTTTGTGCCCTGGCACAGGCGGTCCTTTTTTTTCCGGACTGCAGTGTCCGCAGGCACATCGATGTGCCTGTGCTCACACTGCTTACTTCTCACTAGTGGAGAAGTAATGGCATGACGTCATGCCAGGTGAGCGTTGTAGGGGGAAGGGAAATCATTTAAAGAGAGTCATTTTCTCTCTGGATTTCCCTTCTCTTTGTGAAACGCAGGAGCAGCAACATTGTCGTGGTGTCACCAGGGCTGTAAGTGGAAGCTTTTTAATATTATATACATGGCATAGTTGCTGCTTATTTATTTTATGCAACTAACAACCATTGACAAAGCCAATAGACCTAACTTGTTGAAGGTAAGATGTTACTTGTGGTATCATATATCTGGATGCAATGACAGAAACAGCAAAATACTAGTTGCGTGCCACATTATGCTAAGCACAGATTTTTAGCTTACGTGTTTTAAGCCACGCCCTTAATTATATTGGCCATGCCCCTTTGAGAGACCCCCCAGTTTTTTCATCCCACTAAAAGCCCCTGGTGTCGGGCAAGGTTCGCAAATGACGAGTGAACTGCAGGCTCATGCTGGGAACGGCTCGCACTGAATAACGAGCGAGTCGCGTAGGTCCAAACTTAAATGAAAATGTGGCAAACAACAGCGCACGAAGGAACATCCAGCAAGGCAAAATAAAATAAGAGTATTTCACCCGCACCAACGTAAATGTGGAAAAAAAACCTCTTATGCAAGCCCGCTTAATTCTCTTCAAATGTTAGAGGATTAGTGAAAAATAGTCAGCAGACGAATAGGAGCCCCCTTTGGATATGGGCAAATAGAAGAAAGTCACTGACTGATGAAAATGAAAGTGAGAACCAAATTACTCACAATCATGTTAGCAGGTGTTGATGTTTCCACAGGCAAGCGTAGATTTGAAGAGCCAATCGTCGCCAATGTGAAGTTCATACTCAAATAATCCAAGAGATGAGATGTAATGGATTTGGAACAGATTTAATCCATAAAAGAAGCTTCAGCCACCAATTCAGGGAGCATCCAAAATGAACTGCCGCTCTGACTAAACATTCAACTATACACATTCTATGTGGGATTCTCTGCAGCAGCAGAGAACAAAGTAGAAAAAGGCAAAGGGGAAAACAGTACACAGTCATGGAGTAGATCAATGATGAAATATAGGAAAATGAGAGATGAAGCATATCACAGAATGTTAGAGGAAAGGCCTGGGATCTTGATGTTTCAAGCTGTACTACCTAGAATGTTACCTTTAAAACATTTGCATTAAACAGAGTTGCTTGATAGATTGTTTTATAAGTTGACAATTTACGGACATTTCATGGGGATGTGTTGGTGCTTGGTGTGTTTTCTTTTCTGGCATTAATTAGTTTTATGCCAGAAGAATATTCAAGTGTTGGGGATAATTTATTTGTAATATGGGATGCCTGGTTTAGGAAGCGATTGGCTCAAGGTTTGAATGAAGGGATTAGATTTCTTTTGAGGTCAAAAGAAATTAACTGGACCTTGATACTTTGTGCTTTCCAGCTCAGGAGCCAGTTTTTATATGGTTTCCTCCGAACCTTGTATTGGTGAGCTCATCTGAATCTTTTGAGTATTTCTATATTTCATATTTTATACATTCATGCTTTCATAGTTCACTCCTCTTCTCCTCACTCTGGTTTTTCATTAGATTTTGTGAATTTTAGTAAATTCATGGCTTGGAAACATTTGCTTTTAGTGTTAAACCACAGTTAGGGCCTGGTATAGAGTTTGGTGAACAGGGGAGTGTTCTTTGGGATAGCAGAGTACCTTACCTCCACCACCGCGACTAATCCACCCACCTAACTTAAAGATGACCACCGGCCCTTCAGTCATCTCCCTATACTGAAGGGAACCACTGTTGCAGCAGTTCCTTTCATAGTTCTAAAAGTCTGGTGAATGTCCACTGTCGGTTTTGAAAGTTATCCACCAAACGTTTAACATTTTTGTATTTTTCAGAAACAAACTCCCACAGTGGGAGTTTGTTTCTGAAAAAAATGACTTCCACACTCTGAGATTTTTCTCTCAGTCCATCGGGATCATTTTTGTTTCTTTCCTGCTCCTCACCACAAGGTTTTTTTCTACTGGTGACAAGCAGTAGAAAAAGGCATTACCTCCCGGTCCCTCCAGTCCTCGTCCCATTCCTTACAAAGTGGAGATGACCATCTCCATGACAGAAAAAAGAACAGGAGAATGCTGGGACACCTAACCCCACCCCCTCCCACTGGGAATACATAAGCTGCACCATCCCAGTATTCCGCCTGTTCTTTTTTTCTGTCTTCCTACAGAATGGGACGTGGATTTTGCTAGCTGCACTTACCTGCTTGCAGTCTTCTTTGGATGTCTTCGTCAGGCTGCTGGGCTGTGCTCGATGACCTGCTGCGTGGTCTTCTGACCTGCTTGGCGTGCCGGGAGCCGCGTTGGTTGGCGGACAGACCTTTGTGGCTGAGGCGCTGGTCCTTCCAGTCTCTTCTTGGTCTGGAAGACACGCTGATGCTGCTGCTGTGGAGTGTCTCGGGCCGGTCTTGGTGGGCCCCTGGAGTTCCTGGCTGGCTGGTGGGGTCCTGCATTGCGGCATTTTCCTCCCTGGGGACCACTGCTCTAGTCTGCTCTCCGTGGTGGTGCAGGTGGGCCTGGTCTATGCTTGGCTGTGAGACCATCTGGGAGTTCTGGATCCTGCAGGCTTTTCCTCTTTTGCCCAACGCTGGTTTGGTGGAGGGCGCCTGGGTTGGCTGGTGGAGGCTGTCGATGTGTTGTGATGTCTGCCTGCCCCAGTGGTGAGTACCGCATAGTGGTTTCTTTTCTGGTCCTGGTTCTGCTTGCGGCCGTGTCAATAATATGAAAATGAAAACAAACCTGGAGTGGCTGGTGGAGGCAGTCAATGTGTGGTGATGTCTGCCAGCCCCGCTGGTGAGTACCGCATAGCGGTTTCTTTTCCGGTCCTGGTTCTGCCTGCGGCTCCTTCCAAGGGTGGCCACCTGGTAGTGCCTTTTGTTGTTGGCTGACCTTCCTATGCATGTGCCTCCCTGTTTGCTCTTGGTTGGGAGTCCACCTGGTTAAAACAATTTTCCCTGGTGCAGTGGGCTGTTGGCCTTTTTTGACCCTGGTGCCCTGTTGCTTGGTCTGTGTTTGGGTCTCTGTTGTCTCTCTCTCACTTTCAGGGGGTGTTTCTGGTTGGCCTTCTGCCCGGTGCTGCGCTGGTTGTCAGTACCGGGGCTGGCTGGTGGGGGCAGGCGGCGTGTTGTGCTGTCTGTCTGCCCCGCGGTTAAGTACTGCATAGCGGTTTGTCTCCTGTTCTGGCACTCTGGCCCTGGCCTTTGGGGTTCCCGGCCTCTCGGATGCTTGGGTATATGTTTTCTACCGGTTGCCCGGTGCAGTGTGGTGGTCTGTGCCTGTGCCTTGCTCCTCTGGGGGTCTGTTGTTTTCTTGCGTCCTGTGTTGGTATTGCCCTTGGGGTTCTGGCCTCCCTCCTTCTTGGGCTCCGTTCTCTCCTGGGGGGTTGGTGTTGTGCCCTCTCTCTGGCCTGTCATGTCCCTTGGGGCTTCTGCTGCCTCTCGCTGGTCTCCCGTGGTTGTCCGTGGTCACCTGTTGGCTCCGGGGCTGCGCTGGTGGGGTCCCTGGTGTGCCTTTTGCTGGTGTTTGTCTGTTGCCTGGCGCTGGGTTGTGGGTTGTGCTTGGACCGGCTGGTGGGGGTTGGGTACTGTGTTGCGGTTTCCTTCTCCCCTCTTGGGCTCCTTTTCGTGTGCTTGGGCCACTTTTGGGAGTCCTCTGTCTCTCTGCTGCCGGTTCCTTTGCCGCTGGTGTGGGCTGGGTGTTGTGGGTCATCCTTTGCTTGTACCTCTGTGGCTTTTTGATTTCTCCCCTGTTGCTTCTGCCTAGCTGGTGGGTGTGTTGGTGGGGCGGCCTGTGTAGTCTGGTGTCTGCCTGCCCTCGGGTGTGTGCTGTGTTCTGGCTTTCCGTTTAGCTCCTGCTTGTTAGCCCTGTTGTTCCCCATTTCAAGGCTGCGTCTTTTCTCTATCCTGGCCTTGCCTCAGCCCTGAGGCCATGGCTTCATAGTTGTTTTTTTTGTTCATGCTGGTCCTGGTATGTCTGGTTGCCGTCGGCCCGGCTTGTAGGGTGCCTGCAGGGTTAGCTTGGTCCTGTAGCTTTCCCCTTGGGGCTTGTCGTTTGGGTTGGTCCTTTTGCGCTCTGGTGTGGGGGATGGTTTTGTGCCTGTGGTATCTCTGGTCCCTGTTTTTTTGGTGGGTCTGCGGTTGTGGGGTCTGCTGGGGTTTGGTTTCTCCCTTTCCCTCTTTCGGCCCCTCTCCCCTCGGTGGGTTGTGCGCCTTTGGGTTCTGCGGGCTCGTCCCTCCTTGGGTTGTGGTGTGGCCTCAGGTCGTCGGGTCTGTTGGTGGGGCCTTGGCTTTGCCTCTGCCATCCTTGGCCTCACTGTCCCTGTATTTGGCCCCTCTTTCACCTCTGAGGGAGTGTTGGTGGTGCTTTTTCTGCTTGGTTGTGTCCGGCTCCGTTCATGGGGTCCTTGGTCCCTTGGGGGTCGCCTTTGGGTGCCAGCCTGTGTCCTTGTCCACTTTTACTTTCTCTGGTTGCTTTGCGCCTTCTTTGAGTGTGGGTCTTTTCGGCCCCTTGGTGGTCAGCGATCCGGTGGCTGGTGTTGCTGAGGCCCGGGCTGGCCTTCTGTCCTTTTCCCCTAGCCTCTCCTCTGCGCCTGCTGGGTGCGGGCTGGACCTTGGTGTTGGCATGCAGGTGTGGGTTGCTTGGCTCCCTCCCTGTCTTCCTGCTGCTTTGGTTCCCTGTGTGGCCTGGCAGGGGCTGGTTCCTGTGCCTTTCCCTGTGCCCTTGGTGGTTGGGGGCTTTGGGGTTGGGGCAGTTGTCCCTGTGCTGCTCCTTCCAGGCCCGTGGGGGTGCTGTGTTGGTGGCCTTGTGTATTGCTGGCGTGTCTGTTGTTCATTCTGCTGGCTTCTTGGGTGTTTGTGGGGGCGTCTGCGGGGTTGGGCTGTGGGCCTTCCTGTTTTTCTCTCCTGTTTTTGCCCTTCTGCGGCTGCTCTTGGGTCTCGCCTGAGGTGGTCCCTTGGTGTCCTTCTTTGTCGTCCTGGGTGGTTGGTCGGCTGTTGGTTCCGTTGGGGGTTTCCCCCCTTCCCTGTTCCGGGTTCTTGTTCGGTGCCCGGTGGCTTGGTCGCTTCTCCGGTCCTGTGTTTCTCCCCTGTGGTTGGCCCCCAGGTTTTTGGTTGGGGTGTCACCCTTGGTGGGAGTTGTTTGGGGCATCTTCTTCCCGGTTGTCCCTGTTTGCTCTGGGTTCCCCAGGTCTTGGTGGCCTTGGGGGTTAGCCTCTCCCCCATCTTGGTGTTGTGCCCTGTTCTGGTTCGGGGTCTGCTGGGAACCGTCCCTTGCTTTCCTTGGGCGGGGTCCTGTTGTTGGCCTCGTTTTGTTGGGGGGCTTGCGCTTCTGGCCTCTCCCTTGCCTTCATTGGGCGGGGTGCTGGGTTTGTGTCCCGGTGTCCCCTGCTTTCGGGGTCCTTGCCTCGGTCCTGGCCTGTTGTCCTGTCCATGTGCCCCAGGTCCTTCTTTGGGTTTGAGGGCTTTTGGGCTGTTGTCCGGTGTCTACGCTGGTGGTTGCTGCAGGACCTTCTTGCCTTGTGGCCTGGTCCGCCTCTGGGGGTTTTTTTGTGGCAGGTTCCTCTGGGTTCTCTGTTGGCGGTGCTGTCGGTTATGGGGGGGCTTACTCGTGGTCGCTGCTCTCTCCCTTCCTGGTTTGCTTAGTTTCAGCCTGCCCTTGGTTGGTCCTCTGGGTCGGTGCCTTGGCTTTTTCGGTGGGCCCCGTACTCTTTTGTCTCTGCTGATCTGCTGGGGGCCTTCCCTGGTGTGTTGGGGTTGGTCCTATGGTTGGTCCTGTATTTCCTTTGTCTCCTGCTTTGGGTGGGGCCTGTTGGGTCTCTCCTTGCTTCCCCTCGGCTTTCTGCTGGGGGCGTTGTGGGTTCTTTCGGTGGTGTGTGGCGTTCTTTACTTGTCTGTGGGGGGGTCACTCTCTGTTATTTCTGCTGCTTAGTTCTGGGCGCTGGGTGGTGTTCCTGTCCTTGGCAGCTTTCTCACTGGTCGGGTGCCCTTTTGGGCTTTTTGTACTCGTGATCACTTCCGCTTCTTGTGGGCCCCCTTCTGCTTGTTGTTCGGGGGGGGCTGGTTGCTTCAGCCCCTCTGGGGGTTCCCTTGGGACTTGGCTCTCAGTGCTTGGCCTCCTTTCTGGCCTTGGCTGGGGGTCTTGTGCCCCTCTTGGTGTGGCCCTGACTTCTTGCTGTGTCGGGTTGCCCTGGGTCTTCTTCTGCGGCCTTGTCCCTGTCCTTCTGGTGGGGTCAGTCTCTGGTCCTTTGTTGTTGGGTTCTCCTCCTCTGTGGTTAGTTCAGGGGTTCCTGGTGTGGGTTGTCTGCCCTTTGGGTGGTGGATCCTTGGTTTGGCTCCTTGTTTTGGCTCTTCTTGGTTGTCCCCTGCTTGTTTTGGGGATTTGGACCCTGTTGTTTGGTTGGGGGCATTGCGGGTTGTGTGCTCCTGCCTGTGTTTTTTCTTATGGTCCTCCCATTTGCTTCTTTGGGGGTGCTGCTTTCGGTATGGTGTCCCTGGTGTTGGTGGGAGTTCGGAAGGCCGGTTTGTTTGCTTTGGCATTCTCCACTTTGTAAGGAATGGGACGAGGACTGGAGTGACCGGGAGGTAATGCCCTATTACTTACCGGTGATCTTCATTACTCCTGATCCTGTTGTCCTCGTCCCGTTCCTTATGCCCCTCCCTCCCTCCTGGATGGCTGGCCTTCTGGTTGGTGGCTTGGTAGTTCAGGCGGAATGCTGGGATGGTGCAGCTTATGTACTCCCAGTGGGAGGGGGTGGGGTTAGGTGTCCCAGCATTCTCCTGTTCTTTTTTTCTGTCATGGAGATGGTCATCTCCACTTTGTAAGCAATAGGATGAGGACAACGGGACCAGGAGTAAATAAGATTACCGGTAAGTAATAGGGCACTACACCATAAATTGGCGCAATTTGCTTCCTTCCGATGACCCCTACTCCTCTACTCAATCTGGCTGTTACAGGAAGTATTCAGTTGACAGAGCCAACAGGGGCTCTGCTGACAGAATAGTTAATGTACACCAATCACTAAATGAGGTGTGCGGACTGAGGGTTTGGTGGACAGGATACTCTGTTGCATTTAGCACCAAACTCTAAACCAGGCCCTTAGTTGATTTTTAGGGTTAGGAGCTTGGGATCCAAGCTTGAAATGAGAGCAGCTACTGCCCTATGAACCAACAGATTTCTGATGGCGGACCCTCAGGTGTCTCTGCATAGGAACCCTTTGGCCCAACAGCCCATCTGCCACAGGTCAACCCAGTGAATGTTTCAGAAGCCGTCTCTATATACAGTGGGCCTTCTTATTCATATTATTCCTGCCGGGGACATCCACCCAAGTCATGGCAGGAAAAATTAACAATAGCCCCCATATACTGGGAGAAAACTCCCTTCCTGTCAGCATCATTGAGGTTTTTTTCTATTTCAGAAACAATCCACTTCTTTGGGATATGTTTCAGAAACAGAAAAAATGCTGAACTGCACCATGACATGGGGCTGGCTAGAATTTCCATACAGAAGAACGTGCCATTGTCAGGTCCTCAGGAGCACTTTTGTAAAAACAACCCCCTCCTAACCGACAGGGATCCCCAGGGTTTATTTGATGCTCTTATTGTCCAAGGTGGCTCTAGTTTAATTTACGCCTACAAAGTCCTCCATAACACCGGACCCCAATACCTCAACGAACTAATCTCCTTCCACGCCCACAAGAGAAACCTCCGCTCTGCTGACCTAGCACTAGCCAAGGTCCCCCGCATCCACAGGGCTAGAGCGGGTGGCAGATCCTTCTCCTACCTCGCGGGCAAGACCTGGAACAAACTCCCTCACCGCATCCAACGAAGCCCGACACTGCACCAATTCAGAAAGGACCTCAAGACCTGGCTCTTCAAAAGACCTACGGAGCTACCTGCACCCCCCCCCCCCCCTCCACAGTGCCTTGAGATTGGTGAGTAGCACGCTATAAGACCCCTGATTGATTGAGTTATGAATCCTATGACAACTTGATCTTCTGAGGTTTGCGAGACACTATTCAAAGACTTGAACAGGATTTGTTTTATATTTTTGGTGTTCTTCTAAACCCGCATATTATTACAATTAAAAAAAATATCACTTAATAGTAACAAGATGTGAACAGGGGTATCCTATGTATACATACAAATCTGGAAGACTTGTCAATAAGAACCAGAATTTTGGTTGACACCAATATACAAAGGATTCAATGCGTCATGGCAGTTTATGGAGGGAATAGAAAATGCATCAGCGTAAGATCTTATAAACAATACTGGATACCATTTTTTTATAATGTCAGCCTTGAAATTAATAGTATCTGTATCTCAGGCACGTTATGCACTTTGTAGAAGGTTTTCACAAACAGATAGAGATTGGAATCCGGAAGGATGCACTTTATCTAGCTGCTAAAAAATATTGTTTACAGGAACATCAAAATAAGCGTATCCTAGGCACATTTGCACTTTTTCGAAAATATATTAATGTATGGCACTTTACTTCAAGTATTGAATAACATGGTTTCTATGAATATCAGAATATGCTTATTCTTAGGCACGTCTGCACTTTGTCGAAATTTTGTAATGTTGTTCTGGCAAGGTGCATTTTTATTCATATCTGGAGAAAAAATTCTAGCTTAATGTCCATATGAACCCAATGCCTCAATTAATGATGTATATTGTTGATGAAATAATGATTATTAACTAGTTGTATTATTGATCACCCTATGTATCTGCTTAATAAAAAAAGTTTACAAAAATTAGGAAAAATAGCAAGAAGCAACATGGGTGAACCTAGTAAAAAATTACAGACTTCATTTTGGAAATTCTGCATCTAAAATAAACAATATCTTAGCAGGAAAATCAGAATGAATAAGCTTCAGCATACTATGCAACATGCTTTCCATATTGCTGTAAGTCTGTCTCATGTCATATTCTGTTACGTCTTAGAATGAATACATGTCGGAATCCCTCAGAGCATCAGGTTTCAGATTCTTGCTACGTTAAGAGAAAACAGATGCTTAACTTGGCGTTTTTATGGCATTCTAGACAAGTGGACTTGATGTGAATTCATTGAAGCATATTTCATTTATATTGTTGAATGTGTGGATACAGTTTGAGACTGAGTAAGCGATGTGTCAATTTCAATAATATGCATGACGTCAATATTTCAAGCAGAGCCGGCCCTTGCCCAGTAGCACAATGGGCAGAAATAAATGTGCCGCCCTTGCGACTACCGTGCTGGTGAATAAAATGAGGCAGCAGCCCCCTTTCACAGGCCAGTCCCTAGCTGGCTACATAAAAGCAGAGACATGCCTCTGTACACACATCTCCACACCTCCCTCAGGCTGGTTCTAAGTTGTGGTTTGGGTTGGGGAGTGTGTCGGCAGGGGGTTAAAAATAGATGGGAGAGCAAAGGCGGGACAAATAGGGTACTAAAGCAACGGATGTGGCACGTTAGAAACAATTAGAAGCACTTGATACGACATCATTGGAGCCAAGGTAGATGGGCGTTGCTGTTTACACTACCTTGATGAAGACAGTTGTTATTGCCCTGTTGAATATGGGCGCTCTGGGCTTGGGTCCAGCTCACCCATGCCAAAAGCCGGCCTGACTGCAAAAAAGCAGCGTAAACACATTTCACAACAGCGTACCATTATTCTGAAGTAGGCAATGCCTTTTTCTGTTCTAATTTAAATTTGTTATCTCAAAATGACGAATGTCTTTAATACTGTAATTGATGTAAAACCTGTGAGATAAGTTCTATTGTACTCTTCACATAGTGTATTGTACAAAAATAGAGGAAGTTCAGTAGCGTTCTCTGTGAAAGTGTCCCGTGTTCTAAGAATTGCACATTGCAGATAAGTACAACAGCACTGGGGCAGTAGTAAAAATAATTCCTCTAGTCAGCACCAAATGATATGCACTGTCATAGACTACATCTCCTGGATGGTTTCTGGCCATAACCCTAACCCATTGCAGGATGGTATGCTCGATTCCATTGACCCTGAAGCATGGGTCGCAACCATTCTGCAATGTGTGTGCATCAGCACACATGCGCCAAGACTTTGTGAGGGACTTAGAAGCACGTCTGCACTGAAAGCTTAATTCTAGTGCTTTCGTTTCATTTGATTTAGAAGCCTCGTCCACTTAGCAGTGCAGCATATGCATTTTGACTCACATGAGAAGAGGAAATGGACAGTCCGATGATCTAGTAAAGAATATTTGTTGAAGTTATTTTGGAGGTTGTTGTGTTTTACTTTGTGGGTTTTTCAGCAGGACTTGTCAATGACCATAATATAAATGGTAAGTCAATGAAGTGAGTTCATGGTTGGAGAGAATAAGTGGCAACCCATCCGGGATGCAGTGTTTTAAACTACCATGTTATTTGACAGTGTTCATGTCCAGAGACAGACTGTGTGTCAGTGAGATGTGTGGGTTGTATATCTTTGTGTGAAGGGGGAGATTCCTGTATTTACAGACAGAGTGACATGACTTGTTAGTCATGATCTATTTGAATCTGAGAGATGTATTGATTTTATCTGGCCTGATCATGGGATTGTCTGGATTAGGCAGGTTATAGAGTGCATCAGGGAGAATGATGGAAAGGGTATGCTCGTTGACGCTGGCAAGATGAAGGCAGAATCTGGTTGCTCATCAGGCTGTCTTTTGCCACCTATCTCTTTCCATACTTGCCCCTCACCGCCCTCCTCTGATCCTTCTATTTTGTTTCAATTCCCCCAGATTGTCTACCACCAAATTCACCCTGTTGGTGACTTCATAACTTATACCCACCCTCACCCTCACCTCTTCACTGAATGGTGTGTGAAAGAACCCCATGCAGTTTCTTGTAGTGGTGCTCTACACAGTGGGCTGGCTTCCAGGCTTAGGAAGGTTAGAGTGTTGTCAACAATTGGACACTTAAAAAGGATTAGCAATCTTGGTGTGGGCCGGGACAGTTGTTTGGAAAAAATAGAGCCTTAGAAAGTTTTACCTGCTGATGCAAAATGGAGCTGACCAGAACAGCTCCAAATTATTTTCAGACCCATGAAAGACTTTCTACCTTCAACGCTAGCAAGAGGGAAGACCGGTTTGGAACCCCACAGAGGATGAAAACACATCTAAATGGGGGAGTGGCTAGGAATGGGAAGAAAATCTATGCCAGTGGTGAGGAGACCGTGGCTGCAACAGAACCCAGTTGTGTCCCTCTCAAAACTGTTGGCACCAAAATGAATGGCTTCAGTGAGAACTCAGCAGTGACCTATATGACTTTGATAGACATCATCTGCCTTCAGCCTTGGACATTTTGCCTGGAATGACTGGCTCACGTGCCCTCCAGTACAGTCAGTCTGGAATCGTACCTAAGTCCTGATCAACTGCGGAGAGGATGTGGCCTAAATCTGGGGAACTGGGTTTGAGTCTCGGCAACAACGCTCAACATCCTGTGATTCTGGGCAAATCACTTAATCTCCCCATGCCTAACAAAAATGAATGTGTCCTTGTGTAACGCAACGGGTGCTCATGTAAAGCGTTCTGATACCCGATCAAGTTCGCGCTATATAAAACTCTGAAAAAAACCCTGCAAACTGTTGTTTTTCAATTGTGATTTACTTTTTCTAGGAAAGGTTTTGCAGTGCCCATTTTTAGAGGCACTGCTGAGAAAACGTCAAAAATCAGCCTGCAAGACACGAGGAAACTTCTAATTCGGCAGGTAGTCTGACCACGGCTTTGGTGGGGCAGTGGCGGGGCGCCACCCTGCCAA
The DNA here is from genome assembly GCA_963921515.1 of Calotriton arnoldi. Lineage (NCBI taxonomy): Eukaryota > Metazoa > Chordata > Amphibia > Caudata > Salamandridae > Calotriton > Calotriton arnoldi. The sequence continues at coordinate 329,695 of CAWUFW010003175.1, read as the reverse complement.
AATCGTAATCAAGCCCTTAGTGTCTTTTGGTCATTCATTTTTTTCTATTTTATTCAAATTGGCTTGGAAATTGTGCTGTTTTCTTGACTTTAAAATTGTTGATGCTGACTGTCTTGTGCCATACCTACCAAGAGTTGAGGAGAATTTCACAGAGATCTGTTGGGAGACCATGGTGTGTTTACTAAGTTGGGTAGGGGATAATAACGCACTTTCTAACACCCAGGATAATCCAAAGCCCCTTTATAGAGGTGGATAGTATGTTTTGTATACATATTGTGTTTTTATATAGTGTATAGTTGTGACAATGGGTGTTGCCAGATAGGAAAGCTATCTATACCTATAGCTACACCCTCAAAGCAATGTTAAATAAAGGACTCGGAAGTTGATGTTTGTGTTGTAAGTGATGAAGCTTAAAGGACATACGCATGCATAATAGATACTTTTCAGAAAGTGCTAATATTTTTAAGCATGTATAAGAAAACCTACATTCATGCATATCTATACTCTGTAAACAAACAGCTGTAAATCCAGCAAAGTTATGATGAAAGCAAAATAAAATAATCGCTTAAAGACGATTAGTTAATAGCACTGTGTCCTTAAGAAATTAATTAAATTTAATATATTTCACGTTTGATAGTGACCTTATCATATCAACAAACTATATCAGAATAAGGAGGGTGCTAAATAAAGATAACGATCATAGCTTCCTTTATAGTGTTAAAATTATTTCATCCAAAAAAATCACCTGAAATAGAAAATGACAGATGACTTTTAATGTTGCAGGAGGGATAAATAATATTTGGATTAAATATTGCACTCCTGGGGCCGTATCATACAGACAGCGTATTTTCGTTGTTTGCGCTGAGCACACCTTTTAAAAGGTGCGCCCGATGCAAACAAGGAAAATGCGCCGTATTAGGAGGAATGTGTTGCCCATAGGGCAGCTGCGAACACGCTGTCATCAGGGGATGCACTGACTGTACACCCCCTTTTAGAAGGCTCACTGTCAATGCGCCTCCTGACGGCTTCTTTCCTTCTGCGCCTGTGTCTATAATATAGCGTGGGTGCAGAGGCAAAGGCCACGCCCCCATGCAAATGAGAGAACGCCCTCTGAAGATAGCGCTGGCGCTTTATGTGGGCCAGCACTATTGGTTTTACAGAAGAGGATGCACAAGCATCTGTGGCCCCTTCCTTAATACCAAAGTGCCCTGGGAGAGCACTAAGAGGGGACAAACACCCATTGCGACCCGGGGCACCTCTGTAGCATAATGGGCAATTACCTTCTTCTGATTTAAAACAATTCCATTTCCCAATACTCTAACTTATCACTACACTCTTTAATACAACATATATTGCTATAATAGATTAAACACTGCTTCTAAACACACTAACTCTTGCTTCGCTGTGTGTAAAGAGTAATTGATAGCACTGTAAAATCTACACATTTGTATTTATTTCCTAATAAAATATTTTGCCTGATTAAAATTAGTATCTATCAATACTCCACTTAAGGTTCAATTCTAACTTTCTATATACGTAGTTACATTTTTTTTACAATCCTACACATTGAAAAAACTCTTTTCATAAGCTCTTTTTAGTTTTTGCCAACAACGAGCTTTTCCCTGCAAAATTAATTTTAAAATGAGCTCATAATATAGCACAAAGTGTCTTATAGAGGACACTTATCACCCTAATGCCAAGCGAAGAGACTAAACTGATAAACCCTTCCTTACAGCCAGTAGTGCTTTTAGTATTTTTAAAGAATTGCAGAGGGGAGTTTTGCAATATAAATATTTCCTACCAGTCACTTTATATGCTGCGGTGAAACCAGTTCAAAGAGATAGCCCCTTAGCCTTTGAGATGTTAACTTTCAGAAAATGAAACTCATCCTACATCTGCAGAGCAGCGTGGCCTCATTGTAAGCCAATTGGGGTCATATACATCACTATTACACCATCTGCATAAAGTAAGGTATTTAACATCCGATTTCTTAATATCGGAGACATTTTTAGAATTGTGTCAATGATACTCAGGAATTTGTGTGTCTTAATAGAGAAAAGTAATGAAGGGCAATAGGCATCCCTGAGCTTGCCAGGTTAGTCTTTTATTTCACAAGATAACCCCTTTTCAGAACCCCAAAATTCTTTGGTCCAGGTATTGCTACACATGGCCATTAAAATCTTTAATCATCTCAATAGGATATTTTTGGTTGCCATAAGTGTGCCCTATCATAATTGGTTGAAATGTCTTTGAAGACAGCGTAGACTGGCTGCTCATTACCCAATACACATTTCTCCAGAATTACTTGTATAGCAGGATGTTGGAAAATTAGGTGTTAGTTGTGTGGCCTGCACAAGTAATGAGTCTACATTTGTCCCCTCACTGGGAACCAAACACCCCATTTGAGGGCTTGACTCTCATAGGGAAATGTTGCAGAGTAGTCCAAGGCCTACTCAAGGGATACACATTAATAACACTCAATAAAGTATTGTCTAGTCTGTACTTTTCCTTTTGAAAAAGGAAAAAGTACATTTATTACACACACACTACTCAATACTACGCAGCAATTTACAAATATACACAAGCTGATGGAATTACCTTTGGATGATATTGCGTAACCAGTCTTACCCCTCCCAAGGGAGGGGTGTCTAGTACCACAAATCACACGTGTCAACATTATCTTGTCCCTAATTACCAAGGGTTGATCATAACTTGGAGTGAGGGCCCTAACCACTGACATCAAGTAAGTGGCTGCCACCTCCTTATGGCAACAAGCATCTCAACATTATGCAACAATGCAATAATTACATATAACCATGACTGAGAGCACCTAGTACTGGCAATAAAGCATACAAACTTTAATCACGAGTGGCTGACAGTCTCATTATTCAATTAATGCATTAGCAAGAATAAGGGCCTTATGATGAGTTTAGCGGTCCAACCTCCCAAGAACTACATCCGCTGTGCCTGAGATCTACCGCCCGCCGCATTATGAGTTCTGCTGTCTGAACTGCTGACCGTGGCCAAGGTGGTCTACCTGGCGGGACCGCGGCAGTCTGAAATGTCAGCGGTACATCCAATGATGCCGCCAGGTCCTTGATCAACTTGCTGAGCATATTACGACTACATAGACACACTTGCGGTCTCACAGCGGTGCTCAACAAATTACGGTTACCCTGCGGTGATTGACTGCTGCGGTATGCGCCCAAAAAAAACCCAACAGTGACCATTGGATGGATTTAAAAATACACACCTGATGTGCTTTGGCAAGTGGACATGCCTGCAAATCACACTATATAACACACCCCATCCCTGACTAGCATCATTTGCTTCCAATCTGCAGAATAGCAAGACAGCCATTTACTGCACTTTTTAGAGTTGGCACCCCTTTTTTCTTTGTCACATTTAGCACTCTCCCCCACCTGTAATTTTCTTTGCACCTTTTTACCTCCATCACTTGTTTGTTCTTCATTCACATACTCACTCACATTTTTGTTTTTTTCACCATGCCTGGAAAAAACATACCTTCACTGAGCAAGTGCTGATAGTCATGATGGATGAAATCATTAGAGTAGATCCACACGTTTTTGGGTCCCAAGTCCAGCATACTCCTCTCAGTAGGAAAAATGAAATAAAGGACAGGATAGTCAATAGAGTGAATGGTATTGGTACCACCCTGTGCACACAAGGTGACATTAGGAAGAGGTGGAACGACTGAGGAACCGTACCAAGTACAACAGTCACCACTTGGACACTCAGAAAACTGGTAGTGCCACCCCCCCAGTGCACCATTACAATTCTTACTCTGGGAGGAGAAGGTCTTGGCCATTCTGCATACTGAGGGCTTGTCAGGAATAGAGGTGGAGAGTGGACTCTGGTAAATTACACTTCAAGAACTGACACAATATCACAATATCCTGTTTGCTCTCAACTCTGCTCTTCCTATTCTGTTCTCTATCTACTTTCCTAACATGCACTACTCAAAGTATCTGAGATGTTGGTTTGTCTGTGGCAATGTGTATTGCTGCATATAAGAACAAATGTATCCAACTCCAGGGCATGCCACAATGCTGTCTGTAAGTGAATTTCCATTCAAATATCTATCCAGGACCCATGATGTGTGTGAAAATGTAAATGTATGGTCCATCCCAAATGCATGTTGCCAATAGCTATAGTATACTGATCATTTGTCAAGTGTTGCTAAAGTGACATTGAAGTGACTACAACTACCATGAGACTTTGTCACTCCAACCGTAACCAAGTTGCTACACACCTTTTGCCCCTTCTCACTTGTCTCCCATGTCACTACTGAAGTTCACTACTCATAAAGGTTACCATTACTCAAGTGTTGCAAAAGAGATACTGAAGTGACTACAACTACCATGAGGCCTTGTCATTCCAGCTCTAACCTTGATGCTACACTCCTTTTGCCCCTTCTCACTTGTTTGCCATGTCACCACTGATCTACACTACTCACACAGCTTGCCATTTCTCAAGTGTTGCTAGAGTGACATTGAAAAGCTACCACTGCTACCATGAGGCCCTGTAACTGGAGCTGTAACCAAGAATCTACACTGCTTTTGCCCCTTCTCACTTGTCTCCCATTTTACAACTGATCTTCACTCATCATGGACTGTGCAATATACAGATAAAGCTCCACTCAGATATACGTATGCATGATCCTGGACACATCAACTGAAACTATTGATGGCATGAGTGACACCATAACAACGGTGTACCCCTAATATATGTCAGCAATGAAGGAAACCCAGCTCATTAGTACTGCCAGGTGACACCTTTGCTCTGCACTTCTCACATGATGAACAATGCTACATATACAAACAAGCTTGGTGTTTGCCTGAATTAGACACAGCTAGGCCTTGGAATGGACAAAAACACATGGTATGACTACACTGTGTTGGTAGCTGAGCTTTGGAGATGTCATGTCTATCCCTAAAGCCAAAATACCACATAGCTTCACATGTAATGAGCTGATGAAATCTAATACTTTCATTGAATGTCTACAAGTGTATAGTAAACAGCTTCAACGCCATGCTAATAGCTGACAATATTAATCTCTAACTATTTTGTTCCATTCTAGGTACCAGAACTTTGACACAAACAACGTGGATGTAGATACCTCACTTCCACCATTCTCAATGTTCTCGATTTCTCAACAGGTCGGTTCACCACTGCACCGGTTGGAAACTAAAGAGAGTTCCTCTCCTCCCCAGCAACACGCCCTCAGTGATGACAATGCTCCTGAAGAGGCGGATGTGGATGACGGTCCTGGCCATCTGGTCAGCCTGAGCAGACGCCAACAGTGGAGCTCACTGTGCCCAAAACCACACCTCCCAGCACAGCCACAACAACATCGCCAACCACTGCTGCCACCACCCGGGCACCTAGCACACTGACTACCATCCTGCCCACCCCAATCCTGGTTTCTGATCTGGTTAGCACCATCGCAGTCATGGAGGAATAAGAACCCAGTGGGTGGGTGCATTCTGGGCCAAGGGCTGGGGGTAGGAGTTATGGGACGTTAAATGTGGGTCCCCAGAGTGAGCCGGCTGAGGACACCAACACCCAGGTTGCCATCACCCAAGTCCTGGGAGTCTACTAGGACTCACAAAGTTTGATGGGCCAGTTTTTGAATGAAATCCGGGAAATGAAGAATCTGCAGCAGGACACATACCAGGAGGTTGTTGATATCCACACTGCGGTGGCTGGCATCTACGCGGAGGTGGCCGGTGTCTGCACCGAGGAGGCATTTGTGGTTGGGGTGCTGAGGGACATAAACACCACCCTCTGCAGTGCTTTTCCCCCTGCATCTACCCCTTCCCATGGCCCCAGTACATCTACTTCATCAACATCTGCCACAGCCACAGGAAGGGAGGCCCTGACAGAAGATGATAAGCCTGCCAGTGCCTCTGTCTCAGCAGCGCCAGATCCCCCACTGTCTGTGGTAGGGAACGTCCATGGAACTATCAAGATGCTCAGGATGGCTAGACACTCACCACAACCAGGAAGAAACCTCGCCCCTAATGTTGTTCTGTGTGTGCTACACATTCACTTTGTTGACTAATCCTGCCCACTTTTCCATATCTGATGGTATGAGTTTGTTGGACTTTGAACTTCAGAACAAATGGACTCTACTACAATGGTTTTATTCACCATGACTGAAGACTTCACATTTTTGTTGTCACTATTTAAATATGTTACTTGCTTTCTGGAGCTTATTCACTCAAATAAAAATGCACATCCCCAAAGCATTGCCTCCTGTTGTAATTCGTATCTATAACATTGTGAATGTACTACCATGTGAATTTTGCAATGTCAAAATTAGGGACCTCTTGGAAGCATGGATATGTTGTCTGTAAAACATGTTAAAATCAGGATCACTTCCATGTCACAACAACACATACATACAAGTGTGTGTCTGGGCTTTCAGCATCAGTATTCCATAATTCAAATTATAGGCTGACATGATGTCAAACACATAGCAAATAAGATCACATAATCACTAGCAGACTCTCACAACATGGAAGGAGAGGATACATCTGACAATATTCCACACAATAGGCAACAAAATATTAGTTCTACATCATCAGCAGGAGCCAATTTGACCACATCACAAAAGGAATTCTAAATCAAAATAACAAATAAACAGCAACATGTCAGTACAACAGTGTCTGACCACAGGGACTTTTCAATCCAGTGTTGCTTGCATCTGGTGAAATTTCACAAACAAATGTCAGTGATGTGCTACAAGCATTTTTCACTACAGTGAGGAGGCATGGCAACAGCTACATCCAGCTCATATACAATGAGTAATTAGCCAATGTGATGGCCGGATGGCATGATTTGGGCACAACACAACATTGTGTTGGATCACATGATGGCACACAAATTGCATTAAGCCCAAAGAGCCACAAGGAACAAGTCCAATGGAAGCCAGGTTACTTCTATCCTATTGCTGTGCAAGCTGTCTTGGTACCGGCTTTGTACACCCAAACTCTGCGACACAGAATCCCAGGACCAATTCATGTCCACTTCTGAAGTCTGAACAGCATCATATACCTGCTAATGTCACAACTCTGAAATGTCCAAATGAAGATGACATGGTGAAGGTACCTAAAACAGACCAACACAGAGAGATCGGCTAAGAAAACATACATATGACACACACCACATTGTCTACTTCTAGAGAACACAGTCAAAAACAACATTTACAGCTGAACAAAGCTATACTTACAATACACCTTTCCCCAGATATAGCCAGAGCCATATATTCCTAGTATGTAGTATTAATATCCTCCTCATAACATCACTTCAAGAGTTGCAAAACTAGTCAAAGTCATCACATCTCACATCATATTTACAGTCAGGAGAAGTAGTTCTGGATGAGATCCTGACACAAGTCAACTCCTTCCTCTTTACCACTATCATCATCTTCATTTGCCATTCCAGAGTACCCACCCGGTGGGTCTTCATGGCTTGCATCCTCTGCGATGTAAGGGATGTTCTTTCGCAGGGCAATGTTGTGGAGTATGCAGCAGGCCACGGTGATCTTACACACCTTCCCGGTTGAGTAGAGGAGGACTCCCCCAGTCTGGTTCGGATATCTGAATCTGGCTTTCAGGAGCCCAAAATCCTGCTCCACTAGCTGCCGCATTCTTCCATGGGCCTCATTGAAGCGGACTTACGCAGGTGTTGTAGGATTCCTCTGCGATGTCAAAATCCATGGCTGGATGGGATACGCTGAGTCTCTAGATGGAAGATAGACAGAAGGGCCACAGTTAGTGACATACTTTTAGATCATTCTACCTGACATATCCCAGACAAAGTTAGGACAGATCACACATACCTACAAGCCGGGCCCTCTCTGGTAGTAGTTGTGACATCAGCTGGGGTATGGTGCTGTTCCGCATTACGTAGGCATCATGGGCTGATCCTGTGAACCGGGCACAGACGTTTGAGATGTACAAATCCTCTAGGCAGACAACGTGCATGTTGATAGAATGGTAGTGCTTCCTGTTCAGGTAGACTTGCTCCCTGTCGTGTGGTGGTTCTAAGCCAATATGGGTGCCATTGATAGATCCAATCACATGTGAGATGTGTCCAAATCCATAGAAATCCACCTTCACAGTGGCTAAATCCTCATGTCTGGGGAACTGGAAGAAGCTGCCCACATGTCTTAACATTGCTGTAAGCACCTCTGTGAAGACCCAACTGATCATCGGTTGTGACATTCCACCAGATATAGCAACAGTGAATTGAAAAGAGCCTGTGACCAAAAAATGCAAAACCGACATGAGTTTTACTAGTGGTGGGACTGCTGTAGGATTATTGAGGTGAAGTTGGAGGTCAGGCTCCAACTGATGACATCGCTCTACGATTGTTTGTCTATTTAAACAAAATTTGTGATTATGTGTTGTTCTTCCATGGTGAATAGATCTGGAAATGAGTGGTTCACAGGAGGCTGGCATCTCCTCCCTCTCCCAGGGTACCTATGTAAGGGTAACACCAAAATGTATTTTGGTCACAGCGTGTAGAGTAACTTATGCGAAGAGTAAGGGAAAAGTCATGTGTCTGAACAGCAATGCTTCATCAAGCAGTACATATTTTACATTATCCTTGGCAGATCTTGAACATCCACCTGTCATCCCCAAGCTGGCATTCACAGGTCTGTAACAGAACTGTGCACATCATCAAATCAAAGATTTCAAATTGCCACTATAGTCAGGGTAGCATTACATGTATTATTGCCAACCGGAGTTTACAGTGCGCCTCACACATTTTACCTATGTGCACAGTAAAGCACTACACAGATTAAGTTTTATATTAGACATGACATGGGAATGGAGCATTACAAATGAGAACAAGTTTGCCCTCATTTGTGGTGGTGGTGGCACACTTAGGCATCACAAATACAGCCTCAGCAAATGCTAAAATACTGTCAATAATGTCTATACAACCGCAAAAGTGGCGGAAGCCTGACTTCGCATATGGGACAAATGCAGCGCTCCACCACCGGCGGTCATCGATCGAGCATTTGGCGGTTCACTCCACGGCGGACACAGCAATATGCTAACATTGGGGAGGGAAAGTGACCACCGCAGCCCAATGGCTGTGTGCGTCCATGCTCATGACCCCATACAAGGGGTACATGTACGCCGCAATTTGAAAAATAACTCACTTGCCTACTGACACTGCTGGAATCAACACCTCCTCAATGTCAGCTGCTGTGTGCCACCACTGGGAGCAACCACGGCAGGCCAAGCAGGTGAAAGGGCCACTTCTTTCACACCAGATGAGCTGGAGACACTGGTTGGAGAAGTCCTTCACATGTATGGCTGGCTCTATGACTCACCAGAGGAGCAGGTAACCTGCTACATGATGTTTGAAGAAATGTCAAAGCTCATCCTTACCATGTCCATATATTTGCTTCTGAGTTCCAGAGCGAAATCACAGAAACATTTCTTAGGATGTGTTGTCCCAAGTTGGGTCAAGCATGTGATGGAACATGGTGTTCTGTACGTAGTTGACAAAAAATCTCCATAGTGATGTACATGTGGGATGAGTCTGAACTGCCTGCAGAGGACAAGGAATGATAAAGAGCTGTGCCCATCATTGGCATGGTAGAGAGTCAAGCACTACAATGGGGTGTTTGGTTCCCTGTGGAGGACAAATGTAGACCCATTACTTGTGCAGGCCAAACAACTAATGCCTCATTTTCCAACATAAGTTTCTTTCTAAAATTTATACCTTAAAGCAAAGAAATAGTTTTTAATTGGAGGATTAGGTTCCACAGATAAAATTGTGTTTGTGTGTATGTTAAAACACATGCACATTTGTTCAAATATTAGACCCGGGCTGTAAACTCTGCTCTGCTTGGGGAGTTTGCAGAATTCTGGCACTCCGTGGAGGAGCACAGAGTTCCTGAATTACGCCTTCCGCCACACGATGCAGAGTTTTTTTTCGGTTTGCACACTCGAGATTTGTTTTAGCGCTCGCTCGTGAGCGCCAAGAGAATCTTGGGCTGCTAGCGAGTTCGCGCAAGACTTCACATGAGAGACTTTGCGCTCGCTTGTATGGCTTCCGGCCGTGACTGCGCCAATGTAGTGCCAATCGCGAAAGCATCACTTGAGCAGCTTTTGTGCTCAAGAAGCAGCTGAGAGGCTTTTCAAGTGGATTTTCTTCTCTAAAGGTCTGTTCGAGTTGTTTTTTTTTTTGCAAGAAGCCTTTTTAAAAACCTTTTATTCTCCAACTGGAAGGAAGTGCCCCAGAGATTCCAACTTCCTGTTCCTGTCCAGCAGGCTCTTTCCAGTTATTTGTCCATCTCCTGTTCACTTTTCTTTTGGATTTGAAGCTGGAAGGATTACTCTCCTTGTCTGCTGCATATATACCATTATATTTAAGGACTTTGTATTTGAGATTTCACAAGTAAGTTCAAACCTCTTGGGTGTTGTGTGTTTGATAGAGGGCATGAACCAGTATTTATTTGTACCTTTATTCGATTTTCAAAGATGTGGTGGGTGGCCTGCATTTTTTCAGTAGTGGCCTAGTTATATTTTTTGGATAATGTTTTTTTCTTTTGTAAAGGAACAATGTTGTACAGTTCAGTAAATTTTCTCCATGTTTGTTAAATTTGCAATATTTATTTATTTTACTATGTGGCCTAAACTTTCTGCATTCTGTCCATCAATTGTTGTTTTTGCATTTGTCACCCCGAGTGGGACGGGCATGCCCAGACGTGGGTCCCGTGCTCTCCATGCCACTGGAGTCAAGCTATCCTGGCTGATGAGGGCTGGAAGCCCGAAACTGGTCCTAGGATGCTTGTTTCCAGTCCAGGGATGACCTGGCCTGGCAGTTCGGGCTGGACTGTTCCCATTGGGCGCAGGGTCAAGACTGATTTGCATATGGCTGGGTCCAAACTGGAATGGCATGGTGAGGAAAAAAAACGATGTATTTAGGCCCAGATCTCTGTACTGAGGGGAATGTACAACATTGTTCTGCATTCTGTCCATCAATTGTTGTTTTTGCATTTGTCACCCCGAGTGGGACGGGTATGCCCAGACGTGGGTCCCGTGCTCTCCATGCCACTGGAGTCAAGCTATCCTGGCTGATGAGGGTTGAAAGCCCGAAACCGGTCCTAGGATGCTTGTTTCCAGTCCAGGGATGACCTGGCCTGGCAGTTCGGGCTGGACTGTTCTCATTGGGCGCAGGGTCAAGACTGATTTGCATATGGCTGGGTCCAAACTGGAATGGCATGGTGAGCAAAAAAACGATGGATATAGGCCCAGATCTCTGTACTGGGGGGAATGTACGACATTGTTCTGCATTCTGTCCATCAATTGTTGTTTTTGCATTTGTCACCCCGAGTGGGACGGGTATGCCCAGACGTGGGTCCCGTGCTCTCCATGCCACTGGAGTCCAGCTATCCTGGCTGATGAGGGCTGAAAGCCCGAAACCGGTCCTAGGATGCTTGTTTCCAGTCCAGGGATGACCTGGCCTGGCAGTTCGGGCTGGACTGTTCCCATTGGGCGCAGGTTCAAGACTGATTTGCATATGGCTGGGCCCAAACTGGAATGGCATGGTGAGCAAACAAACGATGGATTTAGGCCCAGATCTCTGTACTGGGGGGAATGTACGACATTGTTCTGTATTCTGTCCATCAATTGTTGTTTTTGCATTTGTTTGACCATGTAGCACAGGCTGGCAGCCATTATGTGATAGAAGGATATTAACAATACATTATTATTTAATAGTACACACTTTGACAGTGAAAATACTTTAAATATATTTTTTTCTAATTTTTAATGCCACCAGTCAGTGTTCCTTTGCCATAGGCTTGCATGTGTTCTTTGTTTCCCATGCCTCCTTGCTCAGTGTTGTTGTTTGACAATGTGGCACTGACAGGCAGCCATTTTGTGCCTCCAGTCTGTGTCTTTTTGCTATAGGCTTGCATGGATGGATGTGAGATATCAGGTTAATAATATGCTTGAGGATCATTGTAATATGTATATTAAAAATATGACTTGGTGAAGAGTGCTTATATAATATTACATGCATTTTTTGCTTTTTTTTATTTTGCATTTCCAATAGGTTTTTTCTCCTCCTCCCATATAACATCGGCAATTATTGATTTTTTTAGATTATAATTTTTATTTTATCTTTTTCATTTTTTTATTTAATTGTTTTACTCTTAATGTAATTTTTTTAAATTTCACTTATAATTTTTTTATTTACATTTGTATATTTTTTTATTCACATTTTTAAAATTTTATTTTGTTTTACATTTTTTATTTTAATTTTTTTCCCATTTTGCCTCAGTCAATCCAAATATCCATCCATTCACCATAGGCGCACAGCTGTGCAACAAAATTCATTTTTTTTAGGTATATCATTCCATTTCCCCCTGGATACCCTGACTGTGGTGCACTTTAGACACATCAGCATCATTCATTTGTGTAATGATGATTATTCCATTTTACCCTGGACCACATTGCCTGCCACAGGAGCACAGTAACCTCCACTTTTTAAAATATTACTATTCCATTTACCACTGCAGTTCCCTGAATGCCACAGGTGTCTCCTCTAAAATATATGGACAGAAAGGAAAGACCTCTATCATACTGTATATTGTGTGGTATTCTGATAGGGAATTCAATGTTATTATATTGTGGTGTGATTTGTCTTTAAAGTAGTTATTGTTACCTAAGTAAACAATCACACTAATATTGCCTTTGTCTCTACACTACTGATTCAAACTTCAACTATGCCATGATGTTTCACACTAGTCATTACAATGTCGGGCGGAATCACCGCCCCTTTAGGATGCGACCATTCCTATATTTCACTATAGGAGCATGCATTATGGTTGTAAACCAGCTGTAATGCATGCTCCCATAGTGAAATGGGAGGTGCGGTTTATCCCTGCCCCCCGTGGTGCCTGCTGCAAGGTGCAGGGATCAACATGGGGGCACCATAAGTGCCCCCTCGGCCTCCAACCGGAGGCTGTGCGCCAAAGGGGGCCCTGCTGGGGGCCCCCAAACATGCATCCCGACATGGTTTCCATGTCAGACAGACCGGCATGGAAACCATGTCGGAAACCGTCATAGTAATCTTAAGGGCGGAAAGGCCCGCCCTTGAGAATACTACCCGGCCTCCGACTGGCGGACCGGCTCTCCGAGCCCGTTGGAAGCCAGCTGGGATGACCGGACAGCTTCCTTTCTGACTGCCTCCATCATAATGAGGCGGTCGAAAAAGAAGCTGCACCGTAATTGGCCCCTAAAGGGTTTTATTGTTTGTTAGCTTTTAGGTGCGCAAGAGAAGAGACTTCACCTCCACCACTGCCAAACAGAAGGCCTGACCAACTTCTGGGTGAGCCTCCTGAGTTTGAGGATGAACTCTGCTCTCTGGACCAAGTATGCCAGTGCCTCCATAGATCTTTTAAATTATTTCTTGTTGAACTGCTATCTTTGCAAAAAAAAAGTAGCTAGTGGAACATTATTTTGTTTGTGTCAGATTTTTTGCTGCCCCACCATTTTTTAGTCACATATATTGCCGGATTGCAGTTGGACCAGTGTGCATTGAAGAAGACGCCACAATTCCTTCATGACATTAGAGACAATGCCTGCCTCCCTCGTATGCCTATCCTTTTTTGCATCACTTTCCAGGGCTGCCCCAAAAGATCGTTGATTTACAAGAGTGCCAATACCAAAGTCCAATGTGTTGTCTGCATCAAAGATGAATTGTGTACATATTACAAAATCTCCCCATGTTTGTATTGGAAGAGGTAACTACAACTATTGCAACGGTGAGTGAGGGATTGTGAGTGATGATTCATGTGGTGGCAGACAGTGATAGAGGGTGTTGATCTGTAATTTGGGAACTTGCTTGAGATGATTTGCAATGTTTGAGGCCTGAATGATGGGCGATCATTTTTTCCCGGAGGCGATTGGCCCTTTCACACTAGATTTACTTGCAGGATCCTCTCCTTTTTGCTGGTTCTTCAGAGACCAGAACAGTCACTTTAGATAACAAACAAAAACCTATACAAAATACTGCAATTCAGTTTCTCTACTTGTTCTTCAACAGCAGTACACTGCTCATCTATCTTCCTTGGCTCACTCATGACTGGGTCGTATTACTCTGAGACAGGAGGAGGAAGGAAGAACTCAGGGTGGGACTACCTCATCAACAGCTAGAAGAAAAATGTATTGACTTCAAAGGGAAACCATGGTTCTGAGGCTAGTACTCTGCTATGTGGAATGGAGAGAGGTGGATTGATTTGTGAAATGATGATGAGTGTGTGTGTGTGTTGCACTGGTATCAAAAGTGAAACTCTGAGCCCTCCTTTTGGTTTTTTTGCCTGCCTTCGAGTCTTCTTGGTACACTCCTCATGAAGCTTACCTTCCATCTGTCCTTCTCCTTGACTCTGAAATACAGTTTCTGTTTTACAATCAACAGGCCTTCTAGTATCCTGCACGAGCGAAAGGCGAAAGCTGAGCTCAGCTCTCCTGCTTACCTACCGACCAGTCCAAACAGGCACCCAAGAGTGATGGACATTCCAGAGGAAAATGCAGATGCACCACCTAATTTTGCAAAACAGTATCATTTTTGTTTCAACAATAATAATTGGAGAACTGGGTGGGTGGGTTCATTATTCCATAATTTTATTTTGTCCATCCTAGAAGACAGACCATTTAGATATCTGATAACTTGGGTCTCTGGGGCAGAAGGGCTGTTTGCAATGCATTTAACTGTACTGTGCCATGCTCATTTTTTCGTTTCCTTCCACAACAGATTGATGACAATGATGTGCTACTCATTACCAAGATTAATGTTGTCCTTGTGAAGTGTTTGCTTTGTCAAACGTTTCCACAAATCCCCTTTCCCGTCCATTCATCAAACCCCTAACCCTCTTCCCACCGGCTGCGTGATTTATTGAGGTGTGCCTTAATTTACACCATCAATGGATCACACATTTGGTGGGGCGGATGTGGTGAAAGAAACATCAACTCACAGCAGGTTCTTCTATTACCTAAGCAATAGCACAAACTGGCCCCATTTCTCCATCCACGCATAAATGTGATCCATACTTTAGATATAGGAAAAAGAACATCAGTCGTCAGTATCATCATTCAGGCCTTGTCCATTCCAGAATTTGAGTCGAGTGTTCATGATTTAAGGATTTTGTAACTTTAGTTTTATTAAAATAGTAGCTGCCCATTGCTCAAGTTACTATTGCTATTTTTTGTTATTTAATCACTATCAGGAATTTTTTGTTGCGTCATCAATATAGTAGTCTGGTCTCAGTTCTTTGCAAAGCTTTGATATAATTTATAACCCACTAACTTAATGTTTTTATTTCCAATTTGATGCCAGCGATGGATAATCTTTCTGATTAATCCTACAGTTGGAGCTCACCTGAGTAGGAGTGGGACCTTGCTTGTGAAATTGTGATGCCTTCCCCGTTATTGCTTCATCTATATTCAGGTAAGACAACTATGGAGCGAAGTAAGCTAGTTAAGTTAGTAAGTAGGTAACTAACTGCTACTGCAAATATTCGTTTATCTAAGTTGTTGTAGACAATGTAGGTCATGGCAGCATCCCATCTAAAGGGGAAGATAGTTAGAGAAGTATAACAACCTATAACTAAGTTGTATACACTCCTACAAGCAGTCTGCATAAAATCTGAAGGCAGCAGTGCGAAGTAAAAGTAAAACACAAAAAATCTACTTCATGCATACATTTTTATGAAATATATTAAAATTCCCCTTTATTTTTTTTACAAACAAACCCATCCTCTTCTCCTATAACAGACCCACCCCTTTCCCCAAACAAATTGACCCAACCACCAATGTCCAAAAATGTCCAACGAATAAATAAACCTGGTCCCAACTCCCTTCTCACCCTCTCCATCTATAACAAGTCACTCCCACCAAAACTAGAATTTAAAAAAAGGACTATAAGAGGGCATGGTCCATTTGGGTCCGGAACTGGTCCAGGCTCTGCTCCATCCTGATGAACCAGCTCTCCATAGCGTCCAGCCTCTGCATGATGCGCCACAGCAATGGACTGTCAGAGCAGGAGGGGGCGGCAGTAGTTGTCAGCTGGCAGCGGCAACGGCGATGGGATGGCCGGGAGACTGGAGGCTGAGGGGCACCGGCTGCACTGGGGCCTGGCTAGGAGGCAGTTATTTCTGCCTCTTCTTCTTCCAGGACCACCAAACATTGGTATTCTTGCTGGAAATGGTCCAGCCTCTGCGGCAACAGACAGACCGTTATCTCCTGTCTGTTGGGTGCTACGGGTGGATCAGCAGGAGTAGCTATATTGAGAAAAACAAAAAGAAAAAAGACAAATTGTGAATAATACTCTGTGCAAACAATTGTTTGAAATTAGTAGGTGGCACAATATCAGTACATTGCTGTTCCCCTAGGGCCATTGGAATTTGATGTGATTATGATTAGGAGAATCACAATGGCACCTTTATGTTTTACCCACACATGCCTTGCATAAAAAACACTGACTGTGTAGCAGAAAAGTATTAAGGATGAATAACCCCAGATTAAAATAATAGAGAATGGATTTTCTTTTTCTTCAAAAGGCTTTTCAAGTAGTTAAACAGACACTTTGAGTGGAGAAATAAATTACCTCTCATTAATGAGTGAGGCATTATGCACTATGGATTGCAAGTTGTGCTAAATTAATGGAGCCATGCTCATTGCTTGCCAGGGTTGCGGGTATTTTGCTACTGTCTGCAGCTGGGGCAGCTGTAGTTGACAATTATCTATTTTTAATTCCAACGGCCCTGCACTTCTCCAAATTCCTTTCTACCATGACTCCAAAGAGGCAGGTGAATAGAATAATAAATAGGATACTACATCACACACCTCCCGTATAAAATGGGGATATTGCCCTGTCTGCCATAAGTAGACATTGGTGAAAATGATGCACTGCACTACAGGGAATGGGCTAAATAGATTGAATTTGGCACATTTGTCACAGCGTATTCCATGCGCCAAACTTGAATTCAAATCATGCACTTCACTGGGCAGTAAGGAAAGGAAACTTGATTTACTCTACTGCAGGGTAGGGTAGAGGGATTAGGCAGGTAGGGTAGATCTTTTGTTATAGAATAAAGGAGTCACTTTCACTATAATTATATCATCAATTCATCATCTTTGGCTTATTCAGCCACTGTACTAGTCAAGTGATGGAAGTCGAAAGGGAAAATCTGAACAGGTGTATAATGAATCTGTTATGAGAATCACTTCACATGGCTATAAAATCAAATGTTGTTGAAGAAAATAATGTATACAAAAAATAAATCAAGCATTTTGATAACATTTATTTTTGTAAAGTTTTTGCTTATATGTGTTCAAGCCCTATTATATATAGGTCTGCCTAGATAGCAAAGCAATATAGGTCATGAGGGAGGTTTGTCATTATATGTTTGGTTCTTTTCCCCTCTTCTCCCTGACCTTTAACTCAACTTAGAGGGGATCCCCATTTATGCATTTATAAAATCAAATGTGGCACATGCCAAGAATGGATTTTTCCATTTTGATTGAGATGGAAGATGGGATGGAAGAACTTAGGAAAGAATAAAGCAGTGAAGTACTAAGAAGTGACAGAGTGGGTGAAGTCAAACACACCTTGTATGTTCAGTTTCCAATGCCACATTAACTGAAGCAGATCCACAGCCAACAGTGCAGTCAGGAACTGAACCATACAGCACTTTGGTAATGGGTGGCAAAATACAATGGGTGGGAAGGGGGGTGATGAAAGATGATGGGTGGGATGCATCTGCCTCGCTTAACAAATACAGTGAGTCAAGGGAATAGAACAAAAATTAAAAAAAAAGTATCCCCACTTTGAACCATAGCTTTGATAACCCTACATAAACAAAGTAAGTGAAGTAGGTGAGCAGCATGCCCGTATCCGTGAGAAGAGTTGCCTTGCTTATTCATCCAAGCAGTCCAAATATTCATTCATCCTTTCATTTTAATTCACCCATAGCTACCATGATTTAAGCTTTACTTTCACTCATTCAGTCTTTCAGCTAAATTTCCAATACATTATCCTTCCACTTAATTTCCACCCTTTCTTCCAACCATCCTTTCACCCATCCATCCCTTTACCCACGCACCCTTTCACCCACCCAACCTTTCACTCATATACCATTTCCAACCATCTTTTCTTTTAACATTCTGTTCTTTCCTGTTTCCCTTAAGCCATCAACGCTCATTATGTGAGCTTTTGCTGAGTTACAGATAGAAGAGACCATTACTCAACCACTGCTGTAGCTGGTAAAGCACAGATGGGGGGGTGGGGGAGGGGTTCACGGTCACGAGTTAAGGATGCCCTGGTAGATAGTGAGTATAATAGTAATTGTCAATAAGCAAACAATTATGTGACTTACCAGTGCTGCACCTGCCGCCGCTTCTACCCCTCCTCCTGCTGCGGCGCTTGAGCCGGCATCATAGGTGAGTTGTGTCGCTAGAATAAAACATTACACATATTTTGGATGCCAGATACACCTCCCCTTAATTTTGGCAATCAAAAAAATACAACCAAAATACATCACTACAGTTCGGTTAGCACTGCAGTATCTTCTAACAAAAATATCACTCTGGGCATTTTGTTGGTTCACAATGTTAGACAAGCCAGGTAGTGAAGCCAAACAAAAACATTTAATAATAGAGGGACAGAGCCATAACCTATGATGATCATGATGACTCAGAGTCATTGAAGCACAATGAAGGGGTGGAATAATGGTCAATGAAAGGCATATTTGTATTGGTTGGCAAATGCAATGGGACCTCATACTTTCTGGCCATGCTGCACTGTCATGAAAACTGCTGGTATACTGTATAAATGAATTACACAGCATTGTGGGTGGAGTCCATGACCATGGCCACTTTCTCGTTAACTGATGGAGAATGAGCAGGAAAAAGAAAGCCTTCTCAACTTACATACATGGTGAATATTATTTATAATACTAGCTTACTTGGGCCTGCAATCTTCACGGTAGACAGTAGAGTACCAAAAATGTGCCCTTAGTCTTACAGTACCACAAGATATATAGGAGCGAGGGAACGATTATTATCAACAAATCAGAAGATAAGGGAACTGGAGACTAGCACAGACCGGAAAATGCAGGGATGAAACAAATAGTGAATACGGTAGTTCGAAAAAAAGGGGATAGTATAAAAAAATAAACAAGGCAAAATTTAAATTAGAATAGTGGGCATAGGAAAAAGAGCTAATCCATTGTGCTTTGCATGAGTGGGTTTGTATCCAGTCCTCATCGTCACGTGAAAGGAAGATGGCAGGTAAGGTTGTCAGAGCAACTTTGATTCTCCCCAGCATCACCAGGCTTTTGGCAGCAACTCTCGTCCTGGAACCCAGCACCAACATTTCAATACCCCAAGATTCTACCCTAAGCCCACAACAATCAAAAAACCCAACATTAGAGAAATGATAATAATAAATAATAGGACTTACTGGGGTTAGCTGAGCCCTCGGCAGAGGTGCTGTTAGTTGGCCTGTCTGCTGACTAGCTACTCACGGACCTGTCTCTGAAACATCACACTTCTTGCCCTTGGATGTTGATGTATGAAATGAAGAAGATAAAAAATAGATAGGGATTCAGTTAATCTTCACAAAACTATTAAGACAGGCAAATGCAGTCACATTCTACGTCTCTAAAATAAATCACCTATAGTACTAGTTTTGAGTCTATCGACTATTGTTGAGTTGGCAATACTAATCCTAAAATTTCTATTCCAAATTTCCTTAACAAAAACTAAATTTGGAATAAATGGATAGCAGTGAAAGATCTTTGATTCTCTTCTCATTTCTCAACCCCCTTAATGGACCAACTCAGTCTCCCGTTTTTGCAATGCATAGATGCATACTACACATCACTGTGAAATAGCTTGGAACTGTATGAGCTACATCAACAAAGTCACAGAGAATGCTAACTCACTGATATCATTAATTCACTATGGTGACAGGAGGATAGAAGAGTCTGTAAAGGCTTCTTAATTAATTAGGTAAAGCAAGCGCCGATGATGAGTACAATTAGGCAGCGTTGAGCACCTGCCTAGCAGAAACTGGATCACATAATATTAATAATAAGATTCTTAACGTAAACTAAACGTAACTTACCTCTGAGTGTGAGCTGCTATTCAGAATTATTTTTTTTTGCATTGTAGAACACAAACTCAACAAATAATGAATACTCACTGAGCCCCGGAATCCTAACACCAAGCAAGTCAAGCAGGTCCTGCTCCCAGTCAAGAATATCTGCCCAGTGGTGTGTCAGCTGCTGGACGGTGCGCCGAACCTGGCTGGTGTACCACACATACCTGCACACCCTCCCCCAGTGCAGCTGACACTCCCGCAGGGGTTTCCACTGCCAGGCCTGCCACCTGCTGCCAGCATGGAGGTGAGGTTGTGCTGCTAAAAAAAAACTAGTGCTGCCACCTCCTCTTGCTGAAGGTAGCCCAGGCCTACACACCTGGGTGGCAGCGCCTGCTGCAAGGTAGGCGGCCCTGCTCTGCCATGGCACTGGGTGGGGCAAAGATTAAGAAAAGAAACAGGAAAAAGAAGGTAAGAAGAAATAATAAGGCGGTAAGGGGAAATTGATGGAAAAACGCAATGCGAACAGGCATGCTGGAAAACTCCTCCCACCCGCGGAACTCAGTGTAACACAGCATAGTTTTTTAACCACTTCACGGAATTCCGCATAGCTCTTAACTCCACCCAGGCATAACAAATATCATAATGTCTCTCTATTACTGCCTGTCATCCAAATGTCAATATGCACGCTGATAGTGAAAGCATTCAACAATTCCCTACTCTAAAAATTGGAAATCTAATCTCTTAAAGGAAGCACACAATGCTTGTGAATTGTGATGCATTTTTTTAAATTTTATCTATAAAGTATATTTGTGTGTTGTGTTGTGTTGTGTCGGAGGGAAAGTTTAAATTAGAAATATATGTAGTGACCTAGCATATATTTTTTATCTTAAAAGCACTGCTTCATTGCATCACATGGCAGTGTAAACAAACAGATAGAAAATTAGTTTAATTAAATAAATGTTCAATTGTATAAATTGATTCTAACACATAAAATATTTTTATGTGTTGTAACTTATACATTGTAAAATAATAAATAGATTTCTGAAAACAAATAATGTATGTCTTTGCAAAATGTTCTGAATATATGTTCGGCTCCTTAGCCTTCTCATTGAAAATTACTCTATGAAAGTGTTTAATGTTATCATGTGATTCTCAATATATTTAATTTATTCAGACCCTGACAATGAATCTCATGATGTAATGAGTAGCAATGCTATATTTGAGACCTTTGACACCACCTTACCCTCCTTGGATGATTAAATATTTACTGAACTCATGGATATTTTGGAAAATTCCCCACCAATCTTGTCAAGGGACAACAATGTTGAAGTGTCTTCAAACATTCTTAAACCTGCTTCTTCTCTAAGAAAAACCGATTAACATGCTTTTGTGGAAGATGATGGTCCTGAAGTCACATTTGAGAGACAAATCCAGAGGCCACAGCAATGTTTTGTTGAAGACGTCAAGTAGGAGATGCACACACTGATGGGCTTTCTGGGAGGAGACCAAAGGTGTCTGAGCCCCAAAAAGAGCTAAGCTCAGAACTTGAAAAATACCTAGTCTAGGCTTTAAGGATTGATGATTATCGAGCTGACATAGCTGAGGTGCAAAAGGAAAAGAAAAAGAGGAAGTAACTTTAAATTTGGCTAAAATTTAAAAGCAGATAGAGAACATCAATTCCTTCAGGAATAAATTCAGACAAGGACTGGACCTCAAGATGGACTGTTTTACATCAGTAATGAGTGTCCTCAATCAAAACATTGTTGCTATATTAACGCCATACAGTACATGTTCATTATTTAATAATAAATAAATAATACATATGTATATATATATATATATATATATATATATATATATATATATATATATATATATATATAGAAAGAGAGAGAAGCTATTTATTATTTTTATATATATATATATTTTTTTTTTCTTTCAACATTGATATATATATATAGTTATATTTTGAACTATTTCAAATAATTTAATTTAATATACCATTATTTCATTTGGATTTTTAAGTCCCTACCTCCATTTTTTGTCTTTGGGAGGGTGTGCTTTACAAATGGTAGGCCATGTGTAGTGCTGGACGTACTATAAAAGTGTAAGCTACTGCAAAATGAGCAGTTTGTGAATTCAAAAAAGTAGTAAACATATTGAACAGTTTAAACTCACTCAAAGTGTAAGTTACCTTTGTGAATTAGGGCCTTGTGCAAACAATAAAAAAAGAAGAAATGTGGTGTATAAATAGCTTTTAAAAATGTTATACGTACATAATTCTAAATATATATATTAATCCATCCCTAATCCACACTTTATTCACAATATATGTATACACATAATAATAATTTCGACATCTGTTTACTTTTTCATGGGAACACCACATGCCTGACCCATGCAATGCACCCTAGAAGATAAATTGCACTAATAAGGGCATATTGTTAATTTGTACCAGGTTATTGCTAATTATATGTTTTTCATGTTTACAGAAATGGTATCTTTAACAGTAGAAATGTATTGTTTTATTAATTTCAATCCATTTTCCAAGCCCATTAAAATTCCTTAGTAATTGCTGTCCATGATTCTATAAAATTATAGTTAAATTATGTGTTAATGTAGTAAGTGTGAATCAAGTGCATCAACAAATTTGAAAGTAATACATCGTTCCCAATGTACAACCACATTTACTAATTGCATACCCTCTACTTTTAGATATTTTCTATATAGTAAACAGTAATATAAAATTATATACATTGAAATTAACGTTAGAAAAATAAAATCATACATGGTGGTCTGCTTAGCACATAAAGCAGCCTTTGTGTGATGACCATCAATCAAAATCTGTTGCTGTTTAGTATATAACTGTAGGAAAGTTGATTATAATTTGGGGGTGGCCACTGACCACTTCAAGGAATAATAACAATGCTTGTCAGGATGAACCTTTACAGTTGCTAAATGAACCTGATCTCAAACCCCAGGTAGAAATGGCACAGAGAAGACAGGCTTAACTTAGGGCAATACGTAAAGTATGTATGCAGTACCAAAACAAATATAAAGTCAAAATACCAAGTAATAAAAATCCCAAAATGGGGAAACTAGAGGTATGAACTTCTAAATACATTTTTAAGTAGAAACAGTGTCCAAAAGTGCTAAGCACCAATGATAATCTAGGGTCATGGTAAACTGGGACCTAGACACAATTTCAGGATGATAACAATGTAGTGCAGGTCTGATACAACAGCCAGATTTATCCTGGTCAAATATTTTACCTTTTGACTTACTCTTTTAAGTCCCAGGTTTTTAGCGTTTCTTGGGCAGCACCGATGGATCACTTCTAAGGTGCCCAGGACCACAGGGGAAGCACTTAGATGCCGGGAACTCACTTCAGCAGAGGCCACCAACAAATTCCAGTGCAGGTCCAGTTGCTACTTGTCCCTAGTCAACTGGGCACTCCAGGAAAAGGTCTCTCACACCTTGTTGTAACTCTGTAGTCACTCTTGAAGTGTGCTAACGTAGCCTTGATGGTCATGTATTTGCCCGAGGTGTAAAGGGGAGCAGGGCAAATCCTTTAGGTCTCTTCTCAGGTCACAGACAGCAGGTCCAGTCATCTTTTCTTCTGCATGCCCAGAAATGTAGGGAAAAAGTTACTTATGATTAATATTTATAAAAAATCTGACCTCACCATTGAATTGGATTTTTAATAACTATTAAAAATAGTTGACTGCAGAACCCACTGAGTCACCAGTAGAGTGACAGTGCAAAACACGACTGCAGGCCTTCCGCTCTAGCCCTTCTGTGCAGTTTAAAAACTGCAATTTTGACCTGCCAAAATAACCTTTTTTGACAGGCCTAAATCTACCTTTTAAATATTAAAATGTCATCCCTAAGTGGGTGTTAAAAGATGATAAGGCAGGGTGCACAGTATTTAAAAAGAGCAACATGTGAATGTTTCGTGTTAAACATGTTGTTAGAGTGTCAAGGCCCTAACAGCTATTTTTACTGTAGTAGGGAAAGTTGTTCCTTAGGAAAGCATTGGAATACAATATGAAATGTAATAATGTTTTCTCTGCCTAGATTATAGCTACAACATTAATTCTCTGACTTTATATTTTTTATAAGCCCAATTCATTGGTAAAGTCGGATTTGTAATACACATTTGTCAAAGCTTACTTTTAAAAGTTCACCTTTTACCTGCCTAATGCCACTAGAAGCCCATTTGCATGAGCTTCCACCTGTCTCCCAGGAGCTGAAGAGTCCCTTTGATGAGGTGTGAACTTGCTCCTAGTGCTGAGACAAATGCCTTGGGTGTGGGGAGATGTTCTGTTCCCCTGACAGGATGACATTCTGGTCAGTGCCAGGAACTTAATGTACTTCAAAGAGGCCTACCCTGTCATTGGAAACTGTAGGTAATACCTTGGCCTGCCCCTCTTGTGTCCCTCTCCACAGCCAGACACCAATCTCAGTAGGAGAGGAGCTGACCCCACTAACATTTTGAGTGCCCACAGATGATAGGTTACTCATTTCCCTGGCCACATCTCTAGAGTGGGCACAAGTGTTCTGGGCAGGGGAAGAAGGGTTCTGCCATGTTGGATTTAGGTAGAGAGAGGGACTGTGGCATTGTTTGCAGTAGAGCACACAGGAAGCGTTGCAAAAGTGGGTAGGGTTACCTCAGGGAACTCTTTCCCTATTGAGTAGGGAAGTGTGAGGAGTCGCTGTCACCCACAGGCTAGTGACAGGCATACATTTGGCACCATGAGGCACCCTTTTGAGAACACTACAGAACCTTTGGAAGGCAGAAGAAGAACTGCACCTGCTGTTGAGACCTGTAGGAGACCTGAAAAGTTGGAATTGCTCCTTTTTGTGCCCAGGACAAAGAAGTGGACTCCAATGGTCAGTTCACTGACCTGCTAAGCTACAGGGACACAACAAGTTGCAAGAACCCCTAACTGGACCTGACCAGGACCATGAAGGTGGCTTCTGCTGGAGTGAGTCTTGGCCCCCAAGTGCAGTTCCTGGGGTCCTGGGACCCTTTGCTGTGTCAAAGTGTGTTCCTCCAAACATCCTGAGATTGATTTCTTAAGCATAGAAACACTCTGGCTCCAAAGACCTTCAAAGAACCAGGACAAACCTGCCTAGTCAATCGGTTGACTGTGCATGGATACTGGCCAAAGATTCAGATTGCTCCCAATTGAAGCTTTTCCATGGCAGCAAATCCAATTCAGCGGGATGTCGCAGAGTGGTTATCCTGTCTTGGGGAGCCCGTTTTGGCTACAGCATTCATAGCCGAGCCTAACTAGTCGAATCCGAGCCCCAAAAAAGTGACTAAGTCCACAGGTAGAAATTTTCACTGGGTAAAGGCGCCGAAAGTATACTGCCAGGGAGGTACCTTCTTTGGGCACTCCTGTTCAGAGCTTTCTCATCAAAAGTCACCTGGACCTCATCTGGCGGCTATCCCGCCTTGTGAACCCCTTCTTGGCCTCTTGCCTGCAGAGGATTTCTGACTTTCACTTCAAAGACTAAGTCAGAAGGTAAAATGTATGACTGGAATTAACCTGGTTTCTGTATCTCACCTGTACTCCATTGTGGTTAGCCTTAAATCTCTCCTAGGTACTGGTCAAATGCAACCAGATGGCCACAGTTGATGTTTAATTCTTTTTGACGCTATTTATATATTTTTTTTTAAATTAAATTATATCTCTGGTTCACCTTATTGGGTTTTTGTCCTCCTGGTGTCATTTTGTTCATTAGAATATTTTCTATTTTCATAAATTGGAGTGGAATTTTTTTTGGGTTGTATATTCAATGTTTGAACTGTTTTGGTACTTACACATTCCCTTACATTAAACCTGTCTGATCTATGCCATAGCTACTTGCGGTTGAGCTTGGTTTTACATTATTGAAACCTATATATAAAAGTATACACCTCAGCTGGTAGATGCTCACTGCTTGACAACCTGCTTTTAGCAAAGCCTTGCAAAACATAGATAATTTTGTGTTATGAATTTAGGGTTAGTAATGCGAGAACAAATTCTTCAATGATTTTTGTAACTGAAGCTTTTGATTCCATCTATAATTTGTTCCCGGGCCACCTGCTAGACGTATTTATTTCAATTCTCTAAAATATGTATGGAGTGGGCTTTTGATCCATGCTATTGTTTATATAGTGCTTCCGTTGGATTGAATGAGGGACTTTTTTATATCTGAAAAGAACAATCAAATTAGTGCGCTCTTTGTACCATCCAGGGGCATATTTATGAATTCATTACCCAGCAAAGCAAGTCACCTTGCTGCGCTGCAATGCGTGATAGGGAAAGGGCAGGAATGTGCTATATTTAACATTATATGACGCATTATTTTCTTTTCCCTCCACTGGCGCACAATGTTTTGCCAAGTGCCAACGCAGGCACCCTTACATCATGGCGCAAGGGTGCCTGCATTGTATGCAGGATTGTTTTTGTGCAGGAAGGGACAGCTTCCTGCACCAAAACAATGGCCGAGGCATTTTCCTCTTTCTATATGTGCTGCAGAATGTTTCTTCAGCATTCATTCCATTCAGGTGCCTAACTGTAGCATTGTTCATAGGGTTTTTATGCATGTTTCAATTTTAGATGAGTCACATTAGTCCCAGCAGCATTACACCAAAATGGTACACTTGGAAGCAATGCAAGGGGGCACTTCCAGTGAAAGGCAAGAGGCTGGATTGGTTCTAAAAGGGGCATCAGGGCATATATAATGGAGGTAGTCATCAGGAGCTTTAGGTCTTATTTTTCTTATGTGCAGCAGTTAAAATAAAGCCAAGACCCTTAAACAAAAGACATAATGAACTGTGATTTTAATGTTCATCCAGGAACATCACATGAACAAACGAAGATAAATCTGTGTATTAAGCAGTGGCTATAGGAAGAGTTAGAAGTTTAGCAGTTTGCAGCCCAAGCGTTGCTTCCAATGAATTCATGCCTGTATTTATTTTAGCTGGGTTTGGTTTTTTCCACTCGTAAACAAAATTGCTTTGGTTTCTAGCAAAAGATTATTTGCTGTGTAACTTGAGATTCTTGTATTATTAAGTACATAAGTAAAAAAAGTTTCCTTTCATATCGGCATTACCAATTGTTTCCAAGTGTGTAATTAGAGCCAAATAATTAAACAACAGCAATCAAAAGAAAGGCAATTCAAATATTAAATACATTTTTGATTTAAAAAATTTGATTTTGATGCTGTTAATTTCTAAAGGCAGTAGTTCAGAGTCAGAATCTCATTAGGTCCATGTTAATGACATTAATAATATTAACGTAGAGTCTGTTAATGAACAGGTAGATGCTATTCTAAACATAGCGAGACACTGCAATACCCCAAGAGACTATCCCTCACTCAATATAGAGTAGAAAATGGGCCAATTTACTTAGAGTTCAAACCAGGCAGTGCTGCAAGGCAAGTAGCTGTGCTGCATTGCTTGAATTGGAGAGAGAGCTGAAAAAGCGCCATATCTACTAAGATATGTGCTCTTCAGCTCTCTTCCTGTGCTGGCACACTTGAGGCTGCCTAGCACCCATGCAGGCATGCTTGCACAATGCTGCAAGGCTTTCTGCATTATGGGCAGGATTGTCTTTGTTCAGGAAAGGTACCTTGCTACACAAAAGACAATCCTCAGAGGCATATTCCCCTTTCTATGTGTGCTGTAGAATGCAGAACTCATGGGAAAAGGAAGTAACCAGGAGAAACAAATATACTTCACCTTGTTACGCCTCACTACGGAAGGTGTAGCATTTTGACACATTCCCAGGTTTACTAGCGTTAGTAAATCTGGGAATGCACAAAAATCCATGGATGGATTAATGTTAATGCCCATGGTGCATCCATGGATCACCTTCCCAATGCAAGGTAGCGCAAGGCAGTGCTAAGCTCTGCATTGAATCACATTGCATTGACAAAACCATACAAAGTGTTTTTGCATGGCTTAGTAAATACCAAAAATAACTTTGCGTAGTGGCTGTGCCTTAAAAGTGATGCAACATCGAAGCAAAATCATGGTAAAACTTCCATATTATTTCTTCCATCAAGGGCTTTTTGCATCTGTAAGCAGGGAATAAATATGCCAGTAAGAGAGAAATAATGGATCTCCTTGGCCAGGAGTCTGTATGCCTTCCTCCTTTTTCAGCTGCAAACACAATCAAAATGAAAAAAACAATGTTCTCTTTAACTGTGATTTGTGAAGGGAATGTGGACGGCTGACAGTTTTGAAAAACACAGACTATATAGGAGGAGTTCGATGAATGAAGGAATTTGCAGGCAGGGAATGGTTGTCCAACTAGAGGAGAGAGGTACAGGGATTGAACCTACCAGAAATAGTGTAGAGTCAGGGCAATCTTATATGCAAAGGTTAGAGAATGGAGAGGTAAGAAACACAAAAGCAGGAATCAGATTGGAAGGTGCACTCGGGACAGTGGAAAGGATGTGCCACTATAGGGCAGGTTAGGAGACAGTCCTCTTTTTATATCAGTAGGAGTCTCACACATATTTCCTCCATGGATTTAAAAAGCTTAGTATGAAATGTTGAACCTGTTTTCCTCTTCTTGACATAATATTACGTCAGCTACTTGAAATGAGACCAGATGCAATTATTGATTTAAATAGCAGAAACAAAATCTGCTCATTTGAAAGTCAGCATCTAGTAATTAAACAGGTTATCTGGTAGTTATCTTTGCTCACTAAAAATAGGCATTGGGAATCCTGTGCGTGTTAAATAGGCCTACAAATGACTAAAAATGCCTACACAACACCGGACCCAAATACCTCAATGACAGAATCAACTTCCACATACCCAAAAGAAACCTCCGATCCTCCAACCTCGCATTAGCCGAAACCCCGCGCTTCCACAGAGCCAGGGCAGGCGGAAGATCCTTCTCTCACATTGCGGCCAAGACCTGGAACGAGCTCCCGGCGGACATCAGACGCTCCCCCTCCCTGAGCACCTTCAGGAAGACCCTCAAGACCTGGCTCTTCGGCTAAGCAGTTCTGCGGACCCCGCCCCCCAGCGCTTTGAGACCCTCACGGGTGAGTAGTGCGCTCCAATCCCCTAATTGATTGATTGATTGATTGATAAAAGAACAGAGAGTACAAAATGCTTGGTACAAAGGTTAGGGCGAGATCACCCACAGAACTCATTGATGAGGCTAATAGTTTCACACATGTATTCTTCCAGCCCAGCCTTGCACATGTCATCTTTCCATCTATACCCATCATCCTTTGACTTGTTCATGCGTCCATGTAGACATCCATGTCTTTTTTATACATATAACTCTGTATATGATTTAGCTTTGGACGTATCTTTACCTTGGTGTGTTATCTGTGATGTGTGCTGTATGCCTGAGCATAGCATCTGCATGTGCTTGCATGGCACAATACCGAGTTTGAAAGAGTTACACACAATAATATTGCGTCATCAGTATCAACTGCCGCAATAGTGCTAAAGTCGTAATGTATAAAAAGGTATAGATTTACTATTTCTAATGCTAGATCTATTTAACTTACATCTATTTAGCTTGACAATGTAGTGTTAGTCAACACTGTGTAAGCAATGTTTTTGTAGGTTAATATTTCGACCATGATATAGTGAACCTGTATCCATAAATAAACTTGTGTGCCTGACGTTGTGAGTCTGAGTATACCCATTATGACAAAGTAAAACCTATATGATTATCATTACTATCAACTTGGAATAAGATAAATGAGTTCAAATTTACTTTATTAAAGGGTGCTAATTTGAGGCATATGCAATTTTATGCTAAATGGCTTCTGTATAGAACCCAGGGCTTTTTGCATAAAATCAATCCCCAAATTTCCAGAAATTATTTTAGATGTTAATTGGAGAGAGGGGGCAGCTGAACCCATATTATGTGGGGTTGTTCAAAAATAAAGCAATTTTGGGCTGAGATTAAAGAGTACTGTTTGCATACTTTAGAATTGGAACAGTCAATTGAGGCCCATCCAGCGGTTTTGGGATATTCTCCAGATATAAATACCGGTCCCTTGCAAAAAAAGTGATTATATATTATCGTCTTAATAGCGCGATCATTAATTCTTCAAAGTTGGCGATCTGAAGAAATACCGGATTTCCAATAATGTTTGTTCAAACTATGCAGAATTAAGGAATCTGGAAAGAAATATGTGCTACGATCAGGGTCTTATGCAAAGTTCTTGAGGCTCTGGGAGGCGTTTGGTTAATTGGTTAAAAGGGTTTTTTTAAAACAAAATGTGAAATATAAGTTGATTGTAGTCTTTCAAGCTGTGGCTTTTTAATTAATGAAGAATGCTTCATAATAATAATATCGCTATTTATAATATTCCTGTTTTTTTTTACTAATCTTAATACACTGTTGTCTTTTAAAGATTGTAATAATGTGATCTGTTTTCAGTATTACCATCATCATCAAATAACTTTATTTTCGATCACAGAGGGCCCGATTCACAGAACTAACTTAAGACAAAATCCTAAACTTACTACCATTTTGGTATTCACAGAAGGCACTTACTCATTTTGGTATTCACAGAAGGCACTTACTTACTCATTTTGAGTAACTTACTCATTTTGAGTAACTTACTCATTTTGTGTAACTTACTCATTTTGGTATTCACAGAAGGCACTTACTCATCAATGTAGTAGCGTGCGCAAAAGCAGCATCATGGCAGCGAAGCTCATGCTAACTTAGCAATGTCGATAATGTGCCTAAGAACCATATAACACCCTCCCCTGGTAAGGCCATAGGACATAGAAAAAGGATGAAAACAGAGTTCATAAGTCAAGCAGAGCTCAAAACGGGTGAAAAACCAAATTGGAAAACAAATCGGAATTAAAAAAAAAAAAAATTATATATTTTTTCAAAGACATTTATAGGGCTCATTGAAGGGGAGCTGCCTCCGGGATAACAAAGTTATTATGAAGGAGGTGGTAAGTCCATCAAGGTGTATGAACCGAGGAATGCAATTCCCTCCAAAAGATCATCCCTATCGTTGATAAAAAAGAGAGATGCCATCCATTCAAGTATGTCGAAGGAACAAACGTGCTCTTCGTAATCAGACGCCTCTAAAAGCATGAGTAGGCAACTTGCGTGATATTCGATGAAACTTCGTTGCAGGGCGGTCTGCGCAGCCGCACAGACATCCCATTCCACCAAAACTCCAAGTGCAGCTGCACGCACCATACGGCCATCCCCAGCACAAGCCTGGTCATGGGCCTCTAAGGGACCCATCAACTGGTCAAAATCCGGGACTGAACGCAACGTATTGGAGAGGCATAGATCCAGTGCCCAATAGAAAGGACATCGCTGACAGTAAAGGACTGGTTGCACGCAAGTGAAATATGCAAAGCGAAAAGTCAATCCATAACTGATGCCAAGCGTGGCTAATGGCAAGCATCCGAAAACCTGTTGCATGCGATCACGGTACAGCTGCAACTGGACTGGTCTGTGCAGTACCACAAGTTGAGCAGCCATTGCGCAACAGGAGCAGGAGAAGCAGGATTCCAGCGCCTAACGTCAAAATCAAGGGAAATCCTCTGAAGGCGCTGGAAAAAATAGAATGAATAAAACCCGGTATTACTCCAAATATAGTCTGAAAAGAAGACACAAGGCTAGATCCCACACATTTAAAACAAATGTGCAAGGCCTGCGGTGTCAGATGCATTAAATATTTGGTGTATTAGTTCTCCAAAATGCAGTGGGAGGTTGGTGTTCAGAAGGGACTGTATCTCTCCAGAAGTCCTAGCCACCTGTAACTGGAAGGTCTCACAGGCGGAAGTGAGGGCCACCTCTTGTTGGAATAACAGCGCTTTGAGCCTGCTCAACTTGTTGAAATCTGTTTTCAAAGTTGGAATGGAAGGCCAAATTGAGTTATCTAGACTCCCATGTGGGGGCGGAAAAAGCACAACAAGTTATGCGATGGGAAACCGTTACTAAATACGGGACTCCTGCCCGTAAACCGCACCAGTCTTGGTTGTTCAAAATAAGATAACTGCCATTTGTAAGCAATGAAAAAGCGGGAATTATTGATGGCACTGGAGTCCCTTTTAAAAAACAGGCCAGATTAGGCGCGGAAACGTTACAGGCGCCGTGCAACTTAATGTGTTTGCAAACAAGGGAATGTCCTACTGTGGAATCGCAGTCCTCCCCTGTTAGGAAAACTTCCTTACCCTCCCTCTGACATCTATAAGTGAAAGGCAGGGACCACATTTCATGTAGAAAAGCACTACCCAGTGGTTCATAACGGCCAATTGGAAAATGTTGCATGCATGATTTAAATTGAAATAGCGAAAAAGGGAGAGAGATAACCCCTTGAATTAACCAAACAGCAGAATCTGTTTCCGCTACAGAAAACGGCAAGGGCTCTAATTGTTCAATATGCAATAGCGTGTATGTAGCATCTTTCATGGACATAAACCTTTGCTTATCAGTCAGAATAAAGGGCAAGAATAAAGCAGTGGCATTTAAATAATCCCAAGGTACTTTTCCCATTTTAAGAGTTTGCAATGTCCAAGCAAACTGCATAACAGATCGTAACTGATTTTGACCATGATATAACACAGATACATCACTTTGAACAATATCAATAACAGATGAAACAATATTATCCAACGTATAAATGCGGGAGGAAAGTGTGTTTCTGCTATTGTCTACTACGGCAAGGACTTTTTCTAAATTGGCCTGATCAATTTGGCGCAGACGAAAAGCAGCTTCCATTTGCGAAAGTTTCCAAATTTCATTGTAAGCGGAATACATGAATCTTTTTGCTCTAGGCGCCCTGGGTCCCAAGAGAAAATCAGCCAAATTAATGTCATGCGACAGCAGAGAAAGATGTTGCTTCACTGATGTCAGTGTAGAATGTTCCAACCATTGTTGGCATAATTTACCCACCGGGTATGTGGTAACCGAATAGGAACTTGGATAACGTGGGTCCGGTCTAGTATGTGTGAAACCAGGTGTTACATTATAAATGAGCATTTGACATGCATTTGTATTAGTTTGCCACACTAACCACAAATAAGAATCAATTTTAGAGACATTGAAGGTGTCATTTCGAAGCAAAGCTTGCAATGCCTCAATGGTATAATCTGTATGTGTGCGCTAATTAGTATATTCCGCTAAAGACGGAATAGATGGCGTATTTAAATTTTTGACAGTTGCTAGGCCAAAACAAGTTGTCTGGTACACCGTATCATTTAAAAACAGAATTTGAGCTGGGATCAGGCAGGCACAATGTAAAGCTTCAGTTCCCTGAACCTGCCAAGGCTTTGCGCCCCAGATTGATTTTAAATCAACAGTATCTTTCCAATGGTCATAACCCTGCATAGCCAATTTATTTCTAAACAAGTTGGAGTAAATCAATTTTGTGTGGGTCAACATAAATTAAGATTGAGTAGATGATCGAAGTTTAAAATAATAGGATTCCGTATTAGATATGTTATAATCTGTAAAGTAAGTGAACTTATCCCTAAATGTTTTAGAACTCCCGTCTACGGGAGTAGGATAATGTTCCCATTGTGTATAATTAAAAACAGGCCTTAACGTATTTGTTTTGTGTAAACAATTATGGCCATAATGCTAATAACAAAATAAATCACCGTAATTGGCAGAATTTAAATACAAATCTTCAGCATCAAAAGCAGCATAATACTTTAAATCTGAAAACAGTGCATGTACTGCTTGCACATCCCAATCATCCGAATGTATGTCCTGTGTTACCACATCTCCTAGAGAGACGCGAAACACGTATGGTACGCGAAGCACCTCGGTCGGGCCGTGGACTTTGTAGGCAACTTTGTCCCAAACAATGCCATCTGGAATTGGGAATGCTGAAATGTTAACATGAAACCGATCACGTTTCATGATATGTGACGATGTGTGAGGGGCCAGAACTCCATCAACCAAGTTCACTGCAGAGCGTTCTGGCAAATAATGACCACTGATGAGCAAAAAGAACACTGTCACAAAACCAATTGACATGAAGAGAAAAATCAGGACAAGCAGCAACCAAATGTAGGTCCAAGGAGGGACCAAGTAAGTCTTTTTGAACCAAGAGAAAAAAATACTTAATTTAGTCCGTGTGTCAGCCAAACGGGATGTCGAGGAAGAAGAGCCAGAAGAGAGACTGGCATGATCTCCATAGCAGCCATTCGTAGGTTGATTTATCACAGGTGGAAGTGTCGGGTCCGCTTGATGTTCTTCAGGACTGTTCAGCACTTCACTGATGGACTCATCTGGATGATATATATACTCGACATCCACGGTAGAAGATAGAGGTTGGACTGGTGGAAAATCAATGATAGTGTCCATCACATTCTTAGCCCTACGAGTAGCGGTGGAAGATGATGTAGTCCGCTGATCCAATGAAATTGCGTTGCACGAAACTGCAGGTGTGACACTATTCAGAATTGGCCACATGGTGTAGCTTGATATTGTCCACTGAAATATATCAGTTGTCGTTGCGACCAGGTAAAGGAGGTAAAATAACTGTACGAGTACCCTTCAGTCCAAGCACTGGAACCGGTGCACGATAAGAGGGAACAAATTCTTTTTTGTTCGCCAGCTTTTTTCGTACCAGATCTCTGACTTTCGGAAACCAACCGGCAACTGGAATCAGTAGTGCTGCATCAGTGGAAGAGGGTAAATGTTCAGTTGCATAGCTGTCACGGGTCTTTTGTAGATCCTGTAACACAGTAGAATGATTATCTATGTCAAAGTTTGCGGCAGCCGCCACAACGTCTAGACCATCAAGGTCTGGCACAAACATTTTAATGCCAAAGAGCATTTCATATGGGGTCCGCCCACTCAGAGATCGTCTAGGGAGGTTATTAAGTGCATGTTTCACCCCATACAAATGGGCCAGCCAGCTCCTGCCAGTACCTAAGACTCTAGTTGTCAAGGATTGCTTTAAGTTTAAGTCACGGTTCATTCGCTCCACAACTGAATTGCCATCAGGCCTGTATGGAGACGAAAACTGCACCAGCACCCCCATTGACTTCATTGCTTCCTTGTACGCCTTAGAGGCAAAGGCTGGACCTTGGTCAGAATGGAAGGTGCCACAGGCAAACATCCCTACAAAGACACACAAACCCCTGATGACATTTCGAGCGTCAGCACTGCGTTGTGGCAAAACCCAAAGGAATCTAGTGCATGAATCATCTGCAACAAATATATATTTATACGCAGTATCAGAAGAAAGAGGACCACAGTGATCAAGATAGATACAGCCGAAAGGTTGATTAGAAATACACAGCTGTGTTTGAGGTGGGCGGGTGACCGTAGACGGCTTGATTTGCTGACAAATGTCACAGGAAAGGACATAATTATGGGTCTGTTTATATAAACTACGCCACCAGTAACGTTGCTGTAAAATAGAGACTGTCGCCGACACACCGGCATGCCCAGATGCTATGCCTTCGTGTGTGGCTTTGATCAATGTAGGTCTGCGGTCCATGTTGGGGATCATCCGCTCCCCAACAGAAGGAATCAAAGCATAAGGAACTTGTTCGGGAGTTATATGATAAGAGTATTTCTAAGGGAATCCCTGAGGATAAGCTGTTCCCTCCCGCGTTGCAGCTACAGCTGCCAAAATCTCATTATCTATTTTAGTCTTGGATCTTGTAACTGCTGCTACGGAGCACGTGGCCACTGCAGACCTGGCTGCTTCATCAGCCAAAGAATTACCAAGAGCATGTACTCCTACACGCTGATGGCCAAGAGTATGTATAACATGAATGAGGGGCAGACATTGTTTAAGACCTGCCACTCGAACCCAAAGCGTTTTATGCTTAATTGCGCTGCCTTTGGAATCTCGATAGTCATTCTGAGACCAAAAAAACAAGTTGTCATTGAAAGACTGGACACAGTAATAAGAATCGCACACAATAAAAGTAATCACATTTGGATCAGCAAACTTGAGAGCAAGTACAAGAGCACGCAGCTCCGCCAATTGTGCCATACAGTCACCAAGTGCTTGAGTGTGCACAATGGAAGACTTAAACTCTCCATTAACAATGGAGCCAGCAACATTTGCGCAAGCGGCTGAATAAGCATGTTTGGAACCCGTGGCTGGTTGAGCCGAGCCATCGGTGTAAATGATGCATTTGTTCTCATGTAAAGGAAGCAGAGACAAGGGTGGAGGATGAACGTGTTCATACTGTAATAACTCCTGTGTCTGTAAGGAAGGATCAAAGATAAACGTGACATCAGCCGATGTCAAAGAAGTAGCCCATTGTATCCAACGGGGATGTAGTGCCTTCGAGTTAGGTACACTCGCCTTAGTCACAGCTTCCAAAGCAGGGAAGGGCGTGACCATAAGAATGCGTTTTCCTTGTGCCAGTGAGCGTTCTTTTAGAATCGCCATCTGTACTGCCATCAAGATTTTTTCAACAGTTGAAAAGCGCATTTCAGCAGCAGTGTATAAATTAAGGGTGGGCGTAGTTCGCGAAGTAATGCTTCGCGAAGCTACGCAAAGTGCAGTTCGCGCTACGCAAGCTTCGCGTAGCACTACGCGAACTGCGTAGCGCACTGTTCGCAATGATTGCACAGTGCCGGATGCTTGTCCGCACTGTGCAATCATTGAAAACGGCAACTTGCACAGTGCGAGCTGTCTTTTACTGCCGCTCGAGTAGATTTTTACTCGAGCGGCAGCTTCTCAACGCGGACTGGTAGTTTCTCATCGCGAGCGGTCGCGAGCATACGCGACCACTCGCAATGAGAAACCTGACCTCCCGCGTTGAGAATCTCGCCGGGAGGTTTATTTTCACGCTCGCGATCGGCAACTTGATGTTGCTGATCGCGAACGAGGAAAAGTCTCGCCGGGATGTCATTTTGCCTGCTCGCGGTCGCCAACTTGACGTTGAGGACCGCGAGCAAGCAAAAAATGACCGCGGCACTACGCTACGCTACGCCACGCGTGTTTGCACTGTGCTACATGCAATTCGCGTTATGCGAAGTAGCGCAGACTTCGCAAACTACGCGAGCGTAGCGTAGCACTTCGCCCAGGGTTAGTATAAATGTGATTTGTATGCAATCAGAACTGTGTCTCCTTCATTGAACGTCAAGTAAGTGAAACCCACCGTCCCAGAAACTATACGTATTACTAGGTTTGTGGTGTTGTCACGCGTCAACAAGTAGTTAGTTGCAAGCAAGTCTGTTTGCAAAGAAGTCAGAATAGAAGTATGTTCCGGAAGCCAGCTGGCAGAAGAAAAAGTCGGTTGTATCAATGCATAAAGCGGTTTGATACGCTGGACATAATCGGGAATGTATGTCCTCCCGAAATTCAAAAATCCCAGGAAAGACTGAAGTTTCTTCAGTGTAGAAGGGGTCACAATTGTGCACTTTTCTCCAAGAAGTGAGGGGCAAAACCCTTTCCTTCATTATTAAGCTCATAGCCCAAAAAGTGCACCGCTAAATGGGCGATGTGCGATTTTGCAAAATTGAATTTGTATCCATAGTCGGCAAACGACAAAATAATATTGTCGACTCGGACTAGATGCGGCATAAGTTCATCGTCCGTCAAATAAATGTCATCAACGTACGAGAATGCATCTGGATCTATGTTGTGCAATAGTGACACGACACGTGCTGCAAATGCCCCGGGGCTATTCTTATACCCCGTAGGCAATCGCGTAAATTTTTTCTGATACCCGACGGCAGTGAATGCTGTCAAATCACGGCTCTCAGGAGCGAGATTGTGACTATAGAAACCATTAGAAATATCAAGTGTAGTTTTGTATTTTTTACGAACAAGGCTGTTCACCAGCGCTGAGCTGTGAGTGTTTTGCACCGCAAATGTGCGGCAATGACTGTTCAATTCTCGGTAATCCATTACAATCCGATAAGAACCATCAGGTTTTGATATCGTAAAGAGAGGATTATTCATCGGTGATGTACATGATTCAATCACCCCTTGATACTCCAACTGTGTTAGAATATCACAAACGGAAGCTTTTGCTACACGTCTGATTGGATATTGCGGTTGTGGCTGAGGCATAGAGCATAAAGGTATTTCATGAGCCGGTGAATCAACATCCCAACCCACCTGATTACGATACACCGCTGGGGCTAGGGCACAAGCGCACCCTGCAGCCAAAGTCTGGGCATGCTCTTGAGGGACGCAACGCGAAAAACTCGGAAGTATCACGTCTTCTCCCCTAGGAGCTGTCAACACAAAGGGTGGAGGCCAATCTGCCTCCGCCAACAGAATGTCGTATGAGGACGTTAAATTCTCCCAGAACACCGCTTTGATTGGACGAGGTATATCACCTTCAATTTGGAAAATTATGTCATAGAGCCTATCCGGGAGGGCAACCCGGGTGTCTGCAGTCTCTACTGTAACGAAGGTATCAGTTGCTGTCGCCTCCAGACAGGGACGCAGAGCCTCCCGCACTATGGTAACTTCCGCTGCGCTGTCAAGCAGAGTCACTGCCCATGTCCAGTCGAGGAGTCGCGTTCTCACCGTCTGAGGCATACCTCGCTGTTAGAGCGGCAACTTTTTTCTTCTGAAATGGGGGTCGAAAACGAGGTAGGTCCTCTTGTTTTCCTTTGCCTTCAAACTGTCGAGGCTGATCACGTCCCTGTGGCACAGGTTGACTCTTGCCACGATCTTGGCATTCCCCTCCTCTGACTTGAGAGCCAGAAGTGTCCTGTGAAGAACAAGGAGAACATGGATCAGGGACCTGAAATCTATCAGGAGACTTTATTTTAGCGCGGTCGCGCAAGTCATAAGTACGCACAGAAGACTCAGGTGTTGGTGAACCAGAACGCGAACCTTGCTTCTGTTGTTGCTGCCCCTGTTTTTTTGTTTTTCAGTTCTTTTTAGGAAAGAACGGACGCCCATCTTTATCAGTCTGGGCCTTTTGTTGTGTTTGAGTTTGCGTTTGAGTAAAAGGCTTAACTCCCAAACTATTGCGGCCTATGGTCTTATAAGCCTTTACAATAATTTTTGGCAATTTGCGTGGTTTGTCTACATCAGGGACAGCCTCCAAGTGGTTTGCCACTTGAAAGCTTACTGCATCTCCCTTGACATTGGCAAGGATCATATCAGCAACCACGTCGAACACCCCCACCCATCTCATCCCCAGCTCCACAGCCGCTTCGCCTCCATGTTCATCCTGAACACGTTTAATCACTGAGGGGAGCACGGTCATGGAGGGAGTGCCAAAACACTTCGAATATACCGCTGCAAACACCTTGCCCCAGGTGTTACAATCAGCCAACTCTTTAGGCAAACTAATAGTCAATATCCTGTGTTTTTCCACAGGAGAGGTATTTGGAAAGACAGCCTCTAGTTGTCCAAATTTTTCAGCAAGCCAATAAGGTAATTCATCCTTATTTTGTGGACGCTTGCCCATAACTGAATTAACCATAAGGGGACTGATGGTCACACCACCAGGTCCTGCAGGTTGCGCAGCAATGCCAGGTGGTCCCACCTGAAAGTTGTGCGACATGAATTGTATAACAGCTCTATGCACGCGTATCAAAGACGTATGTAACACGTGCAGTTCTGCAAGCGTCGCTGTTGTCAAACGACGCAGGTGAGGGGTATAACCAGCCAAAATGGGCCACGTGGCCCCATCTATCGATAAAGGACCTAAACAGACCTGCGTTATTGGGTGAGGAAGGGCGCCATTAAACCAAATTTGGTGTTGCCAAGCTGTAAGCGGAATCTCAAGAGCCCGATAGGGCTGATAAGCATTAGGAAGGGCCGTAGGTGTATATTCGTGAAACAAGTTATCTGTTCCATCCACCGCCGGAAAGGTGACCCAAGAATAAAACACTTTGAAGCGGTAAGCCGAATCTGCCTCTACTACAAAAATCAGCGCAACACCAGCATTAGGGACTCCATTCTGAGTCAAATAAGCCGTGAGTGCTGCCCTATTAGCGGCTGGAATCGGGACTGCCATAACTGATAATAAAGAATAACAACCTAGAGCGCGGCAGCGCAATAACGGGTCAAGAAGAAAGAGATTAAAACCTTTTTTAAAACTTCAAGCTTGAAAGAACCTATAAAAACATCAATATAGGAGGTTAAACCATCACAGCTGTCGCCGGAAACAGAGGTGAGGGTATTGTGGACAAGCACAAGCACTACTCAGGCATCTCACAGATAAGAACCAGACCAAACGTTGGCGGCACCATGTTGCAGGGATTCTGCACATACACAGAACTATGCGCAGGAAAACAGGACCTCAGTGAATAGGGGTGTACCAACCTACCACATCAGTACCCAAAATCCCAAACCCAAAATCCCAAACCGACTAGCTATAGTGTCTCATTCGTTCTCCTCCAAAGATCACGGAGCTAAAAAATGATTAGACAACCCAGAACACAACACTCCTGACTCTCTCAGGAATCGTGGGAGCAAGACGTACTCTTTTGCTCACTCACTCATACCTGTCCACAATGAGAATAAGCAGAGTCACTGAAATAGTTCAAAATGTTTATTTTAACTATCGTGCTCTACAGTACAGTATTCGTGCCACTACTAGCAGCAAAATGCATAAACTCAGCAGAGTTAGCATTGTTACAATTCCATATAATACAAAGGGAGAAGTCATTTTATAAAAACTGTGGAAATAAGGGCCTATAGGCCTGACCACCCTCCCCTTGAATAGAAGAAGGTTATTTTATAAAAAGGACGATCTCTGGGCATTGACAGCAGATCCCATACCTTAAAGCCTGAATGTAAGGTTTACATCATAGGAACAGCAGAGCTCTTCTCCATGGAACAGCTTTCTCCAAGTGTCTAAAAACAACATGCAACAACGTAATATCAAAGCACGAGTCTTCAGTACTGCAGCTGTTTAGCATGTTATGTCTGGGTGCTAGGGACTGACCAGAACAGAATAACAAGGGGCATTGTTTATCGACCTTGCATATCATGTTCAGACTAAACTCCAGGAAAGGCAGAGAACGCGAAAGGCAACCCGTTCTCATGTGAAGGGCACAAACAAAGTCTTGCAAAAACAAAGCCATGTAGTAGTGTGTGCGAAAGCAGCATCATGGCAGCGAAGCTCATGCTAACTTAGCAATGTCGATAATGTGCCTAAGAACCATATAACCATATTGGTGTTATACTTGTCCGTTAGGGACAGTGCATGTGTCTTATATTAAGATGCCTTTTTTCAGCAAATCGGGGTGTTTTGGATGTCGATGTTGTTCTACTGATGCTCGATTGGAAGAGAGCCAGCCTGCACCTCGGGAGGGTTCTCCAAATTTCGACGTATACGTTAAACATGGTATTGGCCCTGCTATGTTTAGCACATTGTGGCATAAATATATGAGGGACAATGCTGAGTTACAGTGGCCACTTACTGGCTCATTTGATGAACATAAATTGAACTTCTTGAAGGACAAGTTGTTTGCTGGGAGGAGCAGACAATCGATGTTTGATTCTCTGAGAGTATGACAGAAAGAAGCAAAGCAGCAACGATTGAGAGCAGAGAAAGAGGCCCGGAAGAGGCAGACGCAACCTATAACACAGAAAGCAGTAGTCTATGAAAGAGGAAAGATAGAGAAGGGTATAGAATGTGCAGATAGAAAGTTTTGGTTACAGACAGATAAGTGCTATGTTACTAGAGAGGAAGGTGATGATTTCGTCGAAAAGCTATTGGATTCTCGTCCTCCTCCTCCTTATGCCCCTGAAGGGATATACCCGGCAGTCCCGACCTCTCAGTCCTTGGCCTCTAGTGCCGTGGCCTCTAGTGCCGCCCCTTCTAGCATTCCTGTTTCTAGCGATACCGCTTCAGCCCCGGCCCTTCTTGCTTCTCTTCTACTCATACCAGTTACCGGGGCGGGTGCTGTTATCTCCCCTGCCCAGTCTATCAGTTCTGTGTCGACTGCTACTCCCCCTTTCACCCCTACCACCCTGTCTTCCTACATGATGGTACCTGTCTCTGTGTCTGCTCCTTCCCCCGTGAGTGTGACACACCAGGTACAGTTGAATGTCAAAACTCCTGCGCGTGGAGTGCATGATGTGAACTGGGCAGCAGCGCGAGATCGAATGGATAAAGTGTTGGTGCGTTCTGCAGTGGGTGATGAGGAAAAGAAAATGGTGGTGAATCAAGCCGCTCAGTGGGCTCGGCACCCGATCTATAGCATGGAGGATGTGTGGAGTGTGATGAAAGATTACGAGCCGTTTATACAGCAGCATGCCCTTAAACACATCAGCGATGCTGATAGAGTTGTGGGAACAGTGTTTTCAAGGTGTTGCACCGCAAATAATATATGACATACGGGACGTGGGGCCGTCAAAGAACTTCCCGTCAGAGACTTTGCAAATTGTACTCTGGCGGGCGGTCTATTTTGATTTTGACGGTCTAGGAGCGGGCTCCCTCTGAGTCTGCCAAAATAGACAACCCACAAGATTGGGCACCAAGAGAGAAACAAGAGAAATGGTGCTGCATGTTTATAATAATTCCAGTTTATTTGAAACGTCAACAGAATAATCTTCATACACGTACTAATGAGAATTACTAGACACAATATTGATATTCTATATTTTGAAATGACTTTATACGTTTAGAAATATTTCATAGTTACACATGCTGATTGAAATGAAGCTAAAATGCTTTAAAAGTGCTATAAGTTGAAGAAAAGAATTCAAGGTCTGAAGAAACTTTTGAAAGCAAATACATGTTTCCCCTATTTTATATTGTGTATTTCATGTACTAAAATTCAATTTCTCTTGCTTGATCCTGTTCTTATGGAAAGGCTTAATAACTTGCAGTGTGAGATGAAACTATGTTTCATGGAAAAAGTTCCCATGCACATACTAGGACTACTCGCTACTAATTTGCTACTTTGGGAACATCTGCCGTGATAAACTGTCTTCTTGAACACACTCATGTGCCTTTGCTAAAGGTGCTTACGTGATGATCACCATCTTTTTGACATAAAATGTCTCTTCTTTATGCTGCATGACAATCACCCTAAGCAAAGTGACCAATGGACTGAGTGGTCTGACCAGATGAGATGACCCAGGAAGTGCCACCCCGAAACTTGTGGATATAATATACCCTGTATGAAGGAGAGTGGAGAGACCCTTTTTTTCTTTGGAGATCTTGCTCTTTGGTGGATCGAGAGACAGCTTTCATTCCTTGCGCACTCTACTGGCTTTCCGTTGCCTGATGCATAAGCTGTGTGCGCTATTAACAGACTTTTTTCCAGCATGGGAGAGTACCTTTGAGCTGATATGGTTAATTTCCTTTCCAGAACTCTTCCTTTTGAACTTTGGTAACTGATGGCCCAAACGAAATTAATTTGATCTTTCTTTACTCCTAAATTCAAATGCCTAATATTGATGCATTTACTCTTCTTAACTTACTGATAAAATCTAACCATCCACAAATCCTGTTATTGGTTTTTTATGACTTGTCTTCAATAATTGTGCATTCCAATGGAGTACTAATTAGAGATGGAAATTCTAATAGAGTGATCTCTAGTCAGCAGTTTCTGATGTTGCAATATTGCATAGCTCTAACTGAATTATTGGTTTGTATGATTCTAGTCTGACTGAATTTCTTCAGGAGATTTGGTCTAGCTGAAATAATCCTGTATTTGTATCGCATAGTTTAGAGAGTTATATACATGAATCTATTATTTACGAAAATGTAGGTCAGTTACCCAATCCATGGTCCTCATTGGATAACTGGATTGGGTCCCCTATATCCAATCCCTCTCAGCACAGTTCAAGATCCATCGGAGAAACAAGTAAATGATTCTGAGGTGTAGTGTAAGGAGATAATTTGAGACAAAGTAAATTGGCCCAGTGGAACTACAGCAGTTATATCTGATAGCGTGTAAGATGGTTTATCTGTTCGGTGAAGTAAAGATATAGGGGGGTCTCTACTGAGATCCCTAAAGAAATCCCCTGTCCAAAGATTGCCCACACCAGCCCAAGCTCAAAGCTAATGTCTGGTTGTTGGAGACCAAGTGCCGGTAACATTGGAGGAGATTGATGAAGACGGTTTGAAGCAGTGGTGTGACTATCAATAGGGTTGCATGTTGCAAATGCTTAAAGCTTAGATTGCGGTATTGTGAAATAGCTGTATGAGGCTATGTAAAATGATTAGAGTTCAATGTTTGAGTGATGCGCTTTCTGCAGAAGAGTTGAAGTTGCTATTGGATCCGTTGTGATCTAAAATCCCGGGATACACACCTACAGGTGGTCTCAGTGTGGCATACGCTGAGTAAGTTGTCTGCTGTGTTTCAAAGGTGCTATTCGTGATACTTGCAGTGCTTGCAGTGTTCAACACTCCGTCCATCATCCCCTTTGGTTTTGCTATGTTTGCCCTAAGTTGGCAGGGTATGCCCAGACGTGGGTCCCTTGCTCACTTTGCCACTGGATTCAAGATAGCCTGGCTGATGACGGCTGTAAGCCAGAAACCAGTCCCAGGATGCTTGTTTCCGGTCCAGGGAAGACATGGCTTGGCAGTTCGGGCTGGACTGTTCCCATGAGGCACAGGGTCAGACTGATTTGCATATGGCCATGTCTGAACTGGGTTGGCGGAGTGAGCTAAAGAATGATGATTGACTAAACCCAGATCAGTTGACTGGGGGTGAGTGCTTGCAGTGTTCAACACTCCGTCCATCATCCCCTTTGGTTTTGCTATGTTAGCCCTAAGTTGGCAGGGTATGCCCAGACGTGGGTCCCTTGCTCACTTTGCCACTGGATTCAAGATAGCCTGGCTGATGACGGCTGTAAGCCAGAAACCGGTCCCAGGATGCTTGTTTCCGGTCCAGGGAAGACATGGCTTGGCAGTTCGGGCTGGACTGCTCCCATGAGGCACAGG
Organism: Calotriton arnoldi; assembly: GCA_963921515.1. Lineage (NCBI taxonomy): Eukaryota > Metazoa > Chordata > Amphibia > Caudata > Salamandridae > Calotriton > Calotriton arnoldi. The sequence continues at coordinate 284,721 of CAWUFW010003175.1, read as the reverse complement.
GTCAGACTGATTTGCATATGGCCATGTCTGAACTGGGGTGGCGGAGTGAGCTAAAGAATGATGATGGATTAAACCCAGATCAGTTGACTGGGGGTGATGCTTGCAGTGTTCAACACTCCGTCCACCATCCCCTTTGGTTTTGCTATTCGTGATACGTCATCGGCAGTACCACTAATTGAAGGGAAATTCTTTGTGTGGGTGAGGGTTACGGTTGTTACAATTGTTTTAAGTGCACGGGGAACATATTGCATCAGTCTCAGTGAGATCACGCTGGTCGAGGTCTCATTGAAGTGTATAGGAAGGTGGATTGGATCATCGTAATTGGTTAGACTTCTTGTGTGAAAGGGCCTGTTATTTCTTTAGTGAAGCAGACAGAGATGTTTTAAATAAGCTTGCATTTTGTGAAGTTTTGCTTAGAGAGAATGCACTTGAAGTATTGTAAAGGAAGGATAGCCACTGCGAGGAGAGAGATTGATGTCATAGACTAGTGTCGCTCTGATATTGGTTGGTTAGTGTAACGTCATGCTGTGTTAGGGTGACTACGTCACTGTGAGCTGCCGTGGTATTGGTTTTACAGGAGCTAAACAAGGAGGTGGAGGAGAATTCAATCGGAGCAAATTATATGTAAAGGACAACCTTTAAATCTAGAGAAAAAAAGAAAATTCTGAGAAATTTGAGGAGTGTTATGCAGGGGGATGCACCGGCATTCTATATGACCCAAGAAAGAGGATATCAAACGTGTACATGGCTTAAAAACTGAATGAAGTACACCAAAAATGATGGACCATTAGCTTTCCCACAATATAGAATGTTAAATGTCAGAATTATTGAAAATTTAAGGAGACTATTATATGAGATTAAACGGTCTCCTAGACCCATGCAATTTGAGGCACTTAGTGAATGGGAACTTGTAGCTCATCAAAAAGACAAATAGAAATGTCAGGGAAGGTACAAGAATACTTTAAACTGATATGTCTAGGCTAGATGGGATGCTCAGGAGTGGGCCTGGAGAACAGATGTAGTAGAGGGAACTAGTATCTATCCTGTAATAGTGGCAGAAAAGTAAGATGGAGGAAAGCATAAGAGCATGAGGAAAAGAAAAAGCATCTTGAAGAGTCAAAAACACTAGATCCGACGGGATATGGTGATCATGAATTTGATGACAAATTCCTGAATGAATTACTGCTGACTCATCCACCACCTTATAATGAAGACCAACCCCAGAGTTTAACAAACTCTTATTCTGGGATAATTCCGGATGCACCTGCTGTGCCCATAGATACAGTTCCACGTACTCCATTTAGTCCAGTGGGTGGTAATACAGAGATACCTGATGTGAACAATCAGACTGTTTTAAATGCACCAGGTGCTTTGACTGTTCCAGTAGCCATAGGTCCTGTTGTTCCTTTATATCATTCTGGGAATAAAGGGAAAAATGTATTCATATTGGCTGTCCCTACTGGGATTAATGGTTCAACCTTGATGTCTGATCGAGACAACCTACTCAGGTGCCTTTGATTCCATCCAGCTGACATTCCTCATGGAGCCAGCACTGGCTCGACAAAAATTCTTCCAGTGGAAAGGCAGGACAGACACAAACCTTTTATGTACCTGGGAATAGTTTGGTAGCTCCAACAAAGGTGACACAGAATATCACAAGAAACATTTGCATGACAGGAACACCAGATTCTGATATATCCCTTCTCCACTTCACACCTATTGCCAGAATGGAAGGTCAGGATGAGGATTTGTTAGGGAAAGATGCAGTAGGACAAACTGGTCCTACTTCTCAAGAATTTGACCATTGCCTTAAAGGTATAGCTACTCCTGTAAATGACACAGGTGTGGGAGTTAAAGAAATAAACGCTCCCTTTGATTCCCTCTGAAGCTGAATGGTTTTCCATTATTGATTTGTGTCAAGCCTTCTTTTCCATTCCATTGCATGAGGACAGACAGAATTTGTTTGCTTTCCAGTTCAGCAGTCGCGTTTCACAAGGGTATACGGAAACCCCCTCTATATTCAATCAGATTTTGAAGAAAAATCTGGAAACCCGTAGAGATGCCAAATCATTCTGTCCTTGTCCAGTACATTGACAACTTGTTGGTAGCATCAAATACACAGGAGGCTTGCACACGCGATACCATTGCTTTACTGAATCATTTAGCTGTAATTAGACATAAAGTGTCCCTGTCCAAATTTTGAATATGGGTCCACCAAGTACTCAAAAAGAAGTCTGCATGTTTCTGTGAACGGTTGGTAATTGTCAACTATGGATTCCCAATTTTTCTTTGACAGCCAAACCTCTTCAGAGGCTAACACACAAAGACGTGTCAGACATGGTACCCTGGGATGATGATTGCATGTGCTCTTTACTGAACTGCGAGAGAGTCTTTGTCGAGCTCCAGCTTTGGGAATGTCCGACTACAACAAAAACTTTACTCTGTTTTGCAGTGAGGGATGCCCATTATCAGTACTAGCTCAGATGCATGGTACTGTACGCAGACCTGTAGCATATTTTTCGGCAACTCTTGATTCTGTTGCTGCCGCATTGCCTAGTTATATGAAATCTGTTGCTGTAACATGTCTGAGTTTGGAGCAGAGTGAGAGCATTGTGATGGGACATCCACTTAAGGTGAATGAGCCCCATTCAGTTGAGTTCTTGCTTACTCATACTCAAACGCAACACCTCACAAACAGCTGCCTCACCAGGTATGAGCAGATCATACTGCGAGCTGAAAATGTAACTTTGATGTGGTGCATGAGTTTGAATTCTGCTACCTTGATACCCCTTCCCGGAAATGAGGTTGTGATTGATGAAGCTGATCATGATTGCTTGAATTTGACTGAGTTGTGTACCAAGCCACGCCATGATATTCTCGATACCCCTTTGCCAGAATCAGATCATGTGCTGATCCTGTTGATGGATCCTGTTTGTGTGATTCAGAAGGGAATTTGAAAGCTACTTATGCTGTATGTACAGTTGCAGGTATGATTGAAGCTTCTTGGTTGCAAGGTGTGTTCTCTGCTCAAGTGGCTGAGTTGGTTGACTTGACGCAAGCCTGTAACATTTCTGACAAATTGCGAGTTACCATCTTCACCGACAGTCAGTACAGATTTGGCGTCGTACATGACTTCGGCAATTGGGGTCACAGCGAGGGTTCATGAACTCATCAGGGTCCTCTATCCGGAATGGAGCAAGTGTGGAAACCTCTTGCTGTCATTACAATTGCCTGCCCAAATTGCTGAGGTGAAGTGTGCAGCCCATCGGCAGGGCAATGATAATGTCACAGTCGGAAACCACTTTGCGAATGAGACTGCGTTCTATTGAGCTCTAAATTCTCATACCTTCAATAGAGATCCTCTGAGAGAGAACACTGATGTCAAAGATTGCAAACTGTTGTTATCTACTGTTGTTGTATTCCTCTTAGGGTGTCCATAAACGGGCTTTCCAGTATCATGTCCTTATATAGGCACAATTCGCCCTGCCCTTATATAGGCATAAAATCCCAGCCCTTATTTAGGCATTAAACCGTGCACTCCAAATACAGGCATGGTCTCTGACATCCGTCCACCCTAACGTAACAACGAGTTCATGAAGAACAGACCCTTAGGCTGCAGGAGTTTCCCTAGCCCAGGGCTATTGATTTCTTCAAGGACTCATATATTATGCATGAACCATTATTCCTTAGGGGTTCATTCATGACGTCTTCCGCTGTCCGACTCACGTCAATGCTAACATTCTTAGGTACTTCTCAGGTATAAATATACCTTCCCTAGCCCCTGTAAACTAGAGGAGACCTCGACTTCAGAGGAGCCTGTTTCCCGGCCTGACGCACTGAGAAGACGCTGTCATCCCTGCACGCAGAGAGTCCAGCTTCCAGTGATCTGACTTCCCTTGCGGGGTGTTGGAGTTCGAGTCTGGCAAGAGATTCCTACCTCTCTCATTCTTAAGGTATGGAGCTGACTAGAACCTAGAGGGACTCTTGGCATACTAGGCATACTAGGCTTAACATACTCTTAGTATACCATGATAAGGAATACTTCACCTACTTCATACCTCTCCCTACACCTAGGTTAGGTTAGGTACATTGGGGTAGAACTAGATTAGAAACGCATCGTATGAGTACTCGCATTTTTAGTCTGTGTCATTTATGTAAAATGCATATATACTAAAAGATAATGCTATCGCAGTATTATTTATTTCTACTGCTCACACTGTACATTATTTATCTCGCATACTGTCTTGTGATCGTAACAGCACATTTTACTTACACCAGAAACAAGACTGTTCAATAAATCTTTTATTGAAACGCCCGTCTGTTCTTTCTGTGTAACTTGGAGAAAACTAAGCATGCACGACTGAGCTGAGTGAAATAGTTATCTATTGTTTCCACGACTCTGGGACACGTTCTGATTCTAAAGGGAAACAAAGTGGTCATGTTTTGCGGCTGCCAGAAACTACTCCCTTCTTGTCGTCAAGGAGTTTCTAGTGGCCTCTGAGCTAGCTGGCACAAGTAATTAAGTTTAATATACTCGATAGGGACATACTGACCTTAGTCCTATGTCAAACCTATAGGATATATTATTCCAATGCGCAGAGCCTATTAGGGAAATAGGAGCTACACTACATGGCGCCCAACGGTTTGGTAAGGCGGTAATTCAACGTTAGATACTGAGTAACTCAGCCGTGCTTTTTTCTCTCAGAGACCCCTACCCATATACTCCAAAAGACGTCTGGAGTGGGCAGGGTTAAGTATCCACCAAAGCTACATAGGGCAGCACCCTATATATTAGCTGTTTGGTTTGCTCAACGTTGAAGGATACAGTGTTCCAAAATATTGTGCACCTTATCTTTGTTTCCTTGAAACTTGTTCTACATTTTTCAAACAACAAAATGCCTGGCTCCGATACTGAAACCGGAAACGGTGGAGCTGCGGCTGATCCAGCCCAAGCAGCAGTTTTTAACTTTACAGGTTTTATTGAAACCGAGGAGGGTGTTATAGACATCACTCCAAATTTAAGAAGAGCCATCACTCTAAAACTCATAAAACATGGCTTACCACCAAGAGGAGGTAGAGCAGTTTTCGTGATAGAGGCACACGAATCCTTTCAGACAGAGGTATTCTATTCATGGGTAATATTTCCTGAATCCAATCCAGTAACACACATGTTTCACTTCTACAAAGAAGATCATCCACCAGAGGAATACATTCCTTTCGAGGATATTGAAATTCCATTAACATACCAGGAGCATCAGCTCTGGTTTAAAGGCGCCCTAAAACATCACAAAAACATTACCAGGCTCGGTCCACTAGGTAGACCAGGAGCAACTTGGCTGATTCTAGCCGGCTACACACCTCATCCTGACATTGAAGAAATGTCAGACGAGGAACTACTTACTCAACTCACAGAGTTAATAAAAATCTACAGACAATTGGTCCAATATGTCATGAGGACTTTCACAGTCCAACCACCATTGACACTTCCAAATGCAACTCCCCAACAGGGGAATACACAAAAAATTACACCACAGACTCTATACGCAGTCATGGGTAAAATGCCCACAAAACGTGAGCAAATTCCATTTTGGATAGCTCAAAAAATTACTCAAATCGAAGCAGTATTTCCAAATACTAGCCCGTATGAGAAACACAGAATACTGACAATCAGTTTACCGATGGGGATCACACCACAACTGGAAGACTGCACCACTTGGGGCTCAGTCTTTGCTGCCATCTATACTAAAACACATGGCATTCCATCAATTGCGGTAATACCAGAGGTCCTGAAACAAATTCAAAATGAATACGGGGCAGAGCCTGCTCTAAACTTAGGTATGAAATTACTGAAAAATTTCGACCAGGTCTCAACAATAATATTATCTAATATTAAAGGGTAGGCAGCAGCAGTGGCGATCCGCCAAAAATTAAGGGAATTCGATGTTACAGAACATCAAACTGAACTACCCAGAATTATAGAACAATCTTATGCAGAATTAGGCAGAGATAGTTTGGGTGGAAGACCAGTGAAGCCGAAGCTATCTGAAAGTCCTGAGAAGGACTCTATTAAACAAACTCCTACATCTTCTAAAAAGAAGTCGGAGACTAATAAACAAAATTCAAACGAGAAACGTTCTCAATCCCGAGGTAGGTCTCCTCAAAAGGAGCCCTCTGAAAGGAGGTATAACCTCAGGAATAGGATAATTTGAGAAAGCCTGACAGGTATCAAGATACTGATACACGTTCCTCTCGTCCCTTTCAGATCTCATCACAGACTTCGGAAAGAAGAGGACAATCGGAACATAGAGAAGAACGCGTGAAATCGGAAGACGAAAAACACGCTCCAAAAACTAAAGCAAAACCTCAATTCTCCAAAAAGAAAGTAGCAGGTCTAAAGATCAGACATGCCGAGAATACTGAGAACACAACTCAAGAACGGAGAATGGGCTCAGACAATGCTGGACAGTGCAGCAGAAGTCACAATAGCTCGCCAGAACCTGAAGGAATTTCTGGAGATAGTGGACTTGAATGAGTACATTAAAGTAGAGACTGTAGACACCAGGGTTAGTACTCCACAAAAGTTATATGAAATAACACTCCGGATGGAGGGAGATAAACCTAGACAGGTGAAAGCACTTTTTTGGGAAAGACTATCAAAGGGCTATGACATACTTCTAGCAGAAAAGGACTGGCCACCACAATTTGTCAGGGAGTGCCCACACGGCGAGGACATTATTATGCCTGCCTTCACCAACCATATACCAATGCACCTAAGATATACATATGCCAGGAAATGGGCAGTGGCCCAGGCCCCAGCATTATATAAAAATCATGTAGGATGGGATGAGGACTCACCTCACCATAAAATACATCTGAAACATGAACCAACTGCACAACGGCAGTATCCTATAAAGCAAGAAGCTAAAAAACGGGTCAGGGAGATCTTAGATCAACTTGAATATCAAGGGGTGATTGAAACATGCACCTCCTAAATGAACAATCCTTTGTTTCCTGTCTCCAAACCAGACAATACATATCGTCTAGTTTTGGATTACAGACACCTAAACACTTGTTCTAAAACTTTTGCAGTGCAAAATGCACATAGCACAGCATTAATGAACAACATTGTGCGTAAAAAATATAAAACAACATTAAACATCTCAAATGGTTTCTTTTGTCAAAACATAGCACCTGAAAGCAGGTACTTAACAGCATTCTCCATAATGGGGACCCAGCGTCACTTTTGTCGACTCCCACAAGGGTTCAAGAACAGCCCAGGTTTATTCTCAGCGAGGGTAACGGAGTTACTACAAATTTATGACAATGAGGCATTGTCCTATGTCGATGACATCTATCTGACAGACGATGACCTGGAAAAACACTTGAACAGGGTGAGCACCATTATACTGGGTTTCGCCTCTGAGGGCTACAAATTCAACTTTAAAAAGTCCAGAATTGCCCATCTCAATGTCCTATTTCTAGGATATGAGCTTTCAAGTGAAGGCAAGAGCTTGGCAGCTAACTTTCTAGAGAAATGTGCGCTGCTCCAACCTCCAAAAATGCTAAAAAACTTACAATCCATTCTGGGTTTCCTAAATTTTGGAGGAACATACATTCTAAATTACGCAAAAAGGGTTAAACCTCTCTACGCATTAATCAAACCTGATTTTTCGATCAATAACTGGACACACGAACACACAGAAATCTTGCGTTCACTCCAGGCTAACATGTTAGCAACAAATCACTTACAAACACGTGTAAGTCAACGAAATTTGGTGATCCGAATAATTTCGGGTCAATGCGGATTCACCTACTTAACCTTCAATAAGGGTGAGAAGATACCAATCGCATACAAATCTCATTTGTACACACAAGCGGAAATGCGCTTCAGTTCAACTGAAAAAATTCTGACAGCAGTTCAAACCGCTGTAGCAAAAGAAAGAGCCTTAGCCCAAGGGAAACGCATTATTGTCGTAACCACAGTACCGGCTTTAGAAGCGGTCACAAAAGCAAGCATTCCAAATGCTAAAGCATTACATCCAAGATGGATACAGTGGGTTAATTCTCTTGCTGCAACAGATGTTGAATATGTTTTTGATCCAGATTTAAAAACACAAGCATTCCTGCAATATGAACAAGAATGTCCTCTGCCCACTGAGATTCTGCCTCTCGATCAGTACGAATTCATAATTTACACTGACGGATCCGCACAGCCCGCAACAGGGAGTAAGCAAGCTTACAGTGCAGCGTGTGCAATCGTTAAAGGTTGCATGCGAAATGGCATCTTCAGACCTATGGTCACAAAAACTCAATCTCTAGGAGATTGTACAGCTCAGCGAGCTGAACTACAAGCATTCAAACTGGCACTTGAAAGTACAGATCGAGAATTCCCCACACTAATAGCGTGCGATTCCTTTTACTGTGTTCAGTCGTATAATGACTATATACGAAACTGGCTTGAAAATGGTTTCAAAGATGCGAAAGGTGGTACAATAAAGCATAAAATGCTTTGGGAACAAGTAGTTCAGTTGAAAAACGAACTACCAAAGGCTCACGTGATCCACACACTGAGTCATCAACGTGATGGCGTTCACGTTGCAGGGAATTCATTGGCTGATGAAGCCACAAAGGGGGCTGTTCAGACGGCTTCCGTAGCTGCGATTACTTGTTCAAAAACAAAAATAGACGGTGAGATAATGTTGGCTGTCAATGCTTCAAGCAAGGGCAGCAGTGCAGCGTTACCAAAAAAGTTTCCACTCAAGTACTCTTATGTAATTGATGCGAACAACATTCCTTTTGCTCGAATCCCTGGAGATGGGGATAGGGTAATTCCAAACATGGAACGTAGAGCAGCCTTGATTTATGAAACACATTTGGGGGAGGGTCTGTCACATCAAGGGATCTCTAAAACAATTTTAACGTTAAAAGAGATGTACTGGTGGCCTGGAATGAATACAGAAATTCACATATTCATCAACAACTGTTTAGACTGTAAATTACAGCGGGAAAAACACCAGACACCATGCTGCGAATGCAGCAACCCAGTACAGACACCATTATTAGACAGTATTAGACTATCTACGCGCCTGCGTCCTACTGGACAAGGGCAATCCCACAAATACTGAATCTAGGTTCCTATGGATATGGCCTCAGCGCTCGGCTGACGCTCGAACTGTTATAAAAGATTTGCGAGTCTTTATCGGCACATACGCAATAGGCATGCTACATTCTGACCAGGGTCCTGCGTTTAGCTCTCGGGCTTACAAAGAAGCCATGGCCAGTCTGGGTGTTGCATTGCGGTACTCCTCTCCATTCCATCCTGAGGGAAATTCGGTTGTGGAAAGGAAAAACCGGGACATAAAGCAGTCTATAACAGCTAGGGTATTAGGTCGGGTGATGGGTGGGTCAAACACCTTAATGGGGTCCAACGCTCATTGAACAATCTGCCAAGAAGTTCTCTAGGGGGGGTCACTCCATATGAGGTCCTATTTGGGACAAGAATGTGGGTACCAGACCTTGAACACGTAGGCACAGTGGTGGAGAATAAACCGTTTGATATCAAAGATTGTTTGGCTGTTTTACAGGAACTGAATGAATTAAGAACGAAACAAAGCAACGTATTCCTACAGCCAACCACCACTGGGGAAAAATCGGCGGTCCCAGCAAGGCCTGTCTGGATTCCAAAAGTTGGGGATCTAGTCAGAGAAAAATTGCGGACAAGAAGGAATTTGGACCTTCTTACAGACAACCAGTACCTGTCCTAGCAGTTCAAGGAACAAGAACAGTACTTCTGCTGCCCCTTGCTGGAAGAAAGGAGAAAAGATTTGTGTCCATCGACCTCATCAAACCACAATATGTGGCCAATACTAAATAGTAGACCACGTGGACTCTGACCTAGTAGCAGACGCACTCCTCTCGCTACTATCCAAGAGGTTCAGACTGAAAGACTGATAACCATCGAGACTTCAGCAGTAACAGATGAAGGACTAAGCAACAATGCTATGGAACTCATCCCTCTTGAAAACTAAGTAACAGTTCGTCCAAATACGCCTGTCTACACCAATGTAGCAAGTGATCAACTGGTTCCAGTGATTTCTACAAATCCTGATGCAATTCCAACAATTGATAGAACTGCTTCTGGCTATTTCATTAACTTTGATACGTTCTCAGACGATCCGAGCGAACCTGAAACGACGCCAGCATCATTCAAACTCAAGCAGCAAGTACAAGACTTTCTTCACTTTATGAAAAAGACTTATTTGGTTTCTCCATGGATTGAACTCTGGATTATATCGGGACTTTTTGTTTTCCTGCTCTGGCTAGCTTTGGTTACAACTGTGAGCGTGCTTATAAGTGGCAGATACATCCATGTGAATACTGAAGGAAAAGACGTGAACGTACTTTTGAAACCTCATAAATCTTCCCATCGTGAAGCAAGAGACTTGTCATCAGTGAACATCACAGCTGTTCCTATACAGGATGGTATAGTGTGGGACAAAACAGATTATGACATCTTCGGCCCGACAGAACAATTGAACATTCCACAGTTGTTTAAAATTTCACTAAGTGATCTAATTACGTCCAGTACCTATTCAGATGATTGGGACTTTGAGACTGTTAATGACATAATGTTTGACCTAGAAAAATCTGGTGCATTTTCTAAAAATGAATATTTAGAGGGTTCATCAGACTATGAACAACTGTATAGTTATAACCACTATGGTCATCATTATTTGCATAAATCTGCATATCCAAGAAATGTGTTTATGTTTAACCAATGGGAGCATTGTCCTACACCACCACAAGGTAGTTCAAAAACATTTGCTAACAAGTTTCCATATTTTGCAGGTTACAATACATCTGACCCAGAAACATTTTACTATAAAAATGTAAACAAGACAGGACTGAAAATTATGTTAACTAATACAAAACAGATTTACTCTGCAGCATTTATTGCCCAACTGTCTAGACAGGGTTTCGACTTATGGAAAGACACAATAGACACAAAAACTGTCTGGGGTACTAAAGATTGGCAAGTGCAGGGGATAGAAGCTTTATTTAGAGCATGTATCATCTCTGAACAAATAATGTTCTTGAATGAAACCATCCAACAAACATCTTGTCTTGGATTAGCCAAGATCAAGGAAATGAACACACCTTCTGTGCCAACACCTGCAAGTGATAACGATACACAGGCAGCGGTGACAGTTGACAATATACTACAACTCAACAGATCTAATCCTGATTGGAAAAAATGGTTGATCTGGCCCATAGACACGAATAACTGTCAGGAAAGATTCCTGAATAAAACTCAGGGCTTTACTATTAATAGGCCAGACCCAAGATACGTCCAAAGACAGCATCCGGGGGTAGTAACAACATACAGTGTAGGAAAATTATGCCTCGATTGGCTGCATAAGTCTACAGTACAGGATGTGAAACAACACTTATCCTTACTTAAAAAGGACGCAGACCATAGGGAATTCTTGCTTGGACCAAGAAAACCGCGTCAAAAACGTTTCATATATGCCGGCATTTATGGTGCCTATAATGAAGCATGGAAAGTATCACAGATGGAGGCCGCAGAACGAATTCGTGAACTTGATCGTATTAATTTAGAGAAAACACTCTCTGTGGTCGACAATGGGTTAACAACTTTGTCCTCCAGAATATATTCATTGGATGGCATTGTATCCTCTGCTATCAACATACTAGAACAAGATTTGGCGATGTTACAACAAGGTCAGTCTCAATTACGTTCTATTGTGTTATTAAGCTGGACGCTGCAATCTTTGCGAGCGGGCTATGTGCCTTGGCATTTTATCAACACGTCAGCTCTGTTTGCAGAAGACAATCTGACTGATAAACAGATCGAATTGGCACAAAGAGGAGCAAGTTATACAGTGCTGAGCATTGAAAAACTGGAAAAATTACCATTCACAGTGGCAGAAAAACCAGCTACAGAATGGCTTATTCATGGCAAAATAACATTACCTGTGACTACTTTTCAGTTTCATTATTGCCTCAGACAAATGCAAGCAGGCAAATATGAAAGGTTGGGTAAGGAATACATTAAGACATCTTGGGATTTACCGTATACATATAGATGTTGGAGTGGGGATCGTGAAGTGTTTTTGAGCGGTACACACTGTAAACGTGCACCGAGCGGTTCACTTATACACAGGGCTTGTAATGGTTCTGTGGCAAATTTGTCTTGCCATCAGCAGGGTACACCAGCTGCTGGGATTAATCCAACGTTTGGGCAACTTTCTAATGGGAGTTACCTCATGTTGAATGATCAGAGTTGCTGCGGCATGCTGCCAGGCATCCCATATCTAGTAACGGTCAACTCCAGGGTCACTTGCTGTATGCAAGTATTGTTTGCCCCAATAGACACAGTCAGGGAGTCCCCTCTATGGCCTTCGCTGAACGTCTCTTTTATAAGATTTGATACTTTGAGCAGAATGAAAGTCATGCTTTTACAGCAAACAGTGCCTTTGACCTCGGCCAAAGAAACCTATGATCTACAAGTAGCAAGGACTTCGGCTGAGATACAGACGTTAATACGTACAAACTGCCCTATACATTTCGTAGAAATGATAGGACGTATCTTCAATATGTCTGATACAACCGGAATTGTACATGTATTTAAGAGCATCTGCTCCGGTCTGTTAGCACCTTTCCAGGCAATACTCGGAATCATCCCGAACTTTGCACATTCGGTGTTTGGTGGCATACCATTAATTCTAGCACTTGTTGCCGGAATTCTATTTCTCTTCCTGCTATTGCGCTATGGCCAGCCTATTCGCAGACATCACTCCGAGCGAAATGGAGAAAGCTCTCCTTGAACGAAAGTGCCGTGAGCGAATAGTACAGCTATTGGGCATGACTCGTCTACGGGACCTGAATACCACGTGGTTCCTGTCATTCAGACCAATCTGGCAAGATTGCATCTTACCTGTTCTACGATGCCTGCTATGCGGTGAAGAATGCGTGTTGGACACTTGTCTCACATTTCCATCAGCAACGCCAACGGACGTCGATACTTTGCTGGTCCCGATAACGGCCCATGCTCTGTGTTGTCCCCAGAGGCTACCAATCCTGATGTCAGCATTCATTGAGATCTCACAGACGCTTCCGGCTGCTGCTGAGGTACGAGAAAGATCTACAGGCACACAGGTAACAACGGATGCAAACATTGCTGCGGCAAACTATGCTGGAAGCGATGCTTCACATCTCTGTGCAATTAATCTACTACGCGAGGTGTTCCAACTGACACCAACTTCAGTGGATGATGTTTTGTCTATAGAAATAGATGATCTCATGTTTACACCAGACCCGTAAACTGACTCTGATTCAGCATACAGTGTTCCAGAGATGCAGTAACAATTTGGCCTTCATTTTCAAAAAATTTGGAACTCTACCAAAATTGAACTTTTTTTTTCTCCATTTTTAGAACAAAAATGGCACTTCAATCTGCTTAAAGTAGAACTAGCCTTATAGTACAGACTTCACGGTACTTCCACGGACACTTAGTCATCTTGTGTGTCTAGAACAGTTCATTAATTTTCATGACATGAAATGACTTTGATTTTTGAACAACTTATCGATCATTTTCTGTCACATGTAAATATTATTGCTTATTTCATTCCAATTGCATTTATTTTCTAACTTTATGCCTGAAATGAAAAGCATTTGCTTCAGATGTACAGTACCTTTTGCATTTTTTACTATGTTTTTTAATGCTTTTAAGAAATATTTTTTAAATATGCGGTACTCCATTTTAATGTTTAGCATTTTAAATGTTTAGCATTTTAGTATTATCGTACACACGAAAGTGGAGTGGGTGTTGTTTTCCTCTTAGGGTGTCCATAAACGGGCTTTCCAGTATCATGTCCTTATATAGGCACAATTCGCCCTGCCCTTATATAGGCATAAAATCCCAGCCCTTATTTAGGCATTAAACCGTGCACTCCAAATACAGGCATGGTCTCTGACATCCGTCCACTCTAACGTCACAACGAGTTCATGAAGAACAGACCCTTAGGCTGCGGGAGTTTCCCTAGCCCAGGACTATTGATTTCTTCAAGGACTCATATATTATGCATGAACCATTATTCCTTAGTGGTTCATTCATGACGTCTTCCGCTTCCGACTCACGTCAATGCTAACATTCTTAGGTACTTCTCAGGTATAAATATACCTTCCCTAGCCCCTGTAAACTAGAGGAGACCTCGACTTCAGAGGAGCCCGTTTCCCGGCCTGACGCACTGAGAAGACGCTGTCATCCCTGCACGCAGAGAGTCCAGCTTCCAGTGATCTGACTTCCCTTGTGGGGTGTTGGAGTTCGAGTCTGGCAAGAGATTCCTACCTCTCTCATTCTTAAGGTATGGAGCTGACTAGAACCTAGAGGGACTCTTGGCATACTAGGCATACTAGGCTTAACATAGTCTTAGTATACCATGGTAAGGAATACTTCACCTACTTCATACCTCTCCCTACACCTAGGTTAGGTTAGGTACATTGGGGTAGAACTAGATTAGAAACGCATCGTATGAGTACTCGCATTTTTAGTCTGTGTCATTTATGTAAAATGCATATATACTAAAAGATAATGCTATCACAGTATTATTTATTTCTACTGCTCACACTGTACATTATTTATCTCGCATACTGTCTTGTGATCGTAACAGCACATTTTACTTACACCAGAAACAAGACTGTTCAATAAATCTTTTATTGAAACGCCCGTCTGTTCTTTCTGTGTAACTTGGAGAAAACTAAGCATGCACGACTGAGCTGAGTGAAATAGTTATCTATTGTTTCCACAACTCTGGGACACGTTCTGATTCTAAAGGGAAACAAAGTGGTCATGTTTTGCGGCTGCCAGAAACTACTCCCTTCTTGTCGTCAAGGAGTTTCTAGTGGCCGCTGAGCTAGCTGGCACAAGTAATTAAGTTTAATATACTCGATAGGGACATACTGACCTTAGTCCTATGTCAAACCTATAGGGTATATTATTCCAATGCGCAGAGCCTATTAGGGAAATAGGAGCTACACTACACTGTAGAGACTTGGAAGGAACGGAAGGCTTTACATGATAAGGTACCAGAAACTGAAAAACAAGTATGTGTCAGAGCAAGATGTACTAAAACTCTGGAAGATGAGGTGTGGGTGTATACTGATGGGAGACCTGTATTACCAGATAGTCTGCTGTCTCCAATGGCACTATACTACCATGGTCCTGCACGTCGGGAGGGATGCTATGATATGTCTCTTTCTTCAGATCAGTGGCAGAATCTTTGTGTCTCCATTGCATAGTGTGCTAACAATAAAATGTAGGGAAAAGAGCACCAGTCACCATGAGTCACGTAGGAAGATCAGGAGGTCCTTTCAACAGAATGCAGCTTGACTTTGTTCAAATGCCCCCATGTAATGGCTTGAAGTATATTCTTGTAATTGTCTGTGTGTTCTTGAGGTGGGTTCTTGAGTAGACCTTGGAATGCTCTGCTTCGCTACCCTGTGAGAGTCAAGCGCTACATTGGGGTGATTGATTCCCAGTAAGGACAATTGTGGACCTTTTATTGTGCAGGTTACACAGCTAATGGACCAATTTCCTACACCTATGACTTCCTAAACCAATTTCTCTGGTGTGTTGAGCAGTATTTATGTTTTTGGAAGTACTGTATTAATTAATTCTCTTCACTTAATTGAAAATGTGTTGTGCTCATAAACTGTCAAAAATAAAAAGTAAATAAATTTAAAAAGATATTGGGGCAGATTTACAAGCCCCCTGCGCCACCAATACGTCACTTTTCGTGACGTACTGTTGGCGCAGGGGGCTGCTCCATATTTACAAGGAGAGGAAAAGCCACCCTGCGTGACTTTTACTCTCCTTGTAAATACGGCCCATACACACGCAGCACTTTGCGGTGAAGGGGTGTTCCATGGGTGTTGCTGTGGGTGTTCCCACGCAACACTCATGGAACAAGACACATCTCCAGAATTACGAGAAATCGTAACTCTGGAGATGCGTCTGAAGCTACGCCACCCTAGAGGTGGCGTAGCGAGAGCACACCGAGGAGAAATGTTTTCATTTCTCTCGTTTTCCTCTTTCAATGCGTGCTGCATTCTGCAGCACACATTGAAAGAGGAAAATGGTTGTAGTGATTGTTTTTGTGCAGGAAGGTGCCCCTTCCTGCACAAAAACAATCTCCCCACGACGCAGGCATCCTTGCACCACGGTGTAAGGGTGCCTGCGCCGGCGCATGGCTGCAGTTTGTGCGCCAGCGCAGGGGGAAGGACAGAGATGCGACATATTGTTGTAAATATGTCGCATCCCTGTGCTTTCCAAACTAACGCAGCGCGGCGCAGCAAAATGACTTGCTGCGCCGTGCTGCGTTAGTTAATTGTAAATCTGCCCCTAAGTTTGTATTTAAGCAACACTGCGCATTGGCATCGTAATAAATACATTTTAAATTTTAATTGCTATTGAGCCGCTACACAAGTCATACATTCAAGGTTCGCAATTTGCCATTTTGACCAGTTAATTTTATTAATAATTTACATAATCATATGTGAAGAATGGCATTTAGAATTAGAATATCTTGTATAGACCGAGAATAAAGAAATTACTTTTGCACATAGACATATAAATGTTAAGGTCAAGCAGATGCAAAAAGTTAAACATAGAAACAGGTGTTTGAATATTGCATATTTGTATCTCACATAGAAATATTAGAAAAACAGAACAGTTTCGAACCAATATGCTGAAATATATTTCACTAATTTGTTCATGATAGGCACCTTCTGGAAAATGAAGAGCCATCTGTAGAACCAGACATTAGGTCAATTTGCAACAATAAATTAATTTTGCCTAATATGGATAAAGGCAGGGACGAAATCAAGAAAAGTAAAGTATCATAAGTCTTAGAGAACAATAATTTCCTAGCGATCCTGAACTTTTATAATATACCTCCGCATGGTTCTTTGCAATACTTAGTCACACAACCACACTGCAGAAAGTTTGACACTAGCCACATCTGAAACTCTAAAGACCAGGGAGAGGATGTGCTAAATGCATTTCGATTTCACACCAACAACTCCGCAAAGGTACACTTAATGCAACTATAGTACAATGCAATACGTGAGGGAAAATTAAGAGTTTGTGTACGTTATTTGCTAATCTCTTTACATATGCCTCTCCACTGTCAAGTTCTTCATGGCTGTTGGCCTAGGCTCAAACTAAGTACATTTCTATATACAAATAAGTAAATCTGCACATATGGGTCCATATCAAGTTAAAGCACCTCCTACCTGCGTGGCACCACAAGGATTTATCCTACTCCTCCATCTATTTGAATGTTTTTGAAGCGTCCCTTCTGGCAGTAGGTATAGTAAGAAACATCTCAGCAACCAAATACGCTGCTCTGCCTGCAGCTGGTGGGACAGAGAACATGGCCATGCTGTCTATTTATATACAATCTATTCAGAAACCAATATCTACGGACTGGTTGCATCTCAACAAAGCCAGAATAAAACTATTTTTCCAAAGAAAAATCTACTCACTACCCTGATTTAGCTACCTTCTCCCATTCAGTCTGGTACTAACACTGGGCCAGTTCACACTATATCGCATTCATTCTCATCCTGATTAATATACCCCGACCCCTGGTTCAGAAATGTCACTTTAAAGATGAAGAACGTAGAATGATGCCGGGCGGTGCTCCAGCTCCTTCTACTCCCTGGCGTATCCTCCTTGCATTTTGAGCGTCATCAAATTCCCTTCGAGAGGAAAGCAGCAATATGTACCTCTTAGTGATGTCCTGATTGATGACAGAGAGATAAAAGTTTTCTGAATAGAGCTCTTGACAACTAGGGGCCTATTTACGAGTCCCCTGCGCCATGCAGGAGTGTCACTTTTTGTGACGCTCCGATGGCACAAATTACAAAATCATATCTATGGGGTCATACAAAGCCACAATGCATGGCTTTGAATGGCCTCATAGATATGGAATAAGAGAAGGCAGCACAAATTGCTGTGTTGCCTTACTCTGTGCTCGGGTGGCATTACATTGGCATCGGAGTGGGTTTAACCACACAACACCCATGGATTTTGACACTTCCCCAGATTTACAAGAGCATGTAAACCTGGGGACGCTCCAAAACCTTACATCTCCAGAGGTGAGTCGTAATGAGGAGAAATATCTTATTTCTACTCGTTTTTTTCTCTTTCTATGTGTGCTGCATTCTGCAACATGCATAGAATGAGAAAAACACCGCTTAGGATTGTTTCTGTGCAGGAAGGTGCCCCTTCCTGCACAAAAACAATCCTGGCAACAACACATGCACCCTTGCACCATGGTGCAAGGGTGCCTGCATTGGCACTAGGCTGCCGAAACGGTGCCTGGACAGGGGGAAAGGACAGGAATGCATCGATTTGCATAGATACAGTGCATTCCTGCCCTTTCACTTTGGCTTAGAGCAGCGCTGCAAGCTGACTTGCTGAGCTTCCCTATGCCAAATCCCCATAAATGAGGGCCTGAGTTTGTACAGTTCTTTGTCCTCGTTTCCAATCTTCTCACCATGTAACACTTCCCCACCCACTATGACTTGCTAAGTTGTCAAAGCAGATATACCATTTCCAAAGTAATGTCCAGTGTCTTTGCCGGTCCTTTGTCAAAACCCCATGACTTGAATTGAAATCTGAGTGGTCATTTTATTTTGAGCTCGGTCCTTCCACAGTGTTTGTGGAAGCCTTCCATGAAGTAGTGCAAGTATCCACTTGCCCTTTTCTCTTTAATATGCATTCATTTCAAGGGTCAAAATACATTTTAAAGTAATTCATGCAAGGTTACAATCATTTTTGACACAGGAATAATCGGCATGAGTTATTGGAGGTGTGGGTGTATTTGTGTTTTTTGGTAGGGTGTATAATTCAAAGCACATTCTCACATAAGTACTGAAAATGTAGTGTTTAATAACAAAGGGGCATATTAGCAAGACCCACATTAAAATGATCGCCAGGAAACTGCCGCTAAAACGGCGATAATGGGCTTGCTAATATGCGTTATGGAATTCCAATAGAAGCCCAGGTTAGATGTCCTGCAAATAAAAAATAATTTTAACGTGGGTCTTGCTAATATGCCCCAAAATTCTTCTACTGACAGGAGACCAGTTAAAACCCCCATGTTTTGATTACTGAACCTGCTCCCTTCCGTCTCACCCGTCTTCTTTCTCAGCCATGCCAACCTCTCTACAAACATTGCCTCATCTCGCGCTACAGCCACAGACCTTTATTTATCCCTCTCCAATGTTAAGATCTTCATTGCTGTTTAGCTTGGTTCAAACTAAATACATGTCTATAATACAGAAACAAACGCATTCAATGCACATATGGACAAATAGTTGTTTTTTTAAAAACTTATTTTTATTGGCATTTCTTATATTACAGTTCAGCACACAAACAGTAAATAAATCTACAGACAGTGCCCTCTTCGGGGTCAACATGGTCTTACAGGATATATCACCCCAAGAGGGCTCCGCTCAGTGGGTTTCATATTTACTGCCGTGTTGCAGTCCAATAATCAGGTAGGTAATATCTTCATGGATCTGAGTGTACAATGGTATCTTCTATTATTAAGTATGCATTTCGTTCAAGTCTTTCACATTAGTGGTCGGTAGTTTTGCATTAGGGTATGACAGAATAGCACAATATAAAAAGTTTACTTTTTAAAGAAGAAAAATAAAAAGAAACTTTGTAACAAACTGAAATCTGTGCAGTAGAGTGGTAAAGATTAGAAATCAACTATTCTTATCTAGGGTATCTGAGCTTAGGGGGGAGTTAGCCCACAAGTGTATAACAAGCGTGAGGGGAAAAAAAGAACTTCCTCTCCAGCATCGGCCAGTGTGGACCTAATCGCTTGTCACCACAGTAAATAGTTCGAGGGAAGCAACATGTACACCCCTATCCATGCAGGGACAGTGACAAACCATCATGGCTCAACTTCCTTATTCGGGGTATCCCGCTCCCCCTCTCCCTCCTCTTCACTAGTTTGCGCCGGTTGTTCCCAGGACATCATCATTTCTTTCCATAGATCCGCTATGGGGTGTTGCCGCACTTCCTTTGCTTCCTCCCAACTCAGTGCCCTACCCTCAGCACCCGCCCAGTTAATCACATCCCGGTTCCAGTGTTCAACCTTAGGTCCCTGTGCAGATTTCCCAACTAATGCTATTCTACGCTTAGCAAGACCCAGGGCTAAGTCGATCAATCTGTTCCCAAATCTGCATTTCAGTGGACGACGAAAGAGTCCCAACAAACATTTACCAGGCCGTAGATGCCAACTCCCTCCCCAAAACATCTTTGAGTTTGAGAACAATGGCGTCCCAAAAAGGTTGTAGCATTTGGCAATCCCAGAGCATATGCATGAAATCGGCATCAGGGTGGGTACATCTCGGGCAGTTGCGTATATCCCCCCGTAAGTGATGTTAAGTCGGTGAGGGGTCATATAGGTCATATGGATGACATTAAATTGTATATATTTAAGGCGCGTATTGCGAGAAATCCTCTTCGGGGACTGCAGGATTTTACCCCATTCCACATCGGTGAGTGCGCCTCCTAATATCCTTTCCCATCTCCCTCGCAAGTCATCCAGTGGGTTTAGGGACGCAGTAAGCAAGGTAGCATAAAACCACTTCACCTGATGCCCAGCCGTACCCAGGGTTATCAGTGCATGCAAGATTGGGTGTGTATCAGGTTGCTCCCGTCCCTCCCCCCACAATTGTCCAACAGTGCATACTAAGGCTTCATAGTGTAAGAAGTGTCCCGGAGGAAGGCCATTACCCTCCACCAGTTCGTCAAAGGGCAGAAGGCTTTTTTCTAAATAACAGTCTCCTACATTTTCCACCCCCACCTGTGTCCACATCGCCAATTGATCTTCAGTGAATAATGACATGGGAGTACCGTGTGGTAAACCCACGAGGGGAAGCATAGGGGTATATCTCGGGGCTCTCTTAACTGTATCCAGGGATCTCTTCCAGGCCTGTAATGCGGTGCGCTGTAACACTGAGTGGTACGTAGTGTGGGTAGTCGGAACCAACAATTTAGCCAACAGCAAGCGGGGATGACCATCCGGCTCCAACAAACAGGTGCTCTCCTCATTCACCTCCCCCAGCCACTGCGCCAACCCCTGCAGTTGGGCAACCAGCATATAAAACTCAAAGTTCGGCACTCCTAGCCCACCTTCTGTCAATGGGCGCTGAAGCGTCTTCAAGGAGACTCTCGGGCGCCCGCCGTCCCACAATAATTCTCTCAGTAGCGAATTTAACTGGCGAAACCATCCTGCCATCATCAAGACTGGGAGGTTGACAAAACAACATAAAAGCCGGGGTAACATGACCATTTTAGATAGAGAGATCCTAGCCATAATAGGGAGTTGCAGTGTGTGCCAGAACACAGGATTTAAGTGACCTCACTGCTCTACCCAAGTTTCCTTCCCTCAGATCTTCCAGAGCGTGGAACACTTGGATGCCCAAGTACTTAAAAGAGTGGGAGGCCCACTGTATTTCCAACTGTAAGGCCTCCGGCCGGGGCAGCGGTCCCGTGATAGGAAAAAAATATGTCTTAGCCTTATTAACCCGAAGGCCTGATATTTGGCCAAAGCCCTCTAAAATCTGCATTGCTGACGTAGTGTCATGCACTGCGTCTCCAAGATAAATCAACAAGTCATCCGCATAAAGCGAAATAGTATATATCCGAGTGCGTACCCCAAGGCCCAGTCCAGCGCCCCCTAGTCAGGCCTTTACCGCGAGTAGCTCTATTGCTAAAGCGAACAAGAGGGTGCCTCGGAAGATCATGTATTGAGCAGAGATCGTCTTGCCTGTTTTGCCTGTTTTGACCCTTGCAGTTAGGGACGCATAAAGGAGCCGCACCCATTTCACCCAGTCACTCCCAAGGCCTATTCGCAGCATGATCTCGAAGAGGTATTCCCAGCTGATTGTGTCAAATGCCTTTTCAAGGTCTATTGATAACACCGCTGGTCCCAGGAAGGTTCCTCCTGGGATAACACGGAGTAGAGTCTCCGCAGATTGTAGGAGGTACAGTGGGAGGGAATAAAGCCATTCTGGTCTGGATGAACCAGAGATTTCATGTGGGGGAGTAACCTACTTGCTAGGACTTTACTAAGGATTTTGAAGTCTAGGTTTAACATTGAAAGGGGTCTAAAATCTGTCACTCTGGCAGCCGCCTCCTTGGTTTTAGGGAGTGGGATCACAATTGCATCCCGTGTTGTGCCAGGTAATTCACCCCTATCAAGTGAATCAGCATAGAAAACATCTAGCTGGGGCGATAGACTAGTGGCGAACCACTTGTAAAATTCCGCCGGGAGACCATCCGGTCCCGGCGTTTTACCCGTTGCCATGTATCCAATGGCCGCCCAAATTTCATGCATTGTTACCGGGCCTCCCAACTCCTCCTGTGTCTGGCAGTCCAGAGCATGGAACGGCAAGGGGTCCAGAAAGTCCTTAATAAGGGATGGGTCAGCTATTGCCTCAGCAGCGTACAACCTCTCATAGTACCTGTAGAAGGCACTATTAATATCATCTGGGCTATAAAGGAGCTCGCCCGTGTCCTGCCGCAGCTGGGTGACAGGCGACCCACGGGTCACCGGTTGGATCAGCCATGTCAGGAGCCTTCCGGCCCTCCCCTCTTCCCTCTGCATCCTATAGAGGTAGTCCCTAAAACTGTGGCACCGAAGTCGGTTTAGTACCTCCTGGTAGGTCTCCCTTGTCTCCTGCAACTCAAGCAGAGAGGCGGGATCAGTGCCTTGAGCCTTGTCCAAGCGGCGTAGTTTCTCTTCTAGTTTTAGGATCTCACTGCGTATTTCCCGTTGCGCTCTGATTGACTGCCCCATACAATGCCCCCTCACCACCACCAAAGGCCTCCCATTCCACCAAGGTCGAAGATGCTGTATGTGCATTCGTGAGGAAGAAGGATTCAACAAGCGTTGTCAAGGAGGTTTGGTATGGGACATCCTCCAATGCCAACGGGTTAAGTCTCCAGGAAGGGATCAGAGGTCTTCTCTCTGTAGGTTGATAAAACAACAATAGGGCACTATGGTCAGATAGGGTGCGTCCCAAATATTCTGTTTGAGTAACGGAGCTAGTAAGCGCTGGTATACAGAGAAATGTATCTAGTCTGGTATGCACTTGGTGAATCGATGAAAAGAAAGAATATTCCCTGTCTCTCTCGTGTTGTCGTCTCCATATATCAATTAATCCCCAGTGTTGGATCCAGTCTCGAAACGCCGCAGCTGTGTGATGGGATTGCGCCCCCGGGAGTGGCGGGTGGGAACGGTCAGCCGCAACGTCCGCTACAAAATTAAAATCCCCTCTTAGTAGCACCTACCCATTCATATGCACTGCAATTTTAGCCGATAGGGAAGCCAAGTATGTGACCTGATCTTGATTGGGTGCGTAAACGTTACCCAGTACTATCTCTCGTCCCGCCAATCTACCTACCAGGAATATGTACCTACCCTCTGTGTCAATCATAGAGTGGATAAGGTCAAAGGGGACTCCAGGTTTTACCCAGATCAACACCCCCTTCGCGAAGGCCGAAAAGGTTGTCGCATAGACCTGACCTCTCTACCGTCTGCAAAGTTTCCCCACTTTGTCCTTGGCCAAATGAGTATATCCCTGCTGTTGCAAAGTCATCCTGTGCCCTGGGCACCCCCCAACGTTTTGCTGACTGGTACTGGTGGTAACTGACTCTGACTGACCCTGGGCTTTGCCTAACCAGGCCCAGGGCCAGTGCAATGCTGAAAACACTGAGAATACAGTGAAAACACCTACATACACTAGGGTACACTATGGGTTGGGGTACCCCTGTGATTGGCATGACCTACCCTATAAGCCGCTAGTATATAATAGGGCAGGGGAATTGAAACTACCTATCAGTCCCTAGTATATAGTAGGGCATGGCAGTTTAGAGGCCAGCAGCTTTCTGCACTTGCATGTGTGCACTGCTGAGGCCTGAGGTCAGTTTTAAAAGCAGCCCTGGGTGCCAGGACTGCTTTTAAAAAGTAAATTGTGCCCAAACTCGACTTTGGTGTTTGGGGCACTTAAAAATGGATAACCTACAATGTTATGGCATATTAGGTACCCCCAGGGTCTCACCTAGGTGTCCCAGGGGTGGAGGGTCAGGTATCTATAAGGTAGACCCTTATAAAATGAGTTTTATATGCCCTGGGATAAGTGAAATTTCACATTTCACTCCCCACATTGTGGTAAAGTGCTGCCCAAATTCGACTTTGATGCTAGGAGCACTGTGAAGTGAGGATCTACAATATTTTTACAGATTCAGAACCCCTAAAGTCTCCCCTAGTTGTCCCATGGGGTGGGGGTCCTGTAGATATAAGCAAAGTACTTATAAAATATGTTTTTGTAAGTCCTGGTGCTGGAAAAATGGCCCAGTCATTTTTCCCATTGCAAATCACCTGCTACATAGGTTAACATGGTAGAAAGTTATTAACTAATAAATCTTGATAGGAGAGGGCTAGAAGTGCCATTCAAAGACTTCCCCGAATGGTATTAATAAATTCAACAATATGATATTGTTGAATTTCTCCTAAAGTGACATACAAGAAGTTATAAGACTTTCTTGTTTGTAAGTCCAGATTCAGCCTTCCAGTGGTCTGCCCTGATTGGTCAGAGTTAAGTGGATTAGCCAGGCTGCCTGGAAGAGGTGATAAAGAGCCCCTGGGGTCAACCAGCTCTGCTGGCAGGGCAGTGTGCTGTTCCATAGGAATGCCAGGCCAGGGGGAGGAGTCGTAAACTATGTTCTTGAAAGAGGAGAGCAGAGAACAGTGTTATTTACAACTCTGAACTTTCCACCTTAGGCAGATGGTAGGATTAAGGACGGTATGAGCAGATGCAGGGGGGAGAGTCTAAGTAAATTAGCCATCCTAGGGGTGTGTTTAGCCAGCTCTTACCTCCTGGCTGGAAAATCAGCCATTATGGATTTGGAAGATTTGATGCACTCTGGGACAAAATAATGCCACACTCTACAGGATGTGGTCATATCTTTGAGGAGTTACCCTGCTCCCATTGGTCAGGAGTGACCTCCTGCCTGACCCAGAGAACTTGGAATAAGTATCTGAGAGGGGCAGAGCCCTCCAGATCTGCTGCTTGAAACTGAAGAAAGCAAGACATTGTGCCAAGCTGAGAAGTTTTGCTGTGCAAATTCTAAGGCCTGACCTCTGAAGCCTGCACCATCAGAAAATACAGCCCTGTGGACTACCTTGCTGAAAAAGAAGTAAAGAGTGGACTCCCTGCAAACTACAGGTTAACAGAGCTCACCTGGACCCTCACCACCAAGGATCATCAACCTGGGGAACTACCAGTGGATTTGTAAGGGTGACGTCCAAGTGGATTGTGGGAACTGAAGTCCTCAACTTTCAAGGACCATCTTGGAGCTTCCAGACCCTTGGAGTGAGTTTGAGACACTTTGGGACCCTTCGAGGAACTTCAGGAAGAAGTTCAAGAAGTTTGGAGAACTTTGGAGGAACTTTGAAAAAAAGCTCCATAGAGGGACCGACTCAACCTGGTCAGCCAATCCGCCTGCATTCAACCGGGAGCCGGCCAAGCCATTAGGTTCGTCCCGCTAAAAGCTCCGTTGGTCCAACTTCCAGAGTTTGACCGGGAGTAGAAGAAATCCGAGGCCGGCGAACCCTCACCGAATCTGGCCTGGTGAAGAGCATCGAGGGACCCCGTGAGAAAAAGCTCCAGAAAAGTTTCTAAGTCCGCTCGTAGAAAAGGTGACCGGGAGCAACCGTGAAAGCCAAGCCGCCTGCCTTCAACCACATGTCGGCAAAAGTTTCTAAGTCTGAACATAGAGAGGTGACCAGGAGCTCATCGCAAGGCAAGCCGGCGAACCCTCACCGAATCCGGAGAGCTTTGAGGGACCTCGGGGAGAAAAGCTCCAGAAAAGTTTCTAAGTCCGAAGGTAAAAACTGTGACCGGGACCTTCCGCGTGGGGTATCCGCTCAGGGCTCCATCGCGGTCGGCCTGAAACTTTGACTTTGGGTCGGTCTATCGCGAGCCTGTATCCCAATATGGTGCTATAAGCTTCTAAGTGCTATATTTTGCTAAATCTTTGAAAATTCATATCTCCGGTTCCCTACATTGGATGTTTGTCATTTTGGTGTCATGTTAAAGATAAATATATTTCCTATTTTTATAAATGAGTGTTGGATTTTTACTATGTGTTGTGTCTTAATTATTTACTGAATTGGTGTTTTTAAATGCTTTACATACCTGTCTTTGAAGTTAAGCCTGTCTGCTCGCAGCCTCGTTACCAAGGGTTGAGCATAGGAATAATTTTCTAAGACCTATGCTGAGTCCTACCAATGGCTAGTGGCCTTATTGCCAGTGGCAGACCTATATTTGCCCCTACCAATAATCCACTGTCCAACACCTGCATTTTAAATATGAGTATACGTTGTGCCGCTTAGTAAGGGTGGGCAACAAATTCCGTTCCGCTCGCGGAACTTGCAAAATTTCGGCATTTCCGCGTTCCGCGCAGAACGCGGAAATGTCGAAACTTCCGCGATCCGCGGCGGAACGGAATTCGGGTGCAAGAAAGCACTGAAGCAGGTGCCCGAGTTGAAGCTCAAATTCTGTAACGCATTAATCAGCACAAAAAATTTGTGAGCAAAGTCGAGGCTAAGCAGGAGTGCTTTCTGCCCATATCTACCGTCAAACATTAGCTGTAATCCCCGATGGAGGTCTTTGCATCCTTGATTTTCCCGAGCGCAATCCCCGTGTAGGTCCAGTGACCAGGAGGTTCTTCCTCCTGGTCTGCTGCTCAGATTCTGCTCTGACCCTTTATAAACAAGAGGCATGTGAACAGGCCTAGAAGCCCCGCCCGTTTGCCCCTGCCCCACATACACTAGTGGTATGCACCATCTTCCCGCCCTTTCCCCAGAATGATGGACAGCTTAATCAAAGGACCCCGGCGCTTTCGGCGCGGTGGCAAAGTTACAGACACACAGGTCACTGGGGTCAATTCTTCTGGACCTTTACGCAGCTGTAGTGTAGGAAAGGCACTATACATTTACCCAACGAGGTAGCACTTACCGATTAGCCAGTAGAAAGTACTCCAGTTGAGTAGAGGTATTGCACAAAACGGAGGCATCTTCGTGGATAAATATTCAGGGCAGGTGTGCAGAATTCGTGAGCGTGGTTAAGCAGATGTGCCTTCTCTCCATTTCCAACGTGAACAGTTAGCTGTAATCCCGATGGAGGTCTTTGCATCCTTGATTTTCTCGAGCGCAATCCTCGTGTAGAATTCATGAGCGTTGTTAAGCAGATGTGCTTCTCTCCATTTCCAACGTGAAAAATTAGCTGTAATCCCCGAAGGAGGTCTTTGCATCCTTGATTTTCTCGAGCGCAATCCCGTGTAGGTCCAGTGACCAGGAGGTTCTTCCTCCTCATCTGCTGCTCAGATCCTGCTCTGACCCTTTATAAACAAGAGGCATGTGAACAGGCCTAGAAGCCCCGCCCGTTTGCCCCGGCCCCACATACACTAGTGGTATGCACCGTCTTCCCGCCCTTTCCCCAGAATGATGGACAGCTTAATCAAAGGACCCCGGCGCTTTCGGCGTGGTGGCAAAGTTACAGACACACAGGTCACTGGGGTCAATTCTTCTGGACCTTTACGCAGCTGTAGTGTAGGAAAGGCACTATACATTTACCCAACGAGGTAGCACTTACCGATTAGCCAGTAGAAAGTACTCCAGTTGAGTAGAGGTATTGCACAAAACGGAGGCATCTTCGTGGATAAATATTCAGGGCAGGTGTGCAGAATTCGTGAGCGTGGTTAAGCAGATGTGCCTTCTCTCCATTTCCAACGTGAACAGTTAGCTGTAATCCCCGATGGAGGTCTTTGCATCCTTGATTTTCTCGAGCGCAATCCTCGTGTAGAATTCATGAGCGTTGTTAAGCAGATGTGCTTCTCTCCATTTCCAACGTGAAAAATTAGCTGTAATCCCCGAAGGAGGTCTTTGCATCCTTGATTTTCTCGAGCGCAATCCCCGTGTAGGTCCAGTGACCAGGAGGTTCTTCCTCCTCATCTGCTGCTCAGATCCTGCTCTGACCCTTTATAAACAAGAGGCATGTGAACAGGCCTAGAAGCCCCGCCCGTTTGCCCCGGCCCCACATACACTAGTGGTATGCACCGTCTTCCCGCCCTTTCCCCAGAATGATGGACAGCTTAATCAAAGGACCCCGGCGCTTTCGGCGCGGTGGCAAAGTTACAGACACACAGGTCACTGGGGTCAATTCTTCTGGACCTTTACGCAGCTGTAGTGTAGGAAAGGCACTATACATTTACCCAACGAGGTAGCACTTACCGATTAGCCAGTAGAAAGTACTCCAGTTGAGTAGAGGTATTGCACAAAACGGAGGCATCTTCGTGGATAAATATGCAGGGCAGGTGTGCAGAATTCGTGAGCGTGGTTAAGCAGATGTGCCTTCTCTCCATTTCCAACGTGAAAAGTTAGCTGTAATCCCCGATGGAGGTCTTTGCATCCTCGATTTTCTCGAGCGCAATCCCCGTGTAGGTCCACTGACCAGGAGGTTCTTCCTCCTCATCTGCTGCTCAGATCCTGCTCTGACCCTTTATAAACAAGAGGCATGTGAACAGGCCTAGAAGCCCCGCCCGTTTGCCCCCGCCCCACATACACTAGTGGTATGCATCGTCTTCCCGCCCTTTCCCCAGAATGATGGACAGCTTAATCAAAGGACCCCGGCGCTTTCGGCGCGGTGGCAAAGTTACAGACACACAGGTCACTGGGGTCAATTCTTCTGGACCTTTACGCAGCTGTAGTGTAGTTAAGGCACTATACATTTACCCAATGAGGTAGCACTTACCTATTGGCCAGTAGAAAGTACTCCAGTTGAGTAGAGGTATTGCACAAAATGGAGGCATCTTCGTGGATAAATATGCAGGGCAGGTGTGCAGAATTCGTGAGCGTGGTTAAGCAGATGTGCCTTCTCTCCATTTCCAACGTGAAAAGTTAGCTGTAATCCCCGATGGAGGTCTTTGCATCCTTGCTTTTCTCGAGCGCAATCCTCGTGTAGAATTCGTGAGCGTTGTTAAGCAGATGTGCCTTCTCTCCATTTCCAACGTGAAAAGTTAGCTGTAATCCCCGATGGAGGTCTTTGCATCCTTGATTTTCTCAAGCGCAATCCCCGTGTAGGTCCAGTGACCAGGAGGTTCTTCCTCCTCATCTGCTGCTCAGATCCTGCTCTGACCCTTTATAAACAAGAGGCATGTGAACAGGCCTAGAAGCCCGCCCGTTTGCCCCCGCCCCACATACACTAGTGGTATGCACCGTCTTCCCGCCCTTTCCCCAGAATGATGGAGAGCTTAGTCAAAGGACCCTGGCGCTTTCGGCGCGGTGGCAAAGTTACAGACACACAGGTCACTGGGGTCAATTCTTCTGGACCTTTACGCAGCTGTAGTGTAGTTAAGGCACTATACATTTACCCAACGAGGTAGCACTTACCGATTAGCCAGTAGAAAGTACTCCAGTTGAGTAGAGGTATTGCACAAAACGGAGGCATCTTCTTGGATAAATATGCAGGGCAGGTGTGCAGAATTCGTGAGCGTGGTTAAGCAGATGTGCCTTATCTCCATTTCCAATGTGAAAAGTTAGCTGTAATCCCCGATGGAGGTCTTTGCATCCTTGCTTTTCTCGAGCGCAATCCTCGTGTAGAATTCGTGAGCGTTGTTAAGCAGATGTGCCTTCTCTCCATTTCCAACGTGAAAAGTTAGCTGTAATCCCCGATGGAGGTCTTTGCATCCTTGATTTTCTCGAGCGCAATCCCCGTGTAGGTCCAGTGACCAGGAGGTTCTTCCTCCTCATCTGCTGCTCAGATCCTGCTCTGACTCTTTATAAACAAGAGGCATGTGAACAGGCCTAGAAGCCCCGCCCGTTTGCCCCGGCCCCACATACACTAGTGGTATGCACCGTCTTCCCGCCCTTTCCCCAGAATGATGGACAGCTTAATCAAAGGACCCCGGCGCTTTCGGCGCGGTGGCAAAGTTACAGACACACAGGTCACTGGGGTCAATTCTTCTGGACCTTTACGCAGCTGTAGTGTAGGAAAGGCACTATACATTTACCCAACGAGTTAGCACTTACCGATTAGCCAGTAGAAAGTACTCCAGTTGAGTAGAGGTATTGCACAAAACGGAGGCATCTTCGTGGATAAATATGCAGGGCAGGTGTGCAGAATTCGTGAGCGTGGTTAAGCAGATGTGCCTTCTCTCCATTTCCAACGTGAAAAGTTAGCTGTAATCCCAGATGGAGGTCTTTGCATCCTCGATTTTCTCGAGCGCAATCCCCGTGTAGGTCCACTGACCAGGAGGTTCTTCCTCCTCATCTGCTGCTCAGATCCTGCTCTGACCCTTTATAAACAAGAGGCATGTGAACAGGCCTAGAAGCCCCGCCCGTTTGCCCCCGCCCCACATACACTAGTGGTATGCATCGTCTTCCCGCCCTTTCCCCAGAATGATGGACAGCTTAATCAAAGGACCCCGGCGCTTTCGGCGCGGTGGCAAAGTTACAGACACACAGGTCACTGGGGTCAATTCTTCTGGACCTTTACGCAGCTGTAGTGTAGTTAAGGCACTATACATTTACCCAATGAGGTAGCACTTACCTATTGGCCAGTAGAAAGTACTCCAGTTGAGTAGAGGTATTGCACAAAATGGAGGCATCTTCGTGGATAAATATGCAGGGCAGGTGTGCAGAATTCGTGAGCGTGGTTAAGCAGATGTGCCTTCTCTCCATTTCCAACGTGAAAAGTTAGCTGTAATCCCCGATGGAGGTCTTTGCATCCTTGCTTTTCTCGAGCGCAATCCTCGTGTAGAATTCGTGAGCGTTGTTAAGCAGATGTGCCTTCTCTCCATTTCCAACGTGAAAAGTTAGCTGTAATCCCCGATGGAGGTCTTTGCATCCTTGATTTTCTCAAGCGCAATCCCCGTGTAGGTCCAGTGACCAGGAGGTTCTTCCTCCTCATCTGCTGCTCAGATCCTGCTCTGACCCTTTATAAACAAGAGGCATGTGAACAGGCCTAGAAGCCCGCCCGTTTGCCCCCGCCCCACATACACTAGTGGTATGCACCGTCTTCCCGCCCTTTCCCCAGAATGATGGAGAGCTTAGTCAAAGGACCCCGGCGCTTTCGGCGAGGTGGCAAAGTTACAGACACACAGGTCACTGGGGTCAATTCTTCTGGACCTTTACGCAGCTGTAGTGTAGGAAAGGCACTATACATTTACCCAACGAGGTAGCACTTACCGATTAGCCAGTAGAAAGTACTCCAGTTGAGTAGAGGTATTGCACAAAACGGAGGCATCTTCGTGGATAAATATGCAGGGCAGGTGTGCAGAATTCGTGAGCGTGGTTAAGCAGATGTGCCTTCTCTCCATTTCCAACGTGAAAAGTTAGCTGTAATCCCCGATGGAGGTCTTTGCATCCTTGCTTTTCTCGAGCGCAATCCTCGTGTAGAATTCGTGAGCGTTGTTAAGCAGATGTGCCTTCTCTCCATTTCCAACGTGAAAAGTTAGCTGTAATCCCCGATGGAGGTCTTTGCATCCTTGATTTTCTCGAGCGCAATCCCCGTGTAGGTCCAGTGACCAGGAGGTTCTTCCTCCTCATCTGCTGCTCAGATCCTGCTCTGACTCTTTATAAACAAGAGGCATGTGAACAGGCCTAGAAGCCCCGCCCGTTTGCCCCGGCCCCACATACACTAGTGGTATGCACCGTCTTCCCGCCCTTTCCCCAGAATGATGGACAGCTTAATCAAAGGACCCCGGCGCTTTCGGCGCGGTGGCAAAGTTACAGACACACAGGTCACTGGGGTCAATTCTTCTGGACCTTTACGCAGCTGTAGTGTAGGAAAGGCACTATACATTTACCCAACGAGTTAGCACTTACCGATTAGCCAGTAGAAAGTACTCCAGTTGAGTAGAGGTATTGCACAAAACGGAGGCATCTTCGTGGATAAATATGCAGGGCAGGTGTGCAGAATTCGTGAGCGTGGTTAAGCAGATGTGCCTTCTCTCCATTTCCAACGTGAAAAGTTAGCTGTAATCCCAGATGGAGGTCTTTGCATCCTCGATTTTCTCGAGCGCAATCCCCGTGTAGGTCCACTGACCAGGAGGTTCTTCCTCCTCATCTGCTGCTCAGATCCTGCTCTGACCCTTTATAAACAAGAGGCATGTGAACAGGCCTAGAAGCCCCGCCCGTTTGCCCCCGCCCCACATACACTAGTGGTATGCATCGTCTTCCCGCCCTTTTCCCAGAATGATGGACAGCTTAATCAAAGGACCCCGGCGCTTTTGGCGCGGTGGCAAAGTTACAGACACACAGGTCACTGGGGTCAATTCTTCTGGACCTTTACGCAGCTGTAGTGTAGTTAAGGCACTATACATTTACCCAATGAGGTAGCACTTACCTATTGGCCAGTAGAAAGTACTCCAGTTGAGTAGAGGTATTGCACAAAATGGAGGCATCTTCGTGGATAAATATGCAGGGCAGGTGTGCAGAATTCGTGAGCGTGGTTAAGCAGATGTGCCTTCTCTCCATTTCCAACGTGAAAAGTTAGCTGTAATCCCCGATGGAGGTCTTTGCATCCTTGCTTTTCTCGAGCGCAATCCTCGTGTAGAATTCGTGAGCGTTGTTAAGCAGATGTGCCTTCTCTCCATTTCCAACGTGAAAAGTTAGCTGTAATCCCCGATGGAGGTCTTTGCATCCTTGATTTTCTCAAGCGCAATCCCCGTGTAGGTCCAGTGACCAGGAGGTTCTTCCTCCTCATCTGCTGCTCAGATCCTGCTCTGACCCTTTATAAACAAGAGGCATGTGAACAGGCCTAGAAGCCCGCCCGTTTGCCCCCGCCCCACATACACTAGTGGTATGCACCGTCTTCCCGCCCTTTCCCCAGAATGATGGAGAGCTTAGTCAAAGGACCCCGGCGCTTTCGGCGAGGTGGCAAAGTTACAGACACACAGGTCACTGGGGTCAATTCTTCTGGACCTTTACGCAGCTGTAGTGCAGTTAAGGCACTATACATTTACCCAACGAGGTAGCACTTACCGATTAGCCAGTAGAAAGTACTCCAGTTGAGTAGAGGTATTGCACAAAACGGAGGCATCTTCGTGGATAAATATGCAGGGCAGGTGTGCAGAATTCGTGAGCGTGGTTAAGCAGATGTGCCTTCTCTCCATTTCCAACGTGAAAAGTTAGCTGTAATCCCCGATGGAGGTCTTTGCATCCTTGCTTTTCTCGAGCGCAATCCTCGTGTAGAATTCGTGAGCGTTGTTAAGCAGATGTGCCTTCTCTCCATTTCCAACGTGAAAAGTTAGCTGTAATCCCCGATGGAGGTCTTTGCATCCTTGATTTTCTCGAGCGCAATCCCCGTGTAGGTCCAGTGACCAGGAGGTTCTTCCTCCTCATCTGCTGCTCAGATCCTGCTCTGACCCTTTATAAACAAGAGGCATGTGAACAGGCCTAGAAGCCCCGCCCGTTTGCCCCCGCCCCACATACACTAGTGGTATGCACCGTCTTCCCGCCCTTTCCCCAGAATGATGGCCAGCTTAATCAAAGGACCCCGGTGCTTTCGGCGCGGTGGCAAAGTTACAGACACACAGGTCACTGGGGTCAATTCTTCTGGACCTTTACGCAGCTGTAGTGTAGGAAAGGCACTATACATTTACCCAACGAGGTAGCACTTACCGATTAGCCAGTAGAAAGTACTCCAGTTGAGTAGAGGTATTGCACAAAACGGAGGCATCTTCGTGGATAAATATGCAGGGCAGGTGTGCAGAATACGTGAGCGTGGTTAAGCAGATGTGCCTTCTCTCCATTTCCAACGTGAAAAGTTAGCTGTAATCCCCGATGGAGGTCTTTGCATCCTCGATTTTCTCGAGCGCAATCCCCGTGTAGGTCCAGTGACCAGGAGGTTCTTCCTCCTCATCTGCTGCTCAGATCCTGCTCTGACCCTTTATAAACAAGAGGCATGTGAACAGGCCTAGAAGCCCCGCCCGTTTGCCCCCGCCCCACATACACTAGTGGTATGCACCGTCTTCCTGCCCTTTCCCCAGAATGATGGACAGCTTAATCAAAGGACCCCGGCGCTTTCGTCGCAGTGGCAAAGTTACAGACACACAGGTCACTGGGGTCAATTCTTCTGGACCTTTACGCAGCTGTAGTTTAGTTAAGGCACTATACATTTACCCAATGAGGTAGCACTTACCGATTAGCCAGTAGAAAGTACTCCAGTTGAGTAGAGGTATTGCACAAAATGGAGGCATCTTCGTGGATAAATATGCAGGGCAGGTGTGTAGAATTTGTGAGCGTGGTTAAGCAGATGTGCCTTCTCTCCATTTCCAACGTGAAAAGTTAGCTGTAATCCCCGATGGAAGTCTTTGCATCCTTGCTTTTCTCGAGCGCAATCCTCGTGTAGAATTCGTGAGCGTTGTTAAGCAGAGGTGCCTTCTCTCCATTTCCAACGTGAAAAGTTAGCTGTAATCCCCGATGGAGGTCTTTGCATCCTTGATTTTCTCGAGCGCAATCCCCGTGTAGGTCCAGTGACCAGGAGGTTCTTCCTCCTCATCTGCTGCTCAGATCCTGCTCTGACCCTTTATAAACAAGAGGCATGTGAACAGGCCTAGAAGCCCCGCCTGTTTGCCCCCGCCCCACATACACTAGTGGTATGCACCGTCTTCCCGCCCTTTCCCCAGAATGATGGCCAGCTTAATCAAAGGACCCCGGCGCTTTCGGCGCGGTGGCAAAGTTACAGACACACAGGTCACTGGGGTCAATTCTTCTGGACCTTTACGCAGCTGTAGTGTAGTTAAGGCACTATACATTTACCCAACGAGGTAGCACTTACCGATTAGCCAGTAGAAAGTACTCCAGTTGAGTAGAGGTATTGCACAAAACGGAGGCATCTTCGTGGATAAATATGCAGGGCAGGTGTGCAGAATTCGTGAGCGTGGTTAAGCAGATGTGCCTTATCTCCATTTCCAATGTGAAAAGTTAGCTGTAATCCCCGATGGAGGTCTTTGCATCCTTGCTTTTCTCGAGCGCAATCCTCGTGTAGAATTCGTGAGCGTTGTTAAGCAGATGTGCCTTCTCTCCATTTCCAACGTGAAAAGTTAGCTGTAATCCCCGATGGAGGTCTTTGCATCCTTGATTTTCTCGAGCGCAATCCCCGTGTAGGTCCAGTGACCAGGAGGTTCTTCCTCCTCATCTGCTGCTCAGATCCTGCTCTGACTCTTTATAAACAAGAGGCATGTGAACAGGCCTAGAAGCCCCGCCCGTTTGCCCCCGGCCCACATACACTAGTGGTATGCACCGTCTTCCCGCCCTTTCCCCAGAATGATGGACAGCTTAATCAAAGGACCCCGGCGCTTTCGGCGCGGTGGCAAAGTTACAGACACACAGGTCACTGGGGTCAATTCTTCTGGACCTTTACGCAGCTGTAGTGTAGTTAAGGCACTATACATTTACCCAACCAGGTAGCACTTACCGATTAGCCAGTCGAAAGTACTCCAGTTGAGTAGAGGTATTGCACAAAACGGTGGCATCTTCGTGGATAAATATGCAGGGCAGGATTCAACGGGCGCAGCAAAATCTCCACGAGCACGCGAAATTCCGCGTGCTCGCAGAGATTTCTTGCCGTTTCGCGGAATTTTGCGGAACGCAACTCCGCAAATTCCACCCACCCTTACCGCTTAGCCATGGTCCCCATCCCTCTTATATTCCAGGTCAAAAACTTTATAATATTATGTGCATGTACCATAATGGCAGTGGATCCTTCGCCGATAAACCGGCAAGCTCTACCCCGCCCCACTCCCATAATCATGCAAATCCACTCCAATCTGCAAACAACCAAAGAAAGAGGAAAAGAAATAACGTAGCAACCCTGTTGCTGAACAACTCCCAGACCCCTGGGCTGTCTGGCAATGGCCAGACACCCAAACATCGTGGAAAACAGCGAACACTAGCTGAGGCCCAGTTCTGAAGAGGTAGTTGACTCAGTGGGGGGTGGCAAAGATAAGGACGTTATCTGAGACGGGTATAGTACCCCAAGGCGCACCGGCCCAAGCCAGTGACAGCTAAATCTGGCCTCAAGCAGGCATCAGGGGTCCCCCCGCCCTCCGGGGAGTCACCAGTAATCTCCAGATTGTGTCTTCATCAGATGATCTCGTCTGCTGTGTTGGGGGTCACCACTGGTAATTTCTCACTGCTATTATGGGAGGAGTACGAGTCAATCCCCTCAGTTTCTCTCGAGGAGCAAGTCCCGGCCTCTGAGGGGGGTCTCTTGTCTTGCATGATGGCCACTATCACCTGCAGGGCCTCAGCTCTTTCCTTTTCAGTTTGCGAGGATGTCGGCCGACTCGGGCCCCCCTTCTGGAGCGTCTCCTAGATCTCTTTCTGGGCTCACGTCTCTCAGAGTCCAATGCGTGTGACTGCACTGGTTTATACGACTCTAACCACTCCCAGACAGACTTGGGGTCATCGCAGAAGTTTGTCTTTCCATCCAGGAGTATACATAAGCGGGCAGGGAAGATCAAAGAGTACTGGAGCCCTTCCTCTCTCAATGCTTTCTTGACCTCCAGAATGGATGTTCGCTTCCTCTGGACATCCAAGGTGTAGTCAGGGAAGATGGAGACTCTGCTGTTACCCACGGTATACGGGCCTACTGTCTGGGCTTTATGTAAGAGGGCATCCCTGTCCCTGAAATGAGGGAGTCTAGCCACCACTGGTCATGGAGGCCGACCCGGGGCTGGTGGCCTGGCCGGGACACGGTGCGCTCTTTCCAAGGTGTAGAAGGTCGATAGGCCCGCGGGGGCCACCGCAGTTCGGAGCCATTGATCTAGAAAGGATACCATATCGTTACCCTCAGTACCTTCAGGGAGACCAAGAACTCTTGTATTGTTCCTCTTATTACGCCCCTCGGCATCTTCTGCTCCATGCTCTAGGATGCAGACCCGGTCTGTAAGGTCTCCCATCTGCGCCACCAGTGAGTGATGCACCGGTTCAAGGCCTGTGATTCTGGCTTCTGTCTCTTTTACCCTTTCAGCTAACTTCTTATGCTCCTCCCTGAGCAGGCCGAGGCCCACCGACACCGTACTGATGTCCTGATGGAGGGTGGCCTTAATGTCAGTGATCGCTTCCAAAATTCTCTTCAGCTGCTGCTGTACTGGGTCGCGCAGATCATTTTGCGCATTTTCTTGGGGAGTTTCTTCAGCCTCCTGGGTAGTCCCAGGCGGTTTTGCTCACGGTTTCCCCATCTCAGTGGGACCGCCTTAATTTCTTCACCTCTATAGTGGTGTTTCCTCAGGTGTCTCCTCTTGGGATTGCCTCAGGCAGCAAGAGGTGTCGTTTTCGCTGCCACCAGGCTCCAGCGGGCACTCGCCGTGGCACTAATTGTGGCGCCCTAAAGTGTTTCGTATGTCCTCGTGTCTTTCACGCGGACTACAGCCCCATCCACAGCCGTGCACCACTGCTAGTCAGTACCCCAAGAGGTCTCCTCCACCTTGATCCAGAGATAATTGCCCTCCCGCGTTGTTCACTAGCCAGCACATTCACAAATGTCACGCTCCTCGTGGGTGTATACGCAAGTCCCACCCCAGTCGTGCCACTCCAGACTCCTGTCCACAGCTCCCGGTCTGTACAAGTTCCTCAATTACGTCCAGCGATCAGACCATCCCTTCGGGCACACCCCACAGACAATGAATCTTCCCTATGCAGGTGCCTTGCACCTTAGTCAGCCGCAGGGCCCTGTTAAGGTACTCGCCAGTGGTCAGGCAACACCCTAGTTCCTGGGTTGCAGCGCTTCACCTCGCCAGTGGGTGCTCTGTGGTAGCATCGTTAGTATGACGCCTTTATCGGCACAGCCACCAGACAGCACAGCAAGGTGCTCAGGAGTGTGTCCGCACTCCAGGTGGCCCAGATCCATAGGCACCACCTGTCCGCTGTAGGGATCTGCTTCAGGGCCTCACAAGTCTCAGAACGGGCTGGGGCCCGAACCACTGAACAAAGAATACACTACGGAGGCTCTGCACCTCACAGGGCCTCACACCAGTTCACCAGTGTATGCGGGGGCCCGGGAGTCCTCAGCCCAGCCAGCAGATACCACAGCGGTGCACCCAGGCTTGCCGCTCACAGTCCAGGAGACCAGAGCCATCCGGTGCACACCCACGGCTGCCTCGCTGCAGCTAGGATTCCATTCAGGCCCCCTCGGCCTTCAGGTGAGCCTCAACTGGGATCCCTAGGTTAAGGCCCCGCAGCTCTGGTCTCACACCGCCCGGGGGCTCCGCTCCAGTCTCGAGCACAGGGCAGCTCCCAGGCTATTCCAGTGAGCCCACGAGAGCCCAGGGACAGCCGCCAGCCCCTGGCTCAAGATCCCGCTGCCCGCAGTCTTTGCAGTCACCAGGCCTCACCGGTCCTCTGCTGGCACCGGCCCAGGTCTCCCGACACAGAGCCTCTCCCTCGCTGAATTCCCGGATCTCCCGTCTCGGCTCATGACTGCACGTCGGAGCCCGCCGTCAGCCTTCGGGAGGCCCCAGCTCCACTTCTGCACTCAGCGGTAGCCTCACGTCGTCCCGGGGCCTCATCTCCAGTCTGTCGGCAAAAGCTATGCCGCCATTTTATGCTCCGCAGGTCGGCTGCGCCAGAGCATGGTTTCCAAGCGCACCGGTGCCCCCCTGCAGCGGGAAGATCTGCAATCCCCTAACGGGCGACTCCGATCTTCAAATCAGTCCCTGGGTGAGTTTTGGGACCCCGTCTGCCGCCAGGGTGGCAGAATGAATACGGGCCGGTGCAGAGCTACAGGCTCACGCGACCACCATGTTCGGCTGCCAAGCCACGCCCCCATGTAAACAAATAGTTTTGTAGTTAGGCTGCAAGTATGTTTTACCCACGTTTGCAACAGCGGCGGCCGGCACAGGTAAGTGTGGTGGGGAAGGGCAGGGGGAAGCCGACAGACGACGGAATAGGTAATATTTATTTATTTAATTATACCCATCTCATCGTCTGTTGGCTTCTCACCCCGCCCCGTCACGTTTACCTGTGCGGGCCGCCGCTGATTTGCAAACATAATTGAAGGAATTGTGTAATAAGTCCTGATGTATAATCGAAAATAAAATGCATATTTTGATAGATATAAGATTAACTTTATGCAGGTTAAATGCTGAGATCATTTGGGGACTCATTTTTAAGGTAAAATATATTTTTAGCTTACACACCGACAGCATCCCTTTGTGGTAAATTCATCTTAATTGTTTTGTCTTATAGTATTAGTAAGAAGTAATGTGAGAAGGCGTTTGATATTCATTAAATACTCTGCAGCCACTTTCCAAGACACAACATTTTAGCTAGCCTATATGTTAAAAATAGTTTTAAAATGCTGCATTGCCTGTAATACTTTAATTTCTGACAATGTGATATATCAACTTAGTGCATTCTAAATCTTCTGCATAGTATTTTCATAAGTATGAGTCAAAAATGAAAACTGGTAAGACAAATCGTTTCAACTACTGCACTAGCCATTTTGAATGTCAACAAGAGAATATAGTGAAGGCTATTGCTGCAAGAAGTTCAGTGCATTTTATCAAAAGGTGATTCAAGTACAAAATGTAACTCCCCGAAGAAGAATCAAGCTGACATGCTGGTTTCTCTGATAACAGCCACGATCTGCATCTATCACCACCCACAACCCATTTTATCTTTTCACTGGATCGCTTATCCATCAGAACTTCAGCTGGGATCTGGAATGTAAATCAGAGAGCAATCGCAAAAAAATTCCAGCCATCCTGTTGAAAAGTGGATTATTAGTAGTGATAAGTAGTGACTTAACACTAGTAATAAGGCCATAAAGACAATGAAAGGGTCAGTCAAGGTCTCAATAAATTATTCCCTTGCTCAACCCTTGGTATCTGGCAACGAGCAGACAGGTGTAACTTAGGAGACAGGTGTTTAAAGCATTTTTAAAAAAACAATACATTAAATAAGTAAGACCCAACAGACAATAAAAATCCAACTCCAATTTATAAACATAGACTATATTTGTATGAACAAATAGACGCAAACATGACAAAAAACCAATGTAGGGAACCAGAGATATGAATTTCTAAAAAATAAACACTTT
This sequence comes from Calotriton arnoldi, assembly GCA_963921515.1. Taxonomy (NCBI): domain Eukaryota; kingdom Metazoa; phylum Chordata; class Amphibia; order Caudata; family Salamandridae; genus Calotriton; species Calotriton arnoldi. The sequence continues at coordinate 244,497 of CAWUFW010003175.1, read as the reverse complement.
CTAGTGCTTCAAAACCTATTGCACCACATGGTGACATCTGGTTGCTCTTGACCTGGACAAAGTCAAAGTTTAAGGCCTACCGCGATGGAGCCCTGGTTGGATACACTAACCGGGAGACCTCAGTCAAAATTTTACATTCGGACGTAGAAACTTTTCTGGAGGATCTTTCTCTCGACGTTGAGCAGTCCCCTCCAGCAGGCCGATTTCGATGCAATATCGTCGGGTTGCTTCTCCATGATGCCTTGGTCAAATCCTGGAAATCTCGCGCTCCATACCTTTAAGCAGGATGAACCTGAAATCCAAGCCGGGTCACAGTTGAATGTAGCCAGCTTGACTCTCAACGTCAAGTCAGTCACTTAATGGAGCTTTTTGACAAAAAGTTCCCAAACTTCTCAGTGTTCTTTCAGAAGGTCTCCTTGAGAGGCCAAAGTGTCTAAAACACAAATCCAAGTATCTGGAATCTCCTAGAGGGTCCTTGGGATGTCTGTACTACAATTCCCACAATGCACCTGGCCAAATCCTTCAAAGTCCACTGGACGCACTCCAGGATGGGGACACTGGATGGAGATGATGCAGGTGGACTCTGTTAACCTGTAGCTTGCAGGGAGTCCACTTCCTAATCCTTCTTGAAGCAAGGCAAAGTGTTTAGGGCTGCAGTACCAGATTGTGAAGCAGGTGCAGTACTTCAGAGTGCAGTCCTTTGGGTGCAGATCCAGATTCCAGCAGGGCAGTCTGTAGTATTCTGATGTTATGGTTTTTCTCCTATGTTATCTCCTATGTTATCTTGTCCCTAGCTGCTCAGCCTGCGTGAGTGTTCTGAGTGGAATGTTGGTGTGTGGGCTATGTGTGGAATGCCTGTGTGACTTGATGAGTGATGACAGTTGGTGAGAGGGGCTGAGCAGCTAGCAGGCTGCTCCTGGTGGGGCTGTTGATATGAGCTTACAGGCTGCTCTACAGGACTTAAATACTTGTTGATAAGGACTTACTGAGGATTTACTCTACCTGTTTACTTATCTGAATAAACCTACTTGGATTACAACATACCAGCGTGGCATCCTTACTACATTAATTTTGGCGACGAGTTGAAGACGTCCCCACGTTTTTCAGTTGGTACAAGTGCACTTCAAAGACATCAAGATGCCTTCTACAACATTTTGGGAAGAAGCTAAAACAGGGAAGACACGACAGGTGAAAGCAACAAGAACAAGACACTGCAAAAAGGAGTTACAAGAGGCCACACAAGAATTTCACTTTAAAGACATTGTGCTACAAAGGGAAATAATGAAACAGGTACAACGACAGCGCGCTGTGCAGCCCCACCGGTGTCCATTACATCGGACAGCCCCCACACAAGCGTGCTGTACCCCGTCTCAAGAAGCTACAACAACAAGATACGCCATGGATGCTGCGCTGAGTGAACTTTCTAGTACAGTAAGCCACTTATTTCACTTCATTGATGCTGCGCAAAGTATACCTCCAACTATGGTAAGCCACTTCTTGTGTTTCAAGTACGCTGCCCAGAGTGTGACTCGCACGTACATATTTTCAAAAACAAGTCGTACTAACTGTATTTGTGTGTGCCTGATCTTTGTCTGCACTGGAGCGATGGTCCCCGCACACTGGGACTTGTACCGAGGCACGCATGATGGGACTTCCTCAGAGACACGCTTGAAGCTCCAAGGATTGGGTCTCATGGACTTAAGCATCGCAATCACAAGCTCCTGCTCCAGCGTGTGTTTCTTCTGGCTGTCATTGGGATAATGGCGACAAGTGTGAAGAGGTGCTTGTGCCCTTACGAATAAATGGGGGCAAAGTCAGGTGATATTTTTGTCTTTGATTGTTTGGTCCAATCTGAGAACTTTTGCCTGCGATAACCCAACCGCCGTTTTGAAATGTAAAACAAACGTGGCGCGAGACAAGAATTGAACGCGCTTACCTGTTTGCAGTCTTTTGGCCGCGTGCATTCACTTCTACGTTGAGTATTACGTCCTCTTCCGAATCTTCACTGTGACTGACACAAACTCTTCAGCTCTGGATTTGCCTTCAAACGTTTTGGGGCACGCTGATGCCGGGAGCCACCCGGTGCGACGTGAACGGTGTGCGGCCATTTTAGGGTTGGCAATGGCCCTTGTCAATTGTTGGTGCACTGCTCTAATTTTGCCAACCACGTCTTCATCACAGTAATGGTGTTTTCAACAAAGCTTTTTGGGTGTTGAAGCCTGACAGGAACATGGCGATTGACTCTTGCTTTTTCTAGCAAAGTGTCTTGCGTTTTGGGTGTCTTCTCGAGCCACATCTATTCTGCCACGCATCTGTTTACAAAAGGTACATTTTGATTTTTGCCGATCAGCCTCACAGTTGTCCTTTGGCTTTGTATGTGTACTGCGCCTACAACAAGCCTACCACACTTTCCGTTAGCCTGCTGTTAACCAATACTTCTTCCAGTAGCTGCCGGTGCGCTTTTGCACTGTGTGACAATTTTCTTCTATGGTTGCTTTTCCTTCTATGCTTATGGAGTGACTGTGCAGAACTGTCGTGTTTCTACAATAAGTTGACCTTTGTCTTGTGGTTGTTTCGCAGACTGTAGTTTATAGATCTACAGTTTGTCTTGTGTTTATTTTTACAGGTTAAAGTTGGGGTGCACAACTTAAGAGTGTGCCTAGTGTGACGCCACTCACGCTAATCAGGTGAGAGATCGCTCACCAGCATGGTTAAATTTGACAGATTAACCATAGAATTTGAACAGTTTTATAGAATTTGAACAGTTTTATAGAATTTGAACAGTTTTCAGAATCTGTACAGTTTATTTGTTACAGTGATGCCACAGTCTACCCTATTTACGTGGAAAGTGTTTTCATGTTTTGAAGCTTTTGGGTACTATTCCCATATCTTGGTTGGGAGTTTTTCTGCCCTTACATGAGGGTTTACATAAGGGTTTTTGATTCCCCTTTCGTTGCAAGGAGACACTTTCCTTGCGTGCGTAAGACACCTTGTGCCGCACGATCAATTTTGATGCAGGGTTGGGTTCCCTGCGTGCATAAGACACCTTGTGCCGCACGTTTTTTTTTTGTGCAGGGTTTAGACCTTGCTTGCCTCCTCACACAGAGAGCACATACGTTTTTACATGTTGTCCCTTGTAGATGGTGGGGGCAGGACATTGGGTTTACAGTCCCTCTAGTCCACATGACTTGATTCCTTACATGGAGAGCACATTCTAACGTACACGTTGTCCCTTGTGTAAGGTGGGGGCAGGATATTGGGTTTCAGTCCCTTTAGTCCACACGACATGTCTCCTCACACGGAGAGCATATATCATTTTTGTACAGGTTGTCCCTTATTAAATGTGGGGGCAGGATATTGGGTGTTAGACCCTTTTGTCCACACATCTTTTCTCCACTTAACATTGTTGTCCCCTGTTTTGTTGGGGCAGGATATTGGGTTTTAGTCCCTTTGGTCCACATGATTGGTCTCCTTTCTTGGAGAGCTTACATTTTGACGTTTATTTTGGGTTATTTGAGGAGGGGGATGGGTATTGTATTCTGTATCCATCTTTCCTTCTTGTCTTTAGTTCTATACCCTCTCGTGATGCGGTGTTCGCGTCATCCCTGGGTTTGGACTTTTGACTTTGATTTAAATAGTTCATTTCCACTTTATGATGCGGGCTGTGTTTCCTTCATCCTTGGGTTGTGGACTATTTACTTTTGCTGTATTTTTAAGTTTATAGTTTAATACATTGGTTTCGTTATTCTTCTGTTCATTAGGGAAGAGGTAATGTAGTATTCTGATGTTATGGTTTATCTCCTATGTTATCTTCTATGTTATCTTGTCCCTAGCTGCTCAGCCTGTGTGAGTGTTCTGAGTGGAATGTTGGTGTGTGGGCTATGTGTGGAATGCCTGTGTGACTGGATGAGTGATGACAGTTGGTGAGAGGGGCTGAGCAGCTAGCAGGCTGCTCCTGGTGGGGCTGTTGATATGAGCTTACAGGCTGCTCTACAGGACTTATATACTTGTTGATAAGGACTTACTGAGGATTTACTCTACCTGTTTACTTACCTGAATAAACCTACTTGGATTACAACATACCAACGTGGCATCATTACTACACAGTCCTGCTTCTCCTTGTAGTTTCAAGCAGCAGATCTGAGGAGTTATGCAGCTGTCCCATATTTATTCACAGTTTCCTGGCATGACAAAGGAGGGCACCCCTGACCTATGGGATGCAGGGTGCCAACCATGTGTATGACCACTTCCTCCAAAGTGTGGCATATTCTTGTCCCAGAAAGCACCATTCTCTCCTTTTGGATTAGATCTGGCTAAGCCAACCCACTGGTGTGGCTAAGTTTCACTAACACACCCCTTCCAATCCCCTGACTAATCTAATTACTAAGGCTCCTGTGTGGCTGGGGTTGCAGGATATGGGGGTCAGTCTGTGCTGGTCCTAAACTGTCATTCTCACTTTGAAGACCATTATGGCTCCCCACCCTCTTCCTGCCTTTTGGCTTCTGCAGCTAAAGTTCTCCATCCACAGGAAATCCATTGTCTACTCTGACTGGACACTTCACACCTCATCAAGCAGCTCTGGCTCAGCCTTGGGAAGGATGGCCAATCAGGAGAAGGAAGCTGGAAAGCTGGATTTTGGCTCACAGAAAACAAAAGTTGAATAATGTATTTTGTGTAATAGTTATTATAAATTTAAAAGTGACAAGTTGTTGGATTTATCTAAACTAATAATTGATACCTTGAAGTGTATTTTTAGGTGGCTCCTGTCAATAGTTATACTTAAATAAAATAACTCAATGTTACCTATGGAGCCATTCACTACAATGGGGAAAAACGGCATTGCCAGTTTTTTCCTCCAAAGGGCTAATAAAACATATTTTATATTGTCCCTGCTTATATTTTCAAGGCACCCTACCCCTGAGGCTCCTAGGGGAGACCTTAGGGGGATGACTTAAATGTGAAAATAAGGTAGTTTGAGACTTAGGAAAGTCAAATTTGCATATAATTACAATTTGAAAGCATCCTGCAAGGCAGGGCTGGCTTCTGAAATGACATCCGGCAACTCAGCACTGAACACTCTAGTGCACGAAATCCACTGGGCCTCTAAACCTCTGTGCCCAGTTATATACTAGGGACTTATAGGTAGTTGAATCCCCCTTGCCTTAATATCTACTAGGGACTTAGGGTCTGTCATTGGCAATTATAAATATACCTAACCATGTACTTTTAATCAGAGTACAGGTCCTGGGTCTGATTAGCAGATCCCAGGGCACAATCAGAGTCTGAAAGCCAGCACCTAGTAGTCAAAATGGGGGCACAAAGTGGGGGGACACTGCAAACAGTTCCTGATCTCTCACACATCAGTATTCACCTTGTTTTTAAAAACTACAGTAGAACACTTCTGCATTCAAATGTAATAATGCAGTGTGAGCACTCTGGAGTTTCTACTATATTAGTACCGATCAACAGCCTTAGTTTTTTAAGTCTCTCCTTTACAGGCGCAGAATTGCAAACTGAGATAAAGAATACATACGTTGCACTGTGGCTGCTTGAAATGTATTCACATAATATTAACTGAATTATTTGATTATGCAAAGAAATCATCCGTTCTTTTCCCCCAAGATAGTACCTACATTTTTTACCCTTCTCTGTTCTTGAGTTTCACATTTGCATGGGGGTCAGTAACAAATAATATGCTCCCAGAGAGGAAGTAGGTGTCACAAAATAACAGAGGGTGCACATTAAGCAATTCTTACAGTGCAACTGATTGTGCTTTTTTACTTTTTGTTAATTTAATTTTTGGGGATGTAATTATAGTGTCTTTTGGGATGCTATAAAATGTACAACCACTTTTCTCTTCAGTTCAAAATATTTATTCTTACAAAAAGGGTGCAATGTTTTATTTGAATATATGTAACACAATTATAATCTCTCACTACAAGTTGCTAGTGCATTAAACTCACAAATATTGGGGATGACTAAAAAATAAAAAATATAACAGGTAATATTATTAATTTCATCCAACTGTAAGGAGGACATACCAGTGATTTTATGTTGGTGCTTCTATCTATTGTTAATGTCTTCTAGTTCTGCTTACAGTATGAATCAGCTAATCTATCCATTAATTATATAAACCATTTTAGTAAGCGGGTGAACACTAATTATAGGTTGTACTGAAAAGATGTGCTTTATTTAAAACGAGAATAGAAATGTATTTTTAAATGTAGTAATTATCAAGGACATCCTTTTCAAATTACACCAAGCTAAAGCGTGAATATGTGACACACTAAACTGAAAAAGCAAGTGCCAGTACAGCTATTTCCCCTTTAGTTTAAAATTGTCAGTATCTGCATTGTAGCAACTATTAACTTTATTGGGCGATAACAACCACAAACAAGATCTTGACAATCAAACATTTTCTTTGTAAAATCTAATCTTACTCATTACATTCAATTTTAGATCAGATGAAGGTTCCAAAAATGTACATAAGGAGAGAAACATGGAAAAACTTCAGGCACTGTTTGAATAAAAAGGCATTGATGGACCTGATTTTTCACATTTCATGAGACCTCAGTTTAAAACATCAGCAGAGTCAATTGGCTAGGATCTTTGGAGGACTGTGTTTGAGGTTGGGCTCTACCAGTGGCAGTACAGTTTCTCAAAGTTATAATAATGCTAAGTGTTGGAAAATGGCCTTCTCTAAAGGGTCAACCCAAACCTTTTGCCTTCCTCCTCTTTTGGCTGACCTCTTTTTGATGGCCGTAGGACTCTGAGCACTTTACCACTGCTGACCAGTGCTAAAGTGCATGTGCTTCTCTCTTAAGCATGATGATATTGGTGTATACCTGATTGTCATATTTGTTGTACTGGAAGTCCCTTGCAGAGTGGTATACCATGTACCCAGGGCCTGTACCTCAAATGCTAATAGTAGGTTGTGGCACTGATTACGCCACTCACAGCAGTAGCATTAAAAGCCTGTCTCAGGTCTGCCACTGCAGTGCCTGTGTGTGCAGAATACTGCCACTTTGACTTGGCATTTGAAACTACTTGCCAGGCCTTAAACTCCCCTTTTATTACATATAAGTCACCCCTAAGGTAGGCCCTAAGTAGCCCTAAGGGCAAAGTGTCATGTAAATAAAAGGTAGGACATGTGCTTTATGTTTTGCATGTCCTGGTAGTGACAAACAGTCTTTCTTTGTTTACTCCTCTCATAGGCCAGCATTGGGAATTCCTTAATACACTTTTATGCTGTAATTCCTGATCAGAGTCAGAGGAGCATTTCATGTTTCATATCTTTTGAATGGTAATGACAAACCCTTCTTCCTGGTGACGTTGACTGTAAAAATTACTATTTTAGAAATGCTACTTTTAGCAAGTGGACATTTCTCTGCACTTACTGCTTTTTGTGCCTGACAGCCTGTCTTCATTACATGTCTGAGGTGGGTGACAGCTACACTTTGTGCATTTCCCTCTAGAGAGCCACAAACACAGGAAGGTGAGGCTCATCTGCATTCTGAGCACTCATCTGCATTCATCTGCATTCTGATGGGTTTTCCTAGACAGGGAGGAATGGGAGGGGCTAAATCATACTCATTAATAGGTAGTGTCCTGTTCACACACAAAGCACAGATGTACCCTCTCGCCCCCACAGATAGCATGGCAGACAGGACTGTGTTGAAAGGGATCCTTGTGCACTTCAGAGAACTGTTTTGAAGTCATCCCCTACTTCACGGACACTTTTGGGTATAAGTAATGTGTCTCTGACCCCCTAAAATCAGACACATATGCATCCTGAACTGAACCTCTGTCAGAAAAACTGCTGTGCTGCTTAAATGACTTAACTGGACTGCTTTTCTAGAAGGGCTGCTTTTCTGCTTGTTGTCCTGCTGCCTGCTGCTCCCTGAATCTGCTGAAGGAGAGTTGGACTCTGCCTTTCCTCCAAATGATCTCCAAGGGCTTGCTGGCTTGCTTCCTGTTTTCTGAAGTCTTAGGTACACCAAAGGCTTCTTGCAATCCTTCTGGACTCTGCCATCTGTGTGTCCTACTCTTGCCTGAGGTGCCCTCTCCGGTTCTGGACCTTTGAAGTGGGTTCTGCAGCTGTTATGCTACAAATTCGAAGCATTGTCACTACTGTGCCAATCGGAACCAATGCAGATAAGCCAGACTGCTCTGTGCCAAACTACCAGAGGGTGAGCACAGGTTATCTTTTAGTGTGTATCTAGCTTATCCTGAATAGAGTGGTGGTTCCTGTCTGGGTGCATACCTCAGCCAGCCAGGAATCCCATTTCTAACACTAGGTAATTAGTGGCAGCTACAGATGACCTGTAACATATAGCTCAGTAAGCAAAGTATGATTAATATAATAATCTTTTTAAGGTGTCAGTCAGTTCAAAGAAGTGAAAGTATGTTTGCCTTTCTTTAATCGATTCACCCAGACATGATTTCTCAATGTTAAAGTAGTCTTTGTTTTCAAAAGTGATCTTCTCTGAGCTCTAAGGGAGGGGATAGGATCGATGGCATTTTTGGGGTATATGAATTTTGCCAAACCTCAGACCCACGGTAGTAACATTCATCTTATGTATATCCCTGCTACGGTAATATTCTGGTTTGCGACACCAGTCTGGCATGATAGGAAAATACACTTTCGAGCAGTAACTCAATTCTGTACTAAGAGGTATCTCAAAAGCTAACATCGGGGCAAAGAAGTTTCAATGAGAAGACCACATTCAGAAACAGAAGGGTTTTTACTGCTCTGCATCAAGTTAAGCTATTTTTAACAGAGGCCTGTGTGCTGTTTGTTTGCTGCTCCAATGGCTGTCTCTTTAGGAGAAAATGAAGGTGTCATTTGATTTCCCCCATAGCAGAGTCATGAAGCAGTATATCGTGGGTGCGTTTCAACACCCAGTGACATTCAGAATTGGGTGGGACACTATGACCCACAGGGTCTCTTAGAATGTGGCCCTAAGTGGAGTGGGTATGTCCGCATGTAAACACTTTGCGTCCTGTGCAGAGATACAAAATAGACACTTCACGGACGATTCCTTTTGAGGCTAACAAATACTTGGATTTGAATGAATGCTGTAAAATATCTCTTTCGGAACGCATTTGTGCATAATAAATAGCCAATTATTATTTTAATAAATAGATACATTTGGCTTCCATCCCAATTAGGCCGACAAACCTGCTGGGTTGCTTTGTTACATATCACTTGCAGAGATTAATTAGGCTGTCAGTTCGGCTCATGCACCTCAGTGCACGCTGTGATGGGTATGCACAGGTCAATTCCTAAGTGCAAAAACAGAAAAAATTACACATGATGGAATACGTCTCCAGTGGTATCAGAACAATGGGCATCCCATTTATAAGGTGAGTTGTATTCATTTAAATATTACTTTTGTTCTGTGGGAAATCTTCCACAGCGCAGGGGCTGCGTTGATGCATGACACCCCTTCTTACTTTGGTTAGGGACCAAAGCAATGACTTAGTGATGTGGCTTCGTTTGGCTGTTTTGTTATGGAGAAACTGATATATGTAGTAAGTCGCTCAAGCTGTTAATGCCCTGCCATGCATACAACCATCTGAGATGTTTGATAATTCCTAGTGATGGGATGTTGGATAGCACTTCTGGAAATAATGTTCAATTTGGGTAGATTTTGGTTGAGTCCAACAAAGCCACACACGAAATAATGCTCTATGTGGTAGGGTTTGTTTGATTCAAACATGGCACTTTCCTTTTTACGCCTGGCAACAGACAACTTTAGCTGTTAGATTAATTCCAACAACTCACTATTTGCTCCGTATATGTAGAGCTAGATTGATTTAGGATGTGTCCTTCTAATTAGGAATCCACCAGGGCATTTTGTGGATGTTTCCATTTTCCACATTACATTTGACAAAGGTGATTCGCTAATAGTGTAGTTTCTCTCAGGCATCATACAGTCTCATTTAAGATTTTATGCTGCAGCATGCAGCCCCAGGAGCTTCTCTACCCTGTGTCAAGGCACACGTTTCTGCCTGACCTGCCAGCAGCTTCAAACAGAAGAAGAGCTGATCAAGTAAAGCCATCTCTTTGTAAATATCAGTAACACATACCATCAATACATTTTAGGGTGGCTACACCATTGTCTTCCAGAAAATATGCAAGGTGGACTAACAGATACAATAATGATTATCATCAGCAAAATACAACAGTGACTTTCGTATTTAGCAGTGTATCAGTCAAGCTGCACTCTCTTTTATGTTCCTCAAGAAGGGGCATTATTTGATGTACTAATGCATGCAAATAGCTTTCATTCATGCCTATGTTTGTATCCATTAGCACATGAAACCTAATCTCCTTTATGACTTGTTTGTAGTTTCACAGACAGTTCTTGGACATAATGGGGTACTTCTCTGAAGCTATTAAAATAATAACATTATGGACTTGAAACTGTACACTTAAGCATTTCCATCGTGTTGGAAATGGCCCTCTCTGCCCGGTCACTCCCAGACATTTTGCCTTCACACTCCACTTTTTGCTGAATTCGTTTTTGCTGGCCTTCGGACGTTCAGCACTTTTTAACAGCTAACTAGTACTAAAGTGTATGTGCTCTGTCCTCTGTACCCAATAGGCATATTTAATTTACTTATAAGTTCCTACTAAAGTGCACTACCTGTACCAGGGCCTGTAAATTAAATGCTACTAGTGGGCCAGCAGCACTGCTTTTGCCACCCACTTTTGTAGCCCTGTAACCATGTCGCAGGCCTACCATCGCAGAGCCTGTGTGTTTCGTTTACACTGCCATTTCAACCTGGCAAATTAAACCTCTTGGCAAGCCCAAACCTTCCCTTTTTATACATATCAGTCACCTCTAAGGTAGGTCCTGGATAACCCATAGGGCAAGGTGCAATTTATTTAAAAGGAAGGGCATGTGCCTTTTATTTTGATATGTCCTGGTAGTGAAAAGCTCTCAAATTCGTCCCTTCACTACTGCAAGGCCTATCTCTCGCATAGGATAACATTTGGGATTACCTTATTACATTGTTTAAGTGTAATTCTCAATTATGAAGAGATAGACTTTTCAAGTTTGGTGTAGCTGGAAGCAGAATTTAAAATCACAACTTGTGGTGAAGTTGAATTTTGAATTGCAATTCTGAAAAGGCCATTTTTAGAAAGTTAGTTGAAGGGGGTAGGCCAAGCACCAGTAGCTAGATAGTGCCTAAATAAAGTAGCACAACAAGGAATCTAGCTACCACTTTCTCTGCTGTTATCTACTTAAACAGATAAAGAACCAATACCTGATTTCATATGTCCTGGTTTTTTATTCAACCATTCCTTCATTTATTTCATTTTATCATTTTTCTAATATCAACCATGCCTTCATTTTTTTCATTTTATCATTTTTCTAATATCATATATGTCAGAAATACAGAAAACACTTTTGTTTCAAACAAGTACATAAAATAAATTATAAACGTGTTAAACAACAATACATGAAGACAACTTCAAAGTAATACACCAGTCAGCCATTTCATGAACTTCATACATGCAGCAATCCCATTGTACATGAGTTAAATAGTCCTTTTTTTAAGGGATGCTGCCCATTGGGAACAAGCTTAGAACCAGCTGGGGCTCTTTTGCTGCAGGATAAAGTACTTGTAAAGACGGGCTCACAAGTGTAGTAGTAGAAGTAGTACTTTATTCCAAGTAACTGATACGGTACAACGAAACAAGTGCTGAGCCTCCGAACAGCATCCACTGTAACTGTCAAACCTCCCACGTCATGTCTCACCACATTCCACCCACAATCTACACGCCGGCCCTCGTGCAGAAGGCATGAGGAGGCATGTCACCACACATCCCCCTCTTTTATATATACAACAAAGAATAAGCAAACAAGATCTTACAATAGGAATTTTGTACCCAAAAGAATAAATAAGTCGAACCAGAAATACAAGGAAGACTAAGTTAAACAGGGACTAAAATGAACAACTACATGAACAAAGAAGGACATTCCCCTCCTTTGATATAAAACACAAGAAAACAAAACAAAACAAAAAAATACAAAATAAGAACAATTCCTTGAAAGGACATGTGAACCTATTTACAAACGTAGTCCTCCAATTTGGTGGGTCTCTATACAACTCTGCCAAACCTTCCCACACTAGCACCTGTCTCAACACTGGTAGCTTCGGGGACTTGATTACCTGGTGGAACCTCCATGCTTCCCCTCATTTCATTCGTGATGTTATCATGTATCATCTCCTTTTCATCTTTTTCCATCCACCAATCACACCCTTTCCAAATCTTACTATCTTCTTTTACTACACGTTTATCACATACTGACAAAGCACTCAAATGTCTAACCTTACCATTGCTCAATAAAGCTGTATTGCAAAACAATTGGGTTACCTTATGCGGTCTTGACAACCTGTTCTGTCCACTCCTTAAGACTCCCGCCCTCTTAACTCTCACCCTATCTCCAACACGTAACTTAACTGGTTTGCACCTATGCTTGTTATCATAGTACTCCTTATATGTTTGTTGGGCTTTGCCAATGCATTCTTTCACTACTTCCGGTTCCCAATTTACTGTCCTTGCACATGGCATCCACCTAATGTTGTCCTTCATGAAAGCCGTCCTCCCTCTCATTAATTCAAACGGATTATGTCCTGTTGAAGCACACAGTGCTAATCTGAACGCACTTATGGTGCAAAACAACTCCGTTACCCACTCCAACCCATTGCACTTGGCTAACTGTATCGCTCCCTTTATCACACGGTTAAAGCATTCAACTGCACCTTTACCAGCCGGGTGATAAAGTGAAGTGGTACTATGCTTCACTCCATTAGATTTCAAAAACTTCTCAAATGCTTCAGCTACAAATTGTGCTCCATTATAAGTGATCACTAATTTAGGTAAGCCTTCCCTTTGAAATATTTCCTCCAAAAACTTTATCACTGTGCCAACATTGACATGTTCAACTACAACAACTTCTGGCAATTTCGAAAAATGGTCTACAGCAACAACAATGTACTTCTGTACTGGGCCATTCCAAATCGGACCGGTGAGGTCCACACTTAACTTCTCCCAGGGCATGCCAGGGGCACTAACGGGACATAAAGGTGGTCTTAATGTAATTTTACTCTTATCAGCGTTCTCACATTGCACACATTACCAAACCTTTCTTTCGATGTACAACCCCATACCAGGCCACCAATACAGCTCCTTCAACCGATTTTTAGTTTTGGTGATTCCTAAATGTCCTACATGACATACACCACAATTTTATTTCTTAACTTTTCAGGTGGTACAATTCTGCCATTCCTCAATACTTTATCATCCTCTACTGATAACTCATCCCTGAGTTTCCAAAATACCTTCACTTGTGGGGAAACATTGTTCTTAGTGGGCCAACCACTTGTGATCCAAGTCTTCACCTCAGATAACTCATGATCTTCTTCATACATTTGACTCTACTCTAGTGGAGAAATCACCTTTGCACCTTCATTCAAATGTGCAACACTGAATTGTTCAATATTATCCTTGTGTACTTCCATCTCAGGAAGGGGTAGTCTACTTAAACAATCTGCTACTTTGTTCCGCACACCAGGCATGTACTGGACAGAGTATTTAAAATCAAGGAGTTTAACTGATAACCTCGCCAACCTGGATGAAGCCTTATACAACCCCTTGGTAGACAATACCTTGGTAAGGGGTTTATGATCAATTCTAAGCAAGACATGGCTTCCCCAAATTAATGGCCTGTAGTGCTCTAACCCCCAGACGCACGCCAGTGCCTCTCGCTCTATTACGGAATATTTTTCTTCAGTGGCCGTAAGAGAGCGAGAGCCAAAGGCTACAATGCATTCTTCTCCTGTATCATTTCTCTGAGTGAGAACCGCGCCTATGCCCTTTCCACGCGCATCTGTTGTTACAATGGATTTTAAAGAAGGATCAAATCCTTGCAAAGGTATAGCCATGCAGATTTCTTTTTTGATGGATATAAACTCTTCTTGGCATTCACCAGACCATCCAAATTTACATTTGTTTTTCAAAAGTTGTCTTATGTTATAAGTCTTGCATGAAAAACTTTCTAGGAACTTGGAGTAAAACTCCACTAGGCCTAAAAAGGCTTTCACATCATCTTTGCTACCTGGAACAGGCGCTTTCTCTACAGCTTCCAGTAATTCTTTTTTCGGTTTGATGACCTCCACTGATACCTCATGACCTAAATATGTTAGCTTTTGTTGCGCAAACATACATTTTTTATATTCAGCAGTAAGGCCTTTATCTTTCAAAATATTCATCACTCTTTTTACAGTTGCATCATGGTCTTTTTAGTTTTTCCCATCACTAGTATGTCATCCTGAAAAAACATTACATTTTGTTCATCTTTGAACAGTTCAAACATGATGCGTTGAAACATTGCGGCAGCTGATGCCAACCCAAAAGGTACTCTTCTGAACCTAAAACACCCAAAAGGTGTTACAAAAGTAGTTAAGCTCCTACTCTTCCTATGTAGAGGGACCTGGTGGTATGCAGCAGTGAGATCGATTGTCGTGAACTACTTCACGCCCTTAGTGACCAAGAGCATCTCCCTTATTTTTGGTAAGGGAAATTGGTCTACGATGATACTCCTGTTTAGAACCCTCAGGTCCACACATAACCTGAGTTTTCCGTTGGCCTTCCTGGCAATCACCAAGGGAGAAACCCACTCTTCTGCCTCTACTCTCTCAATAACACCTTCTATACACAATCTGTCTAACTCACTCTTGACTTCATCCCTCAAAGCTAAAGGAATACTTCTTACTTTGTGTACTTGTGGTACCACATCCCTCTTGATCATAATTTTATGTTGGAATCCCTTCAACTCGCCAATAGCTCCCGTAAACACTTCAGGGTACATATTAAGAATTTCATGTTCTAATTCATCTTGTTGTACTACCATTACAGGTTCACGATTATTCGGGTTGAAAATAATCCCTAACTCTCCTTGATCCCCTCAACCGAGAACAGATGGTCCTGATGCAGCTAGAAAAAGTTTGCACCTAGCTCCTCTGTTTTTAAATGTAAAATTAAGTACTTTAACTCCCAACATCTTGATGTCCTTGCCGGTGAAAGTCTTGGGACAAACCTCCGTGGGATCTAGTACATTCCCTAAAACCGGAACAAACTTTTCTTTCCAAACTTTCTCATTCACAATTGTATAATGTGATCCTGAATCTGCTGTAACAGTGATCAGAACCCCACCCATAACAATCTAACATTTGGGGTTTTTCCTATGTTGTCCTCCTACATTAGAAACTCCCTCATCTATATTCTTGATACACAAATTTACTTCATCCTCAGAATACTCATCAGAATCAGATGAGTGGTCTTGTGTAACAAGGTTCACACCTTTTTTGTTGTTTTACTCATGTCTACAAACTTTTTGAAAATGACCAACAAGACCACAACCTGAACATTTTTGGTACCTTGCAGGGCACTTTTTATCATTAGCTAAATGCCCTTTGTTGCCCCATCTAAAACACCTGCCAGTAAATGTAAGACGATCAAACGGTTCAAAGGTTTTACTTTCATTCAACCCCTTTCTTTTTCTCCAAATTTCACACTACTTTTGGATATATCCTTCATCTGTACATTGGCTACTACTGTTTTCTCTAAGTCATCACCTACTTTCTCTCCCTTCTGTGTAACTACAGCCCTGGCACATCTACCCGTTAATTCTGCTTTCTTCACTACATTTATAACATCCTGTAGAGATGATTCACCCATTGTCCAAAGTTTATCTTGAATGTTGGTATCGGGGCAACACATGACAATTTCGTCCCTTATGAACTTGTCATGTAAATTGTCAAATCTACATGTTAATGCCATGTTTTTTAAAGCAGCTACATAATCTTCCACGGGCTCTTCTTTTTCTTGCCTCCTCCTAAAAAAATTGTATCGATCAACTGATACACATACGGTGGGATTGAAGTACCTGTCCAGATCTTCCAGCACATGCTCATACACATTACCTTGGTCTTCTTGTCTGACTTTCTTTTGTATGCGGTTGTAAATTTTCAACCCACCAGCCCCCAAGCAATGTAGTAAAATGTTCTTCATTCTTACTGGTGTTAATTCTTCAACATCAGAAAAAGTGGAAATATAGTTAGCAAAATGTTCCTTCCATTCATTCCATTTTAGTATAGGTTCCACTTTTCCTGCTAAAAATGCTTGTGGTGGTGACAAGTTCCAAATATTGCCAGCAGCCATGCTATAGAAGGCGTAAAGAAAGTGTCTAAAAATAATAGGTGAACCAAAGAATGTAAAGAAAGTAATGTAAATCTAATTACTAGCACAATTTAGGAATGATAAGGGTGTACATGTGTTATCATTGGTAGCTCCCCCTTTTTTTTCTCCAGTAAAACGTTTCTTATACTTTCCAAAAGCGTGCCTGTCACTGTGTAATTAATAATAGACAGGCGTGAGTAAAGCGTGCCTATCGCTGATGTTTTATTGCAACTGTTAAGCGTACTATATAATATAGATAACAACTTTGAAAAGCGTGCCTGTCGCTGTATAAATCATAGCAGACAGGCGTGGATAAAGCGTGCCTATCGCTGATAACCAGTGCAGAAACCCAAAGTATGGCCGCAGTACAAGATGTGTAGATGCGGTGAGGAACAATCGTCTCCGCACTAGCTTCAGGGATCCCTGCAGCCACACGCGCTTATGTCATCGGACGTGAGTTTGTCTCGAGCGTTCCATGCTTCGCCTCGAATGCTGCTAGACTTGTGCACAGCTTAAATTGCACGCAGAAGTCACTCGCCGACCGGGTCAACCACCACCACAGAGGTAAGATTGAATAAAAATTTGACAATACCTCTTACAAGGCGAGCACCCAACAGTATGGTAGTACTCACCACTTCGAAATTTGTAAAATAGGTCTAAGTTCTCCAGAGCACCACAGTGAGTCGGCTCCTCCTCTGAAAAAGGCCAATTTACACATGTGGGTACACCGTGCCATTGTCGCTCCTGCTCGTGGCCATTTCTGTAAAGACAGGCTCACAAGTGTAGTAGTAGAAGTAGTACTTTATTCCAAGTAACTGGCACGGTACAACGAAACAAGTGCTGAGCCTCCATCCAGCATCCACTGTAACTGTCGAACCTCCCACGTCATGTCCCACCACATTCCACCCACAATCTACACGCCAGCCCTCGTGCAGAAGGTACGAGGAGGCATGTCACCACAGTACTCTTCTTCGCTGATGATTTAAAAACATCACCGCCAATGTATCTTTCTTATTTAGAACACGATGGTGTAGCGTGAAGAGCAGATCTTTTGATGCAGATTAGTTTCTTTAAAAGCTCAAGCTTCTCCGATCAAAAAAAAGAAACAAATCTGCATCTGAAGATCTGCTCTTCACGCTACACCATTGCGTTCTAAATAAGAAAGATACATTGGCAGTGATGCCGCCATGAATTAAAGCACCTGACAGAAAAGTCAATGAATTGGTTTTTAAATCATCAGCGAAGAAGAGTTCTTTACCCTCAGCAAAAGAGCACGCACTAACCAGATCACACCAAGTCAAAGCCCTGAAGAGAGCCCCATGAGTACTACTGGGACTCGAAACTTGTCTGCATTTTTCCACCATTGAGGAATTAATAATTTATGAACACTAGCAGCTTTGAGGAAAATCTTGCATTGACTTAACCCCAGCTAGTTCTAAGCTTGTTCCCAATGGGCAGCATCCCTTAAAAAAGGACTGTTTAAATCATGTACAATGGGATTGCTGCATGTATGGTGACTGGTGTATTACTTTGAAGTTGTCTTCATTTATTGTTGTTTATCATGTTTATAATGTATTTTATGTACTTGTTTGAAACAAAAAGTGTTTTTTCTATTTCTGACATATATGATATTAGAAAAATGATAACATTAAAAAAATGAAGGAATGGTTGAATACATAACCAGGACCAATGAAATCAGGTATTGGATCTTTGTCTGTTTAACTAGATAACAGCAGAGAAAGTTGTAGCTAGGTTCCTTAGTTGCGCTACTTTTAGAAAGTTGGCATTTTCTTACTTTAGCCATTTGGTGCCTGCTGCCTGACTCTGATACACGTCAGGGGAGGGTGACAGCCAGGCTTTGTACATTTTCCCTGGGCAGCCACACACAAAGGGAGCTTAGGTGTGAGTTGATGAGCCATACTGGCAGGATGGAGGGAGGAGCTGCCCCCAGTTTCACTTACACCTGAATAGTTGGTGTCCTGTCCACATGCCCCTTTGTAGTGAGTCTAGAGCTAGGGCAGGAAGGGAGGACCTCTGTGCATTTCAAAGGCATCTCTGTGAAGTCTCCCCCACTTCAAAGGCACAACTGCATATACGTGCTAGACCTCTGACACCACCACTTCAGTACACTACTGAACCTGTGAAGACTGTGCTAGGAAGAAGGACTGCTGTGCTGCTGAAGGACTGCCACTCTGCTGGACTGCTGCCTTACTGGACTCCTGCCTTGCTGTGCTGCTTCTGACTGCTGTTCCTCAGCCTGGGTGAGAAGGACTGAACCTGCATCACTTAAACCCAGAGTGACTCCAAGAGCAAGCTAGCTGGCCTCCTGATCTAAAGTCTCAGGAACATAAAAGACTTCCAACTTACCTGCTACAGCACCTGGACTATGCCATCTGTGAGTACTTCCTGCTAAGTGCTGCCACCCTATTCCTGGACCTTTGGAAGTGAGGCCTAAGGTGCTTGCTTCAGCAAAACCTTGAATCTTCTGTTGAACCAGCACATCAGCGCCATTGCGTGGATCAGAACCGGTGCATCGCCACTGTTGCATGGATCAGAAATGTCGCTTCGCTCCTGTTGCATGAACTGAGACCAGCGCATCACTCCTGTTGCTGGACCAGAACCAGCGCTTCGCCTCTACTGCTTGGATTGACCCGACCCATCGCCTTCGGTACCCCCACTGTAGAAGGTCTCTGCATCTCCGTCAACATGCGTCCTCGACGACGATGCTGCATCTCCACATCGGGGCTCTTTGCTCATTGGATCCGATGCATCATCGCTGCTGCATGAATAAGGAACAGTGCATCGCACCCACTGCGTGGATCAACATCGACACATTGCTTCAGCCTGCATTTTCGATGTCGACGCAGCCAGAATCAAGGTACTTTTGTTCAACGGGCCTCACTGGGACCCTGTATCCGGCCTGCGCTCCATCGGGGTCGGCCTGAACATTTGACTTTGACCCAGCCCGCACGGCCAGATATTCCAAGTAATCACTTATTGCTTCTAAGTGCTATTTTACAGTTTATTCTTTAAAAATTCATATCTCAAGTTCTACTGATTGGATATTTGTCATGTTGGTCTTGGTTTATTTATTAAGTTAAGAGCTATGTTTCTAATCTGGTGTGGAATATTTCTGTGTGATATTTTCAATGGTTTGCTGAAGTGTTGCTCAAATAGGTTATGCATTGCCTCTAAGTTAAGCCTGACAGCTCTGTGCCAAGCTACCAGAGTGTGAACACAGGCTAATTTAGGTTTTGCCTGCTTCTTACCCTGGCTAGGACCGTGGTTGCTGCTTGACTAGGGCTCATACCCCAGTCAAACTGCAGCCCAATTTCTAACACTGCTGATCAGAAGAGGATAGGACTTTTGTTTTTGCAGTGCCATACAGTAACTTGGTGTACACTACTGATCCACACCCAAGAACATTTAGAATTTTATATTACTCCCTGATTGGCATTTTTTTGATTTTTCCTCAAACTCATTTTTTTGGCTGCTGGATCTATACCTTCACCAGCAAAAATGTTATTTTAGCTGGCCAACCTAGAAGTATACACAGTGGCCCAGCTCAAGAACTTCTGCAAGGAGGTTGGGCTTCCTGCTAAAGGCACCACCAGGAAGGTGGAGTTGCAAAAGGCACTGAGGGCCTGGGTAGAAGCTCACTCTGTGCTGGGTGAGACCACTGTAGACGATTATGGAGGAAAACCCTTCTGAGGAGATGCTTGCAGTGGATGAGGGAGTGACACCTAAATTGGAGCTTCCTGCAAGAGCAGCAAGCAGTGTCTGCTCCTGTGGCCTGTTCCCAGAAGACCTGGTGGAGAGGAGGGAGGAGAGTGAATTCAAGCAGCAGATGGCTGAACTAAAAATGGAGGCAGAGGAGGAAAAGGCTGAGAGGGCCTTCGAGGAGAAAAAGATGTTACTGGCTAATGGGAGGAGCATAAAAGAGCTGGACATCAGGTCCAGACAGGCATATTCCAGCAGTGATGGTGGCAGCATACATGCAGTACTTGAAGGAAACAAAAGTGTTTGCATGCTCAAGGATTTTGTGTCCAGTTATGTGATGGTAGATGACATTGATAAATGGTTTTCTGCTTATGAGGTTGCACTAAAGGTTCATAGGGTTCCTGAAGAGCACTGGGGGGTAGAAACACAAATCAACACTTGAGAGGGACTGTGAGATGTTGGCCTGGTATATGCTGTCCACTAATTAAAGTGGGCACCTTGTACCAGTCCAAACAACCCTTATTATGATTTAAGAGGTCAAAGATAACTTTAGAAAGCTATCCAAGTGGTAGCTGTGGAGAGCAGCCTTCAGGCTTAGCCTTGAAGGAATGTTAAGCAGCTTGTTTTACCAGAATGCAACCTTATTGTATTGGTTAAATGAAAGGAGAACCACACTGTAGTTATAAAAATATGTATTTATTGTTATAGCACACTATAAATACTTCACAGTATCTGCTACACACAGATAACCACAAAGCACACAATACTGTAGCACAGAAACAATCGTAAGTAGCACTAATACACAGTGGGCTCCAGGGGGAGACAAAACCATATACTAAAATAGTGGTATAAAAACTACGACTCGAGTCAAGACAGTGTCTAGAGGATGTAGAATCGCTAGGACCCCAAGGAACCACCCAAGGTGAGTAAGTAGGGACCTCATGGAGGTCGGGTGTAGTGTGGGAACACAACCGCGGGCGCCGTACAATTCTATGGGAGAGTCGAGGTTGCGATTTTAAAGTTTAAGAACCCTTCTGAGTGGACTTAGAAGAAACTCCGTGGAACTTAGGAGGTTGGAGAGCCACCCCACCCGTGGATACCGTAGTACCAGAGTTACCTATCCCAGGGAAGCCGAGTGCATAGGTCTGAAGTGGCGTCGGAAACCGCCGTCAAACTCTATGGAGGACTTCGAAGAAGAGCCACTGCTGGGAAGAAGAAAAGTGTCAGTCGAAACCCACAGGTGGATTCCTGTTGAAGAGTACCTGAAAGCAGAGGGGACAGAGTATGGATCACTCGGGAGTGACCAGGGGCTCGGTAGACAAATGCCCACCGATGTCAGGTGCTTCAGGTGCGAAGAGGGTGTTCTTCACTCTGCAGCCTCTGGGACCAGGAGATGTCGAGGACAACCAGGAGCCAGAGACGAGCTGTCCCACAAAGGATGTCGAGTGCTGAGGGGTTGGTGTGCGGCTGGAACACCAACAAGCCTTGGCAGCGGCAACCCACAAAGATGATCAAGAAAGGTTATGGTTCGGACGGCAAGGTCCGGGGGACTCACCAAACACAGGGGAGTCGGGTCAAGCCTGGAGCAACCAGGGGAGCCCAAGAAAAGCAGTGTTGACCCTCAAGAGGACCCACAGGCCAGAGGCACAAGAATCGCAAGGGGACTTCGAGCAGATTTACAAAGCAACAGCCCACAGAGCACTCAGTGTGAAGAGGCCAAAGTTCTTTGGTGGAAATGATGCCAGAGGTTGGGGATACTCGGAGCCCAGTGCACTTGTTTTGGGAACGCCAACAAGCATATGCACTTGCAAAAGTATGCAGTGCACAGGGGTACGGGCATTGCAGCCCCCAGGTGGGATTCTGACCTCAAACTTAGTGAGAGGGCAGGTCGGACCTCGATGGACTTGGAAATCTACCTCCTGTGTTGCTGGAGCCTTCGGAGTCCATAGGATCTCAGGAGAAGCAGACCGGTCAATCGTGATGAGGTGCCTGCAGTTGCAGGGGAGTGACTCCTTCACTCTAAGGGAGATATCTTTGGTTCTCCTTGATGCTCCACAGGCCCTGCACGGAGCCTGTATGGTGCACAGGCACAGATGATGGTTCAGACTGAGAGGGAGACAAAGTCGAGCTTAAACGAAGTCCAGCGAAGTCCAGAGTGTCCAGACAGTCGAAGTTCAGTGGTTTCTGGTTCAGAATCTTATCCACGTCGAATCTAGTGTCCTACAGCCAGGTAAGCCCTTTTGTACCCACGGGAGAGGGTTGGGCAGATTCAGGGGACCCTCCCAGGGGAGGGTCAGGACAGTGAGGAGGTTACTCCCATGTCCTTTGTTCAGTTTCATGCCAGAGCAGGAGCCAACGGCTCCCAGGACTGGTTTGAACTGAACTATGCACAGGGAGACCAAATGTGCCTCTCATGCAGACTTTCGGTCGCTGGCAAGCGCACCCACCCAGGCCTAATACACTAAATCCTGTCTGAGAGGTGGTCACACCTCCCTGTGACAGGATGCCTATTGTTCTGCCTTCCTCTGCTCGAGCTTGGCTCAGCAGCAGGAGGGCAGAAATGTGTCTTTGGTCAGCAGCAACCATTTTGGGCTGCCCGGGACTAGAAGGCTGGTACCGGGAACACCAGGGACCTCACAAAGCTCGTTTCTGAGGGGTGGAATCATACCTCCCACACCGGTTACCAGTGTGGGGGTATGATTCCACAATCTTTGACACCAAACAAGATAGGGTTACTTTCAGCCGTTTTATAGTTGGTCATCACGCGGTTGCATAATGCCACTCTATATGTTGTAAATGGCTGCAGCACTAACAACCCGGGAGAATGGACTCAGTAGGCTGCAGGGGTGTCCTGCTCATGCAATGGCACCCTCTCACTTAGAACCAAGCACCCTGCCTTCAGGATTGTCCAGGCCTGCTATAGGGGTGACTTATAGGTTTTAAGTGTAGTGACCCTTAGATATAGTAAACCTATATCTTAAGTAAGTGGTGAATGCGCCAACTTACACAGGCTGCAATGGCAGGCCTGTAGATCCATTTTGCATGGCCTCTCATGGGTGGCATAATACATTCTTCAGCACAAGGGAGGCCGCTGGGGTACCTATTAACCCTGGGCGTTAAAATCTGCTCCGCTCGCGGAGTTTGCGGATTTTCGGCAACTCCGCATTCCGCGTAGAACGCGGAGTTACCGAAAACTCCGCAATCCACGGCGTAGCGGAGTGGTTTCCTTGTTCGCGCTTTCAAAATGCATTTTTGAGAATGCGGTAGCTACTTACCGGGATCCCTGCATTCGCCGACGAGATTTCCTATCCGTTCACGTGCGCCACGAGATTTTGGTAGCCGGCCGCACGATCCCGCAAGAGTGTGCGATCGCGAACACGTCATTCGGACGCGCCATCGGACATCCGGCGGAAGTTCGGTGAAGCTCGCGATGCCGAACATGAGGAAATTCCAATCTTGAGAAGAATATCTCTCGAGCAGCATAAACCTTCGTGAAAATGATGATTTGGATGAAACAAACTCCTCAGATTGACATTTGGCTGTACTCATTTGCGCAAGGAGTCCTTTTTCTTTTTTTATTTCTTTTTTTAAGGGGAAGAAAGTGCCCCAGAGTCTCCAACTTCCTGTTCCTGTTCAGCAGGCTCCTCCCAGTGCTTTGTCCATGTCCTGTTCATTTTTCATTTGGATTTGGAGCTGGAAGGATCACTCTCTGTGTCTGCTGCGTCATATATCATTGGATTTGAGGACTTTTGGATTTGAGATTTTACAAGTAAGTTGGAGAATTGGTGTTGTTTGTTTGATTGGGGCATTGCAAGTTGCAACTACTATTTTTTGTACTTTTCATCAGTTTTTTTTAAATTTATAGTGGGTAGCCAGTAGGCCCAGAGCTACTCATGGGTGCATGAAACAACTGTCTCTGTGGTGTCTGTTGAATTTAAACACCATTTAGGGCATGGATGGCAATAGATTGAATTGCAAAATGTGTTTTTTGTGGGGTATTTCACTTTTTTGGTGTGTGTTAAATAAATGCCTTTGTTGGATGTGTGTGTGTGGTGTGGTTGATGTTGTGTAACTTGCAAACCTTGTTTAGCCCTGTGGATTTTTGTTTTTGCATTTTTGCATTAAAGCTGTGTTGTTTAGCATGCCTCCTTTGCCTGGCCATTATAGGCCTGCTTGAGTTCATTGTTTTCCAGGCCTCCTGCTTGTTGTGACTGTGACTGACCATGTGGCTGTTGGCCATTTTGTGTTGGTAGTTTAGTAGTGTGCTGCTTTTGCCATATAGGCCTGCATGTCTTACCTTTGTTCCTCTTGGTCTATGCTTTTTGTTGTTGTGACCTGGCCATGTGGCTGGCGGACATTTTGTGAAGCCAGGCAGTGTGCTTTTGCCATAGGCCTGCATTGTCTGTCTTCCCTTTCTTGTTGTTGTGGGTGGCCTGCCCATGTGGCTGGCGGCCATTTTGTGGAGCCAGCCAGTGTGCTTTTGCCACAGGCCTGCAAGCTTGTGGCCTAGTCTGCCAATATAGGCCTTTCAGCCAGTAGGCCCAGAGCTACTCATGGCTGCATGAAACAACTGTCTCTGTGGTGTATGTTGAATTTAAACATCATTTAGGGCATGGATGGCATTGGATTGAATTGCAAAATGTGTTTTTGTGGGGTATTTCACTTTTTTGGTGTGTGTTAAATAAATGCCTTTGTTGGATGTGTGTGTGTGTGGTGTGGTTGTTGTTGTGTAACTTGCAAACCTTGTTTAGCCCTGTGGATTTTCGTTTTTGCATTTTTGCATTAAAGCTGTGTTGTTTAGCATGCCTCCTGTGCCTGGCCATTATTGGCCTGCTTGAGTTCATTGTTTTCCAGGCCTCCTGCTTGTTGTGACTGTGACTGACGATGTGGCTGGTGGCCATTTTGTGGTGGTAGTTTACTAGTGTGCTGCTTTTGCCATATAGGCCTGCATGTCTTTCCTTTGTTCCTCTTGGCCTATGCTTTTTGTTGTTGTGGCCTGGCCATGTGGCTGGCAGCCATTTTGTGAAGCCAGGCAGTGTGCTTTTGCCCTAGGCTTGCATTTTCTGTCTTCCCTTTCTTGTTGTTGTTGGTGGCCTGGGCATGTGGCTGGCGGCCATTTTGTGGAGCCAGCCAGTGTGCTTTTGCCATAGGCCTGCAAGCTTGTGGCCTAGTCTGCCAATATAGGCCTTTCAGCCAGTAGGCCCAGAGCTACTCATGGGTGCATGAAACAACTGTCTCTGTGGTGTCTGTTGAATTTAGACATCATTTAGGGCATGGATGGCATTGGATTGAATTGCAAAATGTGTTTTTTGTGGGGTATTTCACTTTTTTGGTGTGTGTAAATAAATGCCTTTGTTGGGTGTGTGTGTGGTGTGGTTGTTGTTGTGTAACTTGCAAACCTTGTTTAGTCCTGTGGATTTTTGTTTTTGCATTTTTGCATTAAAGCTGTGTTGTTTAGCATGCCTCCTTTGCCTGGCCATTATAGGCCTGCTTGAGTTCATTGTTTTCCAGGCCTCCTGCTTGTTGTGACTGTGACTGACCAGGTGGCTGGTGGCCATTTTGTGGTGGTAGTTTAGTAGTGTGCTGCTTTTGCCATATAGGCCTGCATGTCTTTCCTTTGTTCCTCTTGGCTTACTGCTTCTATCCCCTTTGCCAGCTGCAGCTCCCTGAACGACGTGATGCGCAAATTAATGCCAAACAGGTTCCACTTCCATTACATTTGTATTTTTGTTTTTGTTCTTCTTCTTTCCTATCCTTCCTGAGTGTACACAGTATACCATGAAAGCCCTTCTTGTCAAATTCTCACAAATGGCTACACTGTTGTTTTGCTTTTTGTAATAACTGAGTTAATAAAATGTAATAATATAAGTTATAACACTAACAAGTGTGACCACCACACACTGAGTTATATATTATATTTGTTTGTTTGTACTAGTAGTAATTGAACCACAACAACAAATGCAACATTTCACTGATGTTCATCTGGCTTCTTTGCTTTTAGGTGAACAAAAGACTGAGGAAGAGGTGTCATCATCATCACCCGTTGTACTGCCAGACAGAAGTCCTGCTGCGCACGACGTCACGTCACGTGACGTGTGACCGCAGACATCTCTGCAACTCGTGCAACTGCGTCCTGCTGCTGACATCTGACGAAGATTGCCCCAAAGAAAGGTACCAGGTCCTCCAGTACCAAGAAAGTTGCCAGTGAGAAGATGGAACAGAAGAAGGAAGAAGTGGCACTTACCAAGACTGGTGTGCCGCCCATGTGGTTTATTGGGAGAAAAAAAATGAAGCCTGCAGCAGCGGTGTCTGGGGAGCAAGTTGGGAACAGCACCTCCGCATAAGTGGGCCCATCCCACCAACCTATGCCCAAGCCCATGAGTGTCGCAGAGGTAGGCAGTCTAATTGTGCAAACGGCAACGAGCAGTGATGTTGAAATTGACTTATCGTTATCGCAAAGTAGTACCCAATCAACGCAGGAGGAAACTCAGCAGATAAGTGGGCAACAACAGCCGCAACAACAGCCGCAACAACAGCCGCAACAACAGCTGCAACAACAGCCTCAACAACAGCCTCAACAACAGCCCCAACAACAGCCGCAACCACCGCCCACAATAGTAGTTGTTCCTCCCGAAGTAGGGGCAGTTCAGGAAATCGAGCTTCATGCAGAGGAAGAAGAAGAGCAAGCCACTCTTTCAGACGATCCATTGTGTTCCAGATCCCCAGCAAGGAAAAGGAGGGTTAGTCCATCAACTTCTTCTTCAAGACCCCTTTTGATGATCTAGATGTCACTTGGAAGCCACCAGCTCAGTCTGAGAGTGAGGCACGCCACGCGACAAGGCTAGGGAAAAGGAAGGTTCCAGAAAGCCTTAGAGTAATGGAGGTAGATGCAGAAGAGGAGGATGATGACGAGCCAGTCATCATGAACATCACTCCCGCCCCAGTGGAGATGGAGACCGACATTATTACCCCATTCCAAGTTGCTTTGAGGGATGTGGCACGGATACCACCAACACAGGTAACACCAACACCACCTCCAGCTTCCATATTTGCATTTGCAAAGGCCCAGCAGGGACCTACATCCAGCACAACCACCACCTCAGTAGGTAGTGGTACTGCACAGAGTCAAATTCCAGGCATACCCTCCAGTTCATCCGGCATTGCAAGTGGCACCTCCAGGAGCACAAAAAGTTCACCTCCCCAGTTTGGGACTTCTTTTCGGTTAGCAGTAAGGAGGAGAACGTTGCTATATGCTCAATTTGTCGACAAAGTGTTAGTCGGGGTAAGCTTGGTACAAACTATGGTACCGGAGGCCAAACAACCCATCTGAAAAAACACCACATGATCCAGTGGGAGGCGCACCTTAGCGGCCAAAAAAGTAAAACTGCACCCATTGCTGTTGGTGGTGATGAAGAAGTAGAAG
Source organism: Calotriton arnoldi (assembly GCA_963921515.1). NCBI lineage: Eukaryota > Metazoa > Chordata > Amphibia > Caudata > Salamandridae > Calotriton > Calotriton arnoldi. The sequence continues at coordinate 217,096 of CAWUFW010003175.1, read as the reverse complement.
AAGATATGATCGCGGTGGAAGGTGAACAAGAGGGAGACATTTTCTCTGGTACACAAAGTAGCCCTGATCCCAGCAGTGCAGTGGTACCGCCCACATCCTCATCAGCCTCAGCAACATCTCAGTGGCACCGTAGTAAGAGTCAGGCTGAGACACCAAGGCAACAGAGTACCGCAATGAAAAAAAGTGCGTCGTTGAGCCTAACTGGGTTCAAGAAGTCACCTGCATCAGCGGCACCAGAAAGGAAAAAAATCCAGCCTACCATTGTCAGCATCTTTAGGTCGGAGGGGCAGTACGAACGCAACCACCCAACGGCACGTTTGTACAATGCGAAGCTGGCGAAAATGTTAGCGCTGGACCTTCTCCCTTTTTCTTTTGTGGAAGGGGTGGGTTTTCTGGAATTTGTGACAGCCATCTGCCCAAAATGGAAGGTTCCCAGCCAGTCCTATTTCGCCAGAGTTGCTGCTCCAGCATTACATCACGACGTGCTGGAATTGCTTGGACAAGCTTTGGAGCAGAGTGCTGTTCACAATATCCACCTGACAACAGACATGTGGACCAATTGCCAAGCCACTGATTACATGTGCATCACTGCACACTGGATCTCTTTTGCGGGGGTTAGAGAAAAGATATCTGCAGGTGTTGACACTGCTGAGATTTTTAATGCCACTCGGAAACATGCAACTGTAGCCATGTTCGCCATGGAGAAATCTCATACTGCTGCAAACATTTTGGAAGAGTTTAACAGCAAGGTCTTTGAATGGCTGCACCCAAGAGGGCTTAACATTGGTTTTGTTGCCACGGACAATGGCAGTAATATAGTTAAGGCCATGCGCACTGGTGGCTATTTCAGGGTCCTGTGTTTGGCGCACTGCATTAACATCATTGTTCAAGACTTTCTGAAAAAGAAGACCGAGTCAGCAACTTACTGACCACCTGCAGAAGAATATGCACACATTTCAGCCATTCTTTTAAAGCCCGGAAGCAGCTGAGGATCATTCAACGTGAGCATAGAATGCCAGTCAAAGCACTCATCCAGGAGGTGCCAACACGTTGGAACTCAACTTATTACATGCTTGATCGTCTGTTTGATCAGTACAGACCAATCAATGACTATGTCATGCAAAGACTAGGGGATGCTACTGTGAAAGGCATGACCATTCAGATGGACCAATGGGGCCTAGTTAAATGCCTGACAGAGATGCTACTTCCTTTCGAGCTCTTCACACGTGAAGTCAGCAAGGAGGACTGTACTATGGGCCAAGCTATCCCATTGTTCCACATGCTAGAGCAACAGCTGAATGAGATGTCTGATTCGTACGCAGGTGTGGAGGAAAAACAAGAAGCATATGAGATGGTGCAGAGCTTAGTCTTTCGCTTAGCTGAAAATACAAGGGTGCAAACTAGCATTGTGTCAGACAAACATTACATTTGTGCCACAATTCTGGATCCACGGTACAAAACAGCACTGAACACTAAGACATTAATTCCTTTTTCAGAAGTGGATGTTGCCCAGTACAAAACTTGGATAGCTGAGGCAGCCAGTGACTTGGAAAAGGAACGGCTGGTAATTAAAGGGAAAGGCCCGCTACTCCAACCCACAACAAGTACTGCAGCAGGGCATCGGGCGTCAAGTTCAACTTCAGAGCCTGAGGGCAGTGCGTTTGGCTCACAGCAGTCACCAACACTATCAACAACAGCAAGAACCGGATCATCAGCCCCAGTAAAATCGGCACAGGATTGGTATCTACAGCAAGGGCTTGTTAGGTCCAGTGCTGATGCAAAGGCAAAAGAGGCCCAGCAAAGTGGAGCACCCCTGAGCATTGAGCGGATGGTCCAGGCCTATCTGGATGACCCAACAGAGGTCTACATTGATCAAAACCCATTGGTGTATTGGTATGGGAAAATGCGCCACTGGCCAGTGCTCAGCAGGCTGGCGATAAACTATCTGGCTTGCCCTATCGCAAGTGTCTCTTCTGAGCGTGTTTTCAGTGCTGCTGGTGCCATTGTAACAGTGAAAAGGACCAGTCTCTCGCCCAAAACGTGGAGAGGTTAACCATGATCAAAATGAATCAGCACTTTATACCACCGAATTACAAAATATGTGAATCACAGCAGGAAGATGAGGACAGCGACTTAGATGACGGAAGTAGTGTGTTAGATGATTACCTACTTCTGGTTGAACCACCAGAGTTTGAGGACGAGCTATACTTCCCTGACAACTAGGCTTTGAACTTGTTACTTTCTTTCTTCCTTATTTACTTTTATTATTTGTGTGTGTCTCTGTCTTTCTGGTTCGAATCACAACAAATCCATCACCACCGTCTTCTCTTTTTATTGCCATATTGGAGTTGCAGCTGTGTGCATTTAAGTCCACTCCTCCGAGTCCTGCTCCATCCTCCTGACTCGCCCTAAATCCATTTCCCTCAAGCCAGATGATTGGATGGAGAATAGTACAAGAAATGTTGCCTCGTCGAGTCCCTCCAAAAGAAGTGGAACATGATGACTATAGCTATCCTCCTTTCCGAGCCGAGAGAGACTGCCCCTTAACTTAAGATGAGAAGGAACAGGTAATGATGATGGCATGCATTGGACGCGCTGACTCTGAGTGATTGGTGTTTGTGTTGTTGTTGTTTGTTGTGCATGAAGTGAAGTCAAAGTGTACTAGTATTTAATCTACACACTAAAAGTGACTCAAGTCAATGTTTCCCTTCTTGTTGTTTAATAACAAAATTGTACTACTACTGCAGGCCGATCCATTGCATTTTTGAATATGGAATCTGGACTCACTCGGTACACTGCAGACTGAGTTGGACAACACCATGATGATGATGACCACAGTGACATAGTATCTTCGCAGTCAGTCAGTAGGATCGGAGATGATTGATGGAATAACTCAGGGCGTTTTTCATGAGTGGCATAAAAGGTAAACAAGTCAACAACAACCACAGCAGACCTACATGTCTGTGTGGTGGTGGAGTCGAGTCACGACTCACGAGTGTAGTAGTGGTATGACTGACAGCTGTGCATTGATTTAGTTACTTACTTTGGAAAATGCTATGTTGCTGTATATGTGTGCTCTGTCTGGCTCAGTCAAAATCTAAGCTAAGTGGAGGTTGGGTGGGCACCGTGGGCCTGCTCTGTCCTGTTGCTGTTGTAGGTTAATGCTGGAAACAGACAACAGAGTAGACATGATTTAGCCATGCCGCCTCTGAAAGTGTTTGCACTCCTCCGTAATTTATGCTTTTTTTTTCTCCTTGATTTTTCAATATCCCTTTTGTTTTTCCATCTACACTTACAGGCCGGCCTTTACCCTGTGCTAAACAGAGAAAAACAACTCACACTCACCTACGAATCCGCATCCGCCAGGCAGGCAGTGGCACCCAAGATTGACGGACGCAGCGTCCATGGACAGGAGGACCAAGAGGAATGCCGAGATGCAACTCCCCAATTTGACCAGGATAACATACAGTAACTTTAGCATCGTCATCTTTTAAATAATTTGATTCATTTTTTCTCTTCAATCATTACGACTGTGTGTTGTTGTTATTGAACTTATTGTTGCTCTTTGCTTATAATTGATCACTACAGCTATTTTTTAATTTTCTTTGCTAGCTTTAAAAGGAAGCCCGGTACAACAGAACATAAAATGTATGTAATTTGGGTCTCTCTGACAGGCAAGGCAAATTGCATAATAATAATTAATAATATACTGCTGCCCTGCACTGTCTACTAGTCTAGTTAGTAAGTACTACTTATCATTAACCATCAAGTCATCCTCATGCATGCATTTCCTTTTTCTCCCTTAACAGATTTATGAAAATGATGGTCGTCTGCCAAGATTGTGTGTTGTTGTTGTCCATGTGTAGTGTTTGTCTTTGTCAAACCTTTCCCTCAAATACCCCTTCCCAACCATTCATCAAGCTCTAACCCTCTTCCCCCGGGCTGTGTGATTTATATTGAGGTGTGACTAAATTAAATTTACACCAATAATTGATCATACACTTGCTGGGGCGGATGTGGTGAGAGCAACACTAATTCAATTTGAAGGCAGGGCGAGGATCTTCTTCTGCTTGCCCACCCATGCTCAGTATATTTGCAAGTCAATTTTTTTTCCAAAGGAACATAATCCATCATTAATTGCCGTCAACGATTGGATTCATCATCCTCCTTTTACAGCCCTAAAGGTTACGCTTGTGTCGAGTGACTCGACACAACTACAGTTTGTAACTTGTTGTACTAGGCTATCCCCGCCACCATTATGTTTTATTTTACTTCAGCATTGCTAATCAGCATTATTATGGTTTATTGTTTGGCAGTCTTCTTGTGTACTGTTACTGTACTGTACTTCGTTCTACTACTCCTTCCAGAGTCTCTCTCAGGCGACTGACTGTCTCATTTTGTTCTTTTGCAAATGCTACTGCCAGTGTCTACTACTACCACCACAACCATGGCATCTTGGGAAACCAAACCATCATCACCATGCAGCCATCGCTGTGCCTAAGTTTAAACATCAATCACAGGTAAGAGAAGTTTGGGGGAGGCATAATTAATAATGGAAATTAATTGATTCATTAATTCACACACCCACACCCTTGAGTCCAGTTGCAGACTGCATAGGCTAGGAGGAGAGACTGACAGTATTAGTAGGACAAGTCACTCAGTGAGGGTACCGCATCTATCTGTTCGTGTCGTGTGTTACAAAATTGGCAGATTATTTAAATCAAAAACTGGCTGCGGCTCTGCAGCAGCAAAGGAAGGAAACCGTGTGACGTAAAAGAGTAACCCCCCCACAAAATATTTACATCGTATGTAAAGTTTAAGTATAAATATAATTTAATCCCCTAACAAAATAAACTATTGTAAAAAATCCCACAACACCTGACCCACCCCTCTCCCTAACCCCAACCAATGTCCAAAAAGATAGTCCAAACAATGTCTGTTGAATTCAAAAATTGTCCATAATAAATAATAAATATAAACCCCAACTTTTCCCCAACGTAGCCCAATGCCCACCCACCAAAAAAAAGAATAAAAAAGGGGCAATTCAACGTGATCTCAGTCTATCAGCGGGCTCACTGTCTCTTAAGGACCTCCTTTACCTGCTCCTCTAGGCACGCCATTCGGAGGAGTACGCAGCGCTTAAAAGCTCGGCAATTGCATCCATGGATGTAGTGTGGCGGGCGGCTGCCAGACCGCGGCGCCGTACCACTCGAGGGGCCTCACTGGGGCCCAGGGCATTGGAGGAGGCTGCAGCTGCTGCCGCTTCCTCCTCCACCTCCGCCAGAACCACCAGCCACCGATATTCATTTCGGATGGCCTCAAGCTTCCGGCACCGGGCCATGGCTGCCAACTTCTTCCTGTCTGGTATTGCTTTTGGTTGGGAAGGAGTAGCTATATCAAAAAAGAAAAAAGACTATTGTAATACTGTTAGCAAAACAGTAACACAAAATGTATTCTATACATAGTGGCACAGTAGCACTAGCAAGCACATGACATAACATTTGTGGTAGTATGGACTCAAGTACACCAGTTTTCTTCTTCTCTCTTCTTTAGCTAAATTAAATAACCTTGTTGCAACCGGCATGCCAGCTCAGTCAGCTTGCGACCAAGACAAACATACTCGTGACGCAGACTCACATTATTTTTATTTACTACTGTCTGCAGGTGGGGAAGCTGACTACACAATCATCTTATTTTTTCTATTATGGGTGGCACTGGCCATACCCTCTGTTACATCAAGGCCAGGGCAACTGCTTAATTTCACTTTCACCCTGCCTACTATAACAAAGGCAGATGATATGTTATCCAAATGATCATTGCTTATATATATGTATGGGACGACATGAGGCACTATGTTTTGATTGATTGTGTAACCGGTCAGTAACTAACAATCCATGCAGCCGATTGGCCACCCATGGCAGGCTGAAACAGTCGAAAATAAATTCACATCGGTAGTGAGTGGGCATCGGAGTCGGAAGGAGGCGCTTGATAACATACATACACAAAATATGCTGCGCTTGCAAAATACTGTGAGTCAAGGGAGTATTCTGAACATACAACTTCTATTCTCCTTGGCTTTGCTTGCTACTCTGGCGCGGTTCCTTTTATATTCTCTTCAAAGACTCGTCTTCATCCGGTGACAGTCTCCACCTATGCTATGATGAATACCATCCAGTCATCCATCCATTCAAAGTAAACATGTCTATCATTCGTCTTAACCTCGCAACAAACCTTAGTTTGTTTTAACAACAACAAACATTTATTATTTTTTCTGTAAACCACCACCCATGCGTCCTTCCTTCCTTGCTTGCCTTTGAGTTTGACCCATGAAACACCCCGGAGGATTCTAGCTATCACCCATATAGTTTCATCCACCCAGGCAGGCATCTTTTCTTCTTTCACCTTCCACCCATCCTTCAACCACCCATGCATCTGATTCCTTCCTATCAGCCACCTATGCATGCATCCCACGTGGCACGTATCCTTCTCTGCCAGTCACATATATTTACATCTCGCCCGTCCTTCCTCCTTCCATCCCTCTTTCCCTTTTCATTCAACCCATCCATCAAGGTCGTCTGACTCTTAGTCTTCTCCATAAAACTTTCCCAGCTGAGTTGAAGTCAGATTGAAGAGGCCATTAGTTACTCAACTACTCCCACCGCTAATGCTATTGCTCTAATGCTAAGTAAAGGGTGTCTTCTTCTTCAACCGTTGTTCACAACAACTTAGTCTCTCTCAACATATAGTGTACACCCTTGCAGCGAGTGTATAACTATTGTCAATAAGTAAGGAATATAAGTATAACTTACCACCGCCCGCAACTGCTGCTGCCTTACCCACCCCTGTGGCAGCTGCTGAATCCGCTGCTCCCTCCTGGCTGGCGTCGCCTGCCCCGCCGCTGGCCCCGGCACTGGTGGTCAGTACGCCTAGAAAAAACATTACACATTTTTAGATGCCATATACGCCTTCCCCTATTTATTCTTTTTCACTCGCAAGATTGAAAAAATAGTTAAAATACATATATATTCCACATACATCACTAGTACAAACCGGGTACTAGAGTAGAGTAGACACTAGTAGGAGTATGTCCTATCCTAACAAAAATAGTAAAATATCTGGTTGTGCATTTTGTTGGTGGAAATTGTCAAAGCCTATCAAGATTAAGAAGACTAGAAGAGGACAACCCAAAGGACTGGACTCAGTGGCTAGAGCTTTTGGTGAATCTGAGTTTTAAAACCTTTTAAATAAAAATTAAGAGTGGCCAAAGGGGCAAGCTTAGCTACAGACAGACTAATATAGTAGTAATACAGAGAGTCAGAGCCGAGGCAGTTAGAGGCAGGGATAACAAGAATTTAGAAACAGATAGTCTACATTGAAGAAGATTTGGTAAAATAGAATTAGGAAACGGAAATAATAGTTCGAAAAAAATAAGGTGCAGTAAAAGTTAGGGGAATATAATTATTAATATTAACAGGAGGAAGACTTACTGGGGACAGCAGCAGAGCCCTTGGTAGAGGAACAGTCCTGGCCCTGGCGATCTCCATCTGCTCCCGCCGACTCCGACCCCGTCTTCTTGCCCCTGGGTGCTGATCATGTAAGATATAATAACGAAAGAGACAAACATTGATGATTGGTGTGAAACAAATAAAGTATTTTAAAAAGCGCTCAAAAAAACATTTTTGGAAACAATTGCAATAAAATTGACCTATCTAATCTGATCGACTGGTAGTATCGCGGGATTCGCGGACCGTCTAGTTATTATTTATGAACACTAATCCAGTGTTCCATTCTGATGCTAGAATACCACGCCTAAGTACCATCTGACCTAGCCCACCTATTCAGACGGGCCAATTGTTCACTAAGTCTGCATTTCCATTTATTTTAGTCCTCAAAAATGCATAGATGGAGGACACATGCATACATTTTTGCATACACCAAATTGTTGGTTGGTTGCTGCTGATGTTCTGCTAAGCCTATTACTCACTCACTAAACAAACTACAAAAAGTTCTGCTAAGGACTGGAGTAAGCAACAGTCACGCAGACCACTTAAAAATTGTCAACTAATACTAAGTTGCTAAGCAACTAAACTACCTATCCACCAGTATCTTATTGACAGGAGGACAAAGGAAGGACTAGAGTCTCTCTAGCATTACCTAACTTAAGTTCTCTAAAGTAAACTCTTACATAATCAGCCCAAGCGAGCGCAAAGTTGCAAACAAGTGAGATTAGTAGTGCCGAGCACCTTTGTCTAGAAAAATAACAATCACTAAAGATTTTTAAACTTAATTTACCTGCAATGTAAGCAGCAGCATTCTTGCTATTCGGAAAAAAATTATATTCGCAATAACAGTAACCCAGTCTAGAGAACACACAATAGTATTAGCTACTCACCAAGCCCCATGACCTCGACACCTAGCAGGTCCAGCAGGCCCTGCTCCCGGTCCAAGATGTGTGGCCACCGGTGGGTCAGCTGGTTATGGGTGCGCCGGACCCCAGAGCAGCGAAACACTGCCCGGCGCACCCTCTCCCACCGGCGGTGATGCTCCTGGGTAGCGGACCCGGAGCCAGGCCTGCCGCCTGCTGCCAAGGTCAAGGGGAGGTGGCGCTGCACAAAAAAAACAAGGACGGCCATCCCCGCCTTGCTGAATAGGGACCGGGCCTGCACCCCTGCAGGGCGCAGTCTGCCGCAAGGCAGGCGGCTCTTGGGCGCAGGCGCCTTGCCCTTGGAGCCGGTTCCCTTTCCCTTAGCCATGGTTCTGGGGTGGGTGGGGGGCGGAAAAGAAAATTTAGCAGGAAAAAATAAAGTTAGGGGAAGAAGAGTAAAGAAGGAAGTAATATAAAACAGTAGAAAAGTAAAAAAAATACTTTAAAACTAGAAATAAAACGGAAAATATAGACTTAGGGACAGAGAGGGATAGATAATAAATAAAAAAGATCAGAAAAACAGTGTAAAAAACAAAGGATTGAAAAGATTAGAGAGGGATTGAAAAACAGGCCCCAGAACCATGCAAAAGATAGGAAAACAAGATGGCCGCACCTATTGGCGACCGCGTGGTGAAGTACGCGCGATATTTCTCCCGAACACGTCATCCGCGTTGCCGAACTTCAAATACATCTCGCAAGCATACGCGAGCACACACGAGCATGCGGAAACAAGCAACTCCGCATGCTCGGGTAGCTACGCGTAGCGCTGCAGAGATTTTGTGCTTGTTTGCGTAGCCTCGCTTAGCGCGTCTATGCGAACTTCGCCCAGGGTTAGTACCTATGCCCTAGGTACATTGGTACCATATATTAGGGACTGACAAGGGTACCCCAGTATCCAATCTGGAGTGTACCTAAGTAGATGACATAACATTTTAGGGAGAAAGCAGATAGACTGGGGTCCTGATTATCAGGATCCCAGTCAGACTAGTCAAAAACAGTGTAACATGAAGCAAAAAGTGGGGTAACCATAAGAAGCAGCTCCTACTTTCCTACAGGGACACATTTCTCATACTAGAGGTTAAGAACCAAACTAAGAATACCCCTATGAAAGCCATTTTAATTGCCAAATTTAGGCTGACCCCTGAAAAGTATCGCCAAAGATTCAGTGGCATCTAGAAGCTCTCCATCCAATCCAGGGAAGATTTTGTGGACTACTTCAGTGAGGCAATGAATGGTTGGGTGCGGGGAAGCAAGATTAAAGATTTTGTTGGGTTGTACAATTTAATTATGAGAGAGCACAGGTTTAGTATCTGTTTTACAGAGTTGCACCAGTGCCTAGTTTACAGTAAGCTGACTGACCCTAGAAAACCTGCTAAGTAGGTAGGCCTCTGAGCTAGCACCAGAGTGTCCAAGAAGGTACCTGGGATTGACCCCAAGAAGGGTGGTTCAGGTTCCCCGCTTAGAGCCTCTACCTAGCAGTGGATGGCCCGGGGTCTGGCTCCTGACACAGACAGCTGTCAGTGCCCTCTAATGGTTACTGTCCTTAAGGACAGAGTTTTCCTGGGTTGGGGACAGAAGTCTGATCCAAGGGGTGGAATGGGCCTCATCAATTTGTTGGCTATGGTGGTACTGTCTGCCTACAGAGATGCATCTGTGAGCAAATTAATATTAGGTGCTCCACAGATGAGACGAAGGGTTCCCTATGGGTCAGCTCAGTGGCTCAGGAGAGTATAGACAGAGGGATCCACCCAAGTTCAGAGAGGCATAGAACTGACAAGCGCCCCTGAAGTAGGCGACCATTGTCCACTTTCTATCGCCTAAACAGGGAAGGCCCTTAAGGTATTAATTAATCTTCCCTGGCTTTAGGCTGGACATGTTGGAAATTGCCCACACTGCAGGGTCACCCCAAAACATTTTCCCTTCACCCTCCACTTTTTGATGAATTCGTTCTTTGCTGGCCTTAGGACTCTGAACACTTTACCACTGCTAACCAGTGCTAAACAGTGCTAAACTACATGTGCTCTGTCCTTTAATCATGGTAACATTGGCTCATAACCAATTGGAATATTTAATTAGCTTATACGTCCTTAGTAAAGTGCACTACCTGTGCCCAGGGCCTGTACATTAAATGCTACTTGTGGGCCTGCAGCACTGCTTGTGCCACCCACTTACATAGCCCCCTAACCATGTCTCAGGCCTGCCATTGCAGAGCCTGTGTGTGCCATTTACACTGCCATTTCGACATGGCAAAATAAATCTCTTGCCAGGTCCAAACCTTCCCTTTTTATACATATGTCACCCCTAAGGTAAGCCCTGGATAACCCACAGGGCAGGGTGCAATGCATTTAAAAGGCAGGGCATGTACTTTTAAGTTTTACATGTCCTGTTAGTGAAAAACTCTCAACTTAATTTTTTCACTACTGCAGGTCTATCTCTTCAGCAGAATAACAGTGGGATTACCTTATTAGATTTTTTAAGTGTAATTCCCAGTTAAGAAGAAATAGACTTTAAGGGCCCGATTTACAAAGGTAAACTGAGACAAAAGTCTAACTTTACAACTTTTGGTATTCACTAAGGGCATTTACTACTCATAGAGGCCCTTTGTGAATACCAAAAGTTGAACTTTATATACCGAAAGTCGGAAAGTTCGACTTTCGTCTCAGTTTACCTATGTGAATTGGGCCCTTAAAGTTTGGTGTCTCTGGAAGCACAATTTAAAATCACAACTTATGGTGAAGTCTGATTTTAAATTGCAATTCTGAAAATGCCACTTTTAGAAAGTTCAAAACACAACACGAACACCTGGCTCCGTGCTAACCTACACTCCTACTATTTATGGAGTAACGGGCAGACTATTCTTTTATCTGTCCAAGTAAAATTTATTAAATAGTCTTTAAATTGATTCAAAACAATTTTTTCAAAAGACTGAAAAAGAAACACATATTTCTCAAATTGACACAGAAACCTTCACATATAAATAACACATGTGTTGCGCAAACGACTTCATCATTGGAAAAGAAATGGTTTATTGACTAAAAATTAATTTAATTTCCTAAATGTAGAACATCCAGTGACTCCTATGTTGTACTTTCTGCCGAAAGTTCATAAAAAAAAATAAAAAAAATCACACCTATACTAGGACGTCCAATCATTTCTGCCCAGAAAAGTATGAGTGAGAATTTATCAAAATATGTTGACTTTTTCCTGCAGCCACATGTAAAAACGTTGCCATCATATTTAAAGGACACCACAGACTTTTTATTAAAGATTAATGACGTGGATTGGCAACCTAACTACTCTTTAGTGGTTATGGACATAGAGTCGTTATACACTAGTATTAACCATGTGGATGGAATTGCTGCTACTAAATACTTTTTAGAGAACAGAGACATTAACATGAAAGACCATAACTGTATGCTTTTGGAAATGATTGAATTGTGCTTGTTTAATAATTTTTTGTATTTCATCAGGATATATACCAGCAGTTGAGGGGTGTGGCTATGGGGGCATGCTTCTCCCCAGCTATGCATGTTTGCATGTTGGCTGGTGGGAGAGGTGTGTCCTCATGACCAAACACAGTGACTGGTACAAGCACATTGTATATTATTGGCGCTACATCGATGATATTTTTCTAATCTGGAACGGTACTAAGGAGGCAGCAATGGAGTTTGTTGAAACTATCAACTCCAACGAACTCAATTTGAAATTTACTGTGAAAATTGACAATGAAAGTGTAGAGTTTCTTGATGTTTTAGTATATATCAGTGAAGAGAAAATACATACTAAACTTCACCGCAAATCCACTGCGGGAAACTCTATCCTACACGCTGAGAGCTCACATCCACGCCATTTGATTAAGAGCATACCATATGGTGAATTTGTGCGGATTCGCAGAATTTGTAGTCTGGATAAAGTCTCTAATGAATGTCAGCAGGAAGCATTTTGTCGTTTTTGGATCGAGGATACAAGAAATCTCATTCTGATCCAAGCACTGACAAAAGCAAACAACCAATCCAGAGAAGTACTCTTGTTGCCTAAACAGAGTAGCATCATTAATGAAAGTCCAAAAGAGGAAAAACATACTATTCGTCTTATTACCACCTTCAGTCAACAAGAACAAAAACTGCGCAGGATTATTTATTCAGAATGGCCTATAATACTCTCTGACATCACTCTGGGTCCCATTCTGCCCACTCTGCCTTCCATTACATTTAGAAGGGCACCCTCTATGAGGGATGCCTTAGTGAAGCCTATGCCGGAAGTATTACAGAAAGACACTTGGCTTAAAAAAATGGGTTTTTATAAATGTAATTCATGCCGTGCCTGCACTTTTGCTACCAATGCAACCCACTACATGACAGCTTTCAGTGAGAAGGAAATAGAAATTAAGGAACATCTTACTTGTCGAACAGAATTTGCCATCTACAAACTTAGATGCACCTGTGGGTTAGAGTACATAGGGAGTACTAAACTCCCTGTGCATAAACGTATTCTACAGCATGTGCGGGCAATAGTAAATTCTGACTCTAACTAATCCAGTCGCTAGGCATTTTAAATTAGTTCATCAGAATAAGTTAAAAGATCTGGAATATACGGTATTGGGAGCTGTTCCCATACCCGGACGGGGTGGGAACCGTGAGAAACTGCTTCATCAACGTGAATCTCACTTCATTTTAGCTCTCGATACACGTATGCCTAATGGTTTGAATATGAGTGAGGATTTACATAATTTCCTTTAGTTGTTTGACAATTTTATACATTTTTGCTAAAAAGATCTTTTCTGAAACTTCTATCTATTTCCTTCCCTTTGTGGCAGGCTGTTACACCTCTGAATTGCGATTGAGGGCATCTTAAGTCTTCTCCAAAGTCATACTGAATTTTAGTGGGTTTTAATAGCTCTTTCCTATATTAATTAAAAGTCAATAACATTTTTATGGGTTTTTTGTGAACTATATAATATCTTTGGCACTTGCACTTTATAAATCATTTAGGCTTAAGTGATTTGTTTTATGCTGCTATCGAGATTGTAATTTGCACAGCACTATTTTGCACTTTTTTGTCACATTTAGTACTATGTTTCTAGTTTACAGACTGGATATGGCATTTTTCATCTAATAGACATATGGCTAGATGGCGTTAGTTAGGGATTATGATAACTGTTCTTATCAGCAACTACTTTTATTTATTAGTTGCTGTATGTTTTATAGTCTTTGACATTTGCATTGTAAAATACCTTGCTATGGCGCGTTGGTTTATTATAGATTCCAGTGAGTGTTAGGATTTATTTATATCCTGCCCTACCACAGATATATAATGGACCTATTAGGGTGTTGGTTTAGGCTAACTCTATTTCCCGCCAGCCATTTTGGAACTTAATAATCATATTTACTATGTCTATTTATTGCATATTTGCACATTTAGTATTATATTTATTTATTTGTATAGAATTAGACTCTATTAAGATCAGCGAGAATTTGTTTCATTGTTCTTCCCAATTATACAATGCACTTGCAATTTTTTAATTGTGGCCGAGCTTTATATAATCTATTATTATGTTTATTATTACAGCACTGACTGATATTTAAATTTATATAGTATTTATATTTTGCTCATAGGTCTATGATTTGCTATTGTGAAGAATCATGTACTATTGTCTATATTTACATTGAATACTTTGCTGCTATCGAGTTGTCTTCCAGTCTGTTTTCTTTGTTTATTAACATGACATCGTTGTTTCATTAGTGAATTGTGCACGTTTTGGGTTTTTAAATGTGTTTCCTAGGAATTGAGGCGTATCATGTGATCAAGCTCGCTTTGACGAGCGAAACGCGTCATGGCAGGCACTATGCCTGTGTAATTCGGTGGTTTACTTGCCATTAAACTACACTGCTTTCTCCACGAGACTTCGATTTGATGCCTTTCTGTGAGTGTGGTTGAGGTCCGTTGCCTGCTTGTTCTGCCGATGATTGCCAGAGAGGAACTTTTGGCGATATAAATAACACAATGCACAATCAAAACCAATTTGGACATACACCAAAGTGAGAATTATTTGCAACAAATTACAACAAGTGACAAGATCACTAAATGAAAACAAACATAAATCAATTGATTTATGTTTGTTTTCATTTAGTGATCTTGTCGCTTGTTGTAATTTGTTGCAAATAATTCTCACTTTGGTGTATGTCCAAATTGGTTTTGATTGTGCATTGTGTAATTTATATGTGAAGGTTTCTGTGTCAATTTGAGAAATATGTGTTTCTTTTTCAGTCTTTTGAAAAAATTGTTTTGAATCAATTTAAAGATTATTTAATAAATTTTACTTGGACAGATAAAAGAATAGTCTGCCTGTTACTCCATAAATAGTAGGAGTGTAGGTTAGCACGGAGCCAGGTGTTCATGTTGTGTTTTGAATTTTGAATAGCCCTACCTGGCCCCGGTCCTTTTGGCTTAACCCCTATTGTTGTTAACTTTTAGAAAGTTGGCATTCTCTTATTTTAGCCATTTGGTTCCTGCTGTCTTGCTCTGTTACACGTCTGGGAGGGTGACAGCTAGGCTTTGTGTATTTCCCCTAGAGAGCCACACACAAAGGGAGCTTAGGTGACTTTATGGGCCATCCTGGTAGTATGGGAAGAAAGAGCTGGACCCAGCCTCATTTACACCTTTATCGGCTGTATCTTGCCCACACACAAAGAGCTTCATACCCCCTGCAGTGAATCTGGAGCCAGTGCAGGAATGGAAGACCTCTGTGCACTTCAAATGTATCTCTTTGAAGTCTCCCTCACTTCAAAGGCACAACTCCATATAATACTGGACCTCTGACACCACCACTTCAGTTCACTTCTGGACCTATGAAGACTCTGCCAGGAAGAAGGACTGCTGAGCTGCTAAAGGACTGCCACTCTTCTGGATCACTGCTTTGTTGGACTCCTTCTTTGCTGTGCTGCCCTTCTGCCTGCTGTTCCATTGCCTGGGTGAGAAGGACTGGACCTGCATCACTTGAATCCAGAGTGACTCCAAGGGCTAGCTGGTTCACCTCCTGATCTGAAGCTCAGTGACATAAAAGACTTAAACTTACCTGCTTATGCGCCTGGATTGAGCCATGTGTGAGTCTGCCCTGCCAAGGGTGCCACCCCGGTCCTAGACCCTTAGAAGTGAGGCCTAAGGTGCTTGTTTCAGAAAAACACATGCAGCATCTCTCACAAACTGGCACATTATTGCCATTTCATGGATCAAAACCAGCACATTGCCCCTGTTCCATGGATTGGAACCAGCAGATTGATCCTGCTGCATGGATTGGAACCAGTGCATTGCTCCTGTTATGGGATCAGAAGAGGCGCAACACCTCTACTGAATGGATCAGCCCTGATGCATCGCCTTCAGAACCACCACTGCACAAGGTCTCCACATTACTGTCGACGGCATCCTTGACGACGACGACAAATCTCCACATCGCAGCTCTTCACCTATCTGAGCCAACGCATGATTGCTGATGTGCGGATCATGACTGGCACATCACCCCTACTGCGTGTATCAACAGCAACACATCGCTGTGGCTGCGGCAATCATCTTCAATATCGACGCAGCCAGGATCAAGGTACTTTTGGTTAGTGGGCCTCACTGGGTCCCTGTATTCTGGCCCACACTGCAGTGCGGTTGGCCTGAACTTTTGACTTTGTCCCATCCCGGCATGACCAGATATGCCAAGTTAAGCCTTGCTGCTCTGTTACAGTCTACCAGAAGACGAGCACGGGTTAACTTAGGGTTTACCTGCTTCTTACCCTGTTTAGGATTGTGGTTGCTGCTTGATTAGGGCTCATACCCAGTCAGCCAAAAACCCAATTTCTAACACATCACAATACACAATAAAGTTGTCTGTGAGTTACTTCCAGGCCAGACAGCGATGTTGAGATATAGGGAGTGAAGGGCATGATTTCTGTAACTTTGGACTAAGCTACACCTTACTGATAACTCCAGAGAAGGCAGAAACAGGCTGCATGATACCCACTATATAAGGAAATTGATTAGAAGTTTGGCATAGGCTAGTGCCTGTGGACTATACTTTGAATGATTTTCAAAAGATAATCCTCCCTATCTTTAATGCCACTGTAGAGATGAAATACAACTGGACATATATTAGACAGTGCTGGTGCAAGTGAACCATTGACAGGAAACCAATTGTCAAACGGTTTGAGTTATGGCATATTTTCTTGTGGCATTAAACTACAAATGTCCTGAGTAACAAAAACAGAAAATGGTGATGCAGTGCAAATTTCGCTCTTTTATTTGTATGGGGTGCATCATAATCATGAGCAGTCCGCACCCGCATATATTCCTTTGCTGTATTAACATGTAACATTAGAACGTGAACTGTAATAACGTGAATTGTGGTGTGTTAGGGATATTTTCATTTAAACTTTCAAAGATTGACGTTGAATACGCATGTGTTTAGCTGAAGACATTAACGTGTAGAATTCATACATGCTGCTGAAAATTATTTACATATTTGGCATGCTTATGTAACGTGTTAATTTAGAAGTGCTCAGTAAAAGTGTTCATTTATATGTAATTTTGTGAGGTCTGTGTGCTATTCTCTTATGTTGGCCAATTCCTGTAGGCCTGAAATGCATTTTACCTGGAAGCTCTTGCATTAGATTTAATAGTTGAATTTCAGGTGCACTTTGGATTTGTTCTTTCTCTCGTTTCTGTGGCATGCGGAAGATTCATCATTGTTAATTAGAATAATGTCTTTGTTTTAGAAGTTAGGCTTAGGGAGAAGAGGATACATTGAGCGTTGATACTGATAATGGAGAACTGTTGTACTTTCTCATCAGAGTAGGCCTGGGAATCAAGGTCATCTCGCTAAAGCTTGGGAGAATCGCTGCCTAATGGAAGGTTACCTATGAGGATGTGGCCTGATTGGATGGCGTGATCTGCAAAGCATCCTGGGATCCTACCTGTGGTATTGATGTATCATAACTAGGGAAAGTGTCCGGGGACTTCTGCCTTGCCGTGAGAGAGAGATCATCTTAGAACGAGCTCTGTAGCTTTATGCTACTTGACCCAACTGATGTGAAGGTACTTCTTAGGAAGACTTCACGCGCACCTTAACAGATCTTGCCTTGGGAAATGCTATGTAGGGACGTCACGCTAGTGGTAGTGTAGGGACAGATTAATGGTTTATACCCACGAAATTCCAATGAAGGGGAACCTGGATGTCTGCTTGATCATCTTTTGTATTCTGATTCTCAAACTAACCAACCTGTGCATGTTGCACCGCCTTATATTCATTCGTAGATTTGGCTTTGTATTAGTTCCACTGCATTTCTACACCCTCACCTTGAGGTGCCTGTATGTCCAGTTGTTCTTGGCTTTGTAATAAACTAACTGAACCTAATTGGGAGTTTGTGATTCTTAGGAGTTATAGAAAAATTGAAATTATTGACCTGCTAATGATTTCTCTCCCCTTCACGCTTTCACGCAGATGAAAAGTACCATCGACCTGAGGTTCCAGAGCAGATCTAGACCGTGGAACCCGGCTCCTTCAGTTGGTAGCAGAGTAGGGTGGTTATCACGTGAAGAGGGAGGAGAATCCAGAAGATATAGAAAAGAACTAGGGCTAGATGTATGACCCTTTTTTGAAGTCGCAAACGGGAGATCGGCCCGTTTGCGACCGCAAAAAAGGCATCCAGGCATGTACAAACGCAATTATGCGAGTCACTGACTCGCAAAATAGCGTTTGCGACTCTCGCTCTTAGGAAGGGGCGTCCCTTACTAATAACGAGTCTCCATGCCATGTACTATTGTTTTGCAACCGCATTTGCGGTCGCAAAACACTCGCAGTTTACCACCTACTTCAAGTAGGTGGTAAACCACTCGCAAACAGGAAGGGGTCCCCAGGGACCCCTTCCCCTTAGTGAGTGTGTGCGAAAATATTTTTAACAGCAGGCAGTGGTCCCAGGGACCACTGCCTGCCCTTAAAAAATAAAATTGAAAAGTTTCATTTTTCTTTTTTAAATGCATCCCGTTTTCCTTTAAGGAAAATGGGCTGCATTAAAAATAAATGCTTTATTAAAAAAGCAGTCACAGGCATGGTGGTCTGCTAACCCCAGCAGACCACCATCCCTGTGAGTGCTAGCCATTCCCAATGGGGTCGCAAATTGCGACTGCCTCATGAATATTAATGAGGCATGCAATTTGTGACCCCATTGGGAATCGCAAACAGTGTCTGAGACACTGTTGTTCATTCACTTTTGCGAGTCGCAAATTGCGAGTCGCAATTCAACGCAATTTGCGACTCGCAAATGTGAATGTTCATACATCTGGCCCCTAGAGCCCCAAAATAGAGCCCAGTAATCGAGAGCGGAGAGCGAAAGACTTTGGCGGAGATCGCCAGAGTTTGATGGTGTGGCGAGAACAGCGTGGAACGGAGGAGTGAGTATCAATAGGGATGCGTTGTGTGTTAGATTGCGGGAGTGTGATGATTGTATGATGTCTGGCAGCGTTTGTGTGAAAGTGAAGTGAATGTAATATCAGGACTGACGTCGTCCAAGGATTGAGATTTGAGTTTGAGATCCCAAAGTGGCCTAAGATCCCAGGATATATTAACCCGTTTGCTGCTGCTGTCGGCCAACGGCCGTCGCGAGCACTACCTCGGTAGTGCTGCGCACGTCCGTTGGCCGACGCGGCCCCGCCCATTTAATAGAACGTTCCGCACTGGCGCGGAACGTGCGAAGCAGCAAACGGGTTAAATGGTGTTGAAGACACCGAGTTATTGTGATTGTCTGACCCAGATTTGAGGCATTGTTGTGAGATATCGGCAGTTCCACCTAAGACAGGGAACTTTGTGTGAATGGGACGTGTGGGAATCGTGTGGTAAACCTTGTGTATAGGGGTGGACTATACTGATTCAGGTGACCAGCGCAGGTCGAGGGTCACTGTGTATGAATGTTCTTGAGTGATTGAATTCCATCGATCTTGTAGAAGGTGGATAATTACGGAGTTGTGATTGTGTGGGTGAATGAGGACAGAGAGATTGTGAAGGAGGGTGAACCACTGCGAGGAAGAAAAAGGTGATGTCAGAGAGTGCTGCACTGCGATATGTCGGTTTTTGTAATGCCGCGCTTGGAATTGGGTGGTAGTCATCAGGAAACTGCGATTGAAAAACTGTCTATTGAGGGAAAATTTTGATCTAATCATGTAATGTTTTAGGGTGTTACGAGGTCTGTTAAGGGGAGATAAGGGAGTGGTTACTTGAGTGGGTGAGGACGCACCGCCTGAGGATACTCTAGCACACTATACGGCAACAAATGTAGGACTCCATACTATAGTTTGGCTTCAAAATTGGCATAAAATCACTGAAAAAGTGGGGGATTTGGCATTTCCACGTTATGGCTCTTTCAGATTGGAGGTCTTGTATCAGTTGATCGGAGTGATGTCTTCACTATGGCCTCAACCCAGACCAACACAGTTTGAGACATTAGATACGTGGATGTGAGCAGCACATGGAAAGAACAGGGAGAGATTTCATGGAAAGATGAAAAAGGCAATAAAGGGATATCAGGATGCACGATGGGATGCACAACATAAGGCATGGAGAGTAGACACCATTGAGGGAGATTGGGTGTACCCAATGCTGGTGAGAGAGGGAGATACTCAAGAGAGGAATGGAGGAGAAAATAGAAATGATGGGAGTGATACAGATGACAGCTTGTTAGAAAGGTTATTGTCAAAGCGTCCTCCACCTTACAATCCACATTCAGAGCAAGGAATGCGAGAACTGGCAAATGAAGGGAATATGGAAAGAGTGCAGGGGTAGGGGGAAGGATTTCAATGGGAATACAAGGAACAGGAATGCCCGCTTTAGGAGGTGCATACTCGAGTGGAGTTAATGCTGCTTTACGGTTACCAGAAGCCCTTACGGTACTAGTCACCATTGGACCTGTAGTCTCTGTGTATGACCCAAGCTTAGTGGGAAACTCTAGTCAACAACAGTCAGGGTTGGAGGAGAGGATCGGCTCAGGAGGGAATGAGACCATGAACAGAAACGGTCCTTCTCTGGTGCCTGTAGAATGTAGTACCCCTCTGCCGGCGACTGCAGATCCTTTGAGAGTACGCATTGGGTGTAGTACCATACAATCTGTGCCCTTAGACAACTCATATTCAGATTTGAGGATGTGGGAAGCTCCAGTTACGGGACCCATGGGAAGAACACCAGAGGCAAGTGCAGGTCAGGGAACCTCTGAAAATCAGCATGTCCTAGAGAGCACAAATTTAGAGAATTGGCTAGGAAATCGGAACAGTGATAGAGAAGGACAGTATAGCACATCGAGTCAGGGCATGATTATGGCTGCGGTAAAGGCAAAATTGTTGGATGTAGTGAGGTTGAAGGCTGTGGTGGATGAAATAATCTGTGGGAACTTGCCTTTGGAGGGGATAGAAACTTATGAGATAGACAAGCTATTGTCTGTGGCGAAGGAAGTCACCCGTAAGGCGAGGCAAGCACACGAAAAATTTATGGAATTGGCTCAAAAATATGATGTAGATATGTCTAAGACAAAAATGTTACAGGGAACTCATAGGTTAAACTACAGTGATCGGGAATTTGAAGAGAAAAGAGTAACAGGCTTGAAAACGCACATTCGAGAGTTGATCATAGGGATACACGCATGGAGTATGCTTGACAAGTAGGAGGAAAGGTGGTTAAAGAAAAAGAGCATTAGGAAGGTGACGGGAGAAACGCCGTCTCCAGGAGGGGCAACAGCAGGAATTGAGGCATACCCATTGCGAGAAGTGCCTAGCAGAGGGTATGTGCATGTTCCTTGGAGCAGGGGTAATTTAGGCGCGTTCACGAATGATTTTCCTCGGTTGAGGGAGAAGCCTTCTGAATGGTACAAGCAAGTCGATGGCTTTGTAAAGATCTCAAAGGTGTTGTGGATTGATCTGAATACGTTGTTTAACATTATGGTTCCCAGTGATTTATGGTCTGCTTGTAAGATTACTATTGATTGGCCGTCTGCTGAACCAGAAAGAGATCCTATAACTCACAGTCCTTCACCTTTGGTTATGAAAACGTTTGAACAGGTGATCACATGGTTACAGTCCAAAATAGCCCCACAGGATATCGATTGAGTTAAAATAGATCGAACAACACAGGAACCTAAAGAATCGGTACATGCTTATTATTAACAGCTTTTGCAAGCCTTCAAGCAATACAGTGGGTTAGATATTCTTGATTCGAAAGACATGGGACAGTTTGTTTCCAAATTTGTGATGGGTTGAGACCAGAAATTAGCGTTATGATCCAGCAACATTTTATCTGCTGGCAAAACAAGTCAGTGGACGAAATTCTATGGTATGCCAGATATTGCAGTGATGAGGTGGATTCCAAGCACAGGAGAATTAATGACAAGTTGACGCTGGCCTAAATGAGGAATGTGCAAAGAGTAGATCAGGTGAAGACAAATAGGAGAACAATAGGTCGGAATCAGGGAAACAACCAAGGAGGGGTTCAGAACGCTCTGAATAACACTAGACAGGGAAAAGGGAGAGGTGTTCCTTCGGACACCAAAACAGGTATAGACATTGCCACAATAAAGAAAATGAACACTTGACATTTTTGTTACAAAATCGGGCATTAGAAGCGTGAGTGTCGATTAAATTCAGCAAATCAGATGCAAGAGGGAGAGTTTGTGCAAATGCCGGATGTGATAAACACTGTGACACTACCCAGATCCTACAATGGGGGAAGTCAGAACCGGTTAGTTCAAGTGCCACAACCTCCGAGAGTTCCGCAGAGTAATCAAGCGTACATTCAAATGCCCTTTATGGAAGCATTGGACGGATTCCATCAGGACCTGTCACAATGACGGTGCCTGAGGGGGGAGGAAGACTGTACCCTTGGAGCAGTCTTAGAGGTAGACCAGAGTGGACCGTATGTGGCGGCAGTCATCCTGTTACATTCTTGATTGATATTGGTGCTACACGTTCAACTGTGAGATCCACAATAGTCCCAAACCTATCCCCTCTCGGGACAATCGACCCAAGTTGTAGGAGTTACCAATAAGAGAATGACAAACCCATTGAGAGAAGAAATAACAGTGAAAATAGGAACCTTTCAGGATTGGCACCAAGTTTTGGTGTATGATTCGAGTTCAGTCTGTTTGTTAGGGTGTGATCTCTCATGTAAACTGAACTGAACATCTATTGTACGCCAAAGGGAGTTGAACTGCTGACCGATGATGATGACATTGCATTCAAATTGGCAAATCAGAACCATTATTTAACACAAAAGTGAAGGGGTGAGGGATTCGGACCCCTCTACTCCGGCCCCCCTTAGCACAACCTGACACACAAAAAGGAGTAGAGAGTGATAAAATATCTGTATGTGTGGTGGCACGAGCTATGTGTCAAAATACTGCCCTCACTCACACAATTGTGTGACATGCTTCATCATGGGACTGCTTCAGTACACACCTGCGCAACCCAATGCCTAGGGTGGAGCAATAGGGTAGGGGAAGACAAGACACAACATATAGAAAGATGATAAAGTAATATGATTTTTCTGGGATCACCGAAAGTGGAAGTGCAGTGTAAGTTAAAACCAGCTCGGAGGTATCACTATGCGTAAAGTTTATTCCTGGACCCTCAGGCCAGGATTAAAAACGTGAAGGATAGTGGTGACTGGAAGAGATTATGAACTCCTTACACCCCTCCTTACTGCCAATTTGTTGACATGTTTCAGCCGTAGTTATGTGCGCATCGTACAGGGTCACGCCGGCCCTCGTCAGGACCTTACTAATCCCAGGACCTAGGTCACCTCGTTTCCTGGAGTGCGGACGTGCCAGAACAATTGTTCCTGCACCGAGGTATCCCCTATGTAACACTCTCCTGTAGTACTATATGGAAGAGAGAGAAGAGAAAACACAAATAGGAGAGGTCACTCATAGTTGTTCCATCTCGTGGTTTCGCTTGCTACAGTGCTTCAACAATTGTCAATCCACCGCAACACGGGTACATTTCCAGGAGCAGAATCCTGCAATAAGGATAACATGGCGTCACTCTATAATGTTCAACTAATAAAGGTTCACCTACTCGAAAAGTAAGCGTAGATCACAGGGCGTATGTCCTCTACCTAGCATCTCCACAGCATCTCTCATTCATAATAAGAAAGTAGCATGATACCTTGTCACTCACCGAGTTTGCCTTAAAACATTGTTAGAACTGGCGAGAGACAAGGAGAGACCCCCTGTAGTCACACTCTGGGGGAGACAAATCAAAAAGAGGCTTACACAGTGGTTAGATGGTAATGTGCCACAATACAATATCTCCTGACAGGATAGACCAGAGTAGGTTTCTAAAAAGACACTCCTCGTCTATATACGTGTGGCCACTGTACATAGTGTACTATGTAGGCGGGGAAGGTACCGTCAGTGGCATATAGTACTGGAGTGTCCTGTCTACAAATACGGCTCTATATGCTCATGCCCTAAGTATCGTGAAAAGATCGATACTGGACGGGATGGCCGCCTGCATCCCGATCACAGTACTTGGTCCGGTAATCGCTCCCGCCCCCTCTCCTTACTTCGTCAAGGTGGGTGCTCTTTCCTATGACCCCTTGTCTGCTCTCGCCATGAAGATGAACGGGGGAGCAGCGATAGCTGTCTGAAATACCTAGTCCGGTTCCCAGCATCCCGTCTCAGCTTCCCGTCACGTGGAAGCCGTCGTGTGGTCAACTTCACGAACGTGGATGACGTAGACCCTTCGTGTGCCCCGTTGCTGGGCAGCGGAGACGCTCCTGTCTTCATTCTTTTTTCTAGTTTCTGCAGCTCCCGGATGCAACAAGCTTTATTGCAACAAGGTTGCTACAAGGCAGTAATATCCACCATACGGTATCAGGTCAAAGGCCCTCCTGCTCCTAGCATAAACTCCTGGATGATTAGAAATGCAGTGTCATTTACAAATATCATAAGGCAAAATTGCGCCATGATATAAAATTCAGGTTTTAAAAAAAAAAGAATTTGTACTGCTCTACAGCACACCCGTGCTATATTCCCCTGCAGCTGAGCCGCCGCTCAACGCAATATTTTGACACATAGCTCGTGCCACCACACATACAGATATTTTATCATCTCTACTCCTTTTTGTGTGCCAGTTTGTGCTAAGGGGGGCTGGAGTAGAGGGGTCCGAATCCCTCACCCCTTCACTTTTGTGTTAAATATTGCGTTGAGCGGCGGCTCAGCTGCAGGGGAATATAGCACGAGTGTGCTGTAGAGCAGTGCAAGTGCATTGTACTTTTGGAGCATCTCCACATACCAAGAGTCACTATCCCTCAGGGGATCGTACACTTTGTCCTCATGGCGCAGGACCAGGGACTGTCCTTTGGTGAGGATATGATAGCAGAGATCCTAGCATTATTGGGTGAGGCTGCACTAAACCAGGTCCTCACACAGGGAGAGGGCTGGGACACCTTACTGGAACTCAAGAGAACTTATGTGAAAACAATAATCCGGGCCCGATTCACAGAACTAACTTAGGACAAAATCCTAAACTTACTACCATTTTGGTATTCACAGAAGGCACTTACTCATTTTGGTATTCACAGAAGACACTTACTTACTTACTCATTTTGAGTAACTTACTCATTTTGAGTAACTTACTCGTTTGGTATTCACAGAAGGCACTTACTCATTGATGAATAAGTGCCTTCTGTGAATACCAAAATGAGTAAGTTACTCAAAACGTGTAAGTTACTCAAAATGAGTAAGTTACTCATTTTGGTATTCACAGAAGGCACTTACTCATCAATGAGTAAGTGCCTTCTGTGAATACCAAACGAGTAAGTTACTCAAAATGAGTAAGTTACTCATTTTGGTATTCACAGAAGGCACTTACTTACTCATTTTGAGTAACTTACTCATTTTGAGTAACTTACTCATTTTGGTATTCACAGAAGGCACTTACTCATTGATGAGTAAGTGCCTTCTGTGAATACCAAAATGAGTAACTTACTAATTTTGAGTAACTTACTGCTTTGGTATTCACAGAAGGCACTTACTCATTGATGAGTAAGTGCCTTCTGTGAATACCAAAATGAGTAAGTTACTCAAAATCAGTGTGTTACTCAAAATGAGTAAGTTACTCATTTGGTATTCACAGAAGGCACTTACTCATCAATGAGTAAGTGCCTTCTGTAGAATACCAAAATGAGTAAGTTACTCAAAATTTGTAAGTTACTCAAAATGGGTAAGTAAGTGCCTTCTGTGAATATCAAAATGAGTAAGTGCCTTCTGTGAATACCAAAATGGTAGTAAGTTTAGGATTTTGTCTTAAGTTAGTTCTGTGAATCGGGCCCATAATGGGGCCATCCTTACTGAATACTTAAGGGGGAACGCAGCACCACGGGCCTTCTTGTCATGAATGAACCGCTAATCTTCCTAGAGGATGCTACATTTAGAAGGGACTGGGCACTCATAGCGTGGAAGTGCATCAGGGATTGGCTAGTGCCGATAATAAGCACAGCAAAAAGACTAGCCAATACCCTGGTGATACAGATACAAACGAGTGAGCAGGGATTAAAAACAGAGGTATTACTGGCCACATACAAACATAAGCTAGATGAAGTGAACACGGAACTGGGTGAGTACAGGGATTACCTGATGCAGTCAAAAATATCCAAATTGCAAAAAGACCTCAAGAGATTTTCGAAAGAAAAAGTTTATCCGTATACCATCAAGGAGTATATCCAACAGAAACTGACGGAGATGAAGAAGGGGACCCAACAGGGCAGAAAAAACCAGGAGATCCTAAGCAGCAGCAGTGAGGGTAGTGACTATGAATTCCCCCAGCGTAGGAGAGGGAGGGGCAGAGGTTACCAAAGGGGACCAAAATCTTTTTTCCCTGGCCCTTTCCAAGGCTACCCTAATCAGGGCTACCACTGGCCTGGTATGGGCATTTACCCCACATCAAGGGTTCCAGAATCCACAATTCCCACAACCCCAGTTCCCACAGCCACAGATTCCTTTTTTAGGCAGGGGCAGAGGGAAAGGCAGGGGCAAACAGAAGGGCCACCAGAGGCTAACCTGGGACGACCAAGACCAAGAATTGGATAAACGGGTAACCAGGAGCATGGCCCAGAGCCTGGCATCAGGAACGAGCAGGGACCTTCACTAGTGGTGAATCTCTCCTCTACAACTCTTACCGAATCACAAGAAAATCTTCTCAACAAGGGTCTGGGTTTCGTCCCGACCAACATGCTGGATCACTTCCAGATCCGCCAAGAGCTAGCAACTTTCTTCAGAAGTATCAGATGGAAGACCTTTTTTGAGGATGCAGAAGATAGAAACAACACCGCAGGGGATACGTCACTGCGCCCAAAGTCCAGCTTCCCACCCCAGATTGCAGCTTTACCACAGGAGGTGGCAACTTTTGAGCAAGCGGTCATCCATGACATTGAAAATTTGCAAAGACGGAACACAGACTCATTTGTCAACATGAGCAACATGGAAAAGGAGGCACTCAAACAATTGAAGGAGAATGACTCCATCATCATCAAGCCAGCCGACAAAGGGAGAGCAATTGTCATTCTGGACAAGACAACGTACACAAATGAGTGCCATCACCTCCTGTCAGATGATAGGAACTACATGGTATTGAACATTTATCCCACAGTGGAAATTGCCAAGGACATCACGACACTAGTGGAGGAGGGTCTGGCAAACGACTGGATCTCGAAACATGAGGCAGACTAGCTTACCAGAGAT
Source organism: Calotriton arnoldi (assembly GCA_963921515.1). Classification (NCBI taxonomy): domain Eukaryota; kingdom Metazoa; phylum Chordata; class Amphibia; order Caudata; family Salamandridae; genus Calotriton; species Calotriton arnoldi. The sequence goes on along the minus strand of CAWUFW010003175.1, from coordinate 189,913 downwards.
CAACCAAAGAAAACCAATTTCTATATATTGCCAAAAATCCACAAACCCACTAGGCCACCACCCGGTAGGCCCATTGTGTCAGGCATTGGCTCCATTCTGGAACCTTTATCACAATTCTGTGATTTTTATCTGAAACCCCTTGTCCCGAAATTGCCTGCCTACTTACAGGATACACTTGACATCCTTAATTTGATCAAAGATATGGATTTTGACCCTGAAAGTGAGTTCTTATTGGGTTTAGACATCGAAGCCCTGTATACTAACATTCCACAAAGGGAAACCCTATGGGTGTTAGAAGAGATCCTGTTTGAGGAAGAATGGACATACCAAACCCCACGAGCTTTTATCCTTAACCTGGCTGAAATAGCCTTGATGAGAAACTTCTTTGAGTTTGAGGGGACCTTGTATCTACAGACCCACAGGATCTCCATGGGGAGTACTTTTGCCCCTAGCCTAGCGGGTCTATATGTGGGAGATTTTGAGAAGACCATGATTTATGACAGTGAAAGCCCTTGGTCTGATAACATCAGTCTTTGGCGCCGTTACATTGACGACGTCCTGGTGATCTGGAAGGTAGATGCACACTCGGTTACCCAATTCCTTGACTGGCTCAATAGCAGGAACCCCCTTCTACATTTTACATCCACAGTAACTAAAACTGGATTACCTATTCTAGATTTAGTCATCGAACCTAAAAGGGGTAAACTCTCCACCAGGGTCCACCACAAACCCACAGATAAGAACTCACTGCTAGCATATGATAGCTTCCACGCAAAATCACTAAGGGAGAACCTACATGTAGGCCAGTTCTTCAGATTAAGGGGAAACTGCACTGAGAGAACTACTTTTAAGGAGGAAGCAGCCATCCACACGAAGAAACTCAATCAGAGAGGATACTCTGGGCACACTATTTCAAAATCCAGAAAAAGAGCGGCCAATACCAACAGGGAAAACCTATTGGAGAAAACTGTTAAACCACCAACAGACAAACCAGTATGTGTAACAACGTTCAACATGGCTTCACATCAAATAAAACAAATGATACTGAAACATTGGCGCATACTCAACTCAAACGGTATGAATATAGCCAAGCCCCCCTTTTCTTTCAAAAGAAGTGCGAATCTCAAAGAAATGTTGGTACACACCAGACCGATCACAACACAACAGAGGAGGAAAGAGCCAACTGGCGGACTTCCCCCGCTCCGAGGACACTCGAGGTGTGGGTCGTGTAGTGTGTGTCATCTCACTAAAAATATAAAAACCATAGATGTGGGTCTGACCTACCCATGGGAGCAGAGGACACATACGAACTGTAACTCTGACTCTGTGATCTACCTCATCACATGCCCCTGCCAAAAATGATACGTGGGGATGACCAGCAGAAAGGTTAAGACAGGTATTATGGGGCACCATAGTACTGTCAGGTGTCTTAAATCTAACACAAAACTCACAGCACACTACCTAGAGAAACAACACACTACTGAAGATATAGCGTGGACAGTAATACAAAAACCTAGACTGAGTCCTACTACAGGAGATAAAATGAGAGCTCTCCTCCTGAGAGAACAACAATGGGTTTACCGCCTGAAGAGCCACCTGGTCGGCCTGAATGATGACATTCCTTGGCAAACCCTCAGTAGATAGACTATCACAGTATCATTCTATCATAAGATACTGAGAAAACCCTCCCCTGCACCAAGCATATCATTAGTTTTTACTCCCCTCACCTAAGAACTACCTTTTCATACTTATATATTGATACATATACTTATAAGGGTCTGCCCCCACCCACTTCCGCTGACACCCCTTGCTACATGGAGAGATCCAATGACATCATCTCTCTCTGCCCGCGGCAACTTCTAAACAAATTCTTTTTTTTTTTAAAAACCTGCATTTTATATCATGGCGCGATTTTGCCTTATGATATTTGTAAATGACACCGCATTTCTAATCATCCAGCAGTTTATGCTAGGAGCAGGAGGGCCTTTGGCCTGATACCGTATGGTGGATATTACTGCCTTGTAGCACCTTTGTTGCAATAAAGCTTGTTGCATCCGGGAGCTGCAGAAACTAGAAAAAAGAATGAAGCTAGGAGCGTCTCCTTTACCCAGCAACGGGGCGCACGAAGGGTCTACGTCATCCACGTTCGTGATGTTGACCACACAACGGCTCCCACGTGACGGGAAGCTAGGACGGGATGCTGGAAACCGGACTAGGTATTTCAGACGATTATCGCTGCTTCCCCGTTCATCTTTGCGGCGAGAGCAGACAAGCGGTCATAGGGAGGAGCACCCACCTTGACGAAGTAAGGAGAGGGGGGTGGGAGCGATTACCAGACCAAGTACTGTGATCGGGATGCCGGCCGCCATCCCGTCCAGTATCGATCCTGTCACGATACTTAGGGCATGAGCATATAGAGCCGTATTTGTAATCAGGACACTCCAGTACTATATGCCACTGACGGTACCTTCCCCGCTTACATAGTACACTATGTACAACGGCCACACGTATATAGACGAGGAGTGTCTTTTTAGAAACCTACTCTGGTCTATCCTATCAGGAGATATTGTATTGTGGCACATTACCATCTAACCACTGTGTATGTCTCTTTTTTGATTTGTCTCCCCCAGAGTGTGACTACAGGGGATCTCTTCTTGTCTCTCTCCAGTTCTAACAATGTTTTAAGGCAAACTCGGTGAGTGACAAGGTATCATGCTACTTTCTGATTATGAATGAGAGATGCTGTGGAGATGCTATGTAGAGTACATACGCACTGTGATCTACGCTTACTTTTTGAGTAGGTGAACCTTTATTAGTTGCCCATTATAGAGCGACGCCATGTTATCCTTATTGCAGGATTCTGCTCTGGGAAATGTACCCGTGTTGTGGTGGATTGACAATTGTTGAAGCACTGTAGCAAGCGAAACCACGAGAGGGAACAACTATGAGTGACCTCTCCTATTTGTGTTTTCTCTTCTTTCTCTTCCATATAGTACTACAGGAGAGTGTTACATAGGGGATACCTCGGTGCAGGAACAATTGTTCTGGCACGTTCGCCTTCCAGGAAACGAGGTGACCCAGGTCCAGGGATCAGTAAGGTCCTGACGAAGGCCGGCGTGACCCTGTACGATGGGCACATAACTACGGCTGAAACATGTCGACAAATTGGCAGTAAGGAGGGGTGTAAGGAGATATAATCTCTTCTAGTCACCACCATCCTTCACGTTTTTAATCCTGGCTGGAGGGTCCAAATCTGAACCATTGCATAGTCACGGTTCCCGTACTAACAGTGGATGACAAGCCACTGAATTTGAGAGACACCGTCTCTCCAGTGGTGTGGGACTTCCCGGGGAAAGAGATAGGGCTGATTCGAGGAGTTGAGCCAGTCCGTACACAAATTAAGCCAAACGCAGATTTTCCAAGAACCCCCCAATACAACCTGACCCCGGAGATGGTGGCAGGTATCCCACCTGTGATTAATTCCATGATTTGATTTCGAAAGGCATATTGAAGGAGATAATAGGAAGGCCATGCACTTCACCCATCATGGGGTTACAGAAGCTGAGCGGCAAATATTGCATAGTTCAGGATCTTAGGAAAGTTCATGCGATTGTGATTCCATGTTGTCCCCTGGTACCGAATGCATAGGTGATCCTGTTTCAGATCCCTTGCGAAGCTGTTTGGTTTACTGTAATTGTTCTGTGCCACGGATTTTTCTCCATCCCATTGCATGAATAAAGCCAATTTTTATTCGTTTTCCGGCTAGAGAATCGTGTTTTAACATGGTGTCGTATCCCACAAGGGTATACAGAAAGTCCATCTATCTTTAACCAATTTCTGAAAAAGAACCTTGAGAGTTTGGTGTTGCCCCAGAATTCAGTGCTCCTACAGTACATAGACGATCTCCTTATTGCATCGGAGACAGAAGAGGCTTGCAGAGACAATACCATTTCCATATTGAACCATTTAGCTGAAAACGGACACACGGTGTCGCCGAACAAGCTTCAGTACTGCTTGACAGAAGTTCAGTACTTGGGTCATCACACTGAAAAAGGCAAGAGAAAGGTGTCACCAGACCGCATTGAGGCGATCATGAAAATGAATGCGCCTACCATTCAAAAGGAAGTCAGGATGTTTTTGGGAATGTTTGGCTACTGCCGGCAATGCATCCTGAATTTGTCCATGAAGGCGAAGCCTCTACATAGGCAGACACACAAAGATGTGAGTGATCCAGTACCTTGGGATAACGACCGCTCGGTTGCCTTCTTAGAGATGAGAGAGTGCCTTTGTCGTGCTCCAGCTCCGGGAATGCCTGATTACAACAAAGCGTTTTCACTATTCTGCTGCGAGAGGGAGGGTTGTCCTCTATCTGTACTCACCCAGACACATGAGGGTGTCGGTGGACCAGTGGCCTACTTCTCAGCTACATTAGATCCTGTAACTTCAGCGTTGCCCGGATGCCTCAGTTCCATTTCTGCAACAGCATTAGCATTGAAAGATGTGAATGTATTGTAATGGGTCATCCTCTTACTGTATATGTTCCACATTCAGTTAAGCTTCTGATGACGAGAACCAAATCACAGCATTTGACGAATAATAGGCTGACAAGGTATGAGCAGATTTTGCTGGTGGCCAAGAATGGGATGTTCTGTGTTAAATCCTGCTACCTTGTTGTTGTTCCAAATGTTGATGGGGAAGATTGTGAGGACCATGACTGTCTGCATGTGACTGAACTTTGCACCAAACCGAGACCCGACATTGTCGATGAACCACTGCCTGACTCTGACCAAATCCTTTTTGTTGATGGTTCATACTTAAGGGACAATGAGGGTTATCTAAGAGCAGCTTTTGCTGTCTGTACCATTTCTGGAGTTGTGGAAGCTGCTAGTCTACAGGGAGTATACTCCTCACAAGTGGCCGAAATCGCTGGCTTGACCCCTGCATGTCTTGCTTCTGATCTAATCTGAGTCACCATCTATCCCGATAGCCAGTACGGTTTCGGTGTAGTTCATGACTTCGGACAGCTATGGTCACAGAGGGGGTTCTTAATGTCATCAGGATCTCCCATCAGAAATGGGGAGTATTTGAGACAGCTGCCCGAAGCCTTGCAATTGCCAAAGGAAGTGGCTGTCCTGAAGTGCGCTGCACATGGGACAGGGAAAGACTTTGTGACTGTTGGCAATCGGTACGCGGACAAAGTCGCCGCTTTTATGCAACTCATGCATGTATTTTTAATGAGGAATATTCTGGTGAGAGCACAGAGAGAACTGATCTCAGCATGATGCTAGCCATTCCAGATATCTGGGATGAGGTCAGGCATCTGCAGGGAGAAGTGTCGAATCAAGAACATGCTGATTGGATCAGAGCAGGGTGTGAAAAGAGGGAAGACGACAATTGAATATCAACTGATGGTCGAGTAGTGTTGCCAGATTGTTTGCTGAGTCCTATGGTGAGACAGATCCATGGAGCAGTTCATATTGAGAGGGATGAAATGGTACGAGTGTTTAGGCAAACATGGTTCAACCCGAGATTTCATGTGATTGCTGATGCAGTGTGCCATCGATGTGTCACGTGTCAACAGATGAATGCTGGAAAGAAAGTGGTTGGTTTGAGTCACATTGGAAGGTCGGGAGGTCCTTTCAACCGAATACAGCTGGATTTTGTTGAGATGCCTAGATGTAATGGATTGAGATACAATCTGGTTGTCGTGTGCATCTTTTCACGGTGAGTGGAAGCTTATCCGACTAGAAGGTGCGATAGCCTCACAGTAGCCAAGTTATTGCTAAGGGAGCTTATCCCACGTTTAGGGTTTCCAACTACATTGGAGTCAGATAGAGGAGCTCACTTTCACAGCGAGATCATGAAGCTGTTGTGCACTGCCTTGAACGTTGATCAGAGACTGCACTGTAGCTACAGGCCAGAAGCGTCAGGAATGGTGGAACAAATTAATGGGACTTTAAAGATGAGAATAGCAAAGGTGTGTTCCTCGACATCCCTGAACTGGCCTGATGCGTTGCCTTCGGTTTTGATGAGTTTGCGCAGCATTCCATACAAGAGGACTGGGTTTTCCCCTCATGAAATCCTCATAGGGAGGGCGATGCACTTACCTGCAGTGCCATTCGCACCATTAATAAACATCACCGATGATTTGCTTCTTGACTACTGCGAAGGATTGGCTGATGTGGTTCATTCAGGTTAAAGTTGCAACCGCACTGACTTGGAAGGACCTCTGCAATGACCTGGGCCCAGGAGATTAGGTCCTGGTCTGAAAATATGAAAGGAAGAACTGTCTCGATGCACTTTGGCGAGGTCCATACTAGGTGATCTTGGGGACGAACACTGCTGTGAAGTGTGGAGGGTTGCCAAACTGGATACATGTCTCACACAGCCACAGAGTCTCAGGACCCTCGGAAGAAACAGCTCCTCTCCCTGAAGTGACTCTAGCTGTGGTTGCCAGACCACTGGAAGGGTAAGCCAAGCTGTGGGTGTTCCTGAAGAAGCTGGATACCCACCAAGTCGAGCTGAGGGGGGGTCACGCTACACAAGGCCCAGGTAAAGACTCTGAGGGAGATGGTAAAATTGCGAGTGGTATAGAATCTGACTCAGCCGAGAGGCTGGTGTGGAAGGTGGTCGTGTGCTGCAAAAGAAAACAGGGGTCACCAGAGAATCATGGCTGATGAGACAAAAAAGGCAAAACTTGAGACTTGCATCCGAGAGAGATCTTGCTTCCATAACCGAATCATCTGAATCCGATCAAAGTGAGTGGGAACAAGCTCAGGGGAGCTTGAGAAGATTGAGGAGAGCAAGAGTACTATGCCAGAGATAAGCCTCTCCAGAGTGGACTCATCTTGCTACAAATGCCAGGGAGAGTGAGATCTGAGACGTCTATACTGATAAATGAGATCGAGTTGATAGTCCCTGGAGTAGAAGTAAATGGAATCTTGACATTGATTGTACCTTATCCACCAAGACTGAGTGGCTTGTGGAGTTTGATTTTGGAAGATCTCATTTTTCCAACCTTTGGGTATCAGCCATCAGCTCAGGAGATTGCAGCATTTCGCATTGAATGTTTGCAGCGTGTCATTGAAGAAGTTGGCTCTGATCTCATAAGGGATGTAAATTGAACTTTGAATTGTAAATAAAAAATCCTTTTGCTTAAAGAAGATCACCTAGGCCGAGACGAAGAAGAATAAAAATATGGACTTTTCCATAGAAGAAGATAGAGGGCTAGGGAAGCCTTAGAAGTTTTGTAAATATTGTGCCAAAGACTGATAATTGTTTCCACGATTTTAAGAAACTGTCTATGAACTTTATTGTGCAACAGTAAGAGGCAGAGAAAGAGACTTTGCATTAATCCTCTTACAGCTACACTCCGAATCGGATGAAAATGGAGTCTGGAAATACGAACCGTAGTCACAAATGTATAATAGGTACACTTATTGTAGTAGTAATCATAGTAATAGCTGTAGTCCTTATTATGTCCATTATAAGTTCACACGAAGTTGAGGCTAAGGGAGTGGAAGTACATGGGACATCCACACCTACCACTTCTAGCACAAAAGAGGGTACATTAGGAGCTAATAATGCTTTAATAGAGCAGACTAGTCGCTTATTGCATGTAGATGTGTCTAAAGGTGATTATACGTTGAATTCTTATTAAAAAATTGCTGTATGAGTATGTGAATACCATGGATGTGAGAGGTTGTTATGTGTGCATGCAATTGCCTGCCTTGGTTGTGGAGGGCATTAGATACCATCACCTGCCCTTGACGTATGGCATTAGTTGTAGTTTGCTTCCAAGTATGTTTTATGGAAAGAGGTCATTACGAGTATTATTTCTCGCATTATGATTTGGTGCTTTCAGAAGGTCCAGTTTACAAACATCTGAACAAATATGATTATTATATGCAAGAAGAGAGAATGGGAAAGTATTATGTACCTACTATTACACTAGATACAGCTTATGCACATAGACACAATTTAACCTGTACACTAACTGAGATAGAGAAGAAGTTCGTAGATCAAGTAGAAGATAGACATAGGGGATTAACAGTTAAATTTGATAGCAGGGAGGATGTTTTTCAAATGGACCATGGAAGAATTAGCTCACAAGGCTAAGGGAAGTTATGGATCAACAAATATAAGAAGATAACCCCTGAGACAAATAATTCTAGGTCTCGGTTCAGGGGAAAACTACTACAAGAAAATGATAAGCACCCACAGGCCTGTATTGCTTCAATTTTGCTGATGCATGCTGTTGGTACTGACCCACTTATGATAGGATATTCACATATAAAAAGATTGTCTTAAGGTCAATTTTATTATGTCTTCTATCACATATAGTTACACAACATTTTCTGTTACTCCATATGAATTATAATGAAAATCATTTCATTATTGAAAAATGTCTACAAACACATTTCAAAGTCCTTTCTATGTATTGTGACACATTTGTATACATAGGTTTCTTTGCTTTTGTTAAACACACAATGGTATCACCAAAGATGAACCACCTGCTCTCATACCCAACCCTTTCATTCTTACTATCACTCACACTGTAACACTAGCACACTAAACATTCATACAAGAGTCCCAGTAATCTGTACATCAAAACGAGCCTCAGCAGTACTACAGCAATTGTTATTATCCGCTGTGGATATAGCATTTCCTCCATCCAGATGTGGTATAACATGGGATGGACAGATGTATGTTTTTTGGGGCATGCAATGTGGTTTGTAGAGATTTTGCACTGGGCATTAAAGTAGGGGTGACACCTAGGACATTCTGTGGCCAATGGTGGATTGGAGGGGGATGGTTTGAGTGCGTAGGGACACAAATACAGTTTTACTTTGGTTGAGTTGCCACAAAAAACATTCATCCATTCTGAGGGATTTTCCAGGAATGTTTTGAACGAGATAATGTTTGATGGGTTTGATACCGTAAGATAGATTTGGAGGTTGTCATCACATTGGTGTATAATGGAGCCATCTGTGTGCAACATTGGTCCAAGGGGCAATATCCATGAAATAAGCCTGCTCCCTTAGCTGTGAAAATAAAGACAAGAATTGGCAATGCCAATAACAATAAATCAGGCTCAGGAATGCCATGTCAAGCCAGACCTAAAAATTCATGTATGTTAATGACTGCCCTCCTCCCACCTGTGTGGTCTCCCCCCCCCTTGGGCACCAGAGACCTATGCCACTTTGACAGGATGCTCATCCTTGGGCAGCCTTCTATCTTTGCTTATACCCATCGTGTTTTTATCTCTCCCCTTTCTCTCCTCAAAACCAGCATGACGTTATCTTTTGTAACGATTGTTGCTCTGCCTAACTATTGATGAGGCGTGACTTGAACCCGAATTGGGTGAATTCCATCGCGCCATTTCCTACGGTGGTTGGTTACCACCAATGACACCAGTATGTTTTGTATATGTCATGTGTGCCACAAGTCTGCTTATTATGTTTGTCTGGCCATGCACCTCTTGAGTTGCACTAACCACTTGTGCATGTGTTTGTGGCATGTTTTTAATTTCATTCTGGAGGCATTATTACTGAATGTGCATACCTCATTCATGTACCGTTGTTTTTCTCCCTCTGTTTTGAATCTCATTAGGTTGGTCCCATGATTTGTATTATTAAGGTACCTCATTGAAAGGTCATCAGAGTGATTGGTTCATTTTCCATAACCAACCACCCGTGTAGATAGTGCATCAAGATAGGTCCTGAAGAATTGCCGAGTGATTTACACACATAGGGCAAGAAACATGTTGACCATGACTACACACATATAGACATCTCTGACCATTATAATCGGCAGTATCCCTATTCTGGTTTTAATATTAGACGAGTGGGCTCGCAGATTAAAATTCATTTTGGAGCACCACCTCGCCTCATTTTATTTCTCCTCACATCACCTCAAATCTACACCACTAGGCCCCTCACACGCACCTCACCTATACGGCTTGGGAAAAAGATCTTCGACAAAGAGCCCCTCATAGGGTGCCCGTCGTCAAGCATTGCAGCGCCGGTCTGATGAGGAGCAAGCCCTTTGATGAAGCATGACACCCAAATGGGTGTGTGAGGGCCCCACTTCCCAAATTGGGAGACACCCACACTCCACTACAGAGTAAGGGTGTTGACCAACCTAGCCTCCTTCTCTTCTTCCCCCACCCTACAGGAACTGCATACTCCTCCGGTGCTACATTGTATTTATTGGGGCCTGTATGCTGGACCTATATGCACCCCTTCTCCCTCATTTGTATTGAGTGCCATAGAAAAACAACATCACTTATCTAGTTATCTAAGATACTTTAATAGCATTACTATGGCATGTGTGTGCTCCAGAAAGTTCAAGCTCACGAAGCTGATAAATAAACAAAATGATCACAGCTGTGCAGAGGGCAAGCACGTTTATTGTGGAAGCAAACAACCTCTGTCCAATCAAAACAAGCACTCCTGGCTCCCTACATGTGGGTGGAGCCAAGGCCCTTCTCCAGGTGATTCTCACATAATTGCCTGGAGACAGCTGCCCTGTCAAGCAAGATCATAAATAGGGCAAGATGTTATGTTATGTTATGGGATTTGTAGAGCGCATGGCTGCCCCAGCGATGGGGCGTCCCAGCGCTGGATCCGCAGAGATAGAGACTGAAAGACGAGATAAGATATAGGGAGAAATCAAGGGAGGAGCCAGGTCTTGACTGCCTTCCTGAACACCCTATGGTCTTGTATGTTCCTGATGGTGCTCGGGAGAGCGTTCCAAAGAGATGCAGCCAGAGCCCGAAAGGAGCGACCGCCTGCCCGGGCTCTTCTGACACGGGGGGTGCACACCAAACGTTGGTGTGATGAGCGGAGAGCGTGTTCAGGTAAATAGGGCGTGAGAAGATTGGTTGGAATGGAGGGGGCCTGGCCACAAAAAATTCCGTAAGCGATGTACAGAGACCTAATCTTAATTAAGATGAGGGTTTGTTTTCCCTTTATAGGAAGGGGATGGGCATATTTTATGGAAAGGGAAGAAAAGTTGTAGCTTAGGAAGGGGTGCGGTGAGTAGGATAAGCCATACATAAATGCATTTAGTACATAAGGAGACGAGGAGGGCAGACGAGGTGGAAATGTATTTATAGCCACTTCCTTGCATGTATGTTTTTGATAGTTTAAATCAGAAGTGGGTTTGCTCTTGTACATTCCAAATTACTTTCAACCCTGGGGTTCGCTACTACAATTCTATGCAGACTTCACGCATGTTTTCGCTATTGTTATGGAGATGGAGTGTGAGGAAGGCTGGAGTGTGTTCGTGGTTTGTTAGCAAATTAGAACACACAAATGCTTCCACACACAGAGTTCAACATTCAGCATCCATACGTTTCCAATTAAATGCTGACCTTCAGACCTCATTCGAGGGTTTTCAATGCATTGTTTTCAGAGTAAATACATCGCCCTGCCAGATTCTACTAGAAATTATTTGCTGGAAAACATTCAATTGCAGTTGAGGCTTCAGCACTCTAGAGATGCATGACCTATTATTGCAGATAATGATGACCTTGAAAAGTTAACCGGGGTTGTTTTTTTACCGTACTGGTGTTTGCTGAATGATAATAGTGGTGTTTGGTTACACAACTGATTGATTAGATTTTGTGCACAACAGAACTTGAACATCTTTTCCATTGTAAGCTGCATCACTTTCCATCTTGCACGCATGTCGTTCGAACCATCATGGAGTTAAGAGGGATATGATTAAACGTGTGTCTTTCTTAGGAAAAACACCACGACCTGTAATGGAGTGCCCAAGATAGTTAACTTCGTCCACCGCAAACCTGCACTTCTCCTTTTTTAGTGTTAAGCCAGCCTTTCTCAGACAATCCAAGACAGAACACACTCTAGAATAATGTTCGGCTTTAGTGCTACCATAGATCAGCAAGTCATCTTGATAGCACTTCACCCCAGAAACACCTTTAAGAACATGGGACATGAGCCGTTGAAAAACGGAAGCAGCGGAAACTAGACCGAAAGGCATCCGAAAAAATTTATAGGTTCCCATAGGAGTGACAAATGCTGTCAATTCCTGAGAAACCTCCTCCAACTCCACCTGATGGTAGGCGGACGCAAGATCCAAAGTTGTGAAAAACTTAGCACCTACCAGAGTACCAACCAACTCATCTATGTTGGGCAGTGGGAACCTATCCACAATAACTTCTTTGTTGAGGGAGCGCAAGTCGATACAAAGACGCAGCTCACCACTGGCCTTCTTGGCGACAACTATGGGAGCCAACCACTCTGTCGCTTCAACAGGCACTATGATACCCAAGTCAACTAAACGCTCAATCTCCTTTTGGACACCAGCTTGTTCATTCAAAGGTACCCATCTGACTTTAGCAACAACAGGAATTGCACCCTCCTTCAGTCTTATGTGATGTTTGTAACCTTTAAGACATCCTAGTTTGTCTTCAAAAACATCAGCAAACCGCTCAGCCAAAGTAGACCAAGAATCTTCTACAGTCTGGACTACTACTTGTGGTTCAGTGTTTGGATTGAGAATAACGCCAAGCAAACGTTGGTGAGTCCACCCCAACAGTGCATCCCCACACTTAGCCACGTAAACCTTCCCAGAGATGGTGCGTTCACCTAATTCAATGCAGGATAAGAAATACCCCAACAGGACTATTGGCACACCACCATACCCCACAGGAGAAACATCACCTTTCATTAGGGTACACTTGTCTTTAAAATACCGATTAAAAGTATCTTTATCAATCATGGTAAGATGCGAACAAGAATCAAACTTCAACTCAAGCTCAACACCATGAATTTTGACTACATGGGAAGGATGAGAGGCTTTCTCTACATCCACCTGATACATTTTGACCACATGAGAAAGATGACTGTCTTTCTCCACATCAACCTGATACATAATCTCCTTTACCTGTGGATGATCTCTAATCTGTGCTTGAGGTTGTTCCCTTCTTTTACCCTTGTTCCTGCACCATTTTGCATAGTGTCCTTTTCTGCCACAAGCACTACAATTAATGTGAAGAGCAGGACAGAACGGAGCATTAGCTCTATGACCCGCTCTGCCACACCTAAAACAAATGAATCTGTTGTCAGCATAAGAAGCAGAAGAAGAAGAATAAGCAGAACCCTCACAACCCCGAGAATATTTCTCACCTTCACTGACAACAGGTGCCTTGTTTTTTACGATACATACTACTTCTTCAATGTTGGAACTTGAAGCACAAGACTTTTCTTTTGCAACACTCAATTCACGAACACACTTCATCATTTGTTCAACTCGCTTAGCTATAGCGAGAACCTCATCTAAGGGAGGTTCGTCTTTTAACCATAATTCTTCCCTGATTTTGTCATGAGCACATCTCAAAACGAACTGATCCCTGATCCTTTCCTCTACAGCCCCTCCAAATTTGCAAGACGCTGCAAGTTTCCTCAAAGCCGTGACAAACTCTTCAACAGATTCATCCTTTTTCTGCTCACGTAGCCCAAAGTGGTAACGTTCCATTATAGTGCTCAGACGAGGAAGATAATGCCTATCTAATTGAAGAATGCACATTTCATATTCATTCAAGGATCTTTGGTCACTAGAGCTGAGTTCTGGCAAATGTTCAAGAACTTCTTGTCCTTCACCCCCTAAGCAGTGCAAAAGTAGGGAAAGTTTCCTTTCTGCACTTAAGTTCGTCCCACAAACACGTGCGTAATTCCCAAAAATCTTTTTCCATTTTTGCCACTTAATCGTGGGTTCACCTGGACTGGTAAGGAAAAAAGGCGGTTGTGTTACATTCTGCATTCTTAGGTACACAATAAACACTTGTATCACTTCCAAAACACAGCTGTGTAGGAACACCCCTTACAATCAGATGTTGAGAAAAGAAAAAAACTCTCTGATGACTAAAAGTTGTGTCAAAAAGCTAATAACCTAGACGTCACTTCGCTAGCACGAACAATATGTGACAAATGAATGTCAGCATGAAATGCATGAATACAAGGAAGTGCAAGTTGACAATGTGGTTCACATGAAAAATTATAGACGTTTTAAACTTTAAGCAAGGTTCCAAGAAAATAATAAGATAAAACAAATAAAGTGGTCACCGTAGTCATCGTAGTATGCAGCTGACGAATTAAAGCGAAATGGAACAGTACCTTGCTAAACGGGTGACCTTTGAAGGAAAGTTCATGTAAGGTAAAACACTGTAAAAAAGTGTATTTATAGTGTCAAAAACGAGTGGACTTTATTTTCCTTGTAGAGGTGCAGTGGAGGTGTATTACCGCTAGGTGGCGCTGTTACGTAGTCAATAAAACTGCAAAAGCTGTACTCACGGTGCTTTGAAGATAAAAATTGTGGTCTAACCAACTGGCAAGAAGAGTGAAGATAAAACTGAATTGCCGGTCGCAAGCTGGAAAACACCTCAGCATTAGCAGTAAGCAAAGGAATGGAAGTGCTTGATGTGCAGGTGATGACGAAGTGACGACGTTGTCAATAGCTTAAATAAAATAAAAAAACTGGTTGGCAGTGGTTGGCACAAAAGTGTTGAAGGGTGAAGTGCCGGAGACAGAGTTGGAGCAGTGCAGAGTTCCAGTGGAAGCACAAAATGGCGGCACGTAGGATGACGTAAGGAAGGGTGGCTCACATCAGAAGGGTGCTCCAAGGATTGCCGAGCAGCTGCAGTGACGCTGAGAAGAAACGTCACAGGAGAAAATGAAGAGGCATCGCAGGAGCGCGGACAAAAGGTAAGGCTGCATGCGCTGTGTGTATGAATTCAAATAACAGTAGCGGTTAAACTACCGTGGCGCAGACACATCAGAGTGCCAATGCGCCTCAAATAAAGTAAATTAGAAAAAAAAATACACAGTCACGGCCAATGGACTTAGATAGATGCATCAGCTCACCGGGGTGGCAAATTCTCACAGCTGTAGGTGCTGGTGAACCATCGCGGCACAGGAGGGTTGGTAAAACACGTATAATGCTCACACCCCAGCAGCACCACCCCCCCCTCTTCTTCACTCCTCACCCGATATCCGTTGGAGGCAGGACACGTCTCCTAAATCAGCCGCTGGAGAAGATAATTACTCTTCTCTTAATAGAGTTACACAGCCGCAGGAGGAGCACCACGAAGTGAAACCTACCAAGGAGAAGCTCAGGAGCAGACCAATCTTCACTGGATGTTGAGGTGAGAGCCACACTGCCACGCTCGTCGCCAAATTAATGTGGTGTTCTCCACATTAGTTAAATAAATAGCTTAGGCAGATGAACTTGAAGAGGTCCGTTTATTTCACCTCAGCCACCAACAGCTTTACAAATCCACTGACCACCCTCAAAACAGTCTCACATTCTTCACTAGAATACAGCGTAACGTTCTAAATGGAACACACGAAGATGTCACAAGTGTGAGTTCCTTTTGCAGGCACTAGGAAAATACAGCGCCCCCCCCCCCCCACATAATACAATGAATCACCCTTTTATACAATTGACCAAGGGCACGTGTGAGATTAGTAAACTCACATCAAATGGAATGACATTGGAGCAGGGCACACTGCAGGGGTGCCCACTGTTCCCCAGTTTTGTTGCCCTAGCAAAAGCAATTATGGCACAAAGATTCAAGCAAAAGCTTGTGGACTGGGGGATCACAAAAGACACCACATATGTAATATCACAATACGCAGGCAAGCCATTCATATTTTTATAAGACCCTGGGATATAAATATCAAAAGTGGTCCAATTACTGGAAGACTCCAAGAAGACATCCAGACTGCCTACAACCTGGAATGCATCCAAGTTGTATCCCCTGGGGCAATGGGTACATACAGTAGACACATAGGGGCATATTTACAAGCCCCTAGAGCTACCAGACCAACATTTCTTTTTTACGCCTCGGTGGCCCTGTCTGCTGGCCCATATTTACAAGGCCACACAAAGCCACTTTGTGTGGCTTTACGCGGCCTTATAAATATGGCCCTCTTTCATGCAGTACACTGCATCAAAGGGGTGTGCATGGGTTTTGCTGCGGGTGTTCACCCACGACACTCATGGCTTTTTGACACTGCTCCGTATATACAAGGATTTGTAAATCTGAGGCAGCGCCAAAAACTAATGCCTTTCCAGGGGAGGTGCTAAAGTGACTCAACAAGGAGAAATACTTTTCTTTCGACTTGTTTTTTGCTCTTTCTATGTGTGCTGCAGAACAGCACACATAGAAGGAACAAAATGCCATTAATTATTGTTTATGTGTAGGAAGGTATCCCTTCCTGCAAAAACCCAATCATCCCTGCAATGCAGGCACCCTTGCACCATGGTACAAGAGTGTCTACGTTGGTGCATGGCTGTTGTTTGTGTACTGGTGGAAGGGAGAGCACAGGGGTGCGCTGTATTTTTGTAAATACGGCGCATCCCTGCGTTTTTGAAACGACGCAGCTCAGTGCAGCAAAATTGCTTGTGGTGCTGCACCATTTCATTGTAAATATGCCCCATAATACCCACACTTGGGTAAAAAAATTAAGTTAAAGTATTCAAATATTTGGGAATTGAAGTGACGTAAGACACTGAGCTGTGTATTCGAGAAAATGCAGACAAGATACTGATAAATATTTGACACTAGGCAGAATTTTGGAAGATAGTGCCACTCTCAGTGATAGATAAAGTAGCCTTGGTTAAAGCGCTATGATACCTATACACATTTGAAGGAAATCTTGTATTGCTGCCCAGGTAAATATTTAGGTTATTGGACAGTATATTTGAAGAGCTAGACCCAGATTTACTAAGACTAATATTTTATGTCAGGGCTGTGTCAAAAAAGTGACGTAAGCCCGATGCAAAATGGATATCCAGATTTATTAATCCACACAAAGCTCAATTTGCCTGGTTTTGTGTGGCTTAGTAAAAAACAAATTAATGCAATGCAGTGCCATGCACTTTATTGTGTTACACTGCATTGGGTAGGCATTAAATAGGTGGAGCATTGATATTGTCCTGTATCCACCCACATGTTTCGATGCAAACCCAGATTTACTAAAGGCATTGTGACTAAATGGTGCACCTAATGAGGTGCAACAAGGAGAAATGTATTTATTGTTCCTTGTTGCTTCTTCTTTCTATGTGTGCTGCATTCTTCAGCACTCTGGATAAAGGAATATGCCTCTAAGGATTCATTTTAGTGCAGGAAGGTAACCCTTCCTGGACAAAAACAATCCTGCCTGTAATGCAGACACCCTTGCACTGTGGCGCCAGGGAGCCTGTGCTGTCGCTATACAGCCATGGTGCAGAGATGCTGGGAGAGAGCTGAACGGTGCCATATCTTTGCATATATGGCGCTGTCCAGCTCACTCCTGTTCACACAGTGCAGCAACTTGCCTTGCTGGAATGAGTTCCGTGAACTTTTAGTAAATCAGGTAAGAGACCGAGAATTAGATTAAACACACTGTATGTGCCATATCAAGAATTTTATCAAATTTTACTACTTGGCCTGACAGATACAGCCTTTGTCACAGAAGTGGACAAAAGGAAAAGGAGCGCATTGCAAGGCTGTTGCAGCAGTGCTGACCTACACCATGTGAGATTGTCAAAGCCTGAGCAGGCGGACAAGGGACCTTGGGGCATATTAGCAAGAACGGCGTTAAAATTATCGCCGCTTAAGCGGCAGGAAACTGCCGCTAAAGCGGCAATAATGGGCTTGATAATATGCCCTAGAGAATTCCAATAGAAGCCCAGGATCACAGCAGAACATGGGCTTCTATTGGTATTCTCAAGGGCATATTATCAAGCCCATTATCTCCGCTTTAGCGGCAGTTTCCTGCCGCTAAAGCGGCGATAATTTTAATGCCGTTCTTGCTAATATGCCCCCTTATCTATTGCACACAAGACAGAGCTGTGGGAATGGCTTCTCTGGGAATGTTGCGAAATACACAGTTTATGGAACAGGTGCCATGATGGGGCCTTAAAGAGTTTAGATAACTGCTAGCAGATGCCAGGGCAGCGGGTTGGATAAGAGCAGGTGTGTAACACATAAGGGACATGCATGAAGAAGATCCGCTCTGCACATTTGCTGAATGAAGCACAGGTGCATTGTGATATACGTGAGGGACACTTCCTATTGCATGCCAGACTGGGAACGGCGACAAGACGCACGTGGTGAGTGTCCCCAAGCTGATCCCGGAAATCATCCACATTAATGGCTATGACAACAGAGGGGGGTGGGGGGGACGTTAACGACCCTGTGCAAGGCCATTAAGTCATAATGGCCAAAACAGACATACGGGCGGTGGCGATCTGCCCGCCATTATACACCGCCCGCCACCCATTTCCTCCCCGCCATATTACTATGGTGGGGGGACCCCGGCAGACGGAAAGACCGTCCGCCGGTTTTCCGCCGGTCGACCAGTCGACCGGGCGGAAAAGGGGCTGGATATGGTGGCGGTGTCTGGAAGACACCGCCATCCATATTAGCATACAGGTGGAGAGCAGCCTTTCCATGGCGGCACTGGTGGAAAGGCATGCGGATCCTGCATTTGGGGGCCCGTTGCGGGCCCCCAGGGTGTTTTGGTGTGGGGGGTGCACATGGGGGGTACCTATGGTACCCCCCTGCATTTGCATGCGCAACGTGGCAGGCACTGCGCGGTGCCTGCCAAGTTGCGCATGCAAATGCACAAGGTGCAGCCATGGCATTGTGGCGGGCGGTGCTGTGAGCACCGCCCGCCACAATGTTTTGGATGGGGCATGCCACCACCACCGTGGCGGTGGCATCCTAATTGCCGGTGCGGGACCGCCGCACCACTGGCGGCCGGTCCCAGCACCGCTAGGGTGGCGGGCGGACGAAAGTCCACCCGCCATCCTAATAGGCCCCTAAGAATCAAAGAAAATTGTGATAGAGATGCCGGACTCATAAAGACAGACTCAGTACTTAAACGAATACCCGAGTTTACTCAGGTGTGTCCAGTAACCAGCGAGTCATACTTATGCATATGAAATATTTACATGGAGTATATATGACACCAACGGTCAATAGCAAAATATTTCCGGTAGCAGGCTCGAATTTCCCTATGCGCTGCATGGAAATAGCTGACTTTATGCAGATAGTGAGGATGTGTTCAGTGGTTACTGTGAATTGGCGGAAGCATAGTGAGAGATTTACAAAAAGTAGGGGGATCCATGATAGACATAGACATGAAAAATGTATAATGGGACTGCATAAGCCCCCAAAGGGGGAAAATGAGCTGCATAATTGCAGATCTAGGATTGATCCTACCACGCAGAAGGGTAGTGAATGATTCACTGGAAGCGGGGGAGGGTCTGAATATGTGCTTTTCGAAAAACGATTTATTGGACTGGACATTGGCAGAACAATTGCTTTTAACAGCGCTCTGTAACAATCTGAAAGCTAAAAATTAAGTAACAGCCTGGAAACAGTTAAAGGACACAGAGAGTCCACAACATTTGGAAGAAGGTTAGGTAAGGCTCGTAGTCGCACATGAGAAACGGAGCCGCACACCCTAAAGATAATGGCACGGACGCTTGAAATGCCAATGTAAATGGTGTGGGGGAGGAGAAATATCCTATATATATATGTGTGTATCCATGCTGTAAGAGTACAAAACTGAGTTGTGCTAGACATACATATTGAACATATGTTAAACCTTACTAGCCAAATCTAAAAATAAAAAAAATAAAAGATTCTGTGCAGGTTAGGACTCCGAGGTTTTGTATTTCGCCCGTGCCATAAGCAGTAGTACAAAGTTCCCCTAATCTACCTGTAATGCAACAGTTTAAACACACAGAGCCAGCAGGTGGCTGTCACCTCCAGTGTGGAAGATTCAACACTGCTTCTCTATTCCACGATCTCAGAAGTCCCAAGGGGTCACAGAAAACGAGAGCAGCTGCCTCTACCAGCCCTACATGGCTGAAGGAAAGCTCCCAGAGAGGTCAGCACTCCCCTGCCTGAATTTATTCAACCATCAACAGCTTCGCTATATAGCTCTACTAACCGGCTTCCATTGACCTATAGGAGCCTCTACTCCTTTTGTACAATTGAGTATTTGTTTTGTTAAAATGACACTTATGAGAAACAATGACAGGCAGAAGAAATGAAAAGCACAATGTGATGACTTGTAGTTTTCAAGTGTGTCTGAAAAGGTTATGCACTTCTTTCTGAGCTGTTCTTTTTCTGTTTGAGGGATGCTTGAGCTGTCAGTGCCTCAGCTCACATCACAAGCTTCTCATCTTACTCGTCTAAGGTAAATGACGTGTTGGGATGGAAAAGCTCATAATAACTGCTTTCAACAAAACAGCGCTTTGGAAAATAAAATATTGTATGAGTGTGTGTATGTAGAAAATTCGCCTTTCTGCATTATCACCACTGATGTTCACTGTTAGACCTGGCATCCTTGGCAGGATTTTCTCCTTAACAGTTTGCTGACTTAATTGTTGCTGACTTTAGGACTCTGCACACTTTACCACTGCTAACCAATACTAAAGTGTGTGTGGTCTCTCCTTAAAAACTGGTAAAATTGATTAGCTAATAGCCAATTGGCATATTTAATTTAGTTGTAATTCCCTAGTAAAGTAGTACTAGGGGTTCCCAGGTACCCAGGGCCTGTAAATTAAATGCTACTAGTGGGTCTGCAGTACTAATTGTGCCACCCACTTGAGTAGTCCTTTCAACATGTCTCAGCCTGTGTGTGCAGTTTTAAAGCAGCCACGTCCACCTGGCAAAATAAGTCTATTGCAAGACCCAAACCTTCCTTTTTAATACATAAGTCACCCATAGGGTAGGGCCTGAAGATCCCCGAGCACATGGTGCAGTGTATTTAAAAAGTAGGACATGTCCTGGTAGTGAACAACTTCTAAATTTGTTTTTCACTACTGCAAGGCCTACTTCTCTCATAGAATAACATTGGAGTTACCTTATTACATTTAATACGTGCTAATTTCCAAATGGGAGCAGGTAACCAGATCATGTTTGGTTACCTACTCCCATTGGGAAATTAACACTTATGAAATCATGATCATGTTTGGTATCTTTGGAATTGGAATGAAAAATCCTCTCTCATGGTAAAGTCAGATTTTAAATTACAATTGTAAAAATGGCACTTTTAGAAAGGTGGCATTTTCCTGTCTGAGCCATTTAACCTCTGTAGCCTGTCACTGGGTTGCATGACTGGATGTAGCTGACAATAGGGCTTTGTATATTCCTCCTAGACACCCACACACAGTAGGGAGCTTAGATCTGCCTAGATTGGCCATCACTGGTAGGATGAGCTGTCGCAGCTGGGCACAGCCCTACTTACACAGGAATAGTCTGTGCACTGCCTCCATGCAAAGGGCTGCATACCCCCTGTAGTCATTCTGGATCTAGGGCAGGGAAGGCAAGAAGCCTGTGTGGTTCTTAGGGAAACCTTTGGAAGCTTCTCCCACTTGAAGGAAAGGCCCAGGTATAAATATTGGACATCAGAAACCAACTCTCAAGGACACTTCTGGATCAATGGATACTCCGCCAGGAAGAAGGGCTGATATGCTGATTAAAGACTGGCAGTCTGCTGGACAGCTGCTCAGAAGGACTGCTGCCTTGCTGTGCTGGCATGCTGCCTGCCACTCTCTTGCCTGGGTGAGAAGGATTGGACCTGCATCAGTTCAACCCAGGACCCCGGAGTGACTGGCTTCCTGACTAGAGACTCAGGGACAGAAGGGACCAAGAACCTTGATCCCAGCACCAGGACTCTGCCATCAGTGTGTCCTACCCAGCCAAGTGGTGCCACCGAGTCCTGGACCCTTGGAAGTGGGCCTGAAGGTGCTCTGACAACACATCTGTGGATCAAACAGAACCGATGCATCTCCTCTGCTGCACGACACAACACTGAGCAAAACTGATGCATCAGCTCTGCTGTGAAGATTCCTGCAGCACTAGGATTTCTTATCAACCTCGTAGCCCACATTGGAACCACTGCTGTGAGAAGCTTCCCTGACTCAGGCTCTTGCTTCGCAAATCTCTCGTCGATGTCAGCCTAGACAATGACCCAGATTCGTGCATCTCATTGCAAGCCCTCATCGACTGGATCCTTGACAAGGATGCAGGACCTCGCATCAAGACTCTGCAGCTCCTCGGAACCGACGCATTACCTCGACTGCAAGATGCATCCTTGAAGTGGGACCTCTCAACGCTCCACAACCCGGATGTAAGGTACTCTCATTCAGTGGGCCTAACTGGGTTCCTGAACTTGTGACTTTGTCCTGGTTTGGTGAGACCAGATATCCACAATTGGCGCTTTTTTGCTTTTTGACGCTATTTTCACTGAAAACCTTGAACTTCCAAATCTGAAGTTCTACTAAATGGATTTTTGTTGTTTTGTTTTTGTTTTATTAATTAAAATAATTTAAAAAAAATGTAATTGGTGAGGGAGTTTTCTTGTGTTTTCACTTTATTATTCTTTGTAGTGCTGCATACACATTGCTTCTAAGTTAATTCTCACTGCTGTGTGCCAAGGTACCAGAGGGTTGAAAACAGGATAATTTGGGGTTTGCTTGTGCCTCACCGTGACACGGATTGTGGGTTGTGCTTGAATAGGGTTTCACCCCCCTCAACCAATCACCCAGTTTCTTGCCTTCACCTTTTCCAGGACCCTATTATTGCTGGCATATTTTTCTGATGCTGCACTGCCGTGCAGGAAGAATTTCGATGCACTGCCGCCTTTCGGCCAAAGAATCGATGCGGCTCCTGTCAGCAGGTGAAAAATCTGCTCCACAACAAGTCCAGTGCACTGACCTCTGAAAACTGAGACCACTGCACCGACTCTGACGTAGGCCCTGCTGTGCGGCTGAAAGAATCGACGCATGGTGGGACTGCGGCTGAAGAAATGGACTCAGCGCCTGTTTCCCCCCGCAGCAACGACCTCCAGCGCATCCAGATTTCCACGCATCACACCAGTGCGGCAAGCTTTCCATCGCATCACCTGCAAACCTGAAACCTGATTCGACGCATCACTTCTCCTGCGTGCAGCAGAACTTTCGCATTTCCTCCCGAAGGACTCAGGAACTGATGCATCACTGTTTTTTTTTACTCTTTCCTTCTCTCCGGCTATTTAGCTTTGTGAATTTTGACGCACCTAAAGGTACATTATGTAACATCATGCATCAATAGATTTTATATGGACAGAATTGCTTGAAACCTTATAAAAGTTGTATTTTGAATTGTGTATGCTGGATTTTTGTTGTTTTGATCTTGTTTGGTTTAGATAAAGATACTTTATTTCTCTAAACTGGTGTGGAGTCCATTTGTAGTGATTTTACTGGGTTACTGTGTGTCTGGGTGCAAATACTTTACACATTGCCTTTGGGATAAGCCTGTCTGCTCGTGCCAAGCTACCAAGCGGGTGAGCTGGGGTTATCTAAAGTGTGTAACTCCTTCTCATGACTAGAAGGAAGGGTCCCTACTTGGACAAGGTGCATACCTCTGCCAACCAGAGACCCCAATTTCTAACAGGAAAGATCTCATATTTCAGAGGGTTAAATATGAGATAGGTTTGTCCCATCCAGGATGATATTACATTCAGAATTGCCAGTAGATCTGTGGCGGGATTAAAAAGAAACATTGTTTAGGCGAATAATAATTTGAGTGTCATCAGAGTATAAATAAACTGTCACATTGAACTAACTAAGTAGGGTAGGAAGTGCTTGGCCATATTTATTGAACCGCAGGGGTGAACGTGCAGTCTTCTGAGGCACTCCACAGTGTAGGAGTGTGGGGAAGAAGAGAATGGACCTAGCTGGACTGTTGAGTTCCATTGGTTAAAAAATGATTCTAACCATGACAAAGCTTTTTCTTCAATGTGGAAGTGTTTGAAGGGGAAACAGCCTTCACCACGAAGCCAGAACCCCGCATGCCTTCACCATGCAGGGTTTACCATGCATGCGACACTACCACACATGCCATTACCATGCATGTCTTTACAACGAATATGGCTTAACCACGCATGCTATTACAACTAATTACGTTGTAAAGGCATGAATGGTAAAGGCATATTAATTTTAAAAGTTTCAAAGGTAAGCACAGGTAAGGTTGTTTTTAAGGTTTAAGGTGGGTAAGAGTATATGGGTTTTTGGGTTGCAAGGGTTTTTAGGGTTTTAGGTGGGTATGTGTTTTTGGATAGTAAGGAGTCTTTAGGGTGGGTATGGATTTTTGGGTGGCAAGGGTCTTTTAAGGGTTTAGGGTGGGTGTGGGTCTTTGGCTGGCAAGGGTATTTTTAGGGTTAAGAGCCGGTAATGGTTTTTGGGTGGCAAGGGAAATTTTAGGGTTTAGGGTGGGTATGGGTTTTTGGGTGGCAAGGGTAGTTTTAGGGTTTAGGGTGGGAGGGGTATTTGTGTGGCAAAGGTATTTTTAGGGTTTATGGTGGGTATGGGTCTTTTGGGGGGAAACAGCCTGCACAACGCAGACAGAGTCACACGTGCCATTCCCACGCAAACGCAACCACAATTGCCTTAACCATGCATATGCAATAACTACGCATATACAGAGAAATTAACAAATAGACTCCATCATCTACAATATTTTCTTGTGAAAATGGTAATAAAAATCACATTTATTATCATTGTGCCAGCCTCTTAAACACAAAGATTAAAGTGATAGCATATTTATTTGTTGTAATAGTATAGTATATAATAGTTAAAAAAAAAACCTTCTCAAAGTTGACCAGTTATAGTTTACTGAGGTAAGTATAACTTGCACCCCCAATGTGCGTTGCTTTTGACCTTTCAAATTACATCACTCATGACATGTTACATTACTTTATTGATGACCTGGTGAATTTCAGTATTTTTGTGGTTTTCAAATATTAGTTTTTATAATATTACAAAACGTAACTATAATGTCACTTTAACTTTTGTTTTTGGCTGTGAATTTCAGTTTTTTAATCATATTAACCCAAATTCCTCACTTAGCATAGCTTTTGACAGTGCATAGTAGGGGGTTGTATGGCAGCAAGGCCCTGCACCAAGGGCCACATGTACAAAGGTAATCATTTGCAATTAGCAAATAGCAAATTTTTGCAATTTGCTATTTGGTAATCGCAAGCACCAATGTACAAATGTGTTTTTGACATTTTTATTAATATTAATGAGGTAGGTCTCAGTATGTGACCCATTGTGACCCATTGGGAACCGCTAAAATCACTGGGATGATGGCCTGCTGGGGTCAGCAGACCACCATGTCTGTGATTGCGATGTGTTACAAAAAATAAAAGGAAAGTTTTCTTTTCATTGTTTAAGAGTAGGCAGTCTTAAGAAATGTTTTTACAAACATTCACAAAGGGGAAGTGGTCCCTTTAAGACTCCTTCCCATTTGCAAATGGGGTACCACCTACTTGAAGTAAGTGGTAAAATGCTAATTTTTTTCAATGTCATTTTGGTCACAAAGCAGTCACACATACCACTGCAATTTGGTAATAGTAAGGAAGGCCCTAACATGCCCCTTCCTAAAACAAAATCGCAATCCCAAATTGCGATTCGGCAGACGAGAGACCAAGTCCCCAAGTCCTGAAATGACAGCTACAACATTTCTGTTGATGTTTCCTCTAGCCCATCAGATTTCTTGGTCCTGCAGGTATGGTACCAGTCACACAGGATCAAAGAGGTCGATAGGGAAAAAAGTTCTCTAGGTCAATCAGAGTTGTTTATTTTTTGAATTAGTATACTGCTTGACTGCCGCTGTACCAGTCGTGCATATAACACAACATTTTGACCTTTACTTGGTCAAAAATGTCTGAATGATTTATACCAAATCACAAAAAATGCTTTCTGTGTAAAGATGTAGCTTTCTGCCAAATTTGGTTTAATTTTGTACAGCCGTTTTTTCTGTATTGCTTCCCAAATTTCCTGACAGAAATGGCATGGGAAAAACATGTTTTTGGACATCTCTTTTTTCTCACTTCACACTTGATGGATCACCCCTAAACTTTTCAGGAAGGAGGTGAGGTGGATGATTTTTTTTTTAAAGTTTGGTGAGGATTTGGTAAACAGTGACGAAATTATTAGCAAAACAAAAAACGCTGCTCCTATGGGAACTCTGATTTTAGTTGTATCATTGTTATTGATATTTTTGATATACCTTTAAGTGCTTTTTTTAGATGTTATGATGAAGTGTTAAATACATATTGCATTTAAAACAAATTATTTTGTAAGTGATTTTCAATATTATATTTATTTATGTATAAGTAATGTAACAAATTGTTTATTTGTGAACATTATGTTGTTTTAGTAGCGAGATGTTGAGTATATAGGGCAAAATGTCGGGAATATTTTTGAAAAAATATTTTTTTTTTGCTTTAATTCATATGTTAAAATGAAAGTTCAATGTTATAAGTTTATTGTTAGATTCTATAGATGCTGATATTTAACAGATTTATTTTTGGTTTTTTATGGATTTGATAAATGTATTATTTTCTAAAATGTGGTTTTTATTATATTTTTGCATTTTATATAGACTTTAAAAATGTATAATTACCTTTTGTCTTAAATAAAAAAAAGTTACAAAATAATATTTTACATTTTAAATTAAAAATTAATAATGTTATTTAGAATATTATGTAACGCATATTTTTGATATATATATTATGTATTGTTCTATGTGCAAAAATATTGTTATTATTGCTTTAGGATTAAATATTTTTAAAATATGTATCATTGTTTTGTAGTAACATTTCAAAGTTATTTATTATCATGTTTGGGTACTTTTATTGTATCTCATGTTTAATATTTTGTATATTTATATCAATATAAATATGAATAGATTACATGTTGTAGTACACATATTAAGGATTTTATTGTGTTACCCCTTGTCTAACATGGTTTACATTGGAGTGAGAGTAATAAATATGACCCCTTTACTGTCCCACACCTTCCCCAAGAAAGTATAGATTGGAGTGGGAATGGTAAATTGTACCTCATTAAGGTCCAGCATTTTACCCACAATGCTTTAAACTGGAGTATGAACATGAAATCTGACCCATTTAGTGCTCATTATCTTTACCAAAATTGTTTAGATTGGAGTGAGAATAGTAAATCTGACCCCTTTAGCAGCGGTGGCTCGCGCAGGAAAATGCTTTGGTGAGGTGGGTCGGGGCTGGGTGGGGTGTAGTGGAATCCGACATACGACGGGAATGTGAAACCTCACCAAATAAATAAATAAAACCACTTACCTAAGTCTGCGATGCAGCGAGCGCAATGTAAGTGGTTGTATTTATTTATTCAGTTAGTTTTCACATTTACCCACCACCCCGCCAGCCCACACCACGCCTCACCGCCCCACAGCATTTACCTGTGTGAGCCGCCGCTGCCCTTTAGTGTCTACCACATTCCCCAAAATGCTTTAGGGTTGAGTTAGAATAGAAAATCTGACCCCTTCAGTATCTAACATCATTCCCAAAATTGTTTAGATTGGAGTAGGAATGGTAAATCTTACCCATTCAGTGTGCAACACCTTGCCCAAGTTGGCTTAGATTGGAGTGGCAATAGTAAATATTACCCCTTTAGTGTCCAACACCTTCTCCAAGATTGTGTAGATTGAGTGGGAATAGTAAATATGACCCCTTTAGTTTAAATATGTTCCCCAGATGGTTTAAATTGTGGTGACAATAGTAAATCTGACTTTTAGTGTATAAAACCTTCTCCAAAATGGTTTACATTGGAGTGGGAACAGTAAAGCAGATCCCTTTAGTGTCTAACAGTTTCCTCAAAATGGTGCAGATTTGACTGGGAATAGAAAGACCAACCGTTTTACTTTCCAGCACCTTTACCCAAAATGATTTAGTTTGGAGTTGGAACAGTTAATTTGACCCTTTTGCTGCCAACAGTTACCCTAAGATGATTTAGATTGGAGTGGGACTAGTACATCTTACCGCTTTGTTGTCCAATACCCTCCTTAAAATGGTTTATGTTAGAGTAGGAATAGTAAATCCAACCCCTTTAATGTCCTGCGCCTTCCCCATGATGGTTTGCATTGAAATTGGAATAGTAAATATGACTCATTCATTTTCAAACACCTTACCTTAAATGGTTTAGGTTTGAGTTTCCCTAAGATGCAGAATATTATATTTCTTGGTTGTTTAAGTGCTTTTAATTAAGACAACTTTTTCTAGTTTTTAAGTGCAATTTATTAACTTTATTTTTTGTTTTCTGGGACATTTGAGTTTTGTATGTATATGTTTTTTTTAAAGTGTTTTATTATTGTACTGGTTATGGTTGATTGTTGGGAGAAATTGGGTTGTTGGTTGCCTAGGGTGTAAACCCTGGACAAACAATAACTGCAATCACTTGCAGGGTGACCCACAAAAAGTAATAGAATTATCCAAGACCTCGCCATGAGTAGCTTGGCACAAAAAGCAATCAGGCTTTATTTAGAGGCAAGGTGTAAAGTATATATGGAGCACACAAATGGTAATTAAGGGAGAACAAAACACAAGAAAAATCCCACCTCTATTTAGAACAATAGAGTAAATTTTTATAAATTATTTGACACCCAAATCACAAAAATGTAATTAGTAGAAAAGAGGTTATGAATTTTTAAAGTTTTTAGTAAAAACTTGCACCAAAAAGATCAAATCGCCAACCACAAACATCTGGTCTCACCGGAGCGGGTCAAAGTCAAATAATATCGCCAACTGCAATAGAGCGCAGGGTGGATAGAAGAAGTGGATTTTGCCCGGTCAACCCCGTCAGAAAAATATTCTGAAAAGATAAAGTTCAGCAGGGCATGGCTGCAGGTGTTGTCTGAAGAAGGAGCGCCATCATCGAGGAGCCTTAGGTCGAAACTTTGGTGAAGATTTCTATGTTTGGAGTTAGGGCCTGATTTAGATAACCCTGGGCGTTAAAATCCGCTCTGCTTGCGGAGTTTGCGGATTTTTGGCAACTCTGCGTTCCGCGTAGAACGCGGAGTTACCAAAAAGTCCGCGATCCGTGGCATAGCGGAGTTGTTTCCTTGTTCGTGCTTTCAAAATGCGTTTTCGCGCGCGCAGTAGCGACTTACCGGGATCCCTGCATTCGCCGACGAGATTTCTTATCCGTTCGCGTACGCCACGAGATTTTGGTAGCTGGCCGCACGATCCCGCGAGAGTGTGCGATCGCGAACACGTCATTCGGACACGCCATCGGACATCCGGCTGAAGTTCGGTGAAGCTCGCGATGCCGAACATGCAGAAATTGCAATCTTGAGAAGAATATCTCTCGAGCAGCATAAAACCTTCTCGAAAATGATGATTTGGGTGAAAAAAACTCCTCAGATTGACATTTGGCTGTACTTTTTTGTGCAAGGAGTCCTTTTTCTTTTTTTATTTATATTTTTAAGGGGAAGGAAGTGCCCCAGAGTCTCCAACTTCCTGTTCCTGTCCAGCAGGCTCCTCCCAGTGCTTTGTCCATGTCCTGTTCACTTTTCATTTGGATTTGGAGCTGGAAGGATCACTCTTTCTGTCTGCTGCATCATATATCATTGGACTTGAGGACTTTTGGATTTGAGATTTTACAAGTAAGTTGGAGAGTTGATGTTGTTTGTTTGATTGGGGCATTGCAAGTTGCAACTACAATTTTTTGTACTTTTCATCAGTTTTTTAAAATTTATAGTGGGTAGCCAGTAGGCCCAGAGCTACTCATGGGTGCATGAAACAACTGTCTCTGTGGTGACTGTTGAATTTAGACATCATTTAGGGCATGGATGGAATTGATTGAATTGCAAAATGTGTTTTTTTGGGGGGTATTTCACTTTTTTGGTATGTGTTAAATAAATGCCTTTGTTGGATGTGTGTGTGGTGTGGTTGTAGTTGTGTAACCTGCAATCCTTGTTTAGCCCTGTGGATTTTCATTTTTGCATTTTTGCATTAAAGCTGTGTTGTTTAGCATGCCTCCTTTGCCTGGTCATTATAGGCCTGCTTGAGTTCATTGTTTTCCAGGCCTCCTGCTTGTTGTGACTGTGACTGACCATGTGGCTGGTGGCCATTTTGTGGTGGTACTTTAGTAGTGTGATGCTTTTGCCATATAGGCCTATATGTCTTTCCTTTGTTCCCCTTGGCCTATGATTTTTGTTGTTGTGGCCTGGCCATGTGGCTGGCGGCCATTTTGTGAAGCCAGGCAGTGTGCTTTTGCCATAGGCCTGCATTGTCTGTCTTCCCTTTCTTGTTGTTGTGGGTGGCCTGGCCATGTGGCTGGCGGCCATTTTGTGGAGCCAGCCAGTGTGCTTTTGCCATAGGCCTGCAAGCTTGTGGCCTAGTCTGTCAATATAGGCCTTTCAGCAAGTAGGCCCAGAGCTACTCATGGGTGCATGAAACAACTGTCTCTGTGGTGTCTGTTGAATTTAAACATCATTTAGGGCATGGATGGCATTGGATTGAATTGCAAAATGTGTTTTTTGGGAGGTATTTCACTTTTTTGGTGTGTGTTAAATAAATGCCTTTGTTGGATGTGTGTGTGTGGTGTGGTTGTTGTTGTGTAACTTACAAACCTTGTTAAGCCCTGTGGATTTTCGTTTTTGCATTTTTGCATTAAAGCTGTGTTGTTTAGCATGCCTCCTTTGCCTGGCCATTATAGGCCTGCTTGAGTTCATTGTTTTCCAGGCCTCCTTGTGACTGTGACTGACCATGTGGCTGGTGTCCATTTTGTGGTGGTAGTTTAGTAGTGTGCTGCTTTTGCCATATAGGCCTGCATATCTTTCCTTTGTTCCTCTTGGCTTACTGCTTCCATCCCCTTTGCCAGCTGCAGCTCCTTGAATGACGTGATGCACAAATTAATGCCAAACAGGTTCCACTTCCATTACATTTGTATTTTTCTTTTTGTTCTTCTTCTTTCCTATCCTTCCTGAGTGTACACAGTATACCATGAAAGCCCTTGTTGTCAAAGTCTCACAAATGGCTACACTGTTGTTTTGTTTTTTGTAATAACTGAGTTAATAAAATTTAATAATATAAGTTATAACACTAACAAGTGTGACCACCACACACTAAGTTATATATTATATTTGTTTGTTTGTACTAGTAGTAATTGAACCACAACAACAAATGCAACATTTCACTGATGTTCTTCTGGCTTCTTTGCTTTTAGGTGCACAAAAGACTGAGGAAGAGGTGTCATCATCATCACCCATTGTACTGCCAGACAGAAGTCCTGCTGTGCACGATGTCACGTCACGTGACGTGTGACCAAAGACATCTCTGCAACTCGTGCAACTGCGTCCTGCTGCTGACGAAGATGGCCCCAAAGAAAGGTACCAGGTCCTCCAGTACCAAGAAAGTTGCCAGTGAGAAGAAGGAACAGAAGAAGGAAGAAGTGGCACTTACCAAGACTGGTGTGCCGCCCATGTTGTTTTTTGGGGAAAAAAAAATTAAGCCTGCAGCAGCGGTGTCTGGGGAGCAAGCTGGGAGCAGCACCTCCGCATCAGTGGGCCCACCCCACCAACCTAGGCCCAAGCCCATGAGTGTCGCAGATGTAGCCAGTCTAATTGTGCAAACGCCAACGAGCAGTGATGTTGAAATTGACTTATCGTTATCGCAAAGTAGTACCCAATCAACGCAGGAGGAAACTCAGAAGATAAGTGGGCAACAACAGCCGCAACAACAGCCGCAACAACAGCCTCAACAACAGCCTCAACAACAGCCTCAACAACAGCCGCAACAATAGCCGCAATAACAGCCGCAAGCACTGCCGCAATGACCGCCCACAATAGTAGTTGTTCCTCCCGAAGTAGGGGCAGTTCAGGAAATCGAGCTTCATGCAGAGGAAGAAGAAGAGCAAGCCACTCTTTCAGAAGATCCATTGTCTTCCAGATCCCCAGCAAGGAAAAGGAGGGTTAGTCCATCAACTTCTTCTTCAAGCCCCCCTTCTGATGATCTAGATGTCACTTGGAAGCCCCCAGCTCAGTCTGAGAGTGAGGCACGCCACGCGACAAGGCTAGGGAAAAGGAAGGTTCCAGAAAGCCTTAGAGTTATGGAGGTAGATGCAGAAGAGGAGGATGATGACGAGCCAGTCATCATGAACAACACTCCCGCCCCAGTGGAGATTGAGACCGACATTATTACCCCATCCCAAGTTGCTGTGAGGGATGTGGCACAGATACCACCAACACAGGTAACACCACCACCACATCCAGCTTCCATATTTGCATTTGCAAAGGCCTGGCAGGGACCTACATCCAGCACAACCACCACCTCACTAGGTAGTGGTACTGCACAGAATCAAATTCCAGGCATACCCTCCAGTTCATCCGGCATTGCAAGTGGCACCTCCAGCAGCACAAGAAAGTTCACCTCCTCAGTTTGGGACTTTTTTTCGGTTAGCAGTAAGTAGGAGAACGTTGCTATTTGCTCAATTTGTCGACAAAGTGTTAGTCGGGGTAAGCTTGGTACAAACTATGGTACCAGAGGCCAAACAACCCATCTGAAAAAACACCACATGATCCAGTGGGAGGCGCACCATAGCGGTCAAAAAAGTAAAACTGCACCCATTGCTGTTGGTGGTGATGAAGAAGTAGAAGAAGATATGATCGCGGTGGGAGGTGAACAAGAGGGAGACATTTTCTCTGGTACACAAAGTAGCCCTGATCCCAGCAGTGCAGTGGTACCGCCCACATCCTCATCAGCCTCAGAAACATCTCAGTGGCACCGTAGTAAGAGTCAGGCTGAGACACCAAGCCAACAGAGTACCGCAATGAAAAAAAGTGCGTTGTTGAGCCTAACTGGGTTCAAGAAGTCACCTGCATCAGCGGCACCAGAAAGGAAAAAAAATCCAGCCTACCATTGTCAGCATCTTTAGGTCAGAGGGGCAGTACGAACGCAACCACCCAACGGCACGTTTGTATACTGCGAAGCTGGCAAAAATGTTAGCGCTGGATCGTCTCCCTTTTTCTTTTGTGGAAGGGGTGGGATTTCTGGAATTTGTGACAGCCATCTGCCCAAAATGGAAGGTTCCCAGACGGTCCTATTTCGCCAGAGTTGCTGTTCCAGCACTACATCACGACATGTGAAATTGCTTGGACAAGCTTTGGAGCAGAGTGCTGTTCACAATATCCACCTGACAACAGACATGTGGACCAGTTGCCAAGCCACTGATTACATGTGCATCACTGCACACTGGATCTCTTTTGTGGGGGTTAGAGAAAAGATATCTGCAGGTGTTGACACTGCTGAGATTTTTAATGCCACTCGGAAACATACACCTGTAGCCATGTTCGCCATGGAGAAATCTCATACTGCTGCAAACATTTTGGAAGAGTTTAACAGCAAGGTCTTTGAATGGCTGCACCCAAGAGGGCTTAACATTGGTTTTGTTGCCACGGACAATGGCAGTAATATAGTTAAGGCCATGCGCACTGGTGGCTATTTCAGGGTCCTGTGTTTGGTGCACTGCATTAACATCAATGTTCAAGACTTTCTGAAAAAAGAAGACCGAGTCAGCAACTTACTGACCACCTGCAGAAGAATATGCACACATTTCAACCATTCTTTTAAAGCCCGGAAGCAGCTGAGGATCATTCAACGTGAGCATAGAATGCCAGTCAAAGCACTCATCCAGGAGGTGCCAACACGTTGGAACTCAACTTATTACATGCTTGATCGTCTGTTTGATCAGTACAGACCAATCAATGACTATGTCATGCAAAGACTAGGGGATGCTACTGTGAAAGGCATGACCGTTCAGATGGACCAATGGGGCCTAGTTAAATGCCTGACAGAGATGCTACTTCCTTTCAAGCTCTTCACACGTGAAGTCAGCTAGGAGGACTGTACTATGGGCCATGCTATCCCATTGTTGCACATGGTAGAGCAACAGCTGAATGAGGTGTCTGATTCGTACGCAGGTGTGGAGGAAAAACAAGAAGCATATGAGTTGGTGCAGAGCTTAGCCTTTCGCTTAGCTGAAAATACAAGGGTGCAAACTAGCATTGTGTCAGACAAATGTTACATTTGTGCCACAATTCTGGATCCACGGTACAAAACAGCACTGAACACTAAGACATTAATTCCTTTTTCAGAAGTGGATGTTGCCCAGTACAACACTTGGATAGCTGAGGCAGCCAGTGACTTGGAAAAGGAACGGCTGGTAATTATAGGGAAAGGCCCTCTACTCCAACCCACAACAAGTACTGCAGCAGGGCATCAGGCGTCAAGTTCAACTTCAGAGCCTGAGGGCAGTGCATTTGGCTCACAGCAGTCACCAACACTATCAACAACAGCAAGAACCGGATCATCAGCCCCAGTAAAATCGGCACAGGATTGGTATCTACAGCAAGGGCTTGTTAGGTCCAGTGCTGATGCAAAGGCAAAAGAGGCCAAGCAAAGTGGAGCACCCCTGAGCATTGAGCGGATGGTCCAGGCCTATCTGGATGATCCAACAGAGGTCTACATTGATCAAAACCTATTGGTGTATTGGTATGGGAAAATGCGCCACTGTCCAGTGCTCAGCAGGCTGGCGATAAACTATCTGGCTTGCCCTGACGCAAGTGTCTCTTCTGAGCATGTTTTCAGTGCTGCTGGTGCCATTGTAACAGTGAAAAGGACCAGTCTCTCGCCCAAAAACGTGGAGAGGTTAACCATGATCAAAATGAATCAGCACTTTATACCACCGAATTACAAAATATGTGAATCACAGCAGGAAGATGAGGACAGCGACTTAGGTGACGGAAGTAGTATGTTAGATGATTACCTACTTCTGGTTGAACCACCAGAGTTTGAGGACGAGCTATACTTCCCTGACAACTAGGCTTTGAACTTGTTACTTTCTTTCTTCCTTATTTACTTTTATTATTTGTGTGTGTCTCTGTCTTTCTGGTTCGAATCACAACAAATCCATCACCACCGTCTTCTCTTTTTATTGCCATATTGGAGTTGCAGCTGTGTGCATTTAAGTCCACTCCTCCGAGTCCTGCTCCATCCTGATGACTCGCCCTAAATCCATTTCCCTCAAGCCAGATGATTGGATGGAGAATAGTACAAGAAATGTTGCCTCGTCAAGTCCCTCCAAAAGAAGTGGAACATGATGACTATAGCTATCCTCCTTTCCGAGCCGAGAGAGACTGCCCCTTAACTTAAGGTGAGAAGGAACAGGTAATGATGATGGCATGCATTGGACGCGCTGACTCTGAGTGATTGGTGTTTGTGTTATTGTTGTTTGTTGTGCATGAAGTGAAGTCAAAGTGTACTAGTATTTAATCTACACACTAAAAGTGACTCAAGTCAATGTTTCTCTTCTTGTTGTTTAATAACAAAATTGTACTACTACTGCAGGCCGATCCATTGCGTTTTTGAATATGGGATCTGGACTCACTCGGTACACTGCAGACTGAGTTGGACAACACCATGATGATGATGACCACAGTGACATAGTATCTTTGCAGTCAGTCAGTAGCATCGGAGATGATTGATGGAATAACTCAGGGCGTTTTTCATGAGTGGCATAAAAGGTAAACAAGTCAACAACAACCACAGCAGACCTACATGTCTGTGTGGTGGTGGAGTCGAGTCACGACTCACGAGTGTAGTAGTGGTATGACTGACAGCTGTGCATTGATTTAGTTACTTACTTTGGAAAATGCTATGTTGCTGTATATGTGTGCTCTGTCTGGCTCAGTCAAAATCTAAGCTAAGTGGAGGTTGGGTGGGCACCGTGGGCCTGCTCTGTCCTGTTGCTGTTGTAGGTTAATGCTGGAAACAGACAACAGAGTAGACATGATTTAGCCATGCCGCCTCTGAAAGTGTTTGCACTCCTCCGTAATGTATGCTTTTTTTTCTCCTTGATTTTTCAATATCCCTTTTGTTTTTCCATCTACACTTACAGGCCGGCCTTTACCCTGTGCCAAACAGAGAAAAACAACTCACACTCACCTACGAATCCGCATCCGCCACGCAGGCAGTGGCACCCAAGATTGACGGACGCAGCGTCCATGGACAGGAGGACCAAGAGGAATGCTGAGATGCAACTCCCCAATTTGACCAGGATAACATACAGTAACTTTAGTATCGTCATCTTTTAAATAATTTGATTCATTTTTTCTCTTCTATCATTAAGACTGTGTGTTGTTGTTATTGAACTTATTGTTGCTCTTTGCTTATAATTGATCACTACAGCTATTTTTGTATTTTCTGTGCTAGCTTTAAAAGGAAGCCCGGTACAACAGAACATAAAATGTATGTAATTTGGGTCTCTCTGACAGGCAAGGCAAATTGCATAATAATAATTAATAATGTACTGCTGCCCTGTACTGTCTACTAGTCTAGTTAGTAAGTACTACTTATCATTAACCATCAAGTCATCCTCATGCATGCATTTCCTTTTTCTACCTTAACAGATTTATGAATATGATGGTCGTCTGCCAAGATTGTGTGTTGTTGTTGTCCATGTGCAGTGTTTGTCTTTGTCAAACCTTTCCCTCAAATACCCCTTCCCAACCATTCATCAAACCCTAACCCTCTTCCCCCGGGCTGTGTGATTATATTGAGGTGTGACTAAATTAAATTTACACCAATAAATGATCACACACTTGCTGGGGCGGATGTGGTGAGAGCAACACTAATTCAATTTGAAGGCAGGGCGAGGATCTTCTTCTGCTTGCCCACCCGTGCTCAGTATATTTGCAAGTCAATTTTTTTTCCAAAGGAACATAATCCATCATTAATTGCCGTCAATGATTGGATTCATCATCCTCCTTTTACAGCACTAAAGGTTACGCTTGTGTCGAGTGACTCGACACAAGTACAGTCTGTAACTTGCTGTACTAGGCTATCCCCGCCACCATTATGTTTTATTTTACTTTAGCATTGCTAATCAGCATTATTATGGTTTATTGTTTGGCAGTCTTCTTGTGTACTGTTACTGTACTGTACTTCATTCTACTACTCCTTCCAGAGTCTCTCTCATGCGACTGACTGTCTCGTCTTTCTTTATTTGCAAATGCTACTGCCAGTATCTACTACTACCATCACAACCATGGCATCTTGGGAAACCAAACCATCATCACCATGCAGCCATCGCTGTGCCTAAGTTTAAACATCAATCACAGGTAAGAGAATTTTGGGGGAGGCATAATTAATAATGGAAATTAATTTATTCATTAATTCACACACCCACACCCTTGAGTCCAGTTGCAGACTGCATAGACTAGGAGTAGAGACTGACAGTATTAGTAGGACAAGTCATTCAGTGAGGGTACTGCATCTATCTGTTCGTGTCGTGTCTTACAAAATTGGCAGATGATTTAAATCAAAAACTGGCTGCGGCCCTGCATCAGCAAAGGAACGAAATTGTGTGACGTAAAAGAGTAACCCCCACAAAACATTTACATCTTATGTAAATATAATGTAATCCCCTAACAAAATAAACTATTGTAAAAAATCCCACAACACCTGACCCACCCCTCTCCCTAACCCCAACCAATGTCCAAAAAGATAGTCCAAACAATGTCCGTTGAATTAAAAAATTGTCCATAATAAATAATAAAGATAAACCCCAACTTTTCCCCAACGTAGCCCAATGCACACCCACCAAAAAAGAATAAAAAGGGGCAATCCAACGTGATCTCAGTCTATCGGCGGGCTCGCTGTCTCTTAAGGACCTCCTTTACCTGCTCCTCTAGGCGCGCCATTCGGAGGAGCATGCGGTGCTTAAAAGCTCAGCAATTACATCCACAGGGGGCGCAGCAGTGTTGGATGTAGTGCGGCAGGCGGCTGCCAGACCGTGGTGCCGTACCACTGGAGGGGCCTGGCTGGGGCCAAGGGCATTGGAGGAGGCTGCAGCTGCTGCCGCCTCCTCCTCCGCCAGAGCCACCAGCTGCCGATATTCATTTTGGATGGCCTTAAGCTTCCGGTGCCGGGCCATGGCTGCCAACTCCTTCCTGTCTGGTCTTGCTTTTGGTTGGGAAGGAGTAGCTATATCAAAAAAGAAAAAAGACTATTGTAATACTGTTAGCAAAACAGTAACACAAAATTAATTCTGCACATAGTGGCACAGTAGCAATAGCAAGCACATGACATAACATTTGTGGTAGTATGGACTCGAGTACACCAGTTTTCTTATTCTCTCTTGTTTAGCTAAATTAAATAACCTTGTTGCAGCCGGCATGCCAGCTCAGTCAGCTTGCGCCCAAGACAAACATACTCGTGACGCAGACTCAAATTATTTTTATTTACTACTGTCTGCAGGTGGGGAAGCTGACTACACAATCATCTTATTTTTTCTATTATGGGTGGCACTGGCCATACCCTCTGTTACATCAAGGGAAGGGTAACTGCTCAATTTCACTTTCACCCTGCCTACTACAACAAGGCAGATGATATCTTATCCAAATGATCATTGCTTATATATGTATGTATGGGACGACATGAGGTACTTTGTTTTGATTGATTGTGTAACCGGTTAGTAACTAACAATCCATGCAGCCGATAGGCCACCCATGGCAGGCTGAAAAAGTCGAAAATAAATTCACATCGGTAGTGAGTGGGCATCGGAGTTGGAGGGAGGTGCTTGATAACATACATACACAAAATATGCTGTGCTTGCAAAATACTGTGAGTCAAGGGAGTATTCTGAACATACAACTTCTATTCTCCTTGGCTTTGCTTGCTACTCTGGCGCGGTTCCTTTTACATTCTCTTCAAAGACTCATCTTCATCCAGTGACAGTCTCCACCTATGCTATGATGAATACCATCCAGCCATTCAAAGTAAACATGTCTATCATTCTTCTTAACCTCTCAACAAACCTTAGTTTGTTTTAACAACAACAAACATTTTTTATTTTTTTTGTAAACCACCACCCATGCGTCCTTCCTTCCTTGCTTGCCTTTGAGTTTGACCCATGAAACACCCCGGAGGATTCTTGCTATCACCCATATAGTTTCATCTACCCAGGCAGGCATCTTTTCTTCTTTTACCTTCTACCTATCATTCAACCACCCATGCATCTGATTCCTTCCTATCAGCCACCTATGCATGCATCCCACGTGGCACGTATCCTTCTCTGACAGTCATATATATTTACATCTCGCCCGTCCTTCCTCCTTCCATCCTTCTTTCCCTTTTCGGTCCAACCCATCCATCAAGGTCGTCTGACTCTTAGTCTTTTCCATAAAACTTTCCCAGCTGAGTTGAAGTCAGATTGAAGAGGCCATTAGTTACTCAACTACTCCCACCGCTAATGCTATTGCTCTAATGCTAAGTAAAGGGTGTCTTCTTCTTCAACCGTTGTTCACAACAACTTAGTCTCTCTCAACATATAGTGTACACCCTTGCAGCGAGTGTGTAACTATTGTCAATAAGTAAGGAATATAAGTATAACTTACCACCGCCCGCAACTGCTGCTGCCTCACCCACCCCTGTGGCAGCTGCTGCATCCGCTGCTCCCTCCTGGCTGGCGTCGCCTGCCCCGCCGCTGGCCCTGGTGGTCAGTACGCCTAGAAAAAACATTACACATTTTTTAGATGCCATATACGCCTTCCCCTATTTATTCTTTTTCACTAGCAAGATTGAAAAAATAGTTAAAATACATATATATTCCACATACATCACTAGTACAAACCGGGTACTAGAGTAGAGTAGACACTAGTAGGAGTATGTCCTATCCTAACAAAAATAGTAAAATATCTGGTTGGGCATTTTGTTGGTGAGAATTGTCAAAGCCTATCAAGATTAAGAAGCCTAGAAGAGGACAACCCAAAGGACTGGACTCAGTGGCTAGAGCTATTGGTGAATCTGAGTTTTAAAACCTTTTAAATAAAAATTAAGAGTGGCCAAAGGGGCAAGCTTAGCTACAGACAGACTAATATAGTAGTAGTAGAGAGTCAGAGCAGAGGCAGTTAGAGGCAGGGATAACAAGAATTTAGAAACAGATAGTCTAGATCGAAGAAGATTTGGTAAAATAGAATTAGGAAACGGATATAATAGTTTGAAAAAAATAAGGTAAAAGTTAGGGGAATATAATTATTAATATTAACAGGAGGAAGACTTACTGGGGACAGCAGCAGAGCCCTCGGTAGAGGAGCGGTCCTGGTCCTGGCCCTGGCATTCTCCATCTGCTCCCGCCGACTCCGACCCCGTCTTCTTGCCCCTGGGTGCTGATCATGTAAGATATAATAACGAAAGAAACAAACATTGATGATTGGTGTGAAACAAATAAAATATTTTTAAAAACGCTCAAAAAAACATTTTTGGAAGCAATTGCAATAAAATTGACCTATCTAATCTGATCGACTGGCAGTATCGCGGGATTCGCGGACCGTCTAGTTATTATTTATGAACACTAATCCAGTGTTCCATTCTGATGCCAGAATACTACGCCTAAGTACCACCTTGTGGTGGTGAGCCTCAACAAGGCCTACCAGTGCTTAGGGGTTCTCCCTTTCTGCACAGAGTCCTCAGACAAATAGGAAGAAGTTGGCACAGAAACTGGAATAGAAAAGACAGAGTTTATTAAACCTCATGAGGTGGAACTACATTCACACAGCACCCTTCGGTAATGCATGAAGTAGCACACCGAATGGAAGGACCTTGGTCCTTTTATACCCACACAGGGGCTCAAATGAAGGCGGTACAAACACAAAATGCTGGTTTTAGGTACATATAAGGTCATACAAAAAATGCACAGTCGACAAGTGGGTGGAGCTAACAGTTTCTACTTCTAGCAGACACATCCTGACATTTATAAACTCGGAACAGCTGCATGGACAGCTGCGAGCTCAACTGAGCATGTGTAAAGCAAAAAAACTAAATATAACTCGTCTCTAGGCAGATTTCAAGAGCAGTTAACAGGAAGGTAGGACAGAGCACATGACGAGCACATGGCAACCAAAATGGCTGCCAGAAATATAAAATGGATTCCACAAAGCGGACAATTTAGTCTCTGAATACAGGATGTCTTCGGCTAATGCTTAACTTAAGTGCTGCCAAATTACAACAGACGACCCTTTCAGCATTAGCTGAAGACATTCGTTTATCTGGGGTAATCTAAATATTCATCCCGTACATCTATTAACATTATTTCGGCCACCTCTTTATTCAACATTTGTTGGGCCTTTGTTTCAGCAACGTTCCTTTTGGCAGGTATACAAGCAGAGATGCAAATGGAGCAAAGCATTGGACCACATTGGATACATACACAGCATGTAAAAAGTATTATAATCATTACACACAGGATAGTCAGTAGCTTCCAGCCCCAAGCAGAAACAAGAGTCCAAAACCATCCAGCAAAAGTCCAAGTACAAGTCTCTGGATGAATTTCTGCAGCAATCTTATGCAGTTTTGATATTGCGCCATATACTGAAGGTGAGTGATCCGGTATGAATACGCAACAGCTGCTACCGATGATGCGACATGCACCACCTCGATCAGCCAAAATCACGTCTAACACCATTCTATTCTGGAGTGCTACAATCCTTGCAATCTGTAGTTCCTCTGTAATGTTCCCAAGTGCCATAGCTGTCTGATTGGTAACAGCTTCCACAACACGAGTCAATCGCCTGATCTTTCTACTGTTCAATGCAGCACCCACAAAGAAAAATAAGCCCAAGTTGAAATCAACATATTGTTGTAGGGTAGTGTCGGTTTGGTCAACTTCATCCATACTTATTGTCCTCTTATTTCTGTTTTTGGAAATATCATTGTACAGTTTAAAATCACGGTGATATAATGCAGGTGCCAGAAACACAGGAGGCAACAGAAAAGATACATAGCAGATTCCTGACCACCCAACAGGTAATTGATAATATCCGTTATTTCCACACACAAAATACGTATTATGCGAGGCTGTGAAAGTGCTGTTATTGGCACCTTCAATGGTCAGGATTACAGTACACTCGCTCCTCCCCACTGGAATTCTTCCAACACTACAGATACACAAATCTGCTTTAGTTTTTGTCACAGAAATCACAAAAGGTCCAATGTTCTTTATTATTCTCACATTTGTGAAGGCATATGGTGTTGAAATATTGTCCGGTTGATACTCTTCCCATTCCCATTTAGTCCCTTTGGCTTGTGGATAACCTTCTTTATTTTGATAACACACTTTATTAAGTTGAAAAATAATCCCACCTACTGAAGGCTTTCCAAATGCAAACAAAAGCGCATACCAAGCTTGACAAGAACCATTGTGAGAAAATGGAAGAGGAATAAAAGGTGTTCCTCCTTTCTTTTGATGTGCAGGTATCATCCCACACACCCAACAGTTGGTAGTATTTGTAGCATTGTGAGTATGGTGCAACATCTGGATAAAGGTATTGTTTAGATAGGATTGTCGATGCTTCTGCTCATGGTAGGGAAGAGTGAAGTAGTAGTGTTCCACTGGTACTGGCGTAGTGGCAACAAAAAGCTGTCGAACAGGAGCCACCTTCTCGATGTACCACGTAATTGCTGCCATAGCCACCATAGCAACAACAAACCCTACAGCACAAATGATTCTTTTGTTATTCATTTCAGCAACAGTAATGATTGATCTTTCTAAAAACTTGTTGAAAACAATCGTTGGAGCTCTTCTCCCTGGGCAGCCATTGATTTCTTCACCATGGGCCAAGGCGGGTGTCACTACACTAATGCAGGGCTGATCGCCCTCCCCTTGCCACATCGGCTCTCCGTTTCACTAACCCAGGGCAGTAGCTCAACCAGTCTTTTTCAAAACTGCAGATTCTTTCCTTGGTCTTAATTGATATCTGGATACGCCAGTGATCGTGTGGTCCGGGAAGACTTCCGCAGATTTGTCAGGTGAGATAGCTTGGCCTTTCTCCGTCTCCAGAATCTCTCGATGGTCGGTCAACACAGCAGGTTCCACCAAGGCAGGCGACACGCGTTTGCAGTGTGTGCTGTGGATCCAATTCTTTCTGTTTGTCACTCGAACTGCTGTCCTTGTCGCAAGGAGCACCTGCTCTGGTCCTCGCCACCTTGGCTCCAAGCTGTTTGATCTGTCGAAGACCTTGACCATTACGTGATCACCAGGACGGAGTTCATGGGCCTCACCTGTAGATCTGTCAGGAAGAGCTTCTCGAACCTGTTGATGAATAGAAATCAAACTGTCGGTTAACTGTGCCAAATAATCATTCATCAGAACACAAGGAACATCATGTATGGGGCGTGGCTTAGGAATTCCCCAAATGTTCATCGGTCTCCCAAACACCACCTCATAGGGGGTAAGACCTGATCGTGAATGTGGCACCGATCTTATGGACAACAATGCCAAGGGTAGTGCATCTGGCCACTTTAGAGACGTGGAAGCCAGTATTTTCGCCAATTTTGATTTTAAAGTAGCGTTATACCTTTCCACCAATCCTGCTGATTGCGGGTGGAAAACTGTATGGAATTTCTGTTTGATCCCTAATCCTTTCAGTACATGCTCAACAACTTGCCCAATAAAATGAGGTCCATTGTCACTCCACAAAAGTTTGCAAACACCGTATCTAGGGAAAAACTCCTTTAGAAGCACCTTTGCTGTGGTGAGAGCAGTATTATCCTTTGTAGGGTATGCCTCTATCCACTTACTGAAGGCACATACCACCACTAGAACATATTTCAGATTATTGCAGCGTTCGAGTTGGATGTAATCCATCTGCAAAACTTCAAAAGGTGCGGTTGGTGTAGCAAACCCTCCTGTAGGAGTTTGTGCCCCTTTTCCAGGATTATACTGCCAACAGATCAAACAGGACTGTACTACTCTTTTGGCTGTGCTAGCAATTTCAGGATGCTCCCAAACTTGTGTAAGCAATTTAGTTATTGCTAGAGCTCCAACATGTGCCAGCCCATGTGCCATTTGAACCATAGGTTGTAAATAGGCTGCAGGCAATTTCCACTTATTCATTTCTTTGTTACGCCAACAACCCTCATCATCTAACATTCCTTCTTTAGACCATTGCTCAAACTCTTCCACAGAAGCAGATCTCTGTATATCCAATACTTCCTCTCTAGCATCATGCCAACGCTCAGCTTGTGATTTCACTACGTACATGGATGTAGTGCTTCGCTGCATCGCAGTTTCACGGGCTACGCGGTCTGCAAAGGCATTGCCTTGTCCTATTTTGTCAGTCACTTTCTTGTGTGCGCTACACTTCATAATAGCAACTCTCTTTGGGTATGTAAGTGCAGTCAAGAGATTATGCACTAACTCTCCGTGCATTATCTGCATCCCATGGGATGTAACATAGCCTCTTTCCTTCCAGAGTAGGCCAAAATCATGAACCACTCCAAAAGCATAGCGGCTATCCGTGTAAATGTTCACACACAAGTCAGTGCTAAGCTCACACGCTCGTATCAAAGCTATTAGTTCAGCTGCTTGAGCTGACTTCTGAGGTATGCGAGCTGTTTCCACTACTGTCTCAAGCATGGTAATTGCATAAGCAGCTGAAGTCGTGCCATCTGGTAACTTCAGACAGGACCCATCAACCCATAGTTCCCCATCTACATCTGGAAGGGGCGTATCTTGCAAATCGATGCGACCCTTTGTCTGCTCCTCAGTAAGGAATATGCAATCGTGAGGCTCCTTTGATTGAGACTGAACCGCAGGATATGGCAACAAAGTGGCTGGGTTCAGTGTCGCACATCTCTTCAAGGTAATATGAGGTGCTAGCAGTGTCAATTCGTATCCTGTCAAACGAGCACTAGTTAAGTGCTGAGTCTTAGTCTGATTCAAAAGGGCATCTACTGCATGGGGTACTAGCACCAACAGTTTGTGTGACAAAACTATCCCTTCACTCTGACGTATGGACACAGCCGTCGCTGCAACTGAACGGAAGCACCCAGGTAATGCACGAGCAACAGGATCAAGAACTGCAGAAAGGTATGCGCAAGGACGCTGTTTGTCCCCGTGTGTCTGTACTAAAACTGACAATGCACATCCTTCTTTCTCATGTACATAGAGTGTAAAAGCCTTCGTGTAATCTG
This sequence comes from Calotriton arnoldi, assembly GCA_963921515.1. Lineage (NCBI taxonomy): Eukaryota > Metazoa > Chordata > Amphibia > Caudata > Salamandridae > Calotriton > Calotriton arnoldi. The sequence continues at coordinate 145,049 of CAWUFW010003175.1, read as the reverse complement.
GTGTGCCTAACACTGGTGCAGAGCAAAGAGCTTGTCTCAACTGACAAAAAGCATTTTGACATTCATCTGTCCATGGAAGGGGGATCGGAGTGTTTTTAGTCAAAAGTGCTAGCAAGGGTTTAACAATGTGTGAAAAATCCAATATCCATTGCCTGCAAAACGAAGTCAGACCAATGAATGCACGGACATCTTTCTGCGTGGAAGGTACTGGGGTGTCTAAAATTGCTTGAATGCGATCTGGTGTTAGTGCACGGCCCTCCTTAGACAGAAGGTGTCCTAAATAGGTCACCTTCGGTCTACAATATTGCAATTTCTTCCGTGATACTTTATGGAGGTGTGTAGCAAGAAAGGAAAGCAAGGACAAAGTGCATTTCTCACACTGCTCAGGTGTATCAGCTGCCAACAAGATGTCATCGACATATTGTATGAGAGCCACTCCTTTAGGCAAGGTAAAGGAATCAAGCTGTCTCTTCAATGCTTGACTGTAAATACTAGGACTCTCAGTATAGCCTTGAGGAACTCTACAAAATCTGTATGATCTATTATTCAAAGTGAAACCGAACAAATATCGGCTATCAGGATGAATAAGAATCGAGAAGAAAGCATTCTTCAGATCAATTACAGAAAATGTAGTTGCTGTTGGAGGGACCAGGGTAAGCAATGTCGTTATGTCAGATACTACAGGGTACTGTGGTACTACAATCTTGTTAACTTCTCTCAAATCGATGATAAATCTATAGATCCTAGTGTCAGTATCTTTTTTCAAAATGGGAAGAATCGGACTATTGCAAACATTGTAAGGAACTTCTTCCACAACCCCCACCTTAATTAAATCATGTACAATACGTGTGAGTGCTTCTTCTCCTTCTCGAGAAATTTTATACTGAGGCAGTCTTGGCAATAAAGTGCCCTCCTTGACACTAATATGTACTGGTGGAATAACCATTTGTCCTACATCAGTGTCCGAAGTAGCCCACAAAGTACTAGGGAGTGAGGCTAGTGCAATGTCCTCTTTAACAATACAAGATCTCTCAATCACAGGGTAGTTGTCATTCAAAATAACCCGTACTCCTTCCGGAGAACACCGTATCGTAGCCCTGAAATATTTAAGCATATCAAGACCCACAATATTGTCTGGTGTGTTTGGAGAAAGCAAAAACGGACATGGAGCAGTAAACTTATCAACATCGAATGCAAGTGGTTGTGACAATGGGCTAAGGGAAGGTGTTCCATCGAAACCTATCGATGTGATGGTTAAGCCAGACAGGGGAGCCCTTGGAACCAATTGTTTAGACAAGGCGCTACGAGTAGCTCCTGTATCAACCAGAAACTGATCAGTAGAGCCCAAAACATGTGCTGTAACATAGGGACCCCTCTGATCTACTGGAACTTCAACCGATTCCTTACCCCATCCTAGGCAATCCTATGCATAAGCAGAATCTTGAAAATCAGAGGGCACATAGTCAGACACTTGATATTGGTTCCTTCTATCAAAAGTGTTAAACCCATCCTGCCCACGTGTATTAGCATCAAACCGAGCACGATCATTCGCGCTTCCTCTAGGCCCTGGATATCCTGAACGATTTCTCATTTGTCCCCGACCACGTAGATTCTGCTGAGCACGCAGTACTGGACAATCAGAAAGCCAATGTCCAAATTTTTTGCAGTACGCACCCTGATCAACAGACAAATTCGAACGAGTATAGGAAGGAAAGGACGAACCATAAGATCCACGTCCACCTCTATCATGACCTCTAGAAGGCGGACCATAAGCTTGAGCCAACATAACCTTTGTTTTCAACTCTTTAGACTTTTTGTCCTCATTACCTTTAGTTTCTAATTCTTGTCGCTCATAATACTGAGCCATAGTTAAAAGAGAAACCGGAGAAGAGGTAGTCCATGAACTCTCACTGGCCTTTAAGCGACTAGCTATCCCTGGCAAAAGGTTTGCGACATATTTATCAACAAACAGATGCCTACCCGTGTCATCTATCAATGACTGGCCACTAAAATCGTGGAATGCCTCTTCAAAGCGTGTGAAAAAGTCAGAAACTGATTCATCTACCTTTTGCTTGCAAGACGCTAACACTGTCCAATCTATCTTTTTAGGGGGAATGATCATCTTTAACTTAACTAATATAGCTGCCGGAAGATTTAAAATTAACTGACACGGTTTCTGTGCAGGTTCTCTATCTTCATCTAACCGCTCTAAATCTTTCCACAATGCTCCAAATGTCGCATTATCATCAATTTTACGCACAGTTCTCCACATATCAGGCGGTAATATTAATCCAAAAAACAAATCAATATCAGACAAAGTCATAGTACAAGAGCTAATTGCACCCTCAACTTCCTCATAAAAGGCTGCTGGATTCTTTCGCGGGTCAGGCAATGCATTTTTAAGGGCCATAACATCTGCTCTATTCCAAGGAGTGTAAACCCAATTATAAATAAAGTACCCTTTCGCATTAAGAGAAGTCTTATCATCATCTGCACACGTTCCTTTAGGAGGAACATATAAAGGCGCCGCTTCCCGCATGGGTTTCACATGAATTACAACATTCTTGTCTGTTTCAGGAGTAGAAGTTCGTGCCATGCTAATCTGAGATGCTAGTGCAGCTGCTTCTGCTGCCTTTTTCTCCTCTCGCAAACGGGCTGCTTCAACACGCAGTTTAACCAAGCGTCTGATCGTGTCAGCCACCTGGGAGAAGACAAAAAGACCGTCACGTAATTGTTTACAATCAGCTGCTACATCATCGGGCTCCATTTCTACCGAATGCTTCCTAAATCGTTCAATAACCTCTACAGCAAATGTATCAGTAAAATATATTTGCTCCCTTTCCTGCCATCCTTTTATACTATCTAAAAGTTCAGAAGCAGTGGTAGTACTACGAACGGCTTTACGCGCAGCATATCTAATGTCAGATGCACGCCCAGTAGATAACATTGAGCGAGTTTCTCAAGCTTTTCCTGGTCTGAAAAAGAGTCCTCATCTGACTCATGAGGAGCGGAAGAAAAAATATACGGAGGTGGAGAACGATCTAATAACAAGAAATCATCTTGCGGTTTATTAAGGATAGGATAAAGGGGCTGCCTAACAGCGTATTGGCCAGTTACCTGTAAATGGCGTTCCCTATCTTCCCTCTCTTTAATTTCTTTCATCTCCTTGTTTTTTAACTCTAATGCTTTCGCATAAATGGTCTTTCGCTGTTCTTTGTCAATCAAGGCTTGCTCACGCTTCATTCGCTCACACACTTCTTTCTCCCACATTCGCACACAATCAAACATATCTTGCCTAGTCTTTCGTTTAAACATACATTGTTCCACATACTGAATCTTTCGCAAATCAAATGACCCATACATCGGCCAACGCAACTCAGGATCTTTACTAGTATATTTATTCCATAACGTGCAGTACATTATAGAAGAAATACCATACTTAATATACATATCCCTATTAGGCGTCCCCTCCGGGGGGGCTGGTTGTGCTTCGTCAAGTCTCAAATTGGTACCACTACAAAAGCAACACATCCTACGAAGTGTGCTGAAAACAGGCATGCCCAAAAAAAAATAGTGCAGAATATGCAGTATTATAATCAAAGTAGCGCTTAAGGTACTCTTTGTACGTTGCGCTGTTCAAACAATTTTAAATAGAGAAAATTCTCCTCATTACCTGCCTATATGTATTGCAATACATATATAATTACAAAACAGATTCCAAAATTGGCCAATCATACAAACAAAGCCACAGTAAGTGTTACTAAACTACCTTACCAATCAAAGGCATCAAACCAACAGCAAGTGCCGCAAAACGGCTCTTACCAATCAAATGGTGTCCAGGTTCCAACTGCCAAGGTCTCAAAATCGACCAAATGTTCACTGCACAGCGAATCAACAGAAGAGATCTCAGTCGAGGACCGGCGCCGCCGGGATGGTCAGATCAGAAAGAAAGGAAAAACGCCGTGGGTGCCAAGACTCGGGTCTCCTCAGGCAGCGATCGTGTCCAGAAGCGAGATTCCAATCCTTCGTCTCGACCAATCCTTCGGGCATCCGAGTCGCCGATGAGCCCCACGTTGGAAGCGCCAATTTGTGGTGGTGAGCCTCAACAAGGCCTACCAGTGCTTAGGGGTTCTCCCTTTCTGCACAGAGTCCTCAGACAAATAGGAAGAAGTTGGCACAGAAACTGGAATAGAAAAGACAGAGGGGTCGATTCCGATTCGGGCCGGAAAAAGCACCGACCGACTCGGATCCGGAAAAAATACCGACCGACACGTACCCATGGCGCCCGACACGCCAAGTACGATGCAAGGCGCGAAAAATCCGACCGACACGTACCGAAAACAAGTCGACCGACCGAGCCGCACGGAAAACAGCAATCCGGCCGGAAAAACACGCGAATCCAACCGACCGACACGCACCCGGAACAAATCCGACCGAAACGTACACGCTAACTCCAAACCGCAAAGTACGATGCAAGGCGCGAAAACCACGAGCGAGTCGGACGGAGGACAAGCCGTACGACCGACACACATACAAAACCGAGCCGAAGCAACACAATACACCGCGACCGACGCGTACGCAGCATAGAAAACTGCACAAATACAGCGTGAACGAAACGGAGAACACCGTACGAGACCAATGCAGGGTCCGACTCGGTCACAAGAACGTTTCCAACATACACAAACAGCACAAAGGAAAAACCACCCAAAAAAAGGCCAAACAAGCAATCACCAACCCAATAAATACTGTGGGGGGGTGGGGACAGAGAACAAAGACACACCCACAACTCCACCTATATAAAGGACACAAATCACTACCATGAGCCTTTGCAAATGCCATTCCACTGCCAGCACCCAAGAGAAAGCAACCACACACCCACAGCTCATCCCTCACACAAGCCACACACCATCAGCACACCAACAAATACCTACCTCACATACACCCAGCAAAACACACACTCACACACCCTCACCTGCACACCAACACACACATCACCCACCATCACCACCCATCAACATGCCCCCCAAGAAGAATCCCAAGTTCCTAGATAGTGAATTGGAAGTCATGGTAGACGAGATCCTCAGGGTGGAGCCACAGCTGTTTGGCACACTAGTCCAACAGACCCCCATGTCGCAGAAAACCAAGATGTGGGAGAGGATCATCAACAGGGTGAACGCACAATCACCATGTCGGCGCACAAAGACCGACATCCAGAACAGGTGGTATGAGGTGCGCAGGAGGGTACGGGACATGCTGAAGAAAGACTACATCAACAGCCAATACACCGGCAGTGGCCCTCCTGCCAAGCCAATATACCTCAGGCCCTGGGAGGAGAAGGTGCGGGCCATCCTACCGCCAGTGAGCGTATATGGACTAGAAGACATCCCAGAGCCTGGTGAGTACACAACAAATGTACACAATATACTGCCACAAAACACACACTTCACTGTCAAGGGGAGAGTCAAACCATGCACTCATAGCAATTACACAGCAACCAGAACAGAATCATCCCAAAATGTGTATGTCAGTCAGATAAACACAACACATGCCATCAAAAAAGTCACATCCAACTGTGCCAACACATGTACAAACGCAACCACAACTACAGCTAGGCAGTGGCACAAATAGAACTAACAAACACATCCACACATGTAGCCACCACAACAACACCAACACACAGTGAAGACCACTCAAAGGAAGGAATTCTGTGTATGCTGGCCAAGTCAGTGTAGCCAATAGCATCATGGGAGTCGCAGTCACACATATTGCCCCCCACAACTGTCCCATCAACACCACCATGAACCATGCTCACATCACAGGGAGTGGAGAAGGACTCACAAGATGGCTGACACTGGCTACTGCTGTGGGGAGCACAAGGCCCTGCTGGCAACTGTGCACCAACAAACAGCAGGACACCACTGACAGACATCCTGAGAGACAACTCACACTCCCTGCAATGCAAGCACGTTCCATGGTGGGATATCTGGCTAGCTGGGTGGGAAGGGGGACTTGCAGCACTGACTATAGTCACCAGCACCTCCCCTCACACACCCCCCAACACAAACTCCACAGTACCCACCTGGTAGAATGCAATGCCCTCCATCCTAACACAAGATCCCACAAAGCACCACCACCCTGGGTTATGTTGTGTGAAGCACAGGGACACTCTTGGGACTCTTAGCCAAACAACTGCCAGCACAACACTCCCAGCCATCCTGTCAGCACAGCCAGCCCACCCCACAGGGAAGCAGAGTCAAAAGGAAGGAAGCATGGGCATGCTGGGAAGGGGGTGGAGGCAATAGCATGATGGGAGTCGTAGTCACAGACACTGCTCAGCCTCACAACTGGCCCATCAACACCACCCTGAACCATGCTCACATCACAGGGAGTGGAGAAGGACTCACAAGATGGCTGACACTGGCTACTGCTGTGGGGAGCACAATGCCCTGCTGGCAACTGTGCACCAACAAACAGCAGGACACCACTGACTGACATCCTGAGAGACAACTTACACTCCCTGCAATGCAAGCACGTTCCATGGTGGGATATCTGGCTAGCTGGGTGGGAAGGGGGACTTGCAGCACTGACTATAGTCACCAGCACCTCCCCTCACACCCCCCAACACAAACTCCACAGTACCCACCTGGTAGAATGCAATGCCCTCCATCCTAACACAAGATCCCACAAAGCACCACCACCCTGGGTTATGTTGTGTGAAGCACAGGGACACTCTTGGGACTCTTAGCCAAACAACTGCCAGGACAACACTCCCAGCCATCCTGTCAGCACAGCCAGCCCACCCCACAGGGAAGCAGAGTCAAAAGGAAGGAAGCATGGGCATGCTGGGAAGGGGGGTGGAGGCAATAGCATGATGGGAGTCGTAGTCACAGACACTGCTCAGCCTCACAACTGGCCCATCAACACCACCCTGAACCATGCTCACATCACAGGGAGTGGAGAAGGACTCACAAGATGGCTGACACTGGCTACTGCTGTGGGGAGCACAAGGCCCTGCTGGCAACTGTGCACCAACAAACAGCAGGACACCACTGACTGACATCCTGAGAGACAACTCACACTCCCTGCAATGCAAGCACGTTCCATGGTGGGATATCTGGCTAGCTGGGTGGGAAGGGGGACTTGCAGCACTGACTATAGTCACCAGCACCTCCCCTCACACCCCCCAACACAAACTCCACAGTACCCACCTGGTAGAATGCAATGCCCTCCATCCTAACACAAGATCCCACAAAGCACCACCACCCTGGGTTATGTTGTGTGAAGCACAGGGACACTCTTGGGACTCTTAGCCAAACAACTGCCAGCACAACACTCCCAGCCATCCTGTCAGCACAGCCAGCCCACCCCACAGGGAAGCAGAGTCAAAAGGAAGGAAGCATGGGCATGCTGGGAAGGGGGGTGGAGGCAATAGCATGATGGGAGTCGTAGTCACAGACACTGCTCAGCCTCACAACTGGCCCATCAACACCACCCTGAACCATGCTCACATCACAGGGAGTGGAGAAGGACTCACAAGATGGCTGACACTGGCTACTGCTGTGGGGAGTACAAGGCCCTGCTGCCAACTGTGCACCAACAAACAGCAGGACACCACTGACTGACATCCTGAGAGACAACTTACACTCCCTGCAATGCAAGCACGTTCCATGGTGGGATATCTGGCTAGCTGGGTGGGAAGGGGGACTTGCAGCACTGACTATAGTCACCAGCACCTCCCCTCACACCCACCCCCAACACAAACTCCACAGTACCCACCTGGTAGAATGCAATGCCCTCCATCCTAACACAAGATCCCACAAAGAACCACCACCCTGGGTTATGTTGTGTGAAGCACAGGGACACTCTTGGGACTCTTAGCCAAACAACTGCCAGGACAACACTCCCAGCCATCCTGTCAGCACAGCCAGCCCACCCCACAGGGAAGCAGAGTCAAAAGGAAGGAAGCATGGGCATGCTGGGAAGGGGGGTGGAGGCAATAGCATGATGGGAGTCGTAGTCACAGCTCTATATCCCCCACCACATGGCCCAGCAAGCTCACACTCACGCATGCACATCCCACAGAGAGTGGAAAGGCCCATCAAAGATGTCTGACACTGTTGCTGTGTCGTGGGGAGCACAAGGGCATGCTGAGTACTGCACACCAACCAACAGCAGGACACCACTGTCAGCCATCTTGCCATTGCCCTCACACCCACACACACTGAACTCCACACAAAAGCAAGTAAGTATGGGAATGCTGGCAAGTGGGGTGGAGGCAATGGCATGATGGGAGTCGTAGTCACAGACATAGCTCACCCCCACAACTGGCCCATCAACACCACCCTGAACCATGCTCACATCACAGGGAGTGGAGAAGGACTCACAAGATGGCTGACACTGGCTACTGCTGTGGGGAGCACAAGGCCCTGCTGGCAACTGTGCACCAACAAACAGCAGGACACCACTGACTGACATCCTGAGAGACAACTTACACTCCCTGCAATGCAAGCACGTTCCATGGTGGGATATCTGGCTAGCTGGGTGGGAAGGGGACTTGCAGCACTGACTATAGTCACCAGCACCTCCCCTCACACCCCCCAACACAAACTCCACAGTACCCACCTGGTAGAATGCAATGCCCTCCATCCTAACACAAGATCCCACAAAGAACCACCACCCTGGGTTATGTTGTGTGAAGCACAGGGACACTCTTGGAACTCTTAGCCAAACAATTGCCAGGACAACACTCCCAGCCATCCTGTCAGCACAGCCAGCCCACCCCACAGGGAAGCAGAGTCAAAGGAAGGAAGCATGGGCATGCTGGGAAGGGGGTGGAGGCAATAGCATGATGGGAGTCGTAGTCACAGCTCTACATCCCCCACCACATGGCCCAGCAAGCTCACACTCACGCATGCACATCCCACAGAGAGTGGAAAGGCTCATCAAAGATGTCTGACACTGTTGCTGTGTCGTGGGGAGCACAAGGGCATGCTGGGTACTGCACACCAACCAACAGCAGGACACCACTGTCAGCCATCTTGCCAGTGCCCTCACACCCACACACACTGAACTCCACACAAAAGCAAGTAAGTATGGGAATGCTGGCAAGTGGGGTGGAGGCAATGGCATGATGGGAGTCGTAGTCACAGACATAGCTCACCCCCACAACTGGCCCATCAACACCACCCTGAACCATGCTCACATCACAGGGAGTGGAGAAGGACTCACAAGATGGCTGACACTGGCTACTGCTGTGGGGAGCACAAGGCCCTGCTGGCAACTGTGCACCAACAAACAGCAGGACACTACTGACTGACATCCTGAGAGACAACTTACACTCCCTGCAACGCAAGCACGTTCCATGGTGGGATAACTGACTGGCTGGGTGGGTGGAAAGGAGGTCCGGCTGTCAACCAAACACAACCAATGCAGACCATGTTCACACCCCAGAAAATACATAGGAATGCACAAATAATGCAGGACAATGTGCCACACCAATATCAACCCCTGACTGTGACGACTTAGGACAATGCAATGTACAGGCCCGCACCCAGAGGCACAGTCACAACTGTCATGTGTGTCAACCATTGATGCCTGCAGAAACATGACATACATTGTTTGTGTCTCCCAAAAACAGGTGATGATGGGGACACAGCAGCAGACGCTGAGGAGTCCCAGTCCCAGGCTCAAGAGGATGCCGAGCTCACTGGCGTCGTACAGCCTCTGTCCTCCTCGGACGATGAAGAACAACCTGGCACATCCGGTGCAAGTCAACATGCAGCACCAGCAGGACCACCAGCTGCAGCACCAGCAGGACCACCAGCTGCACCCCCTGCACCCACCCCTACAACGACTGTCACCACGAATACCATCCCTGCCGACATGGACAGAATAAGGAGCAACACCAGCACAGTGACCCTGGACCAACCTGGGGCCATGGACACCACCACCACCACCAACCCCCAAGGTGGACCAGGGTTATCTGTGCGTGCCACTGCACACACTGCACATGTCAGCAGGGGTGGTGGGAGGGGTGGGAGACAGAGGTCGCTGCTTGCAGACGTTGCTGGTGTGCATGACGACCCACAACTGGTACGCATAGCTGATGCGTACCAGTCCAGCACCGGAGAGCTCAGCCAGGTAGTGGGGCTCCTCAGAGACATGAAACAGCAGCAGGCTGCCCATCATGCCCGCTTGGACTCCCACATGTCCCACGTGGAGTCACACATGTCCCGTGTGGACTCACACATGTCCTGCGTGGAGTCCAAGTGGGATGCACTGCATGAGATGACGGCGGTGCACAGGGACATTTTACAATGCCTCTGCCAGATGAACAGCAACCAGTCCACACCTCCCTGTGTGACAACAACATCTGGTGCCGAACAAACTGCAACTGCCACAGGGAGGGAGGAGGACTCTGGCGGAGAGTCCCCTGCACCGCAGCAGCCTGCACTTGAGGGGCCCCCCAAGAAGAGGGGTCGTCCGAGGAGGGAAAAGTGAGAGGCCGATGGCCAAGCGCAACTCCCAGGAAGCCTGAACCTGTTCTGGATTTTCGCCTTTGTGCACAGACTGTTCACCCTGTTGACGGCAACACTACTCCCACACATTGCATGGGGAGTACAAGTTGGACCAATGTGTCAGACAACTGTGGCCCCGATACTGGGGATCCTGTCTACCCGGACTTTCAATTCACCTAGGAACTTGGGATTGCAAGATTCATGTACAGCACAACCCATCCTATGCACTATTAACACAAATGTATCACAATAAACACACTAATACACCATACTTGCCTCTGTCGTGATTCCAACGTGGGTGCTGTTATGGGGATGATGAACTGCAAAATTACACTGTGTATGCGAACTGCAACAGCAAGGACAACACAGGCATGTGAGTACAGGCAACGTGACACACATGAGGGAGACACACCACCAGGGCTACACGACACATACACACCTAGGCCATCTGACTCATTGCCTACACAGATGTTGCCAGGGAAGACGGTGCAATGCACAGACACCACACCCATTCCCAGTTGTAGTCAAGTAGCCCACAGGTGCAGTAAGCAAATGGCAGTCAAATGTGTGACCACAGACAACGCACATCACAAAGTGAAGCACAGGTTTATTACACAGTTGCAACATGCCGTAACCACTACAGATGCAAGGTAACCCCACCTGGCAGCGGGCACACAGTCAACAACTGTAGACGGAAGGAAGTCCATGGGTGTGGCGCACATCACCTGTAGGGACACAACAGCTACCAGCCTGGATGTGCAATCACGTCGTCGGTGGACACAGTTGACCAAACGAATCTGAAAGTACCCTGTGAAGGACAGAAATGACACACAGTCAAAAGCAATGGAGTACAGGACAGAACAGCAAAACTCATGCACAATACATGTTACAAGTTACCCACCCAGAACCAAGTTAGCATGTCAACACTGTTGGGGAGTACAGCCCACCTGTCACCACACATCGCAACACACATCCAGTCAAGTAGCCCATGGACACACTCCAACAGCACCAGAGCACCACCCACACATCATGCCAACTCACATCATTGACATGACACCTCAGGATACTCACATTCAGCTAAAGAAGTTGGTGATGAGCTGTGTGCGGACATCACCATCACCATCATCATCATCATCGTCACTGGCATCGTGGTCCAGGCCAGGATCCTCCACAGGTGGCGGATGTTGGTCATCGTCATCCTGGATGAGAGGCAACTCCTTCCGCACTGCCATGTTGTGGAGCATGCAGCAGACGATGATAATCTTGCACACTTTTGCAGGGGCATATGGGACGGACCCTCCGGTCTTGTCCAGGCAGCGGAAGCGGCTCTTCAGGAGACCAAAGGTCCGCTCAATCACTCTCCTGGTCCGACCATGTGCCTCATTGTAGCGCATCTGGGCAGGTGTCACAGGGTTCCTGAGGGGTGTCAGCAACCACGGCATGTTGGGGTATCCCGAGTCACCTACGGACAGACAAGTGCACATTAGCTGACTTGGAAAAGTGGGCGGAATACTACAGATCAGATCACACACAATGGCACAAAGTCAGTACACACCGACAAGCCAGGCACGCTGGTTCTGCATCTGTGCCATCATCCTGGGGATGCGACTACTCCTCATCACAAAGGCATCGTGTGCTGAACCAGGGAAACGGGCACACACGTGTGTGATGGTCATGTCTGCAAGACACACCACCAGTGCATTGACCGAGTGGTAGTGCTTGCGGTTCCTGTAGGCCTGCTCCTGGGCCTGTGGTGGTACCAAAGCCACATGTGTCCCATCAATGGAGCCAATGACATGCGGCATCCTCCCCAGGGCATAAAAGTCACTCTTCACGTCAGTGAGTCGTCGCAGTCTAGGGAAATAGATGTACCGGTTCAGGAAGAGCAACATTGCCGCCAAAACATTGCGGAGCACACGGCTGAACATGGTCTGTGACATCCCACCAGCAGTCGCCACAGTATGTTGGAAGGTACCGGTGGCAAAGAAGTGTAGGGCTGCCACCACCTTCACCTTGGGGGTCAGCGCTGTAGGATACGGCCGGCCAGGCTGCAAATGTGGGGACAACTGCACTGCCAAATCCTCAATCAGCTGCCTGGTGAAGCGGTACCGTCGGATGCTGTCCCGTTCCACCATCGTTGCCAGGTCTGGGAATGGCCGATGGACAGCAGGAGCCCTGCAGTGCAGAGGAGAAGTAAGCAAGATTGTCAGTCACCCCACATATGCGGCATTGAACACACTCAAGATCCCAACATACATCATTATGAGGCACAACTACATGAAGTGTGCAGTACCGGAAGGACATGTATGGTACATACATGGCCAACATCTGTCAACACGGTCCTACAGGTGGCATCAATTTGTCCCAGGTTGGCCCATTGGATATCATGATGCCGTGTCACAGTTCCCATCTCCTGCTGCCGTGTCACAATCACCCCCCACAGTGACATGTGAGGACAGATGTGCCCCAGGCACCACAGCTCAACGACAGGTACATTCCCAGGGACCCTGTAATGCCACATGGACACTGGCATTACATGGAGTATCATGTATACACCACAGCAAAACAAACATGACCCCCACAGGTAGTGGCCCCACTTGCCACGGCAGGACAGACATGGACGTCTGTGACACACACGCACAACATCAGAGTCCATGCACACACAACGTGGATGTGGAGACTGTCTCCCATTGTGCACATGAAATCTGAGACATTGTAAACACTACATGCACAAAAACTGTGGAGGTCCATCACTATTGTGCCACTGGGACACCCTGGCTCAAACATACCGTCCCACATGGGACTCACGGGGTATGTGACATGACATACACAAACACCACTGTGAAATGTGACCATGGCACATGCACAGATATGAACAGTTGCACATCACAGTGGTCACGTACACGTAACACCCAGGATCCTGTCCCCATGAACACGTGCACAGCCTGGGGGTGGCTGCCCACAGGTGACACCCACAGGACAACATGTACACCAACATACACACAATAGGAAATGCAGCCTTACATGCCTTATAATAAGGTTTGGACAGGCTGTCGTGATGTAGGTGTGCCCCTCACTCCCTGGGAGCTATCTGTGGCTGGCATATGTCCATCTGAGACAGGCATGCTGACATATGCCAGTCACATGTACAGTGATGCGTTGAACTGCAATGGACCGATCGGTGCCTCCGGCCGGCCCATTGCTTTCAATGTGTGCGGGTACGCGTTGTACCCCTGTGCGCGTTGAACTGCAATGGACCGATCGGTGCCTCCGGCCGGCCCATTGCTTTCAATGTGTGCGGGTACGCGTTGTACCCCTGTGCGCGTTGAACTGCAATGGACCGATCGGTGCCTCCGGCCGGCCCATTGCTTTCAATGTGTGCGGGTACGCGTTGTACCCCTGTGCGCGTTGAACTGCAATGGACCGATCGGTGCCTCCGGCCGGCCCATTGCTTTCAATGTGTGCGGGTACGCGTTGTACCCCTGTGTGCGTTGAACTGCAATGGACCGATCGGTGCCTCCGGCCGGCCCATTGCTTTCAATGTGTGCGGGTACGCGTTGTACCCCTGTGCGCGTTAGTACCGCAATGGACCGATCGGTGCCTCCGGCCGGCCCATTGCTTTCAATGTGTGCGGGTACGCGTTGTACCCCTGTGCGCGTTGTACCACAATGGACCGATCGGTGCCTCCGGCCGGCCCATTGCTTTCAATGTGTGCGGGTACGCGTTGTACCCCTGTACGCGTTGTACCGCAATGGACCGATCGGTGCCTCCGGCCGGCCCATTGCTTTCAATGTGTGCGGGTACGCGTTGTACCTCTGTGCGCGTTGTACCGCAATGGACCGATCGGTGCCTCCGGCCGGCCCATTGCTTTCAATGTGTGCGGGTACGCGTTGTACCCCTGTGAGCGTTGAACTGCAATGGACCGATCGGTGCCTCCGGCCGGCCCATTGCTTTCAATGTGTGCGGGTACGCGTTGTACCCCTGTGCGCGTTGTACCGCAATGCACCGATCGGTGCGCACCCATTGACAATGGGCTTGCCTGGCAACGGACGCGTTTTCGAATTTCGAACGAGTCGGTTGCTGGAAAATCAGTTGGTCACCCACAACAATGTTGCAAAATCATGTATGTCATGAAGTTGAAGATTTGAAGGATGCTGTGGGCGTGTTTTGGTGCTGCTATTCCATGGATTGGCCAGATTCAGAAGATGCAAACTACTTGGACCTATCACTTTGGACACAAGGGACAGTATCTGCCTCTCCAGCACATATATATTGCTGCCTGTTCCCCTGAGAGCCCACTTGCCTGCACTACATGCTCCAAGACGACATCTGCCACTGCACTGCTGCTGTCTCTGCCCCTCTGGACCCTGCAATGGCACGTACTGTGGAGAGAGCCCCAGCCTTCAGCCTTGAAGAGAACCAGGCCCTGCTGGACAGCCTACTTCCACAGTACAGCAAGCTGTATGGGACACCAGGGGAGCAGGTGAGTGTCCTGTGCACTGCCTTTCTGAATGTGCATTTTGTCTGACTATCAAGGCTGAGAGTCTGCACGCCACTGGCTAGCAGGCTCACTGAGTAGTTGTCACCCCCCATAGTGTGTAGTGACTTGCACTGGACAGGTATGGTGCAGTGACAGTGCTTCTGAACAGGGTTTTACTCCCCATGCAATGATACCATGTAGTGACTTCTGGAAAACTGTCCATGGGCAGCCGTGCCCTGCCTGTGTACACCATGTGCCCCTGTGATTGCGACATGTATATGCAACTGTGTCATGCACGGATATGTTGCATGTGTAGTAATGGCCTTATCACTTTGTCATCCTGACAGGCTTCTGCCCATCGGAAGCAGGAGATCTGGAAGGACATCGTCCGGGCTGTCCGGTCCGTGGGGGTCTACAAGCGCCGGATCCGCAACTGCCAAAAGAGGTGGCAGGACCTTCGGGGCTGGACCCGGAGGATTGCACGGGTCCAGCTGAAGCTGTCGCCTCCTCGCAGGAGGGGCGGAACACGGACCCTGACCCCCACATGCTCAGGATCCTGGCGGTGGTCTTTCCAGACCTGGATGGGCAGCTGAAGGCCAGAGAGCAGCAAGGAGGGGGTGAGTCAAATACTGCACTGTGAACTCTGTCTGACATGCTATGTGCCCTCCTCGGGCCTGGTTAAACTGCCACAGTACAGCAGTCATGTTGTCCAGGAGCCATGTCCCTCTATTGTGCACTGCCCACTCCTCATCTGTTACCCAGGTGTGGCCCTTACATGCAGGGAATTCTGTCACTTAGGACTGTGTCCTTGCAGTTTGCTTGACTCAAGGTGGGAGACAGCATCTGTTTCCCTGACTCTGTGGTGGGCATCATGGGTGGGTCCATTGCTTACACAATGCCTGTATTCTGACATGTATTCAGCGTGTTACTTTGATCTGTGGTCCAATTGCTGAGCTGATCCACCACATGTGGCTGGGGTATCTGGCACACACCCATGCTGCGGGTGGGAACAATGTTTGGGCCCCAGGAGTATGTATATGACGTGTGTCACACATACTTAGCCAGCTGCCTACAGTCCAGGGCTCATCCCTCATTCATGTGGGGCTGGACAGTCATGCCTACTCCAGGCCATACAATACACTCTGTACTCCCACTCCCGTGTATCAGCTGACACATTGTGCGCAGTGATTTGACCCCTCAGGTGTCTGCCTCTGTGTCAGTGTGCTGTGGATTAGTCGCCAGGACTGCTGTGGAGTTTCTTGGTAGGGGCTCAGCATGCCACTGGAGATGTGACCATAGGAGACGATACTTGTGTGTCACATAGGTGTCTGATCAGCTGCCCATGCAAACTGGGGCATGTGAATGTGAAGTTCAGGCAGCTGTTCCCCATTCACAGCAGAGTGTGAGGGGCTCAGGTTCAGAGGGTAGTGTCACAGGTCTCCCATATGTCCAATAGGTATGACCTGGACAGATGAGGGTTAAGAGGATGTGTTGTGGGGGGATGTACATGTGCACTTGTGCAGCTCCAGGACTTGCATTCCCCATGACCTACTATTGTGACACAGTGCATAGTGTTGTTGTCTGGCTGCCAAGTCATACATCACTGAGACAGTGATGTATGACTTTGCAGTCATGCCTCCGCCATGGCATGTGTCTACTGATTGGTGAGCCTGCAGGGGAGTGACATGTGCTACATGCACACCATAGTGGCGCTGGCTATCAGGACATGGGTGCATCATGGTGTCTGTCGCTGGTATGCATCACATGCATTTCCTATTTGACTCTGGGCATCCCTTTCATCCGGAAACCTGTACTGACTCAGTGGCAAGAGCTGTGATGTGTGCATGTCCACATGCCACACCGTGTCCTCTGCACTGTCCAACTACTGTGTACTTGGTGCATGTGTCCACACTGGGGTGTTGCAATCCAACAGACACCAGACAGATGGGTGCAAGGCCATGTGGGATGTGAGTGCCATGCTTGGCATCAAACTGACAATTGGCTTCTCCTGTTCAGTTAGGGCACTTTTAGCAATGTACAACTAATGATGCCAGGGCTTGCTCTGTGATGTGCTGTGCTCACAGTGGTGTGTGCGTTTGGTGCAGGTGACTGATGTCTGTCTGTTTCCCCATTGTTTGCAGATACATCCACGGCCACGGAAGGGGACAGCTCCACGGACCAGGAGGAGCCAGAGAGCCAGACTGGGTCAGCAGCCGAGGAGTGGTCGGAGGGACCCAGTGGCACGGAGGGCGAGGGAGCCACACCGAGGAGTCCTCAGCAGCATCCACCTCAGCTGAGGACCAGAGCAACTCGGAGGATGACTCCCTTGTGGAGGCGGGTGTCAGCAGCCACCACACCCCAGCTAGTGTTGCTGTCCCCGCCACCACCAGCACCACCACCGCCCTCCCATCGGCTCCCATTCCCCAGGTCCGTAGAGGCTCCCATGTCCGGGAGCGTGTCTCCTTTGGGCCAGGCACCGCAGCCCCTGTGTCCCCTGCTGCCCTGAGTGAGGAGTCTGTGTACCTCCTTCGCCAGCTCCATGTAGGCCAGACAGCCATGCTGAGTGTCCTCCATGCGCACACCGCGCTGTTGACTCAGCTGGTGTCGTTCATGGAGGGCATCTCATCGGGCATGTCTGACCTACAGAGGGGCAATAGGTCCATGGACTCCTCCCTGATGGCAGCAGTGTCCCTCCTCAAACGGTCCCTCACCCCTCCTGCCTCTGCTCCATCCACACTCCCCAGCACCTTACCCATCCCAAGCACACACACACCGGCACAGGCACACACCAGCACACACACATCCAGCACACTGACACACACGCCACAGACAAAACGCACATGCACGCACATTCAGGGGACTGAAGCCAGACTCACAGGGGATGGGGCCCTGGAACACACACATGCATCCACATGCACTGCGCAGTCCTCAGTTCCCTCTCCCTCCAAAGCACCCTCCCTTGCCTCACCTGCAACCCCAAAGTCACAGCAGCTCTTCCTCTGTGACCTCGGCCTCTTCCCCACCGATGAAGCTGCTCCAGCATCCCGGGGAAGAGGAAGCCCACCCACACGGAGCAGAGTGCCCCTCGCCCCTGGACACCCTCCCCCAGGCGCAGACGGACTGAGGCCCCCACCCGCAAGTCCCCCGGAGTCCTAAGAGCAAGACCCTGCCACCGCCCTGCAGCTCAGGCACAAGGTCTCCGTCCTCCATCCCTCAGGCCCCCAATGCACAGGTGCCCCCACCACACCCTGCCCCAGGTTCCCCCACCCACAGATATACCATCCCCAAGAGGATCAGGCCTTCTCCCCCTGCCACTTCCTCTCCCAGCACCACACCCCCCGCTGTGCTTGTCTGTGCCACTGATGTGGTGAGGGTGTCCTCCCCTCTGTCCAACCCACCTTGCCTGTTCCCCATTCTCCTCCCCTGGAGGTAGGCACTGCAGTGGAGTCCACTACCGCCCTGTCTGACTTGGGCACTGCAGTGGCGGACCTGTCCACTCCATCTGCAGGGTCCACTGCAGTTGTGCCGGCACCCACGACATCTGAGTCATGCCCCCAGTTGTGCCAGCACACACCATGTCAGACACCTCCACTGCAGTTGTCAGTGGCTCTCCAGCACCCACCACCCCTTCCCTGACTCCCCCTGGTGAGCCCTGATCCTGTCCCTGCGGTGCCTGGCCTGCCCCCCGGTTGCCCCTCCTAGTGGATTGTCCCTGGTTTTGTGCAGGCATGCGTAGGGTGACATCTGCCAGTGTCACCCTGTTTGAACTTTGACAATGGACTGGCCATTGGCCTTTGCTCTTTTTTTCTGGACGTCGTTTTCATTCAACACATATGCTGAATAAAGCAACTTTCTTTTCTCTAGTGCTCATGCTTCAGATGTACATGTTGTTGGTGCTGCTAACCATGCCCTTGCTGCAGTGATGGTGATATCTGGTCTCATGATTATGAAGTGTTACTGTGCAGGAACCCATGTGGTCCAGGGGGAATGTGTCCTATCCTGTGGTGTATCCATGTCATCCATAGCAGCATCTGAGGGTGTCATGTGTTCAGTATTTGGCAATGGTGTTTCCTACTTGGATTGGCAATTTCATATCTGTGGCTTCCACCCCTGCACATCTGTTGTGCCTGCCATTGTTCGATTTGTCTACTTCCCTGACCGTGTTGCCATCTCCAGTGGACATGCAGGTTTGGGCATCAATGGGGAAGGACTCATCCGTGTAGTCAGTGCAACATTGCTATACAAGTGTGTTGGATCTGTGCTGATGATTCCGTTGGCACATCCATGACCAGGCTGATGTGACGGGAGCCCTCATTTGGTGCTAATTGTTGATTGTGTGACCAAGTGCTCAGCTGACATGATGGGGCCCTACTGAGGCAACATATGGCACAGCTTTCCTCACACAGGAGTGGAGTCCCCTCATGGCAGTGTGTACACCTGTGACATTGCCTGCGCCCAAGGTGTGTGTTGTATGTGCATGTCTGTGTGTTCACTTCCATTTATCTGCGCATGCTGTGATCCCTAGTGTTGTACCTGTTTGTGATGCTTGCTGACTTGAGCTATGTTCCCCCAAAGTCTTCTCCCTGTGTTCTCTGTGATGTGGGTGCATGGCACATTACTGGTCATCAGGGTGTCACCCATGGGTGTGTTTGCTGTCAGGGCTGAGTTTGTGTGCAGACGCAGATGGGTCACAGTCAGCTTTCCCCTTGGCACTTGTTGTTTGCCCCTGTCATGTGATTTTCAGTTCGTGTTATCTTTAAGTTATTGTGACACGTTGTGTGTGTGACTGCTGGCACTCCTCAGGGTCCGGGCTGCGATGTTGGTTGTTGTCTATGTGTGTTCTTTGTGGGTGACCTTGGCTTCTTCATTGGTGTGTGACTGTGGCTGGGATCCCATTGGTTGGTGTGGTATCGCCGTCATGTCCATGTACAGCGTAGTGTGCAGTGTGTCAGACATTCAGGAGTCTTGTTGAGTGGCCATGTGTGATGTGTTTCTGCACCTTGGTTCCCACCCACCACCCTGGAATAGTCATGGGTGCATGTGCAATGTCACCAGTGCATGTGTACTTCACTGCTGCACATTGTTGGAGGTCGAGGGGTGTGGTCCTGAGTGTGTGCAGATGGGAGTTGTTGCCCAGCTAGACCCCTGCCTCCATGTTGGCCTTGGCTTACTGGCCATGCTGATTGATTTGTGCTTGTGTCGGTGTGATGGTAGTTTGTTGCTCAGGACACATGACTGTGGTTCACAGTGTGAACCAAATTCAGCTTTGTCATCAGAGTGGGATTTTTATGCAGCCAAGGGTCACCACATTGTGGGGGCCCTGGGGGTGGTGCTGTGGTGTGTCTGTGTCTTGCTGTGTCAGTTGTTGTTCCTACGTGCCTGTGTGACATGTGTGTTTTGTGCTCCCTCTCATCTGACAATGCCTGCTTGCCCACATAGGGGATTTGGATCCATGAGTTACCTTAGTGTGGCAGTGTATGCACATCTGTATGATTGGTATTCAGCTCTCCTCATGTGTTGTGTGGTTGCCTGGGGACACTGGCACCCCCCCTCACCTGCTGTGTATGATGACAGTGTTGGTCTGCCTGTTTGTGTTTGTGCATCTGCACCACTGCATTGGCATATCTTGGGTGTGCCATTGGCTGTATGTTGTTTGGTGTGTTTCCCCTGCTGTCCCTGGGACTCCTAGGTCATCGGTCAGCACAGTGATCA
Organism: Calotriton arnoldi; assembly: GCA_963921515.1. Taxonomy (NCBI): domain Eukaryota; kingdom Metazoa; phylum Chordata; class Amphibia; order Caudata; family Salamandridae; genus Calotriton; species Calotriton arnoldi. The sequence continues at coordinate 124,340 of CAWUFW010003175.1, read as the reverse complement.
TGGTTTGTGTGTCCCATTGCTGCCATGGTATGGTATCTGTTCACCTCACATCTGCTGTCTCCACAGGATATCTGCATTTGTGTGCCCATTGGTGCAAATATGTGGTTCTGCATTCTGATGGTCACTTCTGTCATTGTGTCATTGATGAATGTTGACGGTGTCAGCCCCCATGGGTGTTGTTTGTCTGCACATGGCCAAAGGAATGTCTCATTTGCACTGCAGTATTTGGCTCACCCAATTTATGTTGCAATGGGACACATACACTACTTTGCCACAGATGAGTTTTTGGTTCTGTGACCAGGAATGATCCATGCAGTTTGGCAGTTGCAGCTCTTTCTTTGTCAACACTTACCTTTTGGTCACTGTGATGATGGGGGTGTAGACCCCATTGCCACAATGGTCAAAATGTGCTTCAGCTATGGACCCCACACTTCCCTTTTGGTCACTGTGATGATGGGGGTTTAGACCCCATTGCCACAATGGTCAAAATGTGCTTCAGCTATGGACCCCACACTTACCTTTTGGTCACTGTGATGATGGGGGTTTAGGCCCCATTGCCACAATGGTCAAAATGTGCTTCAGCTATGGACCCCACACTTCCCTTTTGGTCACTGTGATGATGGGTCTTTAGGCCCCATTGCCACAATGGTCATGGGCTGCTTGCATTGTGGGTGCCACACACATATATGTGTGGCACATGTGCTAGGGGGTCACATTGTATGTTCAAAGTCATGTTCGGTGTTGTAGGCATTTGACACAGCCTACACACGCTTGTCATGGTGGTGGGGGGATGTCTTTATCTTGCATTCCCTAGGTTGTGGTGTGCTGGTTGTGTCATGCATTGTCCATCCTATGAGTGGGGGTGGTAGTAGTGGTAGGCATCCAGCCCCCCTGGGTGAGGGTGGTAGTAGTGGTAGGCATCCTGCCCCCCTGGGTGAGGGTGGTAGTGGTGGTAGGCATCCAGCCCCCCTGGCTCAGGGTGGTAGTAGTGGTAGGCATCCAGCCCCCCTGGCTAAGGGTGGTAGTAGTGGTAGGCATCCAGCCCCCCGGCTAAGGGTGGTAGTCGTGGTAGGCATCCAGCCCCCTGGCTAAGGGTGGTAGTAGTGGTAGGCATCCTGCCCCCCTGGGTGAGGGTGGTAGTGGTGGTAGGCATCCAGCCCCCCTGGCTCAGGGTGGTAGTAGTGGTAGGCATCCAGCCCCCCTGGGTGAGGGTGGTAGTAGTGGTAGGCATCCAGCCCCCTGGCTAAGGGTGGTAGTAGTGGTAGGCATCCAGCCCCCCTGGCTAAGGGTGGTAGTAGTGGTAGGCATCCTGCCCCCCTGGGTGAGGGTGGTAGTAGTGGTAGGCATCCTGACCCCTGGGTGAGGGTGGTAGTGGTGGTAGGCATCCAGCCCCCCTGGCTCAGGGTGGTAGTAGTGGTAGGCATCCAGCCCCCTGGCTAAGGGTGGTAGTAGTGGTAGGCATCCAGCCCCCTGGCTAAGGGTGGTAGTCGTGGTAGGCATCCAGCCCCCTGGCTAAGGGTGGTAGTAGTGGTAGGCATCCTGCCCCCTGGGTGAGGGTGGTAGTGGTGGTAGGCATCCAGCCCCCCTGGCTCAGGGTGGTAGTAGTGGTAGGCATCCAGCCCCCCTGGGTGAGGGTGGTAGTAGTGGTAGGCATCCAGCCCCCTGGCTAATGGTGGTAGTAGTGGTAGGCATCCAGCCCCCCTGGCTCAGGGTGGTAGTAGTGGTAGGCATCCAGCCCCCTGGGTGAGGGTGGTAGTAGTGGTAGGCATCCAGCCCCCCTGGGTGAGGGTGGTAGTAGTGGTAGGCATCCAGCCCCCCTGGCTAAGGGTGGTAGTAGTGGTAGGCATCCTGCCCCCCCTGGGTGAGGGTGGTAGTGGTGGTAGGCATCCAGCCCACCCTGGGTGAGGGTGGTAGTAGTGGTAGGCATCCAGCCCCCCCTGGCTACGGGTGGTAGTAGTGGTAGGCATCCAGCCCCCCCTGGCTAAGGGTGGTAGTAGTGGTAGGCATCCAGCCCCCCCCTGGCTAAGGGTGGTAGTCGTGGTAGGCATCCAGCCCACCCTGGCTAAGGGTGGTAGTAGTGGTAGGCATCCTGCCCCCCCTGGGTGAGGGTGGTAGTGGTGGTAGGCATCCAGCCCCCCTGGCTCAGGGTGGTAGTAGTGGTAGGCATCCAGCCCCCCTGGGTGAGGGTGGTAGTAGTGGTAGGCATCCAGCCCCCTGGCTAAGGGTGGTAGTAGTGGTAGGCATCCAGCCCCCTGGCTAAGGGTGGTAGTAGTGGTAGGCATCCTGCCCCCCTGGGTGAGGGTGGTAGTGGTGGTAGGCATCCAGCCCCCCTGGGTGAGGGTGGTAGTAGTGGTAGGCATCCAGCCCCCCGGCTAAGGGTGGTAGTAGTGGTAGGAATCCTGCCCCCCTGGGTGAGGGTGGTAGTGGTGGTAGGCATCCAGCCCCCTGGGTGAGGGTGGTAGTAGTGGTAGGCATCCAGCCCCCTGGCTAAGGGTGGTAGTAGTGGTAGGCATCCAGCCCCCTGGCTAAGGGTGGTAGTAGTGGTAGGCATCCTGCCCCCTGGCTAAGGGTGGTAGTAGTGGTAGGCATCCAGCCCCCTGGCTAAGGGTGGTAGTAGTGGTAGGCATCCTGCCCCCCTGGGTGAGGGTGGTAGTGGTGGTAGGCATCCAGCCCCCCTGGGTGAGGGTGGTAGTAGTGGTAGGCATCCAGCCCCCCTGGCTAAGGATGGTAGTAGTGGTAGGCATCCTGCCCCCCTGGGTGAGGGTGGTAGTGGTGGTAGGCATCCAGCCCCCCTGGGTGAGGGTGGTAGTAGTGGTAGGCATCCAGCCCCCTGGCTAAGGGTGGTAGTAGTGGTAGGCATCCAGCCCCCTGGCTAAGGGTGGTAGTAGTGGTAGGCATCCTGCCCCCCTGGCTAAGGGTGGTAGTAGTGGTAGGCATCCAGCCCCCTGGCTAAGGGTGGTAGTAGTGGTAGGCATCCTGCCCCCCTGGGTGAGGGTGGTAGTGGTGGTAGGCATCCAGCCCCCGTGGCTTAGGGTGGTAGTAGTGGTAGGCATCCTGCCCCCCTGGGTGAGGGTGGTAGTGGTGGTAGGCATCCAGCCCCCCTGGGTGAGGGTGGTAGTAGTGGTAGGCATCCAGCCCCCTGGCTAAGGGTGGTAGTAGTGGTAGGCATCCTGCCCCCCTGGGTGAGGGTGGTAGTGGTGGTAGGCATCCAGCCCCCCTGGGTGAGGGTGGTAGTAGTGGTAGGCATCCAGCCCCCCTGGCTAAGGGTGGTAGTAGTGGTAGGCATCCAGCCCCCTGGCTAAGGGTGGTAGTAGTGGTAGGCATCCTGCCCCCCTGGCTAAGGGTGGTAGTAGTGGTAGGCATCCAGCCCCCTGGCTAAGGGTGGTAGTAGTGGTAGGCATCCTGCCCCCCTGGGTGAGGGTGGTAGTGGTGGGTGACATCCAGCCCCCTGGGTGAGGGTGGTAGTAGTGGTAGGCATCCAGCCCCCCTGGCTAAGGGTGGTAGTAGTGGTAGGCATCCTGCCCCCCTGGGTGAGGGTGGTTGTGGTGGTAGGCATCCAGCCCCCTGGGTGAGGGTGGTAGTAGTGGTAGGCATCCAGCCCCCCCTGACTAAGGGTGGTAGTAGTGGTAGGCATCCAGCCCCCCCTGGCTAAGGGTGGTAGTGGTGGTAGGCATCCAGCCCCCCCTGGGTGAGGGTGGTAGTGGTGGTAGGCATCATGCCACCCCTGGGTAGGGGTGGTGGTGCGCATTCAGGCCCCTGTGTGCATATGTGGCATTGGTGATGGGCATCCCGCCCCTATGGTGCTGCTGTTGCTGGTGTAAGTATATTCAGCATCCCCGTGTGTGTGTGTGATGTATCGTGTACGTGTTGTATGTGTTTTGTGGTTGGTGTCTGGCTTACCTTCTGCGCCGTACGCGTCCATGCCTGTTCCGGTAGTAAATGTAGAATATTGGTATGATCGGGACGAAGGGATTCATGGTTGGTTCGTGTCGTTCGTCTTTGTCGTTGCTTCGCGCCGTCCTCGTCGCTTCGCCTCGTCCTCGTCGCTTCGCCTCGTCCTCGTCGCTGCCGTGTTCGTCTCATAGCCGTGGATCGTGTTGTGGCGCGAATCGGAGCTTATGTGCGCCTCTCCCGGATACTTTGACGTGCCGTGCGTAGCGACGGGTTCGGCGCGTACGGAAAGCGCATCGTACTTGTCCGGCCGGACGGGGCTGCATTTTCCCTTCCGTGCGACTCGATTCGGCATTTCCGGATTCGCCTCGGTCGGAGAACAGGACCAGATTTGGGTGAGTACGGCTCGGCCGGATTTTTTGCTGTTGTGCGCATCGTACTTGCTCGTTCGGTGTGCTGTACGGATCGGTCGGGAAACAGGCTTTCGCATGGCTTTTTTCCCGACCGAATGGTATTGGGTGCGCCTCCGACCGAGATCGGAATCGGCCCCAGAGTTTATTAAACCTCATGAGGTGGAACTACATTCACACAGCACCCTTCGGTAATGCATGAAGTAGCACACCGAATGGAAGGACCTTGGTCCTTTTATACCCACACAGGGGCTCAAATGAAGGCGGTACAAACACAAAATGCTGGTTTTAGGTACATATATGGTCATACAAAAAATGCACAGTCGACAAGTGGGTGGAGCTAACAGTTTCTACTTCTAGCAGACACATCCTGACATTTATAAACTCGGAACAGCTGCATGGACAGCTGCGAGCTCAACTGAGCATGTGTAAAGCAAAAAAACTAAATATAACTCGTCTCTAGGCAGATTTCAAGAGCAGTTAACAGGAAGGTAGGACAGAGCACATGACGAGCACATGGCAACCAAAATGGCTGCCAGAAATATAAAATGGATTCCACAAAGCGGACAATTTAGTCTCTGAATACAGGATGTCTTCGGCTAATGCTTAACTTAAGTGCTGCCAAATTACAACAACCTGACCTAGCCCACCTATTCAGACGGGCCAATTGTTCACTAAGTCTGCATTTCCATTTATTTTAGTCCTCTAAAATGCATAGATGGAGGACACATGCATACATTTTTGCATACACCAAATTGTTGGTTGCTTGCTGCTGATTTTCTGCTAAGCCTATTACTCACTCACTAAACAAACTACAAAAGGTTCTGCTAAGTGTGTCACGTGACAGAGGATGCGTCATGCAGACCACTTAAAAATTACCAACTAGTTCTAAGTTACTAAGTAACTAAACTACCTATCCACCACCATCTTAGTGACAGGAGGACAAAGGAAGGACTAGAGTCTCTCTAGCATTACCTAACTTAAGTTCTCTAAAGTAAACTCTTACATAATCAGCCCAAGCGAGCGCAAAGTTGCAAACAAGTGAGATTAGTAGTGCCGAGCACCTGTGTCTAGAAGAATAACAATCACTAAAGATTTTTAAACTTAATTTACCTGCAAAGTAAGCAGCAGCATTCTTGCTATTCGAAAAAAAATTATATTCGCAATAACAGTAACACAGTCTAGAGAACACACAATAGTATTAGCTACTCACCAAGCCCCACGACCTCGACACCTAGCAGGTCCAGCAGGTCCTGCTCCCGGTCCAAGTTGTCTGACCACCGGTGGGTCAGCTGGTTATGGGTGCGCCGGACCCCAGAGCAGCAAAACACTGCCCGGCGCACACTCTCCAACCGACGGTGACGCTCCTGGGTAGCGTACCCGGAGCCAGGCCTGTCACCTGCTGCCAAGGTCAAGGGGAGGTGGCGCTGCACAAAAAAAACAAGGGCGGCCACCTCCGGCTCACTGAATAGGGACCGGGCCTGCACCCCTGCAGGGCGCAGTCTGCCGCAAGGCAGGCAGCTCTTGGGCGCAGGCGCCTTGCCCTTGGAGCCGGTTCCCTTTCCCTTAGCCATGGTTCTGGGGTGGGGGGGGGCGGAAAAGAAAATTTAGCAGGAAAAAATAAAGTTAGGGGCAGAAGTAGAAGAGTAAAGAAGGAAGTAATATAAAACAGTAGAAAAGTAAAAAAATCGCTGTAAAACTAGAAATAAAACGCAAAATATAGAATTAGGGACAGAGAGGGATAGATAATAAATAAAAAAGATCAGAAAAACAGTGTAAAAAACAAAGGATTGAAAAGATTGGGGAGGGATTGAAAACAGGCCCCAGAACCATGCAAAAGATAGGAAAACAAGATGGCCGCGCCCATTGGTGACCGCGTGGTGAAGTTCACGCGATATTTCCCCCGAACACGTCATCCGCGTTGTTGAACTTCAAATACATCTCGTTAGCATACGCGAGCACACGCGAGCATGGGGAAACAAGCAACTCTGCATGCTCGCGTAGCTACGCGTAGCGCTGCGGAGATTTTGTGCTTCTTCGCGTAGCCTCCCATAGCGGCGCTACTTCGCCCAGGGTTAGATTTAGATCATTACATCCTATGGCATTTATATTTTGGCGGACGGGATATTCATCTCCGTTGTGACTGAGTAATCCGTCCACCAAGAATTAAATCAGGCCCTTAGTCTCTTTTTTTTAAGTTGAAAATCTCCAGTGGGACAAGGCAGGAGGTTGTAGCCAAAGACAGTTCTATGGGCTCAGATACTCCTTTACCGAAGGACTGGTCAACAGAATTTGCAGCTGCAGAGAAGAACATAGCAGTAGCAGCCACATGATCAGGCTGGCCGGCGATGCATCTTGGGTGGATAGATGAGCAGGTTGGTCTGATTCTCCCCTCAGTTCCCAGGGCAGTTTTTATCAAAAAATATTCTAAGTCCTCAGTTTTGAATTTTCTATATCTGGGCACCACGGCCAATGGTCCAGGATTGGTGGGACTCCACTTGTGGTTTCAGGACTCAATTAGGCTGGGTCCAGGTGCGGGTTAAAAATTGTGGGAGCCTTTTGTGTCCCTGTGCCTCTGGACCAGAAGCCAGCAAACTAGCCCTTGGGGTCACTCTGGAAGTCCTGGGTGTGGGTGAAGTTGCAAGGCTCAGGCAGCAGGGCTGGCCTCTGATGGTTCAAGGCAGGCTCCAGGTAGTAAAGTAGTCCTTCCAGGTACAGCAACAAAGTTTTGCAGAGGGCACAAGGCTCACTATACAGTAGGTCATTTTCTGAATATATGAAGGGATCTCCAGATGTATCACCAGCTGCCTGGGCTTCAGCTTATCACCTCAGGCACTCGAGGCTTGAGCAGTCCTTCTGTTCTTTACAGGACTCCTCCCTGGTGGGTCCCTTTTCTGCTTGCCATCCAGCAAGCTCATGCAGGTCACGAAGGGAGGAATGTCCTCCCCAGTAGGATCCGGGGCGACCTCCTCCCGTGCCCCATCCACCTTTACCATGGGGCATTCAGGAGCTAGTTTCGCATGCCTCTTGCCCTTCCCTCTCCTGCAACTGTCTGGGCAATTTTAAATGCTCCAAACCTCTTTGACTCCACTCCTGGGCAGCCATGGATCTGATAGTCACACAGGTCCACTGAGGTAACCTCAACATTTCCAGGTGTGACCTGAGCTCCACTTCCTTCTAGGCAGTATGCTCCAGATCATTGACTAACAGACAGTCTGGGGGGCTTGGCTAACCGCCGTGCATGGCGGCCGCGTTGTAACAGAGCTCCCGGCCGGGACCCGAATTATCCTGCTTTCACTGCTGAACCTGGGCGCCATCCTGTCCAGTTCTTCCCACTACTTGTCTGTGAGTCCGCAGGGGTCGATTACCAGCAATAAAGACTCCGTGGCATCCTGTGGCAGCCGAGACATCCCGGAACGAATTGCATCGGCGCTCCCGGGCCTAGTGACGCTGAGGGGAACGGCCTGTTGGGAGATGGCATCCAGAGGCCGCTTGCTGTCGCGACTTGTTGCGGCTCTGTCCAGAGGCGGCGAGGACCCACTATATGCCTAGAGCCTGGCGGAGGGTGCGGGAGACACGGACCAACACCGGAGCCGAGGCCCCCTTGTGTCGTAAGATCTGAGCCCGGCACCCCGTGGTCGTCTGCGGCATGGCGCACTTTCATTACTGAGTGGGGGTCGCCCCCGAGGGCTGCAGTTTGCATGCGAGGCCCCTCCGGAGTGGATATCCAGTTTCTTCTGCCTGCCCAGGATTGCTGCATTCCGGAGGTGGGGCCGGCGTGCGGCCTAGTGTGGCACCACTATTTCATCAGTCTAACTGCGTCATTGGACCCGGCGCATTAGTGGTGATTCCTGCCCTTCAGCCGGTGCTCGGGCTCCTGTGCCTACACAGCCAGTGCCCCCTTCTTCCTTGAGCTGTCCAGTCCATCATCCCGAGACGGGAAGAGATCCCGTCGGACATACGTGGGCCAGCAGGGAGGTGAGCAGACCGCGCAGTCTAGTGGAAGGTTGCCTGCGTGTGTGACCTGCTTGCCTCTCAGGCGTACGTTACTGTTTTGGATGATGCCTGGAACTTAAAGTTGCATTTTAGAGGGGATGTATTGAGAACTTATCGTATAGTATTGTCGATTGCTCCGTGTTGGACAGCGAGCACACTGACGGTGCCCCTGCCTTTTGATTATATCCCTGGTCAGAGCGCTTCTTTTGCCCCAGCTTTCTGTTTGCTGCCTACATTACAGTGATCCTGTGCCACTGCCCGCTGCAATACCCTACGTGCCTCGAACAATACCTACCTTATATATGTTATGTTACAAAAATGTATAACGCGTACGGCTACTCATGAGTGTCCCGGCGCGAGAATCAGTTAAAAGAAACAGAATGGGGCTGGGGAAGAATGTCCTTAGGCGAACAGCAGGGTTTTTAGTCTTTTCTTGAACATGGAAGGATCGTTAATGTGGCGTAGTTCTAAGGGGAGAGAATTCCACGCTTCAGCCGCTTTGAAGGATAGAGAGCTCCCTCCAATCCTTGTCCGCCGAAAGCGAGGAATCGAAGCTAGGCACTGTGAGTCAGAGCGCAGATGTCTTCGTGGAATATAAAAACTAAACCGCTTCCTTAGATAAAGGGGCCCTCGACCATAGAGAACTGAATGGGCCAGCATGAGGGCCTTAAATTTCACTCTTTGGGCCACTGGAAGCCAGTGCAAATCCCACAGATGATGTTTAACGCTGGACCGGACTGGGATACCCATCAAATCTCGTGCCGCAGTATTCTGGATGACCTGGAGTTTCTTAAGCTGGTAACCTGGTAGGCCAATATAAAGTGCAATGGCATAGTCAAGGCGACTGAGAATCAGAGCGCGCATGACCATCTCTCTAGCAGACCTGGGTAATAAAGGAAGAAACTTTTTGAGAGACTTCAATGCACCAAAACATTGTCCGGCAAGTTTTTTTACATGTGTGGTGAACCGGAGGTTTTCCTCGAACCAGACACCCAGGTTCTTTACTGCCTGTCCCTAAGTGCTGGGGAGTGGATATTCTGGTGGCCAAAGTGCTTCCCTGAACTGTGGAGGAAAAGATCCAAATAAAAGGATTTCGGACTTGTCTTCATTGAATTTTAGCTGGGCGGCTGCGAGGCATTCGAAGACGCCGACAAACAGTTTTTGGCTTTCGTTGGGGAAGTATCTGAGTCCTTCCAAGTAAAGAGGAGCTGGGTGTCATCTGCATATGCGATGATTTTTGCTCCCAGCTCCTCTGCCAGATATACCAGAGGAGTGACATATACATTAAAAAGGAGGGGACTCAGGGTAGAGCCTTGAGGAACACCGGTGGTCACCTTTTGTGGGTTTGATGAAAAAGGAGGTAACCACACTTGCTGTGATCTATCGGCCAAAAATGACTTAATCCAGTCCCATGCAGGGCCGATGACACCAATGTTTGCAAGGCGCGCTAATAGCAGGGGGTGAGGCACCGTGTTGAAGGCGGCAGAGAGGTCCAATAAAATTAGAGCCGCTCTCCCGCCCACGTCCATATCACTTCTCGCATACGTGTTACCCTTTTGCCTGGAGGTGCCTGGGTTCGATGATGCGGGCAGTGCTCTCTTTTGATGCTGGGCGGACCTATGGCGTCTACTTTGGAATTTCCTTTTTGGGGCTGGCAACAGTGAATTATCGCTCTTCCTTCAATAGAGAGGGTACCATCTGCCAGCTGCCTCAAATAGTTTGTACTCCTCAGTCCAGGGTTGTTGCCTCACTCATTGTACACCATATGCGCATTTCTTTAACCCTGAGGTACTGTCCAGAGCGGTTGATTGGCACACGGCTCGTGTGCATTGGATCACGGTCCCGTGTTGTTTAATTTCAGGGTACTGGCCTATCTAGATCACCTACCTTCAACCGTGTCACGTTCCCACGGTTTCCATATCATCATAACGTGTCTTGTGGACGTCAACCCAACATCAGTATAAGCGACTGTCGACGGCGCCTGGGTATCTCCTCTCTTACCCAATACGACACCACGCACTTTGTAATGGGGCGCACGAAGGGAAAACAACTTGCTGGGCCGTCCACCGATTCTCCGCCTCAGGGGGATGTTGATTCGGCCTCCCAAGCATCTTCAATTAGTTGTGTTCCACCGACGGCCTTGTTACCCCCTCCTGACAAGCTGGATCAGATTCTTCAGGAGATCAGAGATTCACCCCAATCGATAGAACATCAGATTGGCACTCTTACTACTGGCCTTACTCTTCTGCGTGCAGATCATGGTAAACTCTCGGATACTGTCAAAGACCATACTCAAACGCTGACTGATCTCATACCACAACATAAGGAACACTCTGACAAGTTGGCACAAATGCATAAACAATTGACTACCCTGTTAGATAGAGTGGAAGATGCGAAGGGAAGAGCGAGACGCAATAATGTTCGCATTATTGGAATGCCAGAACGTTCCGAAGGTCCTAACGCAACCCAATTTGTTGAGAAATGGCTAAGGGAACAAGTAGCCCCAGAGGGACTCTCCACCTTCTTTTGTTTGGAGCGTGCACACCGTATTCCTATGGGCAGGCCGACCGAAGGACGACCGCCCAGACCACTCATAGCCCGTATTCTCAATTACAGGGACCGTGATCTCTTACTACAAAAAGCCAGTGAAAATGCCCCATTACAATTTGAAAATACCCGGATCTCTCTGTACCCAGACTATACAGTACAGGTGCAACGCCAGAGAGCCTCTTACCAGCCACTCAAAAGGAAACTCCAAGCCCTCAATTTGAAAATCGCCTTGTTGTTCCCAGCACGCTTAAAAATTATTCATAATCAGAAAGCCCACTTTTTTGAATGCCCTGAAGCAGCGAATGACTGGCTTGAAACCACCCTACCCTCCCAGTCATTAGACAACATAGATCAACAATTGCGAAGTATGCAAATGCAAACCAATAGGCTCAGACTCCGTCCCAATAGAGCTATGCAACCACTATCAACTAAAAAGAAACCATCACCAGAACAGGCCGTACTGGAGTCGGCGCTGGTGGTAGCCTCCTCCATGCGTGACCCCACACAAGTCACCTCCCCAGAACAATCTGATGACAACGCGATGCCGTCGGACTCTGAAAGTAATGACATCCTGTTCCCCTCGATCACCCCGCAAATTGTCTAAGACTTATTTGGCTAACATTATGGTTCGATCTCTGTGGATCTCCCGTAATTATGAACCTAATCTACTTTGCTGAAGGGAAGTAAGACATTGACAAAGTATGCATAACTTGTGTTTTTCTCCCCAGGTTTCAGCTCAATCTAGTATTTTACATGGTCCCGGCATGAGTGTAGCTCTGATTCTAACTGTACAGTAATGCTCTGTATAGGACCCACCCACCCTGCAGTTACTGCATGGTATGACCGTTTGGAATTAGTGTATATTAGTATATGTTTGGACCAACATAGTTTGATTGTTGGTCCTAGTATTGGGGGTTGTATTTTTTGGAAGGGTTCTCGGTTCCTGGTCCACCTTGCACTTTTTATTGTATTGTATTCACTGTGCTTCCCTAGAGCATCCCTTTATTCATGGTTGTTGAGATATGGCTGTATTAGGTAAATATAAAATATTGACATGGAATGTGAGGGGCATGGGGTCAGTCTACAAACGACATAGAATCTATGCTCAACTGAATAGGTGTCAAGTTCACATAGCTCTTATTCAAGAAACACATTTAACGGATTCGGAAGTCGCCAAACTGCAGAGAAAATGGAAAGGACAAATTTTTAACACATCTTATTCTGCCTTTGCAAGGGGATCACTAATTTGGGTTAAGAATGGGGTACCCTTTGCGCTGCTGGAACAGAGGATAGATACAGCGGGACGGTATGTCCTCTTGCAGGGTAAACTTGATGGTATCCCATAGTCCTTGGTAGTGTGTATGCCCCAAATTACGAACAGAATACTTATCTCACTAACCTTAACACAGTATTAATGGATTGGGTAGTATATCCCTGGGCTATTGGCGGGGACTTTAATTCTGTTCTAGATGTGCATTTGGATTGTTCTCACCCCCCGGTTTAAGGCGCAGTGACTACTAAGAATGCAGACTTCTTACATGCTTGGGCTACGGGCTGGACGTCCGTGATGTATGGCGTCTACAACATCCCGATAGTTGGGAATATTCATTTTACTCCCCTCCACATCAGTTACACACTAGAATAGACAGAATTTTTTGTGCAACGTCCTTGTTATCCCAAATAGCTGAATCCACGTACCTTGGGAAAAGGTTATCTGATCACAACCCACTTGAAGTGCTACTTGAATGGGGGAGGGTTCCCGCCCCGGTCCCGACTTGGCGATTATGGCCACACACCCTTGATGATGGGGTATTCCGCAATACTTTATGTACAGCCATTACTAATTATTTCACAGAAAATGTTGGTTCTGCATCCTCCTGCTTAGTTGAGTGGGATGCGTATAAATCAGTGATCAGAGGAACGGCTATAGGGGCTACTGTTGGGCTTGACAGGAAATACACAAGAACCTCATCTTGGTGGAAGACTCACTGAATAAACTAGAAAATGTGGCTATCACCAACCCTTCCCAACAAGCACAGTTACAAGAAGCCAGAATTAAACATGCGGAATTACTCGAACGACTCCGCTTGATAGACTATAGTACATACTCTCAATATAGTCATAAAGAGGCAGACAAATCAGGGACCCTTCTAGCTCGTCTCATTCGTGACACTTCCCCCCGGTCCCGATAACAGAAATATCCCTTCTGGATGGTACTGTCATTTCTACCCAGGCTGATATTAACGTGGCATTCTATACCTATTACAAAAACCTCTACACCGCATCGGCTGTTACATCGCATGACTACATAACAACCTTCCTGAACGACCTTACATTCCCTACACTGTCAGCAGATGCACAGTCGGACTTGAAGGCCCCTATTACCAAGACTGACATACTAGAAGCCATCAAAGACCTCCCTAGAAATAAGACCCCGGGTCTGGATGGATTACCTGCGGAATTTTACTTGACCTATGCCGAGAAACTGACTCCACATCTAGAGAACCTTTACAAGACGGCGCTGGATAAGCGCATTCTACCCACCACTACTATGCAAGCCCTGGTTGTTTCCCTCCCCAAGCCTAATAGGGACCCCCGTGATATATCAGGTTATCGTCCCCTCTCAATGCTAGCTACTGAGTATAAAATTCTCAGCAAAATATTGGCTCAGCGCCTTCTTCCTTATCTCCTGAAACTTATTCATATTGATCAGTGCCGCTTCGTACCAGGCCGCAGCACATCCCTAAATATTAGACGCTTTTATTATCTTATGGAAACTGTAGCAGCCCTTTCCATCTCAACTGGATGTATCTCTCTTGACATGCAACAGGCCTTTGACACGCTTGATTGGGCCTACATGCTGTCTTCACTAAAAATATTTGGCATCCCAAGGGGCTACCTGAGATGGGTCGAGCTACTATACACTTCCCCCACGGCTCGGGCCCGGACTGGCTCCTATATATCTTCTGCTTATTCTATAACCAGGGGTACCTGGCAGGGATGCCCCCTGTTGCCACTATTGTTTGTTCTGGCGTTGGAACCTCTACTCATTAAGCTTTGTAAAGAGGCCACAGACTTGGGGATCCCAATTAATAACATAACACATATAGCGTCTGCATATGCCGATGACATTATTCTTTACTTAAAGGACCTTACTGCAAACCTAGAACCCATTCCGTCCATATTTAAACACTTTGGGCAGATATCAGGCCTGGTCATCAACGCAAATAAGTCATACGCTTTTTATATGCGATATAAAGATACCCCAGACTCCATAGCTTTCAGAGATCTACTACTAACGACTGCCCCAGACACTTTTAAGTATTTAGGTATACAAATGTATAGAACTCCCCAGGACTTAATTGATGGCAACCTGCTGAAGGCAATACGATCACTCCGGAAGCAGGTTTCTTTTTGGATCTCACTGCCATTGTCTGTGTTGGGTAGGGTAGCCATCTCTAAAATGGTGATGCTCCCCGCCTCCTCTATTTTTTCACCAATATACCGGTTATAATCCCATCTCAAATTTTTAGTGCACTAGATACTCTACTGTCGGAACTTATTTGATGAAAGGGACGTAGGAGAGTGGGCCTGGCAAAACTACAGCTCCGACCTGAAGAGGGCGGTCTTGGAGCACCGGATTTTCGAGCATATTGTATGGCCAGTCAATTACAATGGTTGTCCTATTGGCTAGCGGGACGACACATCCAGGAAATTAGTTATACTTCACGACTTCTTAGTCAGGGCACTCTTCACACTCCACTTCTACCACATGCTAAGATTCCACCTACAGCTCTCCCTTTACTTAAGATAGCACTGCTGTCCTGGAATAAGACTCTTCAATACACAAAGAGGGCCCTCCCATATTCTCCCAATATTCCCTTGCTTGGGTTCCCTGTTGCACACGGGTTAATCTCGAAAAGAATCATGTCCCCCTGGGAACAAGAGGGGGTGTCAACTGCTGGAGCACTGTTCATAGAGGGTACACTAGCAGACCATGATAATTTCACTCGTACTCAAGGGGTCCCCTCGACACTGTTTCTTCATCACACTACTATCACCCATTATATCAAACGCCATTGGTCCCCTGATGGGATCGAACCCCCAAAGCATGAACTAGTATATGCAACATACCTGATGGGAACAGGACGTCATCTTACCCGGTGGCTCTATAGGGGTATTCGAACACACTCAGGAACATCGCTAACTCCACTTCGGGCTAAGTGGTCACTGGATTTGGGGAGAGAGATAACGGATAAAGAATGGGCCTCTATTTTAGAATTTCCCAAGAAAGTCTCCCGTAATTCTTAGTTTAAATACATACAATACATGATACTACATAGGGCATATCTTACACCACATCGTCTTAATTGCATTTACCCTGCTGCTCAGCTTTCCTGCCCTAGGTGTCAGGAGGCAGACGCGGATCTACTTTGCATGCTATGGGGTTGCCCTCGTCTACGGGTATACTGGCAAACAATCAGTTATAGAGTACGGGAGGTCACTGGTACGGCTGTTTGGTCAGCTGTGGACAGCTGTCTGCTGGGTCTGCATAAATGCCCCAAGAGACAGAAAGTTCAGTATAGATTTGCAGACCTGGCTATACTTGTGGCGAAGCGAGCCATCACAATGAGGTGGAAATCCGCTCATCCCCCTACAGCACTTGCCTGGCAGACGGAAATGATCAGATGGGGCACAGCAGAGAGCGTAATCATTAGGTAAGAAGAATTCCGAGGCCAGCGTAAGATTCCTATTTCCCTGGAATGGGACCAACTGCTAGAAACATTCAAAGCCCTTGATTCACTTACCCCTCAGGCATCCCCGGTTGGGCCTGCGCCTCTTACATCTCCCATATCCCTTTCAGTCAACCTGACCGGACCTGAGTAACACCGTGCTACTTCATGTCTTTTATTGCCTAGGGATGTGTATATATATATATATATGTATATATATATATATATTCACTGAAAAAAACATAGGTTTCAGGGATGTTATAGTTACAAATTAGCATTTAAAAAACCTTTGAAATTCACTGAAAAAACCATAGGTTTTAGGGACAGTTATAGTTAGTTGGACATTGCACTTGTACAAAACCCGTGAAATTCCCCCGTTATAGTTAGTCCAGCTAACTATAACTCGTGCCCCCGCAATGCACTGCTGATGACGTCACTTATTACATCACTCATGACATGGTCAGTGACATCACTGATGACATCACTGATGACATCTCAAATGACATCACTGATGACATCATCCAGTGACTGTGTGTTTCTGTAAAGTTTAAATATTTTTAATATATATAGGAAAAGACGTATTGAAGAATGAGTGGGTGTGTAAGTGTCTGTATGGATGATTTAGTAGGTGCGTGACTGACTGTATAAGTGAGTGATTTAATGTATCTTACTGAATGCATGGGTTAGTGACTAAACTGGGTGAATGTCTGTATCCGTCTGTCTGTTGCTGTGTAAGTGGCTGCATGTGTTTGTGAATAGCTACATGAGTGTCTATTTGAGTTATTGAATGCTTGTGTGAGTATCTGTATGGGTGCCTGAGTGTTTGTGTGGGAGGGGTGTGTGCGACTCTGTGCATAGATGTGTGAGTGGGCGATTCACTGGGTGGATGGTTTCAAGAGTGCATCTGTGATAGACTGTATGGGTGGGTAAGTGTGTGTAAGAGTGTGTTAGTGAGTGAATGTATGTCCCAGTGGTACATGTGTGAGTAACTACATATGTGAAAGGCAGTATATATGTGTGTTAGAGTATTTAAATGGCTATAAGTGAGAGTGTGTGATAGTGAGAGTGGCTGTATGGATGCGTGTGTGCTTGTATCAGTTATTGTATAAGAGCGTAAGAATGTGCTAGTATTTGTATGATTAAGTGAGCTGGTGTGTGTATAACTGTATAGGTGAGTAAATGGCAGTGTGTTTAATTATTTGCATGACTGACTAGGTGTGTGAGTACCTCTATGGATGAGTGGCGGTGTTTGAGTGTTTATATAGGAGTAAGAGTGCATATGATAGTCCTGTACTGAGTGACCATAAGTATGAGTGACTGTACGGGTGAGTGAGTGGATGTGTGTGTGTAGACCTAAGAATCAGTGAGTGGGTATGTAGTTATTGGTGTTGGAGTGTCTATGGTTTTGCGAATGGCAGTCTGTAATTTAGAGTGGGTGTATCAAAGGTTATATTAGGGTGTGAGGAGGTGCATCAGATTATCACGTGGATGATGTCATCAGTGATGTCATTTGAGATGTCATCAGTGATGTCATCAGTGATGTCACTGACCATGTCATGAGTGATGTAATAAGTGACGTCATCAGCAGTGCATTGCGGGGCGCGAGTTATAGTTAGCTGGACTAACTATAACGGGGAATTTCACGGGTTTTGTACGAGTGCAATGTCCAACTAACTATAACTGTCCCTAAAACCTATGGTTTTTTCAGTGAATTTCAAAGGTTTTTTAAATGCTAATTTGTAACTATAACGTCCCTGAAACCTATGGTTTTTTCAGTGAATTTCAAAGGTTTTTTAAATGCTAATTTGTAACTATAACATGTCTGAAACCTACGGTTTTTTCTGTGAATTTCAAAGGTTTTGTAAATGACAATTTTTTAATGTATTAATTGTTATATAATTTTTTTAATTCTGATTTACTACATTTTTAGAAACAATTTTTTATAACATATTTTATTTTTTAAATTACATTGTAATTACATTATACATTACATTACAAAAATACTTTCTCAGAATGAATTACTTTAGTTTAAATACTTTGCACATAGGCAATAGACTTTTAAGTACAGTAGTTACAGTTGTTGCAATGGGCAACACATTTTCAAACACAATGCAACATTCAGCTCAATGTGAATTTCTAGTTAAATGCAATTAGTTACTTTATGGATTACTTTTCTAACCACAGGACTGGATCCTAGATTCAGTCCTGGCACATCTCCTGTAAACAGTTGAGTAAAAGCGTTTTGGTTACACTCGTGATTTTTAAGGAATATTATTGTATTTTAAAAGTTGACACATAAACTTTTTCTCATAGAATGACCAATGTTATCCTATGGAAGGAAATTCACTTAGGAGGTAAAAACTGTTATCGTTACTTTTTGTTACTCAGTGTTGGATCCTGGTTCCAGCACTGGTGCATCTCCTGTAAACAGTTGAAAGAATGCGTTTAAGTCATACAGGCGATTTTTAAGGAATATTTGTAGTTTGTGAAAATCGACACTTTGAAACTTTTCTGCTGAAAACCAGACAATGGATTCCTATGGAAGAAAATATAAGTTACTGGTAAGTACGGTTAAAATTACTTTTCAGAGTCAGTGCTGGGCTAAAAGATGCAGCACTGGGTTCTCTCCTGATAACAGGTGAGTAAATTGGAATTCGTACTTTGGTTGATTTTAGAGGATATTATAAAGTTCCAAAACACCACACTTAGAAGATTTTCCAAGTGAAACCAGTCAATGTTAGCCTATGAAGGAAATTCAAGTTACCGGTAAGTACGGTTAAAATTAATTTTGAGGATCAGTACTGGGCTGAAAGATGCAGCACTGAGGTCTCTCCTGATAACAGGTGAGTAAATCAGAATTCGGATTTCGGCTGATTTTAGAGGAATATTTTAAAGTTCCAAAAATCAACACTTAGAAACTTTTTCAGCAAAAAGCAGGCAATGATATCCTATGGAAGGAAATTCAAGTTACTGGTAAGTACGGTTAAAATTACTTTTGAGGATCAGTACCTGGCTGAAAGATGCAGCACTGAGGTCTCTCCTGATAACAGGTGAGTAAATCGGAATTCGTATTTCGGCTGATTTTAGAGGAATATTTTAAAGTTCCAAAACTCCACACTTAGAAGAATTTCCAAGTGAAACCAGTCTATGTTAGCCTATGAAGGAAATTCAAGTTACCGGTAAGTACGGTTAAAATTACTTTTCAGGAGCAGTACTGGGCTGAAAGATGCAGCACTGAGGTCTCTCCTGATAACAGGTGAGTAAATCGGAATTCGTATTTCGGCTGATTTTAGAGGAATATTTTAAAGTTCCAAAACTCCACACTTAGAAGAATTTCCAAGTGAAACCAGTCAATGTTAGCCTATGGAAGGAAATTCAAGTTACTGGTAAGTACGGTTAAAATTACTTTTCAGGACCAGTACTGGGCTGAAAGATACAGCACTGAGGTCTCTCCTGATAACAGGTGAGTAAATCGGAATTCGTATTTCGGCTGATTTTAGAGGAATATTTGCACAATGGTGAAGGGAGGGGAGGGGCCTGAGGTGACATCTGTGCAAACGCGCCCCGTTGCGCGTTTTAAGTTGGGGGATTAAGTCCCCTTGAATCCTGAGGGTCCCTAGGGGCCAACTAGCCCACCAGGAACCTCCAATATGCGCCAGGGGGCTGCGTTGCAGAGACGTGTAGAGAGGCCACACCCCTTTACACCTCTCTGCAACGCAGCTCTGTGGCGCTTTCTGGATGTACCTGTTGGGCTAGTTCGCCCCAGGGACCCTCAGGATTGAAGGGGATTTAATTCCCCATCTTAAAACGCGCCACGGGGCCTGTTTGCACACATGTCACCTGAAGCCCCGCCCCTCCCTTCACCACTGTGCAAACGCGCCCCGTGGTGCGTTTTAAGTTGGGGATTAAGTCCCTTGAATCCTGAGGGTCCCGGAGTCCAACTAGCCCACCATATACCTCCAAAAAGCACCACAGAGCTGCGTTGCAGAGAGGTGTAAAAGGGGTGTGGTCTCTCTACACGTCTCTGCAACGCAGCCCCTGGCACATATTGGAGGTTCCTGGTGGGCTAGTTGGCCCTCAGGGACCCCCAGTATTCAAGGGGAATTCGTTCCCCCTCAGCAAACGCGCCAGGGGCGCGTTTGCAGAGTGGTGAAGGAAGGGGCGGGGCCTGCGGGCCCGATCGTTTAAAAAAAAAAAAAAAACATTTTTGTGTCCTGAAGGGGGGCTGTGTGGCCCCCCTTCCTTTTTCATGTTTTTATGCCCTGGGGACCCCATCCCCCAGGGCCTTACCCCTTTTTTTAAATTTTTAATAAAAAAAAAACGCGAAGGGGGCCGCGTGGCCCCCTTCCCATGGCCTGTATTGGCCCCGGGGACCCCATCCCCCGGGGCATGGCCTTTTATTTTTATTCTTTGGAGGGGGCTGCGTGGCCCCCTCCTCTGGCCATTTAAGGCCCCGGGGACCCCATCACCCGGGGCCGGCCTTTCCATTTTTTTTTATTTTTAGATTTTTTAATTTTGGGGAGGGGGCCGCGTGGCCCCCTCCTGAGCCACTACTTGCCCGGGGACCCCATCCCCGGGGCTGGCCCTCTCCGTTGGGGACTGTGGGGGGTCCCCAATCCCCCACAGTCCCGCCGGCTCCCCACGTCCCTTGGGAGCCGGCATTGCTGTTCCACATGGGGAGCAGCTGACATGCTGCTCCCCATGTGGAAAAGCAATGTGCTTTGGATATTGGAAGAGAGAGCAGGTTTCCTGCTCTCTCTTCCAATATCCAAAGCAGTTTGCTATGGCAGGACGGGAGCCGCGAGGCTCCCGTCCTGCCATAGCAAACTACAGTGTCCCGGGGTAGGCACCCCGGGACACTGCAGGAGCCGGCCCTGGGGGTGGCGGTCCCCAGGGCCATCAAGGGCTCCAGGAGGGGGCCGCGCGGCCCCCTCCCTACATGAGCACAGCCCCGGGGAGGTGGTGGTCCCCAGGGCTTCGGCGGTCCAAAACGGACCCCCATTTTAATTTGTTAGTGCCCCGGGGAGGTGGCGGTCCCGGGGCGTGTGGGGGCTGGAGCCCCCACACAGGTTGTTAAATTAATTTAAAAAAGCCCGGGGAGGTGGTGGTCCCCGGGGCTGCGGGAGGGCTCAGAGCCCTCCCGCACCATTTTTTAAAAAGCCCCGGGGGTGGCGGTCCCCGGGGCTTGGGGGCCCTTTGAGGCCCCCACACATTAAATTATCCCCCCACCATGCCCCCGGGACTTGTGCCACCCGGGGCCAGTGCTATCGAAGCGCGGGAAACCGCGCTTCGATTTTTTCGGCAGGATTCGCGCACCCTGAGCGCATCTTGCCGATTTAAAAAAAATAAAAATGCTTTTTGCCCAGGGGGTCCTTGTGGGACCCCTGAGCAGGCCTAGGGGTTAGGGTGTTTCTACCCTGCCCCCTTTGTGCGTTTTGCGCACTTGTTTCTTTTTTTTCTCGGCGGGATACGCGCACCCTAAGCGCATCCCGCCGATTTAAAAAAAATATATATCTTTTTCTGCCCAGGGGGTCCTTGTGGGACCCCCTGAGCAGACCTAGGGGTCAGGGTGTTTCTACCCTGCCCCCTTTTACACTTGCGCACTTGTTTCTGTCCCTCGGTTCTACCGAGGACAAAATGGCTGCCAACACTTCTTGATTTGGAGTGTTGACAGCCAATTAGCATGCAGCTCGTGATCGGGAGGGTACGCGGATCCGACGCGCCCATAGATATATATGTGATTTTAATTGTGAATTTCTCAGGAACTACTGAACGGATTTACACCATTTTAGCAAAAGGCACCAGTCTGAACCAAGGGCTACCTCTTTGCCAAATTTGGGGTAATTCCGTTCAGCAGTTCGAGCTGTAGCTGCGACTAAAGGTTCCTATGGAAAAATGAATGGGGAAAACGCGTTTTGGGACCCCCTTTTTCTCGGCCCCGCTTGACGTATCACCCCGAGACTTTCAGGGTAGGAGCGGACCAGAGCGCCCCAACAAGTTGGAAGCTTTCGCGAAGATTCGTCAACCGGCGCCAACGTTATTGCAAATAGAATGTCGCGGATTTCCTATGGATAATAGGTTGTAACTATAACTATCTACTGGCGACCGCCAGTAGATAATATAAATGTGTATGTTTTGTATTTCCTTATTGTTAAATCAGTGACTGCAATCTTCTAATGTGTTACGATGCACATAGTGGACCAGAGTGCTGGGGGGGAGGGGGGTAATTTCAATTGTTATTTTTTCTTTTGTTTTTAGTGTTGCAATGTTTAGATAAATAGAAAATCACGAGTTTTTTTCTAATGACTGGATATCCATGCAAACGAAACGTTCCGACCCTTCCTGATTCATGATGATTAATGTTGCTTTCTTTTTGTCAATTGTATTATATGCCAGCTGGACGTGGTGTATTATCTATAAAAACTCAATATAAATTATGTTTAAAAAAAAAAAGTCTAACTGGGGCCATCCCCTCCACAAGCACTACGCTAGCCAACCCCGGGGTCTGCCCAAAACTGGGGGTTGTGCCCTCTTGAGGCACATGGGATCACCTTTAATATACCCATACTGGTCCCATGATAGCACTTGGGGACACATTTACCAGTGTTCTTAGACACCAAGCCTTACTTCTGCTTGCCAGATTGGGATGGGAACCCTTTCTCTTCAGAACTATTTTGGGGACCTTGAGAAAACTCTTTCTTGTTTTTATCTTCCCCGACTTTCTTCTGGGGGGAACCCTGACCACCCTTTTAGAGCCCCCCAGATGCCTTCTTGGACACTCTGGTGCTGACCAAGAGGTCTAACTCCTCAGCAAGCCTCCTGGGATCAGTCAGCTGATTATCTGCCTGGTGTTGGTGCAGCTCTGTAAAACAAGTATTGAGTATGTGCTCCCTCAGAATCAGGTTGTACAGCCCAACAAGGTATTCCACCTTACTGCCCTTCAGCCAGTACTTCAGTGCCTTGCTGGAGTAGTCTAAGTCCACCCAGGACTGGTTTGGGAGTTTGAGGCTATCCCTGAACCTCTGACAGTATTTCTCAGGGAAAACACAAGGAGATGATGAACGAAGCACTGAAACGTTTCAGACACTCACCCCCAGTCACAGATCTGTGTTGAACCCATCATCGTTCTTTAGCTCACTTCGCCACCCCAGTTCAGACCCAGCCATATGCAAATCAGTCTTGACCCTGTTCCTCATGGGAACAGTCCAGCCCAAACTGCCAAGCCATGTCTTCCCTGGACTGGAAAAAAGCATCATGGGACTGGTTTCGGAGTAACACCTCTCATTAGCCAGGTTAGCTTGAATTCAGAGGCAAATTTCTCAGGGGTCAACCCAAATTTGGAGAAAAGGATGGCCTTCATGGGGCATACTTAGGTTGGTCCCCTACCTCAAGTGTAAGTATGTCTCTCACCAAAGTAGCCATGTATTTCTCCAAGCTACCCCCAGTAACCCTCAGGGGCCTTGTGTTCTCATGAGCTGAGAAATATTTATCAATATCCTCTCCCACAATATAACTGGGCACCAGATCCTTTGTTAAGTGGGCCCTTACCTCTCTATTGGACACTGCAGATATGCTGTCACCAATATTGCTGGACTCCACTTGCTTGGCTTTTAGGTCCAGCTCTTTCAGTCTGAGCTCAGGGGCCATTCTCCTCTCCACCATGGCCACTGCCTTTCCTGCCATTCTCTCCTGAGATTCCATCTTTAGATTAGTCAGCTGCATTTTGAGCTCCCGCTCTGTATTTCTGTCCTCGAGCACCTTTGGGGTCAGGCCCCTGCAGACAAACTGCTCCCTGCTCCATCCTGGGCATTGTGATCATCTGCTGGGGTCAAGTTGGGCTCTCCTTGTAGCTCAGGACCGTGGATTGGGTCCTCCATCCCCTCATCCTTTGCTGGTGCTCCCTCCTCTACATTTTCATCACCATCATCATTTCTTGAGGTGGACAGCCACCTCTGCACCTCCTCAAATGTTCTGAGAGCTACCCGGAGATCTCCAATGCTTCAGCCTCTTCCGCTTGCAAAGCTTCAGCAGCTCAGCCCTGCTGAGGGTATCAAAGGTGCACAGCTCCATCTATCGGGTGCAAAAAGAAAGGTAGGGTACTTAAATTTAGAAAAGGGAAAAAACAGCCAATGTAAAACTAGTAAGAATTTAAAAAGAGATCAACTCTGGTGTCAATTTATTTATCTGGAATGTTTGTGTAACACAAATCACATTATGGTACTGCACAAACACAAGGCATTATCCACACCACAGAACATCAATCTGAGAAATTGGGTTGTTGGTTGACTGGGGTGTTAGCCCTGGCCAAGCAAAAGCCACAGTCACTTTCAGGGTGAACTATAAGAAATCACTAAATTAACCTGTGCTTAACCCATGGTAGCCTTGCGCAAAAAACAGTACGGCTTAACTTAGAGGCAATGTGTAAAATATTTATGAAGCACACAAACAGTAATAAAGTGAAAACACAAAACAAGAAAAATCCCACACCAATTAAGAAAAATACAGCAAATGTTTATAAATTATTTGACACCAAAACAACAAAAATCCAATTAGTAGAACCGGAGTTATGAATTCATTAAAAAAAGAAATTAGTGAAAATTAGCACCTAAAAGATCAAAGCGCCAACCACGGTATCAAGTCATGAGAGACTGGGTCAAAGTAAAAAAATATGGGCAACTGCAATGGAGTGCAGAGCAGATACAAGAAGTGGATTGGGCCCAGTCAGCACTTACCTTCGGTCTTAGAGGAAATGTTTTAGAAAAATTTTCTTAGAAGGTAAAGTTCAGAGGGGCAAGACTGCAGGTGGTGTCCAATGAAGAAGCTTTGTCAACGGGGAGCCTTGGGTCGAAGCCATAACGGAAGATTTTTACATTCGTACTTGGAAGTTGAAAATCTCAGCGGGACAAGGGAGGAGGCTGTAGCCAAAGATAATTCCAGGGGCTAGGATATCCCTTTGGCAAAGGACTTCTGAATCGGATTTGCTGCTGCAGGGAAATAAGTAGAGGGAGCAAATGCAATGTCAGGTCGACCAGCGATTCCCCTTTTGCGGATAGACGATCAGATTGGTCCATTTTTGTCTCAGTTATCAAAGCAGTTTTTGCTTGCCTGGATACCTTTAGCACCACAACCAAAGGTCCAGGACTGGTGGGACGGCATTTGGGGGTTCAAGACTCACTCAAGAGGGTCCAAGTGCAGGCTCAAGATTGTTTTAGCCTTTTGTGTCCCTGTGGCTCAGAACAGGAGATCAGAATACTAGCCCTTGGGGTCACTTTTGTAGTCTTGGGTGCAGGTTAAGACTCCAGGTCTCAAACAGAAAGACAGACCTCTGAGGGTTTAAGGCAGGCTCTAGACAGCAAAGTAGGTGTTCCAGGTACAGGAGAGCAGTCTTGCAGAGTGTACAGCGGTCACAACAGCAGGCAGTCCCCTGAGAGCATTTCTGCAGGTCCAGGAGTGAACTGATGAGTGGGTCTGAGAGTTATATTTTTATATCAAGTTTTTTCTTTGAAGTTGGGAGATGTTTCTAGAGGTTTCTTCTTTGAAGTGCAGGGAATTTCCCGACTCCCCTGCCCTGGCTCCAAGCTGGCTGCAGTAACAATGTGGAGGTGATATGCCCTTTGTGTGTAGGCAGAGCACAGCCTATATCAGTTACAAGTTGGGCTGGGCCCAGCTCCGCCCTCATCATGCCAGCAGATGGGCCATTCAGGCACACTTAATCCCTCTATTGTGTGACTGTCTGGGAGGAATTCACAAAGTCTAAATGTCATCTACATCCAGTCATGTGACCTAGGAAGGGCTGCAGGCACCAAATGGCTATGGGCAGGAAAATACAAACTTTCTAAAAGTGGATTTTCAAAATTGTAATTTAAAATCCAACTCTACCATTAAAATTTCATAGGTGCCAAACATGAACTGCTTACCTGGTCCCAATCAAAATTTATCACATATGAAATGTAATAAGGCACCCTAATGTTATCCTATGGGTCAGGTAGGCCTCACAATAGTGAGAAACACATGTAGGAGTTTCTCAATACCAGGAGATGTAAAACGTAAAAGCACATCTCCAACCTTTTAATTATAATGCACAGTGCTCTATGGGCAACCTAGGATCTACCATAGGGGTGACTTACATGCAATAAAAGGTGAGTTTAAGGCTTGGCAAGGGGGTTACATTGCAAAGTGAAATTGACAGTTTTGAACTGCATTCAGGCTGCCTGATAAATGTTTCAAGGGGCTACTTAAGCATATAGCACAATAAGTGATGCAGGCCCACTAGTAGCATTTAATTTACAGGCCCTGGGTATATGGTATACAACTCTACAAAGGACCTATAAGTAAATTAAATATGCCAATCAGGTGTAAACCAATTAACCATGTTTAGGGATACACAAGCACGTTAGCACTGGTTAATAGTGGTAAAGGGCACAGAGTCCTAAGGCCAAAAAAATGAATTCAGCAAAAAGTAGAGATAAGTAGGCAAAAGGTTTGAGGGAAGACCACACTTAGGCTGACAGGTCTAACAATGTAGTGTGGGTTTTTGTTTTAATAAACAAAAAGTACATTTCAAATGTTTATTATATATTTTATATATACAGTTTTAAATACTTGTTGTAAGTACTTTTTCATACTTTATTTTTATCATACATTATTTATGTCACAAAACAATTGTAAAACATGTTTTAACATGTCCATAATTTGATGTATATTAATATATTTTTTTAATATTTACAAACAGCTTGTAGTGTATTGTTTAATAATAATGTAACATATTTGTTTAATCATTTATGTATTTGTTTTCACAAGTATATTGCAGATAAACATTTATGTAAGAGTATGTTTGATTTCATATTTAGTAATTAGTACTGTCAATCAATCAATAAATATTACTTTATTTGATTTTGTAATAAAATCATACAAGTGACATGTAATAAAATGTCCAACATGATTATACATAAAAATACATTAAAATAACATAATATACAGACATAATAGTCATCAAGAGCCAGTTATCCCCTGGATCGAACTCTATCGTTCAGAACTATAAACCCCCATAAGGAACTTTCAGACATTAAAACATATTTTATGTGTTTCTAAAAGTTGTAAATATAAAAAGGCGTGTCTAGCCTGATAAAAAACGAAGGAAATAAAAAGTGGTTTTAGATACTTATGCCTGAGATATTTATAGAGTGGACAAATCAAAACAATATGCAGGGTATCACATTTGGATAACAGATCACACTTACATATGGGTGGTTCAGTGAACATATACCAATGATCCTCATAACAGATCAATTAATTAAACAGATCCAACCTAAAATAGGTCAACAAACAATGTGGCTGAATAGACATATCAAAAACAATGTATGGCTAAATCCCAGAAACTGTTTTGACCATAACATATCTTCGAAATTACAGCTTGACCAGAGCAGAGGCTTCCCTCTCAACTGCAACTCTATTGTAAAATGCCTCTCTTATCCAGGCAACATCTTGTTTAATAATTCCCTGTGAATTTGTGACTAGCTTCAGTCTCCAAAGGGTTTTGAAATTCTCTTTCATGTAGACCAGCCAAGGAATATAAGGCATATTATCCAGCTGCATACAGTCACAAATGACTGATCTATTAAGAGATAGTTCTTCCTTGAGCCACACTTCACACCAAAACAGAAGAGGTCACAGCCCGATGTAATCTACAATGTATCTCATCCCAAGCTCTTCATGCAGTATCTCAGTGGGAATACATTGTCCAATTCCCAGGAAACCCGTGAGAAATTTGTTCTCTGCTACCCCAATTGGGTCAAGGTTCACATAACCCCAAATTGCACATCCAAAAGTGGAAAGGGGAATACCCTTAGCTTTATAAATCTCCAACATGCTTCTCAAAGGCTTTTGTCTCAGGTGCACGGAAAAGTTACTGACCCCAGTACATGTCCTCTTAAGGTTCCGATATTCTTCTTTATTAGGGGTTGCCAACAGAGCCTATGATCTATTAAGTTTCCTAAATAGGTGAAATTTTCAACCTTACTTAAAATCAGATCTTGGACAGAGAAGGTGGCACTTTTAGGGCCGGATTACGAGTCTGCCGGTCCTTGGAATGCCAGACTCGTGGTGGCGTGGCAGTGCGGATCCAGCCATCGCCGCACTGGCAGTCCGACCGCCCGATTACGACTCAGGCACTTGGACTGCACTGGGACTGCTGGCTCTGCCAGGGAACCGGCGTTCCTTGGCATAGGAATGGCGGTTAGAGGCCGCAATATGCTTGGTGGGAACACCACGGCCCCACCAAGCATATTAGGAGATTCCTCTCCGCCAGGGTTTTCATGGGGTTTCCACCGCCATGTAAAAGCCTGGCAGAGAGGAAACAAAGGAGGCCCCCTATGCCTCAGACATATGTGGATGCACATTCGGGGGTATAACATGTGCCCCCCTGTGTGCATGCACATAGGTTCCTGCACAGCACAGACGTTCGAGTCCATGCCGTGCAGGAACCTTGTGAGGCGTTCCCATTGCGGTGCCCTTTTAAAAGGCACTGCAGGGGAAACTGCCATGCCACCTGCCTGCTAGACCACTGAAAAGTAGTAATCTGGCGGGTGGGCAGTGGCGCCCTTCAGTGGAGAAGTGGCACAGCTCTGCTGTAAGGTCATATTTAGGCCCTTTGTGTTTTTTGGGCCCAAATGCATGACAAGTGACTTTTTAAAATTAGTGAATTGGCCCAGACTACCCAGAAAACCAATAAAAAGATTGAAAAGCCACTGCAAACTTCTGGCAGTGTGGGGAAAATAATACAGCATCATCAGCATAGAGGAGAGCCTGGAGCAGTCTACTCACTACTCTCGGCACATCAATACCTGGCTCAAGGAGCACATTCTCCAAGCAAATAATGTACATGACAAAAAGAAAGGGGGCCAGGATACACCCCTGCCGGACCCTCCTTCTGAGATTAAAGTGCTTGGTGCATTCTCCACTACTACCGTAGTGGGCTGATGCTGTTAACCCACAGTGTAGATCCCTGAGGAAATTTACTAAATTTTGTTCCACCCCCATGTAACTCAGCTCTGCCCAAAGCTTTTCTCTGTTAACCTTATCAAAGTCAGAGCTGAGGTCCATGAAGGCAAGATTGAGGGACTCTTTCTTAGCCCGGATATATTTATTGATAATCAGGTGGAGATTAAGATTCTGTTCCATCGTACCCCACCTGGTACGAAACTCAAGTTAGACATCGAACAGTATTTTCCCTTCCTCTGCCCAATGAGTTAATTTTTTAAATAAAACCCTACCTATGATCTTAACCTAGACCTCAATCAAGGAGATGGGCCTATAATAAGGTGGGGTCACTCCTATTTCCCTTCTTGAACACAGGAACAATAATTGAGTGACACCATGCATCTGGAAGGGAATAACTGATGGCAGCATTGATATAAAGTATAAGAAGCTGTGCCCAGAGTTCCACAGAGGACTTAAAAAAAGTCCCCTGTGACTCCATTGGCTCCAAGTGCTTTTCCCACTGGCAGAGATAAAACAGTGTCTCTCGCTTCCTTCCAGTGCAATGCCAACATCCCACCCTGCACAGGGGAGGAAGGTGAAGGGAAAGAATCACCCCCCTGATTTAAGGATGAAAAGTGATCCTCACAAGCTCGAGCTGGAACTAAAGCATCCAGGTCAAATGTCCTGTCTACCTTAATTAAGGGTGGTCAACCACCTTCCAGAATTTAACACTATCCTTCTGAGTGCTTGCCTGGAGTAGGTCCTACCAGAGCTCTTTTTTTTAATTCCGCTTTCCTAGATTTAATTGCGTCTTTGTACATGGCCCTACACTCTCTTACTTCCCCCCTATCTCGCTGTTGTTTTTTCAGCACCAACAAAAGAAATTTACGGGCATGTGTACAGCCTTTATCAAACCAATGACAGGGCATCTGAAAATCAGTCCTTGTCGGCCTAGTAAGAGCAGTTTTCATGTGAGAGGTGATATTATCATATGCCAAAATTATATCATGTTGTGGGGCTGCTATATTCAGACAGGCAGTCAGTCCAAAGGGCAGGTCGTTACCTGCTCGGTGATAAAAACCTTAGGTAAGATATTGTACCATTTTAAACTTTGCCATTAAGTCAGGTTTTAAGATATTGGAGAGGTTCCAACTGTTTGAGTTCCCATTAAAAGCTGGCGACAAGGAGGTTGTGGTCACTGGCAATATTACAGTTCACAGAAAAAGTTTTAAGGGAAGAGAACAACCCCCCAGAAACATAGATGTAGTCAATATAATATACACGACCCTGACCCAAGAAGGGAGGGGCAATATTACCCAGGAGCAGGCTCTCAGGACTCTTAAGATCAACTAGATTATAGTCAACCGAGAGCTCATTCATTATGTCCCCTGGCAGGGTATGCTTAAGATGGACTTGAGCCTGGAAATCATGCTCCCCTTAATCCCCTCCCTCGTAAAGATAACAGTCTTTGCAGGGGTGGAGGTTGAAATCGCTAAGTATCATCAAAACAGCGTGGGAGCTAGCTAGAGCAGAAAAGAAAGACTGAAGGAAAGTGCTGAGTGAATCCAAAACATCCACAGCTACTGACCCATGAATCACATTATAAATATTCATGCATAAAATGCTTGAGCTATTGTTAAAGGAGAGTAGAACACCCAAGATATGGGTAGAACAACATTCAATTACTTCCACCTTATAGATTATATCTATTTTCACATACATTACAAGGCCCTCACTAGCTCTCGCTCATGATGATGTTGAGGCATTAGTAGGAAAGACACATAGCCATCCAGGTGAGGCCTCACCTTATATCCCATGTCTAATGAAAAGCAATAATATCAAAAAGAGCCAAAAATTTTACCGATTTAGGGTCATCAAATTTCTCCCTCTGGCCATCAATATATCAGGACATTACTTGGAAAACCCTGGGTGGAATGGGCACATCGACAGGAGTACTAAAGTTAAGATCCCTCCCCTGTCAATCTTGGTCGTTCAAGTCACTTAGAGGCTCAAATTGATTGGACAGATAAGATTTGAGCCCTGGTTTCCAGCATAACTACTAGCACAGGCTTTTGAAACACCACACGAAGAAACCCCTTGAAGGGGTGCCCCATGGACATTGGTCTATAGAAATAGCCCAAGGGTAAAGGGATAATGCCATTGGGAATTAAAAAAATCAGATCTAAATTTCAACAGCAAAAAGCCAGCCCTATGACCCTTACAAAAATTAACTACAATAAAGTCTCCCCTAAAAGATTTGGGGATGCTCCCTATCCAACCCACCCGACATACCATGATTATTTCGTCATATATTTGCTGTCTAAAATTCAGAGGGACCTTTTCCGCAAGCCAATGTACAACCTTATTTTTAAACTGTGGGAAATCCTCCTGGATTTGCACATGTGGAATGTTAGCCAATACCACAACATAGGGGGTACATACCAGTGGGGTGTGCAAAATGGTTGGATGGGTAGAGTAAATTTGGGAAGGCTTCTTATTAGTTATCAGTAATGGACAGGAGGACTCCTGCGCTGGGTTTGGGTTCCTGCGAGACCAGCCATAGGCCCACCCACCGGAAATGCACAAATGTCACTCCCTAAATGGAACCCCTGAGATTTAACAGAAGTGGCTAGTACTATTTGTATATTACATGCCCTAACGGTAGGGGCAGGCTTATTGACTGGCTGCAATATAAAACCCATTGAGATAGGGAGATTCTGACTGGAACTTAATGACATTACAACAGGGGTATCATTCGCTTGTGCAATAATGGTCGGTGTACTTAAAATATCAGGGGGTCTACTTATTATGATTTTGAGATTATCTCTAATGGGCCCAATAGAGCTAAACAGAGTTCACACCCTATCTTCAAGTAAAGAAAGTTTAAGAATTATGCTATCCAAGACCGTTAAAATTTTTGCTTCCATGATACTAGGTACGGTATGTGTATGGTGATCGTCTTTGGAGGTTACCTGGCCCTTCTTAGGTTTCCTTGTGTTAATTGTACTGGGGGGTGTGGGAAGCGAGTGTGCTCCTTTAGTCTTTCTACCCTTAGAGTTAGGGTCGCGTTTGAGACGCTTCCCCCTGGTGTTCCCTTATCCTGTGTAGCTGTTGCAGCATCCAAAACCACACCATCCCCCAAGCTCCCTGCAGTTGATGGTTCTTGGATAACACAGTCCGGTGCAGTTCCTGGGATAAGGAGAGGGGAAACCCCAACTGCTGCTAAAGAGTCCAGCCCTTGTCTGGAGTGAGTGATTTGTTCTTCCACAAACATGCTTTCATTAGCAAGGAATCCAACTGCAAAATTTAAAAAGGATAAAATCGAGCTACTGGTTCTGGGATGTTTATCAGTAGAATTCCCGGCCTCTGTCTTCCTCTTCCCCATTGTACTGTCATGTGGTTTGTGGCCTCATGATCTGTATTGCTAAGTTGGCCTAGGCCTGGCTGCCAAGATGCCTTTTTGCGCATGTTACTTTGTGACTTTGTTTTTCCAGCCTCTGCTTGTGCCAGGCTATATTAGAAATGTCTGCCTTTCTGCCTTTCACCTTTTCTCCTGTTCCCTGTGGGTTTTGTCTGCACAACATGTACAAGGTCAAAAAACAACGTCCCTTGTTCTTGCTGATCTGGCCAGTCCCTCGCACTTAGACATAACACTATGTACAGCTGCACTGGAGAAATTCGTGTGCTTTTGATATTGTGATCTCGCTGTTTGTGGCACTTGGAGAAAATCCTTTCCAGGGAGAAGAGCTGTGATTGTCTGATGATGTAAACCTTGCATCTAGATATTGAGGTATGAGGGTTCGCCTGACAATGCCCAGAGGTCTTCTATTTTTATAATAAACTAGTTAATAGCACGGGAGGGTGGTAAGGTCATTTAGCCCTATATCCACTGCTTTATGAAATGCTTTCCCCGTTTGTATTCCATGGAATTGTAACTATGCTTATTATTTTATCCTTATGCATTATGCTGATAGTACTGGCACGTGTACTGTATCTTAGAGCACGATAGTTGAAATAAACATTTTAAACTATACTGTGTCTCTTATTACGCACGTTGTGGACAGGTATGAGTGAGTTATGAAAGGGTGTTCTTGCTCCGCGAGTCCTGAGAGAGAGATACCGTGTTCTGGGTTGTCTAATCATTGGTAGCATTGCTGCTAATGAGACGCTAAAGCTAGTCGGATTGGGATTGTGGGTACTAAGGTGCATGGTTGGTTCACCACTATACTCCGAGGTCCTATTATCCTGTGCATAGCTCTGTGTATGTGCAGAATCCCTACAACAGTACCAGATGACACACAGCTGTTGAGTACACAGCGCTAACCCCAGGCAGGGTTTAATGGGGCTGGCTTATGAACAATTCAACAATTTGGAAACAATCAGTACCTGGGTCCTGGGAAGGCAAATCAACACACCAAAAGACAGCTAAAGACAGCTGAAGATTTAAAAAAACAAAAAAACAAGAGCCTCTTCTGGGTTATGACTGGCTAAGACCAGTCGCTTGGAACCTTCTGCGCTGCTGAAAGCAGTTTCCCCTCCTCCACCAGCACAGGTCTTGGGGAATGAAGTCTAGCCCCAGGCAGCCTCCTGCAAAAATGTATCAAGCTCACAAGGCGCATCCCGCCACCAATCCAGGGGCACGTCAACCAAGAGGGGGGCACCACAGGCAGTACAGTAAATATATCCAGCCCATGCAGGACCAACCCCAGTATGCAAGAATCCATGGTAGGCACAGGGGAGAGGTGGGCATCACACAAGCTACAGCCCCTCACATCAGGCAGATCAAGTGAGGGGTCACAAGGCAAGAGCAGGGGCACAAGAGGGTCAATATTGGCTCCACTCTACCACCGTCACTCACCTTCCAAGGGTCTCACAGGTCAATGGGGGCCAACAAAGCTCTCGATGCTGGCAGGTAGGACAGTCCAAATGTTCAAGGCAGGGAGTTCCGAGGTGGTGTGCCTGAGCTCCCCCACCCTCCAACAGTGGGTTGGGTGGTGTCAGATGTTAGGCAGCTGCCTCCAATGGTGTCTGGGCTGCCCCAACAGCCTCCCGTTGATCACGCGGGCAATGGCAGTCAAACAGCTCCTCCAAGCCGGTTCCCCCTCTGTCACACAGGAGTCTCCAAAGCTCTGTGCTCCTCAACAAGGAGAACATCCATTCCCGAATGGGACATGCACAAGCCAGCCCAGCCCCTTGGCCACGCCACATGGGGCAACCTCCCCAAATATTGGGCAATGCCGCAGCTTTACGGGGGCCCTTAAACAGGAATCGACTGCCCAGAGCCTCCCCAATTGCAGGTATTGGCGAGAGAAGCCCAGAAAGGTTCTGCTTAGTCAGGGCGAGGGTGGATTGGTGGCATACAAAACGCATACACAAGGCTGTTTTATAATTTGTATTTGTATAGTCCATTTTTTCATATATATGTGACATATAGATTTGTATTGGTTTATTACCTTTATTTATTTCATATTTTATAAAGTTTTTAACACAGATATATTCTGTTCTTTTACCTTTATTTTAACATTTGCATTTATTTTTATAGGAAAATACTCTACTTTATTTTTGTCAGCCACTTTTTACCTCATCTGTATTTCTACTCTATTTACATCATTGTTCAGTGGTTTTGGTTCCTATCAATCGTGGTTCCCTGCTGTTGCTCAACTAATAAGGTAAGACTACATTTTTTTAGGCCTTCATATTGTTTCTGTAGTGTAGTTAGTTGCAATAGTTATTTTTGGAATGTTGAAATGTTTGGAATGGTTTCCGAGTGCATTTTTTATGAGGGTGGATATGTTATTTTTTCTGTCAGGTTCTTCAGTTACAATACAAGATTTCCTCCTTTTTTGGATGAGTTTTTTTTTTTAGAAAAGGACATTTTGTAGTCATAATTTAACCAACATTATTCAAAAATGTCCTTTTATTTTTCCATTTTCCCTGAATTAGATTTTATTTCACTTTTTTATGTTTTTTTTAGGATTAAGTAATATGGGCCAGATGTACGACCATTGACTTTTGCGATTCGCAAATTGCGACAAATTGCGAGTTGCAATTTGCGAGTTGCAAAAGTCAATGTACAACAGTGTCTGAGACAATGTTTGCGAATCCCAATGGGGTAGCAAATTGCTTGCCTCATAAAAATATGAATGAGGCTGTCAAAATTTGCGACCCCATTGGGAATGGCTGGCACTCCCAGGGATGGTGGCCTACTGGGGTCAGCAGACCACCATGTCTGGGACTGCTTTTAATTATCCATTTAAAAAAAAAAATCTAACTTTTCATTTTCATTTTTTAAGGGCAAGCAGTGGTCCCTGGGACCACTGCCTGCCCTAGAAAACTGTTTGTGCATGCATTTCCGAAGGGACCCCTTCCCGTTTGCGAGTGCTTTACCACCCTTCTGAGAAGGGTGGTAAACTGCGAGTGTTTTTGCGGTCGCAAAACATTCTTACATAGCTGTTGGGGTCGCTATTAGGAAGGGAACGCCCCTTCCTAATAGCGAGTCGCTAAACACTATTTTGCGAGTCGCAAAATAGGGTTAGTACATGGCCCACAGTATTTTTGCATGCACAAACGGGTCTAATACCCATTTGCGCATGCAAACATCCGTCGAACATCTGGCCCTAGGTCTTTGGATTTACTTTTGGACCTTTAATTTTTGCATTTTTAAGGAAGCTTACATTTGACTATTTATGTTCACTTATGTGCATTTGTTTTTTGTGGATTCATGCAACAAAACCACCAGGATAGTTTTCTTAATATATTTGGTGGTGGGTAATGTAATTTTTGAAATATAAAGAAAATGTAATGTAATGTATTTTGGTGTATGTGATGTAATATTTTGAAGTCATTTAATTGACCACGATTGTTTTTACTGTGTTTTGAGACATAGTTTTAAAGTAATTTTCACATTATATTTTTCTTTATCAGTCTTTTATAATATTTTATTTCTGTTTGTGTTATAAACTGGTGATTAAAGATATTTTTTCCACGTTGTGTTGAGTTTTATTGTTAGTGAGATTTATAGGTTGCTCATAGTATTTTTTTAGTTATCATTTCGAGGCAATATAGTCCTTTGTTATTTACAAAGAGTTGTACTTTGAATTGTATCATTCCAGACAACGATTTAGTCCTTTTTAGATATTTAAGTTGAATTCAGCTTATCAGTTTTCCTATACTTAGTTGTTGGTAGCTTTGTTCTTTTTGTAGGGTTTCTAGGGGTTTGTGGCTTTGACCTAATTTGGCTGGGAGGGCATTGTACCATCCTTCCTTTATATATGTTCCACAATGGAATTTGACCGTGACTGTGGCCGGAATGGTTCAGTACCCCAACCCAACTGTCTTCAAAGTTGTCCATGAGGGGACCTAGTTTTTGTTCATTTCTTTGGTAGTTTTGGAGCTGTATTAATATGTTCAATGGCAAGCCCACTGTTTGTTTTGTATTCAACACTTAGGGACTGATTTATGAGGAATTGGCGTAGGGCAGTGCCACAAGTCTTCTTGATGTGCTGCCCTAAGCCAATATGAAAGGGCAGGAATGCACCATATTTATCAAATATGGTGTATTCCTGTTCTTTCCCCCTGCGCTGGCGCTCAATTTGCTGCCTAGCACCAATGTAGGCACCCTTGCCCCATGGCGCAAGGGTGCCTCCATTGCAGGCAGGATTGTTTTTGTGCAGAAAGGGAACACTTCCTCCACAAAAACAATCCCAAGAGGCATTTTCCTCTTTCCATGTGTGCTGCAGAATGCAGCACACATGGCAAGAGGAAAAAACGAGGAGAAATGCAAATATTTTCCTCATTACGCATGCTCTGGGGAGGCATAAGGTTTTGGTGCTGCTCCAGGTTTACATGATTAATTCAATCTGTGGCAGTGTCAAAGTCCATGGGTGATGCGTGGGAAAACCCATCGCAACGCCCATGGAACGCCTCCTTGATGCAGAGTAAGGCAAGGCAGCAACATGCGCTGCTTCGTCTTACTCAATATCAATGAGACCATGCAAAGCCACGCAGAGTGCTTTGCGTCGTCTCTTAGATATGATTGAGAGCTGCCGGAGCGTCAAAAAAGTGCCGCTCTGGTGGCGCAAGCCTCTCATAAAAAAGCCCCTAAGTGCAGACTTTTGGATGTGTCTTCAAATGCTTTGATTAATTTGAAAATAGCAGCCTTGTATGGCTGTATGTGCGTAGATTTTGAGAATTGTTTGTATCATTGCTTGCTCAAAATCTATAAATATTTTTTGGGGATAGTAGTTGTTAGCTTGAATTTGAATCTTGTTTAGTAGTTTACAATATGTTGCACTTTGGTTGTTAGGCAATAGTGTTTTAATTAGGGGCATGTGACTTCTCCATGTAAGGTACATATTTTTGTGAATGATGGAGGGCACAATTTGAAGACGCCATCATTCATCCACGCTGCACATTCGGTAAGTCTGAGTAACCTGTTTTGTATTGCATATATGATTATTTTCCTGTCATTATTGCTATTGTCGTGCAGGAGGAGGAGTTCTTTAATATGTGTAGTGGTTAGGTGTTCTGCAATGTTTAGGTCGTGTTATCTTGTAGGAGCACCAAGGGTTTGTGCTGTGACTTCTCTAGTACATGCTATTGATCTGTTAAGATTGGATATTGATATTGATAGTAGTTGACCTGTAATGTGCTCAGGAACTTGAGGCAGTATATATTTTAAATTAGGTCCTATGCCTTCCTGAAAGCTAATGTTATCTTAGAGAACATGCCTTACTTCTACTTCTGTTACATTTGGGGGGTGGTTGTATTCTCTAACAGTAATCACAAAATCCTTTTTAGTGTGACCCTCCCACAACAAGCATTAGCATAATATTTGGTACATTTGCATATTTATATTTTTGCTGTGTGCGCTTTCCTTGCTGTATATGTATTCCATGTGAGATAACAATTGTTTGCCTTTCTGCAAGTTGCATTTTTATTTTTTTACATCTCATATTTACATATTTGTTGTGCTTTTAACATAGTATTTCTTCTCTTCGGATCCTGTTTAATTCAGTCAAGCAGTGGGTCAGGTTAGGGTTCTTTCCCTGCTAGGAAGAAAGTGTCTGTTTAATGTTGAGTTTAAAACATAGTTTACTTTAGATTGGGGATTGGTTTAGGGCAAGTTTTAATTTTATGTTTTAGGGATTAGTGACTTGTATACTTTTTATTAGTTTCATTTACTTTTAGCATGTGTTCTTTGAGGTTAACATCTGTAAAGTTGACGTTGTTGGTCTGGAGGATGGCATTTTATACAAATGTTGAAGTAGAAGCTAAGGTTTGGAGATATTAATGGAAAGATAGTTATTTATTTATTTATTGAAAGTTAAGGTGAAAACAACTTAATAAAGTTACATTGCAGTTTCTAAGGGCCAGATGTATGACCCTTTTTAGCGGTTGCAAATGGATATTCGGCCCGTTTGCGACCGCTAAAAGGGCTGTGGTATGTACAAACCCTATTTTGCGAGTCGGTAACCTATTACCATGGACCACTGCCTACTCTTAAAAAATTAGACAGAATCGTTTCATTTTTCTTTTTTAAATGCATCCTGGTTTCCTTTAAGGAAAATCTGCTTTTTTTAAATTTTAAACTACTTTATTTAAAAAGCAGTCACAGACATGCTGGTCTGCCGACCCCAGCAGGCCACCATCCCTGTGAGTACTGGCCATTCCCAATGGGTCGCAAATTGTGACCTGTCTCATGAATATTAATGAGCCAGATCCCTTGCGACCTATTTGGGAATCATAAACAGTGTCGCAGACACTGGTGTAACATTCCACTTTGCGAGTCACAAATTGCGAGTCACAAAAAATAGCAATTTGCGACTCGCAAAAGGGAATGGTCATACATCTGCACCTTAGTGCATGTTAGTTACTTGTAGTGATATGTGGTTAGTTTTATCAAGTGTTGCTTCTGGCTTTCATTATGGAGATCTGGCATAGTATTGTTTTCTTGCATTTGCTGTGTTTTGCTGAAAAATGTCCTTGGTTATGTGGTGGTGTATTAATTAAATAAAGGGTTATATTTTGCAGTTTTTTTTATGTTGAATGTTATTGGTTACTTAGGGGCTGATTACAGTGGCGGTGAGACCGCCACTGACAGGCTGACGGTGGCGGTCTCACCGCCATCTGAACCATTTTCACCGCCAGCCACATTAGGATGGCGGGCGGAGGGGTGGGGGTCGGAAAGACCGACTGCCATGCATCAGATGGGCTCCTTGAGCCCGCCGGTGCAGCGGAGGGGGTTGTAGTCCCTCCCATGGTGGCGGTGCCTGCCAGGCACCACTGCAGGGATTACAATGTCCCTTTCCACCGGCCTTTTCATGGAGGTTAACCCGTCATGAAAAGGCTGGTGGAAAGGGACTTTGGGGACCCGTAGTGGGCCCCCCTTGTCTCCTGGACCTCTGATGTGGGCACTGGGGGGCACCTATGGTGCCCCCTACAGGTCCCTGCACCATGTTGCAGGCACCGCATGGTGCCTGCCACGTAGTGCAGGGATATGTAAAGTGACCTCTTTTTGTATTGCGGCGTGTGCTGCAGCCAGCAGCACCCACCACAATACAAAAGATAGGCATTGAGACCGCCGTGATGGCGGTCTCATCATAATGCCTCTTACAGGACTGCCTACAGCCTGTAGGGCGGTCCCGATTTCCGAAAGGGTGGCAGGCGGACATAAATCCCCCCGCCATCATAATCAGCCCCTTAGTATGTATTTTGAATGTTTTTCAGCTTGTTCCTTATTTGGTGGACGCTAACTAAGGCTTCTTTTCAGTGACATATAGATATACGTTTATTTTTTAAATATTATTTTTATATGTTACAAATGTGCAATATTTGTAATATTATTGTGTTTTATGTACTGATATGTGTTCTTATTTTTCTAATGTCTGTAATCATTTTAATGTGTTGTAATTGAACTGTAGGTTGTATTAGATTTTATGTGACTTGGTTTATCTTTTTTTAATAATATATAGTTTCATCTAATTTATTTTAGTTACATTTTAATTTACAAATGTTATCTGGTTTTATGATTATTAAAGCTCATTTATTAAAATAATATAAGTTTGCAAATTAATTTTAGGTAATACTATTGTAGGTGATATTTTTGTTTCCGATAATTTAGTTATTTTCTATGTATTAAATGGCTTCAACATTTTTTTTATTGATGTTGTTATAGATTTTACTGATTTCAGATTTTTTTAAACAAATGAAACATGCACAATTTAATAATTTCCCAAGAATATGCCAGAAGTAGAGATAGCTCAGTCGTCATCGGATGAAGCGCTGATCCCATTTTGGAAAAAATATGGCCATACTTAGAGTCTTTAAGGAACTAAGGACGGATAATGGTCTGCCATTTCATGGTCAAGATATAGCTGGTTAGCTGTCATTTATGAGAGTTAAGCATTTGAAAATCTCTCTTCGATGGGCCCAGGCCAATGGAGAGGGTTTATGAAGAGGATTGTGAAGCTTTCTTGGAATTGCTCATGAGGCTGGTCAGCACATTGAGTGGGCTATTTCTACCTTTCTGCAAGAATATAGCTTGGCTTCCCACGTTAACACACATTGAGCTCCCAGCCCTCTTAGTTTTGGATGCATGATGTGAGACTGATCTCTAATCATGCTGAGTAGATCTCTGAGCCTCAAAATGATACCCAAGTGCTAGCTTAAAGGGGAGCCAAGGACAATTGGTGCAGTGTACACAGAAGAGTGAAGGATTAAACACTTCAAGCAGATGATCAAATCCTTCTCAGACATTGATATCCTGGCAACAGATTCTGGCTCCTTTTCGAAACATCGCTGTGGACTGTAACTCATGGGTAAGGAACACAGGTAATGGCCCCTCAAAGTGAGGAGATGATAATAAGCAATGTGACTTTTTTCAAAACGTGACCGAGACTGATGCCAAACTAGAGGAGGGTGTTTCTAAATCTTGTTGTGTGTGGTGTCCTCCTGCTGGCTGCTCTTCAGCTGTGATGCTTGTGCCAGAGCTCCAATCTGTGGAAGGTTGGGGAAAGTTTCGAGGAATTGGAAGAACGCTCTCTAAATCGAAAGATCGTTCCTGGCAGTACAGGGTCTGAGAGTTTGTGGCTCCTCACCAGATACGGCTTGAGAGCTCACCCTCTGTCATCGCAAAAATACAGAGATTGTTTAATAGTAATTGCTTATTGCTGGGTATAACAATACAATATCTAAATGTTCCTTTCTTGGTATATTTGGTTTGTCTATTTTTGGGAGGAATGTAGAATTGATATGAGTGATATTGTTACTTTTCGACTAGAAGAGCCCTGTTTTTTGGGGAGTAGGAGGGCCATATTTACAAAAGTATTTTTGAGGTCGCAGATGGCCTGATTCACAGAATCAGACTGTTTTCAACTGTAAAAATGCTTTTCCATATTAGAAAGAACAAATTGTGATTCGGTAACAAGTTGCCAATTCGCAATTTGTGTTTAGCAATTTGGTATTCGGAAGGGGCGTGATTAGGGCATCCCTTCCAAATTCCGAATTGCAGTGATATGCATGAATGTTTTGTGACTGAATTACAGTCACAAAACATTCATTTTTTAACGACACCTCAAAGGTGGTGGTAACCATTCCCAAATGTGAAGGGGTCCCCGTGGGACCCCTCCCCTTTGTGAATGTTGAAACAAATATTTTTGTCAAAAGGACCACTGCCTGCTCTTAAAAAAGTCAACTAAAACTTTTAATTTTATGTTTTGAAATGCATCCCGTTTTCCTTACAGGAAAACAGGCTGCATTTGAGACAATTAAAAATAATTGCTTTATTAAAAACTAACTACAGACATAGTGGTCTGCTGGCCCCATCAGGCTACCATCACTGTGATGGCTGCAATTCTTAATGAGTTGCAAATTGCGACCTACCTCATTAATATTCATGAGGTAGGTCTATTTGCTATACCATTTGAAATCTCTATCAGAGGTTTGCAGTAGCGGCTGGCACAGGTAAGAGCGGTGAAGCGGGGCAGGGCAGGGTGGGGGTCAAGGTAGTCGACAGATGATGGGATAAGTACAATTAAGTTAAAAAAAAACCACTTACCTTGCCCTCGCCGCATCACCGACTCGGCGATGCGGCGAGCGCAAGGTAAGTGGTTTTAATTTTTTTTTATTTATCCCGTCATCTGTCGACTTCCCCGACCCCCACACCCCTGCCTCACCAGTCTTACCTGTGCCGGCTGCCACTGGAAGTTCGGAAGTTTGAAAGTGTTCTTACATTAGGAATTGTGATTTCCTAATTGCAATTCTGTAAAAATCGGAATTAGGAAATCGCAATTCCTATTTTTTTTACACATGGCCCCATGGTTACGTCCTTGCTGATGTATGTCTTGGAACGAAAAGGGAAAGCCAGCGCTAGAGATGACTGTGTTCTGGAGCCGCCAAGCTCATATCCACTGAGAGACTCACCCCTGGGCACATGGGGCCCAACATTTGAGACAGTACAGTACACATACTCAATGCTAAAAAGAGATGTTAAAAAAATGAAATACATTCATCCACAATTCCTAACTCTAGTTATTAGAGATGTGATCATATAATTCATTGCTAACTCAAAATGAGCAGTCAGGGAAGCATTCTTCAGCATGTGCACACACACCGATTTCATCTATTTCCACTTTCCCTGTTCTGTTTACCCTGATAGGGTGTCATGCCATTTCTATTGATTAGTGTTGCATTTTCTCACTTCCTCACGCTGCAGGTGGGAAGTAACTAAAACTTCATCTTAATGAAATAAAATCCTGTGTTTTTGAAGACTAGGGGGCTTATTTACAAGCCTCTTGCGCCACTTTTGCGTCATTTTTAACATGGGAAAAGTGAGGTACGGGTGGCGCACGGGGCTTGTAAATAAGCCCCTAGGTCTGTAAAGATTGAATTATGTGTGAAGCAAACAGCCTAAGTAAGTCCGGTTGCGTCTTCATTAATATTCGCTTGATGTATCGTGCACTAGATTATATGCTCACTTAACTACACACATTCGTCTTTAAACAACATAATTGCTGTGTGAATGTCACATCATTACTCATACTTTGCAAGGCAGTGACAGTTTGTAAATAAAGGTATGCCGAAGCTGTGGGCGTTCATTTCATTTGTCACTTACACAGACTATTATGTGATTTTCCAAACAAAGTCTATGAATCCAAGTTAATTTCGCGCTGCTCTTTCAGTCTGATTGCTTTCCTAGATGACAAATCGATTTTATGTTCCCTTTGTGTTTTTCACAGTGGTAAAACACAATCCAATTAGAATAGAACACGTTGAATGACACACTAGCAGAGATTCAGCAAAATGCCCGACCTATAAAAAGAATATCATTAGCTTTTTATAACAGAGAGAAAGACAACTTTCTTTGGGTGCTTTTTAGGTCAGTCCTAGTCTCTCCAGCTTGATGTAATTAGAAAACAATCATAGATTTTAAGTCAGCCCCTTCATCCGTTAGTCTCATATGTTATCATTTCATTTGGCTACTGCCCATCACACCATACGGCATGAAGCAATGGGGCAATACCTTCTAGCCACTAGCTCTCTTGCACTGTGAGTGATGGGACTTTTTTTGATCACATGTACGCATCAGCCTGAAAAGAAGTGCCTTTCGGGCGATATATTACTTTGCCAGTTCTTTTACTTAGCATTCTTTATCGTTTTTTTAGCCTTCCTTGTCTGTTTACAGAATAGGGTGGATTTAGAGTTTGGGAGATGTGGGAAAACTGACAAAAAAAGTGATGAATATCCCGTCTGCTGTATTTAGAGTGTATATTTAAAATGTATAGGGCCTATATACACTATAAGTAGGGCCGACAGGTTAACCGTGATATTTTAGCAGATGTCCTGCATACACCGAACTCTGAAGAAGGCCCTATGTCTATAGGTTACTGTAGCTCAGAGCCAACAGTACGGTTTCTTTGAACAATTGCGTGAGAAGGTGGTTCTGACCATCTGAGCCGCCCGGATTTTTCGCTTTTTGAACACCTGATTTCTGAGATTTTACTGTAGGAGAGTCTCATAAGCTGGGACTCACCCACAGTGAACTAATGATAAAATGGACTACATGTGGATTTCACCGGTGTCCGCCTTGTGAGATAAGGCCGCTGCGCTGCAGCCAGGGTAAGGGGCACCGGACTGGTTACATGTGGACACATGTGCACATGTGTGTGCACCCATGTAAGGGCTGCACGGGGGAGATTCCTGTTGTGCGCTGCCCAGGAGCAGGTACAGATAGAATGGTGTGGCAGGGATTATGCAGTGTCGGGTGGTGACATGGAATAGGCTTTATAGTATGGGGAGACACATGTGAAGGAAAGTCAGTGTGCTTTACTGTTTCACTGTAGGAACACTCCATTACTCTCCTATGGAGAGAGAGACCACATGGGGTAGTTTCAGTTCCCTAGGGCCTACAAATTCCAGACATGCACCAAAGTACACTGTAAGTTGTGTAAAAAGAAGTATTCTGCTGAGTCCAAAGCCATATCTGTACTGCTTATGGGTCATCCAGAAATGTCATATTGCTCTGACTCAGCTCATAACCAGAGCCCGGCCAGGTGTGACCCTGCCAGGCTGGATTAATTACCTTCCTCCCCAAGCTGAAGCATCAGAGCCCTTCACTGCAAGCATTCCCATGGACGAAGGTCTTCCCTCCAGGAGGGAGAGATGCGGGTGAAGCTGCAGTTTATCCATCAGCAGCTGTCACCCGGTGCCAGGCACCAGGCCTGCTCCGGGCCCGGGCCTTGAAGTCAGCAAGGGGGAAAGGGGGCTTTTCAGAGACCCCTGGACAACACCATCTTGAAGTATCCCAGAGGCCTGTGCAGGAAGGAGGGAGCAGGGGCAGAGAGGTGATGTGTCACTGCAGGATAGGGCAGAAGTGCCTTCCTGCCAGCGCCCTCTAAGTTCTCTTAAAAGGTCTTGCACAGGAAGAGGAGCTCTCTCTGGGGTGTGGTCTTGCTGAGGAAGACAGGTGCTGGAACCTGGAGCCTTGGGCAGTTGGAAGGAGGAACCCCCTGACTGTCCCAGGACTCTGGACTGCGCCTTGGA
The DNA here is from genome assembly GCA_963921515.1 of Calotriton arnoldi. Lineage (NCBI taxonomy): Eukaryota > Metazoa > Chordata > Amphibia > Caudata > Salamandridae > Calotriton > Calotriton arnoldi. The sequence continues at coordinate 79,741 of CAWUFW010003175.1, read as the reverse complement.
GGGAGTCCAGGGCCAGTGAAGAGAAGCCTGGGCCTCTGCGCCAGGAGAAGAGAGGCCCAGAACGAGAGCCAGGTGAAAGGCTGGCGCTGGAAGCCAATGAAGACAGCTCCTTGCTGAGGTCACCCTCTTGGAGGCCCAGAGGGCAGTGAAAAGTGCTCCAGGTGGCTAGGGCTGGCCACATGAGCAAGAAGAGACCAAGACTGTGAAAATCGGTCCCACGGGGGCTGAGATTTGCCCCCCAGAAGGTTGGCGACCTTTGACCTCTGATCAGACCGACGACGAAGCGTGTGGGGCTCCGCCGCTGGTCCTGGATGTGCCCCCGGGGTGGGTCAGGTCCCAGGGGCTACCCCCAGAAGGAGGTGATGCCGGGGACTGCCGTCGCGCCCCCGTGAAGGTGCCTACAAGGCCCAGGTTCTCACTCCTGAGCGCCCCTCGCAGTGTAGTCGGGGAGCACCATCGCGCTCCCCGGGAAATGGCCCCCTGGGGTCCCAGGAGCCTACCCCTGCCCCCATTGAAAACTGAAGTCGGGGAGGGCCGTTGCACTCCAGTGAAATGGTGCCTGGGACCGGGGACCCCCAACTCAGGCCCTGCAGAAGAGGATTTCAGGGAGCGCCGTTGCGCTCCCCATGAAGGTGGGTGGGATCCAGGACCTTCCGTGGGCCCCGGATGCCGGAGAGAGGAGGGGGGAGTGCCGTTGCACTCCCCCGCGGCAAGGAGGGGGAGTGCCATCGCTCTCCCCTGAGGCCTCGCCCGACCGGTTGCAGCCTCCGTGTCTGCCTGCAGAAGCGGGCAGACCAGAATGAAGGGCCAGCTCCCGCGGCAGCACGCGAGGGTGCTAGCCAGTCAGGGAGCCGGCGAGCAGCCGGGGGTGGGCTCCCCGAGCTGCTTCCCATCTTACAGGAATGTGGGCAGCCCAGGTGGGACCGGGCCCCTGAGAGGAAGTGGAGACGCAGCATGAGGCCGCCACCGAAGGCAGGGCAGCTCTCCCTGGAGCAGCGGTAGAGTCGCTGCTAGAATATGCACTTTCCCATAAATCGAGAAACTGAAGCAATGTTGGGGCATATTTACAAAAGAAGTGACGGAGCGCGACGCTAGCCTTGTTGGCTTAACGCTGCACTCCGCCACTTCTGAAACGCAGGGCTGCACCATATTTACAAGAATACGGTGCAGCCCTGCGTTTCTCCCTACTCTGGTGCTAAATTTAGCAGCCTAACGCCAACGCAGGCAACCTTGCAACATAGTTAGTGTAAGGGTGCCTGTGTTGAGGGGAAGGATTGTTTATGTGCAGGAAGGTGTCCCTTACTGCACATAAACAATCAGAAATGGCGATTTGTAACTTCTATGTGTGCTGCTTTGTGTCGAACACATATAGGAGTTGCACCTCTTCATTTTTTTTTAATGATTGTTTATGTGCAGGAAGGAACACATAAACATAATACATAAACATATTGCTCTTTCTATGTGTGCTGCACAATGCAGCACACATAGAAACAGCAAAAACAAGAAGAAATAAAGCTTTTTCCCTCGTTTCAATTTTTGCGCTGCCCCATATTTATGAAACCCTTGTAAATATGGGGCGGTGTCAAAATTAATGGGTGTTGCGGTGGAACTCCCACCACAACACCCATTGCCCGCCCCTTTCACGCTAAGTATAGCGTGAAAAGGTTCCTTATTTACAAGGCAGCGTTAAGCAACATTGTCTTGTAAATAAGGCGAAGCCCTATTGCCACAGGGGCATCACATAAAGTGATGTTTCTGTGGTGATAGGGGCTTGTAAATATGCCTCGTTGTTTCCAACCCAGGCCCAGATTTACTAATTCCTTGTGTTGCGTCTCGCAATGTGACATAAGACAGCGCAAGGCCTTAAGTCAGAATTATCAAGTGACGCAAGAGCCTTCTTGTGTTGTGATTTGGGACTTGTGTAGTGCAAATGCTGTGCTGCATTGGCCTGCATTGGGCTGGTATCAATGCATGCAAGGTGGGTGCTCATCACACACTGTCACACAAATATGGAAATGCATCAGAATGCTACTCATAGCTATGCAGACACATGCAATGACGCAAAACCTTCAGTGTAAAAACACCTTCCCTCAAATACACTCTGGCAAGCCCATCTAAGCCATGGATGTATCTATTTTGCAACTGGGAGTTGGTGCGGGACTGCGACAGTGATAGCGAAGGAGGAAGGAGCGAATATTCAGACAAAGGATCACCCTGATTGATCGCAGGAAGGAGGAGGTGATTCAGCTATACCGACTGAAGGAGAGCATTCTGGAGTTGTTGGAGAAGATTTAATCAAGTCTTCAACCAGCAACAGAAGGGTCCAAAGCCTTCCCACCACATGTCAAACTGATGGCAGTCTTCGACATGTTGGGCTCTGACTCTTTCCAGAAGACCTTCAGCAATATTGGATGGAATATCACAGGGAGCCTTTTCATCCTTTCGGCTGAATGCCATTATTCAGCTGCCTCCACACTAGCTGCTGTTTCCTAAAACAAGCCAACAATAATTCGCCACCAAGCAAGGATTTTACAACATTGTGGGGGGATTTACTCATTTCTGGGAGAAATTGCTTGCACCTATGTGCATTTGGTGCCACCTGCAGCTACTGCACATATGTTCTGCAATGGGAAATACTACTATTCTATCAAATGCAGGAAATTATAGACCATAATGGAGTTTTCACCAATGTGGTAGCCATGTACCCTGGAAGTGCCCATAATTCCTATATTTTTAAACATTGCCCCACAAATGAGAGTTTCTAAAAAGGAAAATATGGAACTGGCCTAAATTAATGTATTTGTATGTGGTTGTGAAATTCAATACTCAAGATCCAAATATAAGATCAATAAAGTGTTTCATTTACACATAGTGGCTGTAATGAAACCAAAGCAGATAACCAATTGTGTACCATTATGTGTCACATTTAGTAATCTTTTATGCTGCACAGACCAGCAACAAAAGATGCTGTGCTGTGTTGCATCATAGGAAGAGAGGACATATCCACCATATCTACAAGGATACAAAGCATTTGTAGTCTCCTTGCTCCGGGGCACTGTGTGCAGCCTACCATCAACACAGCCACCCTTGGACCACAGTGCAATGTTGTCTGTGTTACTGGCAGGAAACCTTTAGGGCAGGAAGGGATACTTAATGCTAAATAATAATCCTCAAAGGCATTTTCCTCTTTCCATGTGTGCTGCAGAATGTAGAACATGAAGAAAGGGGAAATAACTAGGAGTACTAAAGATGTTTCACAGTGTAACGTCTGGATCTGGAAGTCACACTATTTTCATGCAGTGCCATAGTTAGTAGCTGCATTCAATCTGGCAATGTGCAAAAATGCTTAAGTTGATGAATGGGAATAGCCATGATCCACCCATGGAATGACTTCCAGCCTGAAATGTTATGCAAAGCACCACAAGGTGCTGGTTTGCATTACATTTATGTTCAAACCCCCTCAAGGCCACGCAAAAGTAGGCTTGTGTGATGTTTAAAATACCACTGAAGAATTTGTTTTCTGCTGTTGTCCCCTTGCGACAATGGAAAGGCTTCTTTTGCATATAGTATGCCCTCACGGTTGTGGCTTCATAATACTAAATCACACACCCTTGTACCAATATAACATTTTCTGGGTGTCATGGCAAACCATGTTTTTACTCATGTAAGAAGTGTTTACACATAGACACTTTAAAAGTGTTATGGGCACATATTTGTACATGACTACAAGTTAATCAACCCAACACATTTTTAATTAAACTATCGTACATGTAACTTCTCAAGTCCTCTATATTGTATGTGTTTGCATAATGTCTATTTCCAGATAGTTTGTTGGAAGCTTCCCTTTCAGATTGCTTTCCTTCTGGGCGGTCATGCTGTTGAACTGCACGGCTGCCACTGCTCTCTGTTGTTGGGACGTTGTTGCAGCTTACTTGCCGGAGGCCAGGTCCGCCCCCTGCTGTGCTTGCCTGGGACCCATACCTGCACTCCCCGGAACAGGGAAGAGGAGCACAATTCCGGCAATATTTCAGTGCAGCCTCAGTCTCAGGGGCATCACGCTCTGCAGGTGGGCGGACGGACTGGGCCCCCATATCACGGCTCATCACGCCTTGCCCTTGTTGACCACTGGACCTGCAGCTCATCAGACTGATTACCGGCCGGGGCAGGCTCCAGTAGTCAGGTGGTGTCACAAGGAGGCAAGGTTGCTGCACAGTAGGTACTGCACTGCAGGGTTGAGGTGGCCAGCCCAGGTGCTGGTGCGATATCCTCATTGCCTGACCCTCCCCCGCCTTCTCTCAATCTCAATCTAATTTGTCTGCATTGGCACCATCACTAACCGTTGTAGCAAACGTTCGAGTTTCAGTTCATTTGCAACACCACACATCTGGTGCTTGAACAAAACATGTGTAATCTGTGGAAGAATGATGATTGCTGAGTAGAGTCATCTAAGATGCAACAATATATAGTGATATATATCCTTCATCACACATTCTAATGCCATCACAGTAGTCATTATCCAAATAGGCTTTCTGTGAGACTGCCCTAGGCTCCATGATCAATGCAGAATGTGTAGAACCCAAACAAAGCAGAAGAGGTGGTGTGTGTTGGTGTATATTTGTGGTATCAATGACACTCCTTAACACACTTCATGTTGTTCACAGAATGTGATAGGTATAAATAATCAATTTATTTTCATCAACAAATAAAATATGTAAAGTATGTATTAGCAGCCATGGACTTATAGGGGCATGCAATCATGTAATTAATGGAATAGTTGTTGAGTTACTTAAGTGTTTGAATTACACAGCTACATACATGTTTGTATGCACTTAGCCATGCTAACCCACTCCATGTGGCTATGTGTGTGTAGTTTTTTCAAAAATAATGTGGGTCAATACATGCTGCTTCTGTGGGCTACACTGCCTTGTGAAGGGCTTCCATAGTTGGATTATGGGTGTACAAATGCATGCATCCATCAATGTGTCCAAAATACTAAAATGACATACCATTATCTGTAAATGATTTCCCTATTAAAAAGCAGGCCTGCTATGGGTGAGGAGCTGGCCAAATCATATGTTTAACAAGAGTTTAAAAAAAAAGCATTTTCACAACTTACTATATCATTATTGTAGGTCATGATGTCTGGACTAAAGAAAATATGGTAGTGCTATAGGATATATTTTACTGAACCTGTACAAAGTATACAGTTAATTAAACATATCACACAACATATGTGACTAATTTTATGTGTCACATATTGTTATGTTCAGCCCACACTAGGAAGACCACAATCGATGTACACTGCTAAATTGCTGTTAGAGATTGGGGTTTCTAGTTGGCAGTATCTTGCACCCTGCCCAAGTAGGGACCCTTTTTCTAGTCAGGGTAAGGGAGTTACACAACCAAGATAACCCCTGCACACTCCCTTGGTAGCTTGGCACGAGCAGTCAGGCTTATCTCAGAGGCATTGTGTAAAGCATTTGTACATAATCACACAGTAACACAGTGAAAACACTACAAATGGACACCAAACCAGTTTGGAAAAATAACCAATATTTATCGGAATAAAATAAGACCAAAATGACAAACATCCTACATATACAAGCAAAGTTATCACTTTACCAGGTGCAGGGGAGATGAAGTGCCGGAAAACAAAGCGATGCGTTGATTCCTTACTTGCAGGGGAGGTGATGCATCGATTCCTTACTGCCAGGGGAGGTGATGCGTTGATGCCTCAACTCCTTACTGCCTTGCAGGGGAGGTGATGTCTCGATTCCTTACTGACAGGGGAGGTGATGTGTCAATTCCTTACTGACAGGGGAGGTGATGTGACGGTTTCCGGACACCCAGTCTTAGTTCCTTACTGCTTGGTGCACAGGTGTGATGCATTGAAAATCCGAACGCACTGGGGTCGATTGGGCAAAACAGGCGCTGCGTCTATTTTCCAGACACGATCAGGTGATGCGTCGATTTCTTCAGCCGCACAGCAGGGCCTGTGTGGGAGTCAGAGCGGGTGCCTCGAACGTTGGAGACACGGTGCTCACGACTCGATATTTTCAGCTGCATGGCAGGCGCTGCATCAATTCTTTGGTCGCACCGTGGAAGTGCTTTGGTTTTTCAACTGCACAGCAAGACTGTGGTGGTGAAAAACAGGCACTGAAGGTCAATGCGTGGATTTTCAGAATTCTTTGCCTCAAAACCACCTCGAAGGGCCCAGAATTAGAATTGGCACCACTTTGCAGGCCAGAACTCCCAGCAGAGGAGTTCAGGGGCTGCAGGTGAAGTCTTTGATAGCCCTGATACTTCTTAACAGGAAGCAAGCTCACACAAGCTCTTGGAGAACCTTGGCAAGCAGGATGAAGAAAGCAAAGTCCAGTCCTTTCACTGTCCAAGACAGAAGCAGGAAGCAGCAGGTCCGCCCAACACAGCAACCAGTAGAGTGGCAGTTCCCCTCCCACAAGATCTCCAGCTCTTCTTCTTCTTGTCAGAATCCCCTCTTAGTTACGAAGTGTTCTAAAAATGTGGGGTCACAGCTCCAGTACTTATACAAGCTTCTGCCTTTGAAGTAAGCAAACTTCAAAGAAAAGTCTTTGTAGTGCACAAGACCCTGCCTTTCCCTGACCTGACTCCAGACAAACTACAGGGAAATGAAGACATGTTTGTGTGAGGACAGGCACAGCCAAATTTAGGTGTCATTGACAAATCCTCCCACCACTATAGCTCAGGAAAACCCATCAGCCGGATGATGGGCCATCAGGATATGCAGGGCACATCTCATCTCCCTTTGTGTGACTGTCTAGAGTGAATGGACAAACAGACCAAATTTCAGTCTAAACCAGACTTGGATTCCACAGGCAGGCAGAGGCACAGGTTGGTAAAGCAAAATAATTCCCACTTTCTAAAAGTGGCATTTTCAAATGCGTAATTCAAAAACCAACTTCACTAGAAGATGTATTTTTAAATTGTGAGTTCAGGGACCCCAAACTCCAAACCTCTAACTCTTCCCAATTGGAAGTTAGACTTGTAATAGGTTACAAGGCAACTCCAATGATAACCTATGGGGGAAATATTCCTTGGAATAGTTAAGAATTAAATTAGCAGTATTTCACAATCAGAACATGTAAAACACACCAGTACATGTCCTACCTTTCGCATAGACTGCATCCTGCCCATGGAGCTACCTTGAGCCTACCTTAGGGGTACCTTACATGTAGAAAAAGGGAAGGTCGACAAGGCAGTTTAAAACTACACTCACAGACACTCCAGTGGCAGGCCTGAGACATGTTTGCAGGGCTACTCATGTGGGTGGCACAATCAGTGCTGCAGACCCACTAGTAGCATATGACTTACAGGCCCTGAGCACACATAGTGCACTTTAATTAGGACCTTACCAGTAAATCAAATATGGCAATAATGGATAACCGAGCCATATCACAATTTATTCAGGTAGCACTTGCATGTTAGCACTGATCAGCAGTGGTAAGTGCCCAGAATTCTAAAGCCTGCAAAAACATAATGTAGTACACAGTCAACAACAGGAGATCAGAAGCAAAAAAGACAGGGGAAAAACACGCCAGCGAGGCTAGGTCTAACAATTACATAGGGCCAGATTTTCTAAAAAGTGATGCAACACAGCAAGCCAACTTGCTGTGCTGTGTTGAGTCACAGGGAGAATGCAGGAATCTACTAAAATATGGTGCTTTCCTGCTCTCTCTTTGCTCTGGTGCACTGAGTGCAGCCTAGTTCCAACCCAGGCACCCTTTTTTTAAGACAGATTTTATTTACTCTTTTACCATCAGTACATCACAACACATATTTGCATCATCATCTGCCAGACGGTAACCCTTGCAGTTCAAACATCTCCAGTACAAAAACCATTACAAAATCCACAACTTTTTCTTACTACCCCTCTCCCTCCCCACCCAGCATGAGTTGTCCAAGCAATGTAGTAAAAACAAGAAAGAGGTCTATTGTAGTGTTGGTTGCCTGGTCGCTCACTGCCTCAGCACCTCTTGGGAGAAGTCCAGGAATACTTGAACTGTGCTGTTTTCTACAGTAAGGTTGCATTTCATCCTGGCTTGGTTCAGCACGTTGTCCCGGTTTTTATAATATAGTAGTCTGGCCACCACTGGCCACGGAGGAGCCCCCAGGAGTGGAGGCCGTGACGGAACACTGTGTGCTTTTTCTAGCCCAAAGATATGGGAGAGGCCCTCCATCGCGACCTCCTTTCGGAGCCATCTCTCCAAGTAGTCCACCATGGAATTTCCTTCAAAGCACTCCGGCAGGCCCGCCAATCTTATGTTGTTACGATAAGATCTGTTTTTCGCATCCTCCAGACATGCTTCCAGTGTGTGACCCTTTGCCTTTATTGCAGCCATTTGCTCAGTCATTGATGACAGTGCTGGGGATATTCCCGTCAGGCGTTTCTCCGCCCTAGTGACTCATTCTGCCAAGCGGCGGTGGTCATCTGGCAATATTGCCATGTCTGCCACTAGCATGTCCATTTTGGCCTCAAGCAGTTTTCTAGAGGATGTTCATGAGAGTGTAGCCCTCAAGGGACCTGGGGATACAAAAGGGGATGATGGACGGAACGTTTGAGCCAATCAAACACTCACCCCCAGTCAACTGATCTGGGTTTAATCCATCATCATTCTTTAGCTCACTCCACCACCCCAGTTCAGACAATACCCCCTTTTGTATCGCTCAAGGGACCTGGGGCCAGATGTACGACCGTTTTTTGCGGTCGCAAAAAGGTATTCCTTCCTTTTGAGACCGTAAAAAATCAGTGTTGGTATGTACCAACGCTATTTTGCGAGTCACAGATTCACAAAATAACATTTGCGACTCGCTATTAGGAAGGGGCGTGCCAAGGGCATCCCTTCCTAATAGCGAGTCCAAATGGTATATACCATTGTTTTGCGAACGCATTTGCGGTCGCAAAAAACTCGCAGTTTACCACCTACTTCAAGTAGGTGGTAAACCATTCGCAAACAGGAAAGGGTCCCCAGGGGACCGCTTTACCCTTGTGAATGGGTGCAAAAATATTTTTTAAGAGCAGGCAGTGGTCCAAGGGACCACTGCCTACCCTTACAAAATGAAACTGCATCCTGTTTTTCTTTAAGGAAAACGGGCTGCATTTAAAAACAAAAACTGCTTTATGTAAAAAGCAGTCCCAGACATGGTGGTCTGCTGGGAGTGCTAGCCATTCCCAATGGGGTCGCAAATTGCGCTTGCCTCATGAATGTTGATGAGCCATGGAATTTGCGTCCCCATTGGGAATCGCTAACAGTGTCTGTGACACTGTTGTACATTGCATTTTGCGACTCGCAAAGCGACGCAATTTGCGAGTTGCAAAGCGACGCAATTTGCGAGTCGCAAAATGCAAGCGTTCTACATCTGGCCCTTAGATCTTGAGGTCAGGTGATCACCTTCTAGCAAAGGTTTGGATGACTCCTCCACTGGTATATTTCCTGCCTCATGGTCTTTTCTTCTGGTGATCTTTTCCATTTTATATGAGAGGTGAACTGTATTGACTATTGTGGCCTCTTATTATTATCACAAATGTTTGGGGGGCTGCTAGTTCGGTAGCATTAGGAAAGTAGAGCTACAACTGCAGCGGGGGACATGGACCTGATCTTTTGGACTCCAGGTGGGATCGCCTCAATTTCCCCACTCACGTTCAAGGGCAGTCGTGCCGTGCCTCCCATCAGGTTGGCAGGTAAGCTTGGTTCATCATCTAATGCATCTTGGGAACCAACAAGTCAGTTGCCACTTTCACCCAGTCTCTTTGCGGCATTGCCAGGATATAATGGGGGTCAGCTGTTGTTGAAGACCCTCTGACGATTTCGCTGGCATCTGTTTATGTGGGCCAGGCATGTTCTTGTTAGGCAGTCGACTTTCCACCCTCAGTTAATGGCCAGGCCTCTCTGGTTAAGCTTGGCAGGCATCTGTCAACACTGCAGCAGCCACGGAGACCGTTGCCGGTCACCTTGCATGTTCCGCAAAGTCTGTGTTTCATGGTCCTGTGCACTGTTGCATCTTCTCCTCCTCTACCGGCCACATATAGTGTGGGTCTGTGCTCACCCCAAATGTGCCTAATTGTTATTCCCTTTGACTGTATGCAGTGCTTAATTTGTAAAATATGAAGTCCAGGTGCACAAATTTTTGCAGGAGGCCAAACCCACTTCCCCTGGCTCCACCCACTTACTCTAATGGCTCCACCCACATCCTCAACTGGCACGGCTGAAAGCCACATGTAATATCCAATCTGAATTCCTACCTTGGTAATATGATGGTTGACTTGATACGTGTTGCTTTTCAAGCTCCTTGGAAAGGATGTCTTAATAAAATCAAGGCAAAACCGCAAAAGAGACTGGATGTCATGACTTTTGGAACCGAAGATAATGAACTTTTTCTAACCATTAAAGGCCTGACTCCAAACGAATTCTGATATGACTATCTACTTCTGTTGTATTTTGTGTCTCCCCAGGCTTGACCCTACACTGCCCCGGACCAGTCTATTCATAAAGACAGTAGGATATATGACATTATATAGCTCAGAAATACAAGCCCACTATGAAGGCATCTATCACATGAAGAATATATTTGACTGTGCTAGAGGCACAATATGCCCCCCCTGGCATATGCACAACCAGTAACTGATTTGTGCACATCATTCAGTCCTGTAATATTCTCAATATTGTAATTGTATTTATATAGCGCTTCCACCCCTGATGAGGCATCAAAGCACTTTTAGGTGAGTAGCATGCTTCTCCGGAACCCAAAAAGGATTAGTGGTGGGTTAATATAGGGAAATATATGTTAATTTGAGCGATGGACATGTGAGTCTGTTAGTTTCATTGAATGGGGTAATGGAGGGATAGAAGAGGGAAGCGTCTAAAAGTGTTATTTAGGAGATCATAGTAGTAAAATCAGGTTTGGGATGGGTCGAGGGAGGGATAGAGGAGGGAAGAATCTTGAAAGGGTTTTTAGGGAGATCATAGTAGTATGATTACGCTTGGGATGAGTAAAAGGAGAGATGGCGGAGGGACAAGTCTATAGAAAGGGATTTACTCTCACAAGTGCATTGTAAATGGGCATAAACCGAACATTTGTTACCCCAATTGGCACACCTTAGCCCTTAAAATAATGTACCCAACAAACAACAGTGCCTTTTGCTCCCTAACATGAAGGTAATACACAATGATGTAGCTGTCAATCCCCAAGCAGCACAGAATACAATTGACAATAAACTATAAAGAGGTCAATGTTTGACAGGGTGCATAGAAGAAGAGACAATGGACCAAAATAATTTGAATGTTGATACCATCCTGTTTTGTTTTCATGTATAGCAAACGCGACATTTGAAGGCTAATAAACACAACTGTACAAAATGCACTACACACAATGGGCCCGATTCACAGAACTAACTTAAGACAAAATCCTAAACTTACTACCATTTTGGTATTCACAGAAGGCACTTACTCATTTTGGTATTCACAGAAGGCACTTACTTACTCATTTTGAGTAACTTACTCATTTTGGTATTCACAGAAGGCACTTACTCATTGACGAGTAAGTACCTTCTGTCAATACCAAAATGAGTAAGTTACACAAAATGAGTAAGTTACTCAAAATGAGTAAGTTACTCATTTTAGTATTCACAGAAGGCACTTACTCATTGATGAGTAAGTGCCTTCTGTGAATACTAAAATGAGTAAGTTACACAAAATGAGTAAGTTACACAAAATGAGTAAGTTACTCAAAATGAGTAAGTAAGTGCCTTCTGTGAATACCAAAATAAGTAAGTGCCTTCTGTGAATACCAAAATGGTAGTAAGTTTAGGATTTTGTCTTAAGTTAGTTCTGTGAATCGGGCCCCATATTACAAATGCACAGGACACTTGAAACAGCCAAATACACTCTGCTGGATTTCAGAACACGTTTTGCATTCTGTCATTTTAACACTTAAAAGGTTTAATGAATCAGTACATTTTGTAACACTCAAACCGTAACCTTGCAACTGAAAAATGCAGGAAAATCACACTAAGCCTATATATTGGTATTTGTCATTTTTTAAAATTTTAAATCGAATTAAAAAAACAAACGAATGCGTCTTACACTTAAGAAAATTAATGAATCTCACAGCACCTGTGACCAAAGTGCATTCTGGCTGCGTTGTTGTTCAAAATAGAACGGGACAGTGCTGTGTCAAAGTAGAGTTCTAAAACTTCTTTGTGGCCAAATCAGCCTACATGTATTGGGGGCAAGGGAGGGACGCTGCAGCGCCTTAAGTGCCATTAGTAAAATAAAATACAGCATTTTGTATTTGTGACTATTCCAACTATTAAGATTTGTGTAAAGTAAATGAAAAAAGGACTGCAAGGTGTCTGGATTTGAACTGTTACATTTTCTTCGCACTTAAAAACACTATTCCGTATTATCTCCCCACACAAGGTTATAATGAGCCCTGCAATCAGGGCTGTGTGAAGGGGGAGGGGTGGCCTTTCTGGGGGTGGCATTAGGGCATGTTGTTGCTGACTCGAGGTAATACAAAGGCAGCGGACATGCTATCCCTTGCACGTACACAGAGTCACAGACAGGCTCATCGGTGAAAATCCAGCATGAAGAGAAAATAGCTAAACTCAACTGATGCGGTTTCTTTAAAATCATACGAGCAGCAACTGCCATGTTCCAGTCTCCAGCACTCTGCAGTTACATAGGTCACAGATAAAGGCTAGTTTAAAGCTACCTGGTAAGTGACTCAGGTTCCGATGCATGGAATAGGGGCAGTGAAGAACCCCCATGACTCACCTCGGCCTGAAGTTGCAGCTTGTGTGAAAGAATTAATTCATTTTGGCTATAGGAAACCCAGTGGAGGGAAAACGTGTTCGATAATAGAGAATCATTATTGCCAGAAGCATTCTGCTGAGCAACTCCCTAGACCTTCAGTAACCAATAGGGAGCTGCTGAAGGCTTACGTGACAGGTAACGGACATGAAGAGTCCAGGCTTCTTCCGCTCCTCAAGGGGCTCTCTAACTTGCTCTGAGGGAGGGGGAAGGGCAAGCCATGATAAGCGCAGAAATAAAGACGGCTCTTGGAGAGCCCGTTTGCATTTTTTTTTATTAGTGAAAGCTTAAAAGTTGAAATTTGGTTGCCAGCCAGCCAGGAGTACATGCGTTGACGAATGAGTCAGAGTGAGAGGCTGAGCAGCACAGACGACGTGGGAAAAGTAAAGCTGTCTCACTTTGTCTCACTTTTTTAAGAAATTACGTTCACCACCACTGCCTCCTGAAAAGAATTTATAGTCCTGGCCCTGAGCACCGGAAAGCACCGGCACAAGTTAAGCACTGACTGTATGCCGTTCTTGGCCCCCCATCGGCTAAAATCAGGCACCAGCGGTAGTGAGTTTTTAAAAGGGTTATGCGGGCAATTAATGTCAATGGCCACTGTGACAAGGGCACCCCCAGGGTTAGTCAGTCCCGCAGGCAGTCAGCGCCTCATCGTCGGTCGCTGCCCATGGTGCTCCCACTGCAGTCCTGGCTCCCCGGGTAGGTCATGCTGTTGCATCTCAATTGCTAGTATTATCGTCGATGTATCATGCAAGGCACTGCTGCAATGTGCCAGAGACATGTCAGGGTCATGACGGCAGTCAGCACTGTTCTGCACCTCTTGCGACTCGCACTTTATTCTGCTCTCAGTCCCACTGTGCGGGCAGTCCCGAAAAGTCAGTGGGGATGTCATCACCACTGAATTTCTCAGTAGGGTGTTTCACCCTGTAGGATAATCACAACAATGACTCTCGGAATCCCAGCCAGATAGTCATCTGCAAGGCCCCGCACATGGCCCAGGTGCCAGCGCGGTCCACTTCATCCTGCTGCAGCCCCTCTGCACTGTCACAGACCATCTAGGAGGCCTCTAGGAGATATCACAGGCCTGTACCTCTCCAGGTAGCATGAGTGGGTTCAGACCGAGACTTCATGGTCAGCCCAGGCTGGTTCCACTCCATCAGTCCTGCTCAGCTTTACCACCAATCTCAGTTCTTGAGGACTTTTTCACCGGCAAGTACTTCGGTTGGGTCACGCTGGACTCCACACTTGCTGAATGCCTGCAGTGATGGGCCGCTGCACTAGCTCCTCCTATGTCGGCCAGATGAATCATCAAGGGCAACACGGACACCAGAGAAGCCTCGTACCTCTCCCGTATTTCCTGTGTGACCCTATGGGTCTATCGCCTGCTCCCGTCCTTGGTCTCTGGGCATGGGGTTACCATCCTCTTTGCACCTTTCCTCTGGGTCTCAGGGAATGGCATCAAGAGTCTTCCCCTGGGCCACTTGGAGCCACCCAACACTCATCTGGGTGTCTTCTAGTGCGGTTCTAGCGGGTTCCGCCTTGGTGTTACAGGTGCCATTTGTGGTGTTTGTCACGCGGTTCTGCCCCAGTGGTTGCTGACCACATATTTTGCCTCAGTGGTTGTTGACGATTGCCAGTGAGGCAACCTGGGATTCAGTGTCTGCATCTTATTTAAATGCCCCCTGTGACTTGATATAGTATCAGGATGGTGTTGTATAGGGGTTTTTCCAGCAGGAGCATCATTTTGTGCTTCCTACGTGATCGGCACCTAGCCACTCCCCCTCTCCAACCTAGGCACCCTTGTGTCATATTGCAAGGGTGCATGATTCATAAGCAGGATAGTTTTTGTGTGGGAAGTAACACCTTCCTGAACAAAAGCAATCCCCTAAGGCATATTCCTCTTTCTTTGTGTGTTGCAGAATGAAGCATGTATGGACTCAGGCAGTAAAGAGGAGAAACTAACATATTTGTCCTTGTTACTCCTCAACTGGGATGGCTTAGCACTTTGACGCACTCGCAGGCTTAGTAGTCTTAATAAATCTAAGAATGTGCCAAAAACCTTGGCTCAATGTGTGGGAACACCTACGCTCCACCCATCTAACTCTTTACCAGTGCAGAGTAACACAATGCCGTGACTTTCACTGCCTTGCGTTGCTCCAGATTTACTATGCCACGCAGAGACAAGCAGGCTGGCTTTGCATGGCATAGTAAATCTGACTTAAGGGCTTGCGTTTCCTTGTGCTGTGTTGTAAATTAATGTAACACAAGGCACCTACTTGTGCTGTGTTACATAATATTACAAATTGGGAGTTGTTTCATGGGTGAAGCATGGCCATTACCATGCACCCACAAAAGGATTATGCCCTATGCACAGCTTAACAAAGATGTATAAATGTGGAACTGCGTCAAAAATGCTATACTTTCTCAAGTGCAATGTAACGACAATAATTTTTGCTATCAACTTTGCTTACTCTTTCCACGTGTGCTACATAAGGCAGATCAATTAGAAAGGGGAAAATCACGGTATGGAATTAATTTTGTGTCTGTTCTTGTACAAAACAAACCTACCTCTAACTGCATTGGCACTAGGCACCTCATAGTATGGCATCCCTAGAGAGCAGCAGAAATGCACCATACCTTTGAAAATATGGGCGATTTCTGTTACACAGCGCAGCACAGTATGGTTACTAGCTGTGCTGTATTGCATTAAAGGTAACTTCAAATGACTGTGTAGAGTGCAAATGCCATCCGTGTCTTTTGAGTGGTAAAATAGGATGCTGAGGATCACAGACATGTCTTGAGTGGCCTTTGCATGGTAAAATAGGACACTGCAGAGGAAAAACATGTCTTACGTGGCTGCATACCTGGAAGAGGGTGACATTTTGTTTCACTATCTCTTTGTGCTTGGTGGTTGTTGGAGGTGCTGGGAGTTGTTAGCATTGTTTCAGAGTTGTGGATTGTGGCTTGGCTGATTTGTTTTGTTTGCGATAAGTATTCCCTGCTTATATTTCATGTGCACTTCTAGTGTGCCTGAAAGTGTTATGTATTGTTAAACATTTGTTTGTATGTCTGTTTGAGGTAGTTTTGCGGTTTAGTTCTGTAGGAGTGTTAAAGGGTGTGAAGGAATTTTTTATATCAGCAGTTGGTTCTAGTTTTTGTGAATAGTATGTCTGGTAAGGGTAGAGTGTTTAATTTTGATGAGAGGGTGGTAGGAGCCTTACTATGGATAATTACCCAATTCCTCCCTTGTATGCTTGAGGCTGGAGGGAGAGTGAGCCAGGGATATGGGCTCTTGGAAAGACATATCAGATGGGAGCAGATATGCCAACACTTGCATCCTGTCACATTGGTGGAGTGGACTATCCATCAGCTGCAGCACCTTTGGGCTGACGTGGTTTCCAGGGAAGAGGATCTGCTGGACCTTCTTGCACATGAAATTGCTGGGTCTATTGGTATGTATGCGCATACTCACAATGTAACCTTTATTATTCAGTAAAAATGTTTAGTTGTATAGTAAAGTGATGTGCATATACATACTCCATTAAAGTAAAATTATTTGACAGCAGTTGTTTCCATAATCCCGCCAGTATGTTGAATCTCCATGATGACAAAAATCAGCTCCCAGGTGCATGTGTCAAATTTATAAAAATAATAGGCATAAATATTATACTTGTTGTGTGACATTGGGTGAGAATGTGACTTTGAACTTCCTTAAACCATTACATTAAATATTTACATTACCTATATTGTATATAGAAAATCAATCATATCTCCGTTTGTGTATTATGTGCAGATTTAATTGTACCATAATACATTGTGCAAGGATCCAACCACTACAATCATGTAAAATGTACTCCTAATCTGCACAGCTACATATTGCACTCTTCATTATGTGAAAAGGCCTTCGCATATCTAGGGAGTACACAATGTGACATGCAAAAAGTATACAATTATATCACAGTAGTCCATTACGTTTGTTTTGCTTCTGAATGAAGCACATGTAGAAAGAGGAATCAACAAGGTGAAATAAAAATATGTCTCCTTGTTAACACCTCCGTTGTGAAGGCATAAAACTTTGACACAATTCTAGATGTACTACCCTCAATACATCTGGGACTGCATCACAATCCATGTGTGGATACATGGTAATGCCCTTGTTCCACCCATTGAACACCTTCCTAATACAGAGTAAAGCAAGGCAGCCATTTGAGGCACCTGCATTACTCTGGAGTTACCAAGCCACACAATGTTCTCACAAGGCCATGTCAACATACTAAATTTGTGAAGTATGCTTTCTCTATTAAGAATGACCATGACTGTGGATACCACCAACATAGGCACCATACCAGCATGCCTCAAACATTGATGTTTAAGCCCATCAGTGATGTCATCAGTGATATCACTGACCATGTGATGAGTGATGTAATATGTAACGTCATCAGCAGTGCATTGCGGGGGCGTGAGTTATAGTTAGCTCAACTAACTATAACGGCCAAATTTCTCTGGTTTTGTACGAGTGAAATGTCCAACTAACTATAACATCCCTGAAACCTGTGGTTTTTTCTGTGAATTTCTAAGGTTTTTTAAATGCTAATTTCTAACTATAGCGTCCCTAAAACCTATGGTTTTTTCAGTGAATTTCAAAGGTTTTTTAAATGTTAATTTCTAAATATGCCTACATAGGTAGGACATGTGCAGAGAGAGGAAGAAAGGCGCAGAAAGAAACAAGAGAAGTGCAGAAAAAGGCAACAGAAGTCCAGAAAGAGGATTTAAGGTGCAAAAAGAAGCAAGAGAAGTGCAGAAAGAAGCAATACAGGTGCAGAAAGAGGCCTACTTTGACTATACCTTTCCACAGACTCATACAAAGTAGCCAAATCACTAATCCTTCTCCCAAGACGCCTTAACCCTCACTTTTCTCTTGAAGGTTCACTATTCATCGACTGTTCAGAATTTGTTGGCCTACCAAATGTAAAACAGCAATCCTAGCCATATCACTGTTGTAAGTCTGACCAAGTTTGTGAAGGTATGCATGCATGTGTCTCTGTTTTTACCTAGTGACATGTTACATAAAAATAAACATACAAAAACTTGAATATCTGTGTTTCAAACAGCATGCTCTGTAAATTTGTGTACAAGAAGGTGCATGTATTTCTTTCTGCTCCTAATTCAGGGCACATGCATATTCAATAGTACATTTGAGGGGCTCTATAACACCTATATACATGACACATGTCTACCTGTGCAACCGAATGACAGAGCAGAACTAATAAGATTTGACCACCTATAAGAGAAGCTACCCGCTTTTTAGCCTACCATCTTCAGATCCATAACACATGTGAGAATACATGCACAAGTAGACATATACCTCAGTCACGAGAGCACGCAGACTTTTAAACTTAACAGTTTGCACTTCCCATTTCAATATAGAAACAGGTGAGAGAAGTACAGAAAGAAGCAAGAGAAGTGTAGAAAAAACAAGAGAGATGCAGAAAGAGTAAGAAATGTGCAGAAAGAGGCAAGAGAAGTGCAGAAAGAGGCAAGAGAAGTATTGAAAGAGACAAGAGAAGTGCAGAAAGAGGCAAGAGAGGAGCAGAAAGAGGCAAAAGAGGTGCAGAAACAGGAAAGAGAGCTTCAGAAAGAGGGAACAGGGGTGCAGAAAGAGGCAAAAGGTGCAGAAACTGGCAAGAGAGGTGCAGAAAGAGAGAACAGGGGTGCAGAAAGAGGCAAGAAAAGTGCTGAAAGAAGTAACAGGTGCAGAAAGAGGCAAGAGAAGTGCTGAAAGAAGGAACAGAAATGCAGAAAGAGGGCAGAGAAGTGCAGAAAGAAGCAACAGAGGTGCAGAAAGAGGCAAGAGAAGTGCAGAAAGAGACAAAGAGGTACAGAAAGAGACAACACAGGTGCACAAAGAGACAACAGAGGTGCAGAAAGAGGGAAGACGAGTGCAGAAAGAGGCAACAGGGGTGCAGAAAGAAGCAAGAGAGGAGCAGAAAGAAGCAAGAGAAGTGCAGAAAGAAGCAGCAGAGGTGCAAAAAGAGGCAAGATGGTTGCAGAAAGAGGCAAGAGAAGTCCAGAAACCAGCAAGAGAAATGTAGAAAGAGGCAAGAGAAGGGCAGAAAAAGGCAAGATAGGTGCAGAAAGAAGCAAGAGAAGAGCAGACAGAGGCAAGAGAAGTGCAGAAAGAGGAATGAGAAGTGCAGAAAGAGGCAAGAGAACTGCAGAAAGAACTAACAGAGGTGCAGACAGAGGCAAGAGGGGTGCTGAAAGAGACAAGAGAAGTTTCAGAAAGAAGCAACAGAGGTACATAAAGAGACAAGAGAACTGTAGAAAGAGGTAAGAGAGGTGCAGAAGAAGGCAAGAGAGGTACAGAAAGAAGGAAGAGGGGTGCAGAAAGATGCAAGAGGGATGCAGAAAGAAGCAAGAGAGGTGCAGAAACAAGCAAGAGAAGTGCAGAAAGAAGCAACAGAGGTGCAGAAAGAGGCCGGAGAAGTGCAGTAAGAAGCAAGAGAAGCGCAGAAAGAAGCAAGAGAAGCACAGAAAAAAGCAAGACAAATGCAGAAAGAGGCAAGAGAAGAGCCGAAAGAGGCAAGAGATGTGCAGAAAGAACCAACAGAGGTGCAGAAAGAGGCAATAGAAGTGCAAAAAGAGGCCGGAGAAGTGCAGTAAGAAGCAAGAGAAGCGCAGAAAGAAGCAAGAGAAGCGCAGAAAGAAGCAAGACAAATGCAGAAAGAGGCAAGAGAAGAGCCGAAAGAGGCAAGAGATGTGCAGAAAAAGGCAAGAGAGGTACAAAAAGAGGCAAGAGAACTGCAGAAAGAACCAACATTGGTGCAGACAGAGGCAAGAGGGGTGCTGAAAGAGGCAAGAGAAGTGCAGAAGGAAGCAACAGAGGAGCAGAAAGAGGCAAGAGAACTATAGAAAGAGGCAGGAGAGGTGCAGAAGGAGGCCAGAGAGGTACAGAAAGAGGGAAGAGGGGTGCAGAAAGACGCAAGAGGGTTGCAGAAAGAAGCAAGAGAGGTGCAGAAAGAGGCAATAGAAGTCCAGAAACAAGCAACAGAAATGTAGAAAGAGGCAAGAGAAGTGCAGAAAGAGGCAAGAGAGGAGCAGAAAGTATAACGAGGGGTGCAGAAAGAAGCAAGAGAGGTACAGAAAGAAGCAAGAGAAGTGCAGAAAGAAGCAACATGGGTACAGAAAGAGGCAAGAGAAGTGCACAAAGAAGCAACAGAGGTGCAGAAGGAGGAAAGAGAACTGCAGAAAGAGGCAAGAAAGTTGCAGAAACAGGCAAACAAGGTGCAGCAAGATGGAACACAGGTGCAGACAAGGGCAAGAGAGGTGCAGAAATAGGGAACAGGGGTGCAGAAAGAGGCAAGAGGGGTGTAGAAATTTGCAAGAGAGGTGCCGAAAGAAGCAAGAGGAGTGCAGAAAGAACCAACTGAGGTGCAGAAAGAGGCAAGAGGAGTACAGAAAAGACAAGAGAAGTACTGAAAGAAGAATCAGAGATGCAGAAAGAGGCAAGAGAACTGCAGAAAGAGGGAACAGGGGTGCAGAAAGAGGAAAGAGAGGTGCAGAAAGAGGGAAGAGGGGTGCAGAAAGAGGCAAGAGGGGTACAGAAAGAAGCATGAGAGGTATAGAAAGAAGCAATAGAAGTGCAGAAAGAGGCAAGACAGGTGCAGAAAGAGGCAGGAGAGGTGCAGAAAGAGGCAAGTGAGGTGCAGAAAGAGGCAAGGGGGATGCAGAAAGAAGCAAGAGAGATACAGAAAGAAGAAAGAGAGGTACAGAAAGAAGCAAGAGAAGTGCAGAAAGAAGCAAAATGGATGCAGAAAGAGGGAAGAGGGGTGCAGAAAGACGCAAGAGGGGTGCAGAAAGAAGCAAGAGAGGTGCATAAAGAGGGAAGAGAAGTCCAGAAACAAGCAACAGAAATGTAGAAAGTGGCAAGAGAAGCACAGAAAGAGGCAAGAGAGGTGCAGAAGACGGGTGCAGAAAGAGGGAAGAGGTGTGCAGAAAGAAGCAACATGGGTGCAGAAAGAAGCAAGAGAGGTACAGAAAGAAGCAAGAGAAATGCGGAAAGAAGCAAAATGGGTACAGAAAGAGGCAAGAGTGTTGCAGAAAGAGTCAAGAGAAGTGCACAAAGAAGCAACAGAGGTGCAGAAGGAGGCAAGAAAACTGCAGAAAGAGGCAAGAAAGTTGCACAAACAGGCAAACGAGGTGCAGCAAGATGGAACACAAGTGCAGACAGAGGCAAGAGAGGTGCAGAAATAGGGAACAGGGGTGCAGAAATAGCCAAGAGGGGTGCAGAAAGAAGCAAGAAGAGTGGAGAAAGAACCAACAGAGGTGCAGAAAGAGGCAAGAGGAGTGCAGAAAAGGCAAGAGAAGTACAGAAAGAAAAAATAGAGGTACAGAAAGAGGCAAGAGAACCGCAGAAAGAAGGAACAGGGGTGCAGAAAGAGGAAAGAGAGGTGCAGAAAGAGGGAAGAGGGGTGCAGAAAGAGGCAAGAGGGGTGCAGAAAGAAGCACGAGAGGTGTAGAAAGAAGCAAGAGAAGTGCAGAAAGAAACAAGAAAGGTGCAGAAAAAAGGAAGAGAAGTGCAGAGGTGTGGTGCAGCGACCAGTGTAGCTGACTTCGGAGCACAGGGCTCACGGTTCGATCCCCGGCTCCGGCAGCAGCTCAGCTCAGCACCATGTGACTCTGGGCAATAGCTCACTTAATTTCCACGATGGCCCCCAGCGCCTTGAGACCCGTAAGGGTGAGTAGTTCGCGCTTTACAAATACGGATTTACATTTTATTTTTTTATTTTTTACAGAAAGAGGCAAGACAGGTGCAGAAAGAGGCAGGAGAGGTGTAGAAAGAGGCAAGTGAGGTGCAGAAGGAGGCAAGAGAACTGCAGAAAGGCAAGAAAGTTGCACAAAAAGGCAAACAAGGTGCAAAAAGATGGAACAGGGGTGCAGACAGAGGCAAGAGAGGTGCAGAAATAGGGAAGAGGGGTGCAGAGAGAGGCAAGAGGGGTGCAGAAATTTGCAAGAGAGATGCCAAAAGAAGCAAGAGGAGTGCAGAAATAACCAACAGAGGTGTAGAAAGAGGCAAGAGGAGTGCAGAAAGAGGCAAGAGAACTGCAGAAAGAGGGAACAGGGGTGCAGAAAGAGGCAAGAGAGGTGCAGAAATAGGGAAGAGGGGTGCAGAAAGAGGCAAGAGGGGTGCAGAAAAAAGCAAGAGAGGTATAGAAAGAAGCAAGAGAAGTGCAGAAAGAACCACCAGAGGTGCAGAAAGAGGCAAGAGGGGTACAGAAAGAGGCAAGAGAAGTGCAGAAAGAACCAACAGAGGTGCAGAAAGAGGCAAGAGAGGCGCAGAAAGAAGCAAGAGTGGCTTGCACACCATTAGTACCAATTTAACACCCACATTTAGCAATAAGTAACAGGTGACCATTCTAGGTTTGCAAAGGACCTTCCACCATGCTGTAACACTTGTCGCTGCATTTTTGATAACGTTTGAGCCGTTTGATCTAGAAACAAGGCTTTTTTTGTTCAAATCTGCAGATTAGGCAGCAGATGATGGATTATGTGTAGGCTTTCCTGTTTTCAGTTTCTATTTTTGGTAAATTCTGGTGGTGTTTTTTCAGTGTTTTCCAGTGATTTCAATACCTCAAAAAAACAGTGCTTTTCAGTGGTTACTCATTTTCGCACCATAAAGAACAACTGAAACGGTGTTTTACCAGTGTTTATGGGATGCTTTGCTTTTATTATTGCTTGCTTTCTTAATTGATGCATGGTATATAGACAGTCTATGTACAGTGTATATGAGGTCCAAATACATTTTTACAAGTCGAATTTATTGTAGTACACCATACAATATTTCTTCAGTGAATCTTTGGTCATTCGCGCTCTCTCTTTCCTTCCCATGTACACTTTTATTTGTGAAAAGGCCCTCTCGACATTGGCACTTGAGACTGGCAATGCCAAAACAGCTAGTATACAATTTGCCAACTCTGGCCACTGACGTAGCTTTCCATGCCAATACTGGTGCACCTCAAGGTTGACATTCTCTGGGCCAGGTTCTGCAACATATGCATTGAACTGGGTGCATATGCCCTCAGAGGAGTTAAAGCGGTCAAAAATGAAGCTGTACTTTTCAAAGTCTGGAGAAAATTCCCCTTTACGGAAGGGATCTAACACTTGCGCAGCATACCAAAGTGAGGCTTCATTGACTTCAAAGGCCATGGTTGGTAAAGGGACATTTCTATGCATCATAGCTAGCCATTTCTCATGCATTGTAAAATAAAATTTCCTGAATTTGTCCTCAACACTTCTTTGCTTACCAAGTGGCAAGCATTCTAACAGGGAACATGTTGCAGTGCCAAAGTCACTAAAAGTGTCGCCTAGCCTACTCTCGAGGAGATGTTTGACATCTACACCAATTATGCTGAACACTTGGTAGACAAGGGTGTTTTCTGACTCGAGTTTTCTGATTATGTCCACTACAGCAGTCATGTTTTCCTGTAAAAATCTAAGAATGCAGTACAGTGTACTTTTTTTGACATCACTATCAATATTCACCCGAAGATCCTCACATTTCTTGCCTTTTGCATCATCACTAAGCAAAAAATCAGTAAACGGCCGCCACATAGATAATATTGCATTCACAGCCTCTAGGACTGAGAACACCGACTAAATGACACAGTTGGGATGACTCTTTCTTTGCTGCCACACAAAACACAAAATGAGAAATATTTGCGTTTTAGTTCCCGCGCATAACGAAACAGTGCACCTGAATGGACTGCAAAATCAATAGCATTCTTCATTAGCTCAGAAGATTGTAGAGATGCTTTCAGCATACCATCTAGCAAGTGGCACGGATCTCTTACAGGGAAACACTTCAGCTCAGGTATTGCTTTTGACAGGTCATCACATAACTTTTTCATATACGTAGCTGAATCGCTGCAAATACAAACAATATCACTCCAATCTTTGTTAAACTTGGTAAGAACTCTCTGCAGCAGCATTCCAAGTGACACTGCGTTGCATGTTTCCAGTACATCTAGATCTGCCATGATGGTACATCTGTACCATCCATTTTTTCATCACAAAATGTGATTAGCACTGCCACTGCTGGGTCGCCATGCATCTCTGGAGTTTCATCAAGGGTAACAGAGATCTTTACATCACCTTGGAGTAACTCTGAAATATGTTCAATATCTGCAAGGAACACCTCTGGTAGGTATTTGTCATACATTTGTGTTGCTTTTGGTAATGTTTTGCATGCTGGTGCACGCTTGCGAACAGATTCCCAATCGGTCCATCGGCTTGGTGTAAGCTGGTTCCAGATTGCACTAGGGCACGTACAAATTCATGTGCCACATCCTTTTCTTCCTCACGTTTTCTTTTGAAGCGTGTCATTGTCTCAGCAAGAGTCATCTGGCATAGGCTGTCGCTATTTGGTGGCTCTTTCACTTTCAAGTGGGTCTTGGTGACAAGATGTTCAGCAATTCGGCTTGCAGTCTTCCCAGTTACTATTGGGACAGTCACTCTGCAAAACCTGCAAATTAACATCTTTTGCCCACGCACTTCTTCAACCATGAAATTTTTGTTTTCCAGCACATAATCTTCTGCGTCTGTATTCTGCGGGGCATGTTCTGCGCAAACTAGATCATAAAAAAAACACTTAGAAACCGGTTGTGTACTGTTGAGAAAATAATGATGCCACTAAACAGGCTGCCAACCAATTGGTGAAATTGAAGAACACATATTTGGGGCATAGCATAAGAAGCCTGATGACATCAAACAAAAAGTCTACCCAGCCACCCAGCCACCCAAATGAGACTCTCTGTCCAATCATACATGAAAAATTAGTTTCAACGATGGGCACAATGTGGCTCAGATTCCTTGCTCTGGGACTCTCTCTCTTGTCCTCTTGGCCTTGAATTGACTAAGGATTGGAAAGTCTTGAAAATGTGTTTGTTCCAATAGCGGACCTTGAAGCAAAACCTTCAGCCATCAGGGCTCTAACAGGAACATTCACGAAAACTGAATTGCAGTTTCTAAGTGCTTTTGATTCAAAACTTTAAAAATCTGTATCCTTGGTACCCTAAATGCTTTTTAACCATCATGCTTTTAAAAAAATCGGTTCTGGATGTATGCAAATTAGCTAACCTCCAGCGTGCCTAAAAGTGATTAATATTTGGTGGTCAAAAGCCCTTAGGCCAATTTCACGCTTTATAAAATTGCAAAGAAATGCGATGTATATACAGATGCAGGTCAGGTAACCTATTGTCAGGAGAATGTTTAGCTTAATGAAAGGGGAATGTTGAATCCATATGTGTCCAGTATGAAACATTCATATACAGTTCAACAGTAATAAGGACCAGTGGCGTAAATATACTTACATAGCTCCCACATGCGCAACTACAGTCAAATTTGGGGGGGGGGGGAGATTCTTCCAGCAATCGGCAGAATGGAGATGCAGGGGCTCTAAGAAGGGGTGAAAAACAAGAAAGCCTCGTTAAGTAAAATGGTATTTTCCAGACCTGTGAATTACTCGGGTGCGGCTGCAGCAAGACAGACGCCAGAACACAATAGCTCCTCTCCCCCCCACGTGAGCCAGGCAGGGGGCCTGGTGTTGCTCTGGCCCTTTGGCCATTCACACCTCGGCTCCCCATTCTCTTGTCTGTCTTCGCCCCCTGCACTCTGTGTTTCACTAAACAGTGGGACACTCAGTTACTTCTCAGAGAGACGAGCCATGTATATCTTCAATTATTCACATAGTGTAGAATACAGGTGTCCAATGTCAGAAGAGGTTGCACCGCAACTGGTGCTCATGTAAAGCGCTCTGATACCTCCGGGTTTTGTGTGCGCTATATAAAACCCTTCCCCCTAAAAAAATAATAATAATCCGCCACTGATTTGTTAGACTTGTTTTAGAAGAACTTGCTGAGGCTTTCCATCCATTTAACCGTACAAATGAAAAGCTATTGACCCCCAAGCTCTCTGACTTTGCTCTCGGAACCGCTGAATCGCAGGCCGTAGACATATGTTACACAGTCTGCGACAATCTGCAAGTGCTGTGAAACGCTGACACTGAAGCGTTCAGCAATAAATCAAACCTCTTTAGAGCGTCTCCGCATGCCAGCAATCATAGCGTCCCTTTAATAAATGCACACCAGTCTGTCTCCACATGCAGGCAATCACAGAATCGCTATAATAAATGCACCCCAGAATGCGTCATCTGAGGCCCTCGGAATTGTATATGGGGATACTTCGAACTACCCAAGCGTGGCACTCGCTTTCCGAAATGCTGCATTTTTCGCCTAATGGGTGCGTGTTGGACTGCTCATCCTGACTTGGGCAGGTGTGCGGGGCAGCGAGGAGATTCCGGACTGGCACAACGGTAGAGACCTCATGGGGCTACCAGTCGCGACTGAGGACTACACATGGCACTGATCTACACTACTGGATCTGAGGCGGCCTGCAGCATCATGGGGGGTCCTGCGCACCAATGCTGGTGGAAGGTGAGCTGGCTGTGGGGACTCGCGGGGGGCCGCAGGGCTCTGCCTGGTGCTCGGAGGCCTACCTGGGTTGAACTGTTGCCGACTCGCTGGTGTGGCGCTGGTGACTGCTGCATCGGCGCGTGGTTTGGTATGCTGAAGCAGCGACCGCAAGCGTGTGGTGAGAGGGGCGGCAGGGCCCTGCTGATCCCATAAAATAAAAATTAAAAAAACGAGGAGGTGAGGCCTGCAGAGGCGCTTTGTGCCTCCTGGATTGTCGCGGCGGGGGCTTACTGCAATGACTGTGCCTCTATAATATCTCCACCTGGCCCCCCCAGGTTTGACTGGCGCACATGATATCAGATTACCTCAGCTTACGGGCTCCAAATTTCACTGTGCCCATTCAGGTGGCCTACCCTGAGTCTGGTGAGAAGGGTGGCGCCGGTAGGCCCACCAGGCTGATGGCCCTAGAGCTGCGTGGTGCTTAAGTGTCGGGATCCTGGACAGCATTTTCAATGGGACCTGGCCCCACCCACCAACCTTGCCAACCAATGTGTCTCCACGAATTTATGAGGGGTGACACACGTTCCAAACTGCTTCGTTCTCGGGCCTAAATTGGAGCTTTGCTTCTAATGCTTTGGCTCCATCAAGTGGCCAAGTGGTGCAACAGCAATGAAAATCAGTGACACTCGGTTTAAACCGGGTCAGCTGATTTTCATCCGGTAGGGTACTGTCGGGCAGAGTCGGTTTTAACCGAATTCCGGACAGCCTAATTATGTGGCTAATGCGGAAAATGTATACTTGTGCAAAAGTCGGTGCAGCCAAACACTTCCATAATTCCAGTGGCCCTGCTCATACCTCTGACTAGGTCCAGAAGTGCTCCTCAGTGATTCCTTCTTTTTTTTTGTCTCATTGAGTTCATAGTTTAGCTTCTATGGAAACAAGGAAGACTAAAACCTGAGGTTACCACTCCACAACACACACAGACTACCATACCGCATAATTACTCTCCATAACACATAATCCCACTCTACATAATTCCTACACACTAAGTACCACATACTTTATATCCACATAATTTCACTGCACAACATACACATAATTCCACTACACACAACGTACATCCACTCCACTCCAAAAAACATTAGTAAAAAACTTTTACATTTACAACGCCAAAAGCTGTAACTCTTGCAAATGCGACACCTATTACATTACAAATGCTTCTTTAACTGGTAGTCACGTTTGCAAAGTGGTGGAGAAAGGGGGCTGGGCCTCCAACCAGTGCTCAGGAATTCTGCTGCATAGGATTTACAGGAGGCACCAGGAGGGCCTCTTGGCCCCCAAAGTCCCTCAGGATTAAAGTGGACTTCATCTCCCAACTCCCAGTGTGCCAGGAGGCGTGTTTGCAGAGTGGTGGAGAAAGGGGGGGCGTGGCCTCCAAAGACCTCCTAGCAATCCCACTGTGTGGGACATACTGGAGGTAACAGGACAACCTTGGGGGCCAACTACCCCTCCTATTACCTCCAGTAGGTCCTACACAGCAGCATTGGTAAGTACTCATAGCAGGCCATGCCCCCTTTGACCACCAGTCTGCAAACGTGCACCCTGGCGTGCTCTTCGATGGGGATTAAAGTCCCCTTTGCTGCTCGGGGGCCTTAGGGGCCAACTAGCCTACCTGATACCTCCAGTAAACCCCAGATAGTGGGATTGCTCAGAGGTGGCCACAGGCCACGCCCCCTTTCTCCACCACTCTGCAAACACTTCTCCTGGCGCGCTCTTGGTTAGGGGGTGAAGTCCCCTTGCCTCCTGAGGGTCCCTGGGGGCCAACTAGCCCACCAGGTACCTCCAGTAAGCCCCACACAGCTGAATTGCTGAGAGTGGTCCGAGGCCACGCCCCCTTTTTACATCACTCTTCAAACGCACCTCCTGGCGCACTGCTGCTCAGGGGATAAAGTCCACTTTAGTCCTGAGGTCCTCAGGACACAAGAGGACCTCATCGCCCCACCAGCAGTGCGCCAAGAGGCACGTATGCAGAGTGGTGTGAAAAGGGGCATGGCCTCAGACCACCTCTCAGCAATCCCACTGTATCGGGATTACTGGAGGTACCTGGGGGTCTAGTTGGCCCCTAAGGACCCTTAGGATTGAAGGGGACTTAATCCCCCAACCCAGAATGCGCCAGAGTGGTGCAGGGAGGGGGCAGGGCCTCCGGCGAGATGCCGGCTTTTCTTTTTTTATATTTTTAGAAGGGGGACATGGAGCGGGGTGGACAGACGCGAGGCTGTCAGCAGAGGGGGCCGGGCAGGGTACACATGACAGAAGGATCTGGAAGGCTGAAGGGCAGTTTGAGCAGCCAGACATGGATAGCTCTTTCTTGAAGTAAAAATACAAACGGTTGTTCAGTGGCATAACTCAAATTGATGGGGCCCCCATATAAAATGTGGGGAGGGGCCCCTGCTTCTTGCATATCTCACAGATAGCCATTGGCATTGGGCTAAATGGGGACCGAAAGAGGGGTTGGGGCCCTCCTGCACCGCAGCGGCTGCAGGGGCCTGTGTTATCCCACGGGCCAGTACTGAAGTGAGAGATTTGTGTAAAGAGTTTGTTTCTAAAGGTGGTGGGGTGTTAAGCACTTCTACAAGCAGAATGAACCCCTTCGGTACAGGGTGTATTCCTTTCTAAGGCAGCGTAGGGGCAAACCGGGCACACATGGACACCCGGAGACAGACAGGCGTGAACCTATATAAGCATAGGCGAGCGCGCGCACATACAGACACGTGCGCACCTACACACACATCTCAGTTATGCATCCTAAGTACACAATTTCCAACTGCGTATAAAATGAAGGCTGGCGATTTATTACAGTAGCGCTAAGAACTCAAAATGTACAGGAATGAGGAGTTAACGCTGTTAACACGGTCACCTCAGCGCCTAGAGCGATCCCTGCCTCTCTCTCTCTACAGACCATCTCTCACAGTGGAAGGATGTGGAGGGCTTTACTACAGCAACGGTGAGGGCTGCACTAGTGGAGAAGGTGAGGGTGGTGCGGGTTGGACCATGGGTGAATAAATATGAGGCTGGGACTGCACTGGCAGCGAAGGTGAGAAGGAAGACAGCTGCAACGGAGGTGAATCCGAGAATGAAGAGGGTGCACTCGTGGTGAAGGTTAGGATGAAGCATGCACACCAGTGGTAAATGTAAGAACAAGAAGGGTTGCACTACTGGTGAAGGTGAGGATGACGAGGGCTGCACTAGTGATAATAGTGAGGATGAAGAGGGCTGCATTAGCAGTGAGGATGAGATTGCTCGAAGCTGAACTAGTGGAGAAGGTGAGACTGGAGGGGGTTGCTCTAGTGGTACAGGCGAGGTTGATCATCAAAGATGCACTAGTGGTGAATGTGAGGATGAAGAGGACTGCACTAGTGGTGCGTAACAGATGAGAAGGGACGCAGAAGAGGCAAATATGAGGATGAGCAGAGCTGCACTTTTTGTGAAGGTGAGATTGATGGAGGCAATAGAAGTGGCAGTACTTGTGGCAAAGGGGGGAATGAAGATGACTACAATAGTGAAAGTGATAATGTGGAGGGGTGGACTTGTGATGAAGGTGAGGATGAAGCAGTGGTAAAGGTAAGAAGAGTAGAGCAGCCATAGTGGTGAAAATGAGGTTGAGCGGGGCTGCACTATCGGTGAAAATGAGCTTGAGCAGGGCTGCACTAGTGGTGAAAATTAGGCTGAGCAGGGCTGAAATAGCAGTGAAAATGAGGCTGAGCAGGGCTGCACTAGTGGAGAAGGTGAGGTTGTTGAAGGTGGCGTTGGGGCGAAGGTGAGGATGGTTAGAGCTGCACTAGTGATGAAGGGAAAGCTGAAGAGTGGTGTTCCAGTGGTGACAGACTGGGCAAAGAGGGGCACACTAGAGTGAAAAAAAGGATAAAGAGGGCTACTCTAGTGCTGAAGGTGAGGATGAGGAGGGCTGCACCAGTCGTGAAGTTGCGAATGAAGAGGGGTGCGCTTGTGGTGCAGGTGAGAATGAAAATGGGTGCACTTGTGTTGAAGGTGAGATTGAAGATGTGTGCACCAGGGGTAAGGTCAGGGATGAGTAGGGCTGTCCTAGAGTAAAGATGGGGAGAGGATGTGGTCTAACAGCTAGGGTGGTCGACCTGGAATCTGGGGAACAAGGTTCGCGTCTTGCTCAACATTCTGTGATTCTGGGCAAATCACTTCATCTCCCCGTGCCTAACAAAAGTGAATGTGTCCTTGTGTAATGTAACTGGTGCTCACGTAAAGCTCTCTGATACCTTTGAGTCAAGTTTGCGCTATATAAAACTCCACAAAAAAAAAAGATGAAGAGGGCTACACTGGTGCTGAAGATGAGGATAGGAGTCAGTGCAGTGTGATGAGTATGAGGAAGATGTGGGGCGCAGATAGTTCAAGTTTTACCCTGCTACTGCACTGCTGAGTTCGTCCTAGCCAGTGCGCAGCCACCCTCGAGAGACCGAGACACCAGCTCATCCTCCAGTGCATGTGTGACCTTGGCCCTGCCCTTGTGTGGCTACTGGTGCCTCCACCCATCACCTTTGCTAAAGATGTCTAGAACAGTGCAGCTCTCCTGTCCCTTCTGCTGCATGCCCAGGTTTTCATTCAGACAATTCATCAGGAGACAGTGACTGCCAGGAGCATGTTGGCTGGAGAATCTAGCAAGAAATATTCAGCTATTGAGCGATTCTGTGCTAACCATTGCACCAATCACAAAATCAATGTATGTTTGTGCTGTGCAAACACTCACTCCTGTGCCTTTTATTGTGAACATGTGAAATCCATCCATGGGCACCGGTGACATGCATGGCCTCTCGAGCCCTATGTCTCTGGGTTCATTTTAGTTCAGCAACAAAACGTTATGAGATGAAATGCTTGAGCCAACACATCTTGACCACCTGCAATACCTCTGGGGAACATTCCATTTCACTGTTTTCAGCTCATCTGTGCCATCACATTAGAAAAGTAACCATTTTTAGATTAATATGGACCGCACCACAAAGAGTCTAGCCCGAAGTGCCGGCAGTGCCTCCTTCAAGCAACCCAGCCCCAACCAATCATGAGGCCAGACATCACCGGTCTACAGAAAACATCTTAAAACAATCAACTTCAACAAGAGACACACTGTTACATAAACAGCAAATTCACGCTAATGGAAAATATATGGCAATTCTAGTATGTTTTAACATCTAATCTTTTACCCTACCCACTCACAAGGCATGGCAGCCACGTCAACAACCACCCAAGCATGTGGCACTTGTTTCAGCCTCGCTGGACCTCACCCTGAGGTGGAGGTGAGATCTTGCACCTTAGGGCGCCCTTTGGAATCTCTACTTTGTCAAACCTCTCTGCGGCGGCCATGGCCTTCTCCAACAAAATGGAGGTCTGTGACTGAACGGTGACCCCTATCCGGCGCCTACACCCCACCCTACCAGCTTCGACATCAGGTCCAGCTCAGATCAAACCAACTGTAAAGAGGGGGGTGAGTACTGGCAGCGCCAGCTGAGGAGTCAGACCCAGCAGACTATACCATCCAATCAAAGGGGGTTGGAAAGTATCGTAATCTGGCACAAAACGTGGACCTCTCGCCCGCCTCACAGGATCGAAGCAAATCTCCCACAGTTCCACAGAAACGTAAAAAAAGCATCTTTCACGAGCAATAACGCTACACCGACTGCCTGGAGAGGCCAGAAAGACCCGAAGATCCTTTTTTGCAGTATTTTTTATGTAGCGCGTGTGGAGATTAAGTGTTTTCCCCAGAATCACAGGATGTGGAGCCGACGTCGAGACTCAAGCCTGGTTTCCTAGTACCAAAGTCGGCAGCTCTGACCATTACACCACATCCTTCACAATACTAGAATAAGCTGAGTCAGTGCTTGGGCGCCTGAGCGTTTAGGCGCTACAGAGATAGCGAAAGTAAATACAAAATTCCTGCGCAGGAATATGACTCGTCAATCTGTGAGTTTTAAAGAGGGTTCATTTGCAAAAGGTGGAAAACGATGAGAAGCGGGATGCGGGATGCGGGGTGCGGGGCTGGCGCGGGATAAAAGCTTGTGTGTAGTCTGCCAACTACAAATCACGGCAGCTGGCACTGGCACAGAGGGAGGGGGCCAGGGCAGAGTGCCTCAAACAAGGGCTGAAAAGAAAACTTGAAAGAAACACCAGCTACAAGTCCATCTTTCAGAGGGAGCAGAGGGGGGTGAGAGTAATGCAAGCAGGTGCCGGGGTTCTTGAAAAAGCAAAGGGCCATCAAAAGGCGAGGAGGTAAGGGGGCAAAAGAATCAGCTGATGGGCTCCTAGGAGGGGTGAGGAACTCTGTGCGGAAAGAAAAAGGGGAGGGAAAGAATGAGATCATAGAGCAAAAAGGGGCACGAGGGTGACAGGGGTGAGGGAAGACGAGGTAGCTATGGGACTTCTAGAAGTAAGGGAGGGCCCCATCGGGGAGAGGAGAGAGAGAAGCAGAAGGTCACAGGTTTCTAATAAGGTGCACATGGGCAGTGCTACCATGGGTGCTTTCCAGAAGCGTTTTCCATTCACACAGGACACCAACACTGGGTACTCTTGGGCTTCACCCCTGCCCCCTCCCCTTCCCTCAAGCTGGACCATGCGCTTTATGAACGCAATGCTCACGCTGCCCCGTATACTCCTTGACTCCAAGGCCAGTCCTCCTAGTGCTCAGCTGTGATTAGCAAGCAGCTTGATGAACCTCCGGCTCCCTCCCCTTCTCCTTTGGCCGGCCCCTCTCCGCATCAAGCTCAGACCCTTCGCCCAGGCCGACAGTCACCCTAAACTGACCTACGGATGCTATCCATATGCCCACCCGCAGGACAGTACCCTCAGCTCAGCTATGACTACCAGCGTGACGTGCTCTCAATTTATCATACCCATACCATCCCCCCACATCTCACCTATGAACACAGGTAGATAACTCCCAGCCTCCCTCCTCCTGGCCAGTCCTCTAGGCTTACCCATTAACAACACCAGCTTCAGAAGCTCTCGGTCCCTCCTCCCTTTGCGAGTGGGTCTCTTTCCCTCCAAGCCATTTCCCTGAGGTTCACCTATACCAGGTAGAAGTGCCCCCAGCATCTTCACCCCAGGCCAGCCCCCTAGCTCACCTATAGACCCCAAGTAGATGTGCTCCAGCATCCCCTTCCCTAGGCCAGTCACCTGGCTCACCTATGGACACCAGCTTTAGATGCTCTCGGCCCCTCCTCCCCTTGCACGTGGGTCTCTTTCTCTCCAGGCCAGTCCCCTCAAGTTGACACATACCAGACTGCTGTGCCCCCAAAGTCCCCCGGGCCATCCCCTGGCTCACCCATAGATACCATGTACACGTGCCCCCAGCCTCCCCTCCCTCAGGACAGCCCCCCTGGCTCACCTATAGATACCAGGTACATGTGCCCCCAGCCTCCCCTCCCCCAGACCAGCCCCCTGGCTCACCTATAGATACCAGGTACATGTGCCCCCAGCCTCCCCTCCCAGGCTAGCCCCCTGGCTCACCTATAGATACCAGGCACACATGCCCCCATCCTCCCGTCCCCAGCCCAGCCCCTTGACTCACCTATAGACACCAGCTTGATGTGCTCCCGTACCAGGAACTCGAGGGCCACGGACACGTTCTCGAGCTTCATCTGCCGGAAGTTGGGCCGCTGGTGGTACTTGCTGTACATCTTCTTCTGGCTCAGCACCTCGAGCAGCGCGATGAGCTTCAGGACGTCGGCCCGGATGCGCTTGTGCATGCACTTGAGGTGCTCGTTGCACCAGCGCGTGAAGGTGTTCTGCTGGATCTTCTTCCAGGGCACATCTCAGCCAGGTCCTCCTCTGTGGCCGGCATCTCGTCCGCCTCTTCCTCGGGTACAGCAGCTGCGGTGACACCGCCGGGTCTGAGTAGTAGCTGTTGTAGCTCATGGCGACGGGGCAGAGGGCTCGGGCCTCTTTATACGGGGGGAATCAGGGATCGGAGAGGGAGGGCTTCAATTTAGCATTGTGTGAGCGGGGCCAGTCCCTGCGGCTGGGCTGCGCTCAGAGCACCGAGGTCCGGGCTGCGATGAGGTCCCTCCTTTCCTCTGCCCTGCTTTCTTTTCTTCTTGTTATACTTTACTTCTCTCTTTTAGTTTATTCTTCTTTCTCTCTCTCTCTTCCTTTCTTTCTTCTTTTGCTGTATTCCCTTTTTCTAGTTTTCTTTGTCCAGATCCCAATAGGTTATTAGAATCACCTCAAATAAAAATCCATTATGGCGGAGGCCCTGGGAGGTGGTGGTCCCCGGGGCAGCGGGGGTCCACGTGCCCCCCACGCATAATAAATAAAGCCCCGGGGAGGTGGCGGTCCCTGGGGTTACAGGGGCCCCCGCTGGCCCCCACACCCTAATAAAACATTGCCCCGGGACCTGGCCCACCCGGGGTCCTAATGAAACAAAGCGCGGGAGGCCGCGCTTCGTTTTTAAAAAACATTTTAGGCCGGATTTGCGCACTCAGCGCAAATTCAGCCAAAAATATTTTTAAAAATGCTTTTTTTGACCCCCTGAGCAGGCCTAAGGGGTCAGGGTGTTTCTACCCTGCCCCCTTTTCTTGTTTTTTAATGTTTTTTCTCCTTTTTTCTTGTGACTCGGTTTTACCAAGTCACAAGATGGCCGCCAACACTTCCTGGTTTGGAGTGTTGGCAGCCAATCAAAATGTAGCTCATGCTCTGGAGGGTTCGCGAATCCTCCTCAGCCACCAGATATCAATATTTTTGAATTTCTCAGGAACTACTGAATGGATTTACACCATTTTTAAAAAAGCACACTTTCTGAAACAAGCGCTACCCTTTTGCCAAATTTGGTGTAATTCCGTTCAGCAGTTCGGGCTGTAGCTTTGTCTAAAGTTTCCTATGGAAATTAACATGGAGAAAACGCATTTTGGGACCCCCCTTTTTTCTGGGCTCCCGCTTGATGAATCACCCCGAAACTTTCAATACAGGAGCTGAACAGAGCGCCCCATTAGTTTTTAAAATTTCGCAAAGATTCGTCAAACTGCGCCAAAGTTATTGGCAAATCAAAAAATGCTTTTCCTATGGAAACTAGAGGGCTGATTACGATGGCGGAAGGCCCACCACCGCCAGCTGTGCGGAGGCGAGCCCTCCGCCATCAAATGACGATTCCCCGCCCACCAGATTAGGATGGTGGGGAGATCTAGACCGCGACTGTGGCGGGCGCAAAGACTGCCCGCCACAGATACGCCACAGGCAATCATTCCAATGCGTAAAATGGTGGCGGTGCCTAGCAGGCACCGTCCGCCAAATTACGATGCTGGTTGTGTCCAGCCTTTCCATGGTGGCAAAACCGCCATGGAAATGCTGGAGGGGATTGGTTTTGGGGCCCGTTGGGGGGAGGTGTTGGTGCACTGGGGGGGTACATTTCACTGCAATAAGTGGCAGGCACCATGTGGTGCCTGCCACGTTGTGCAGTGAAATGCACAACATGCATTTTTTAACATCGCGGTGGGTGCTGCAGTCAGCAGCACCTGCCGCAATGTTAATGTGCAAAATGCGACCGCCATGGTTGCGGTCACATCCTAATTTGGAGTGCGGGACCGCCGCATGACTGACGGGCGGTCCCAATCCCCACTACGATGGCCATTGTAACCGGCCCCAAGGTCCTAACTATAACTACCTACTGGCAACCGCTTCAGAAGTGCAGGCTCAGGCGTGCTGCCAGACCGTCAGGGGTGCCATCAGATTGCATCTCCACCGCAACGCAAATATGTATTCAGTTTCTATTTTCCATCCAAACACGAAAGGCGGCACCCCAGGCTCAGTTTTTCATATTACGTTGTATTTTCAGGCACGAAGAACAATCTACGCGTTTCGGTCGCCCAACGCAACCTTGTTCACTATTAAGCACCATATTGTTTCCTTAATTTAAATATTTTTAAACATTTCCATTTGTGGTTGACTATCAACCATCAGCTCCCAACTACAGAAATATAATGCAAAAAACATTTCTCTTACTGTCCACTTGTGAAAAATTGCAAAGGTTTTTCCAAAACCGCCAGTCATTGCTTACCGCAGAGTTCCCAATTTACGATCTCTTATTGTGAGAGCTGAACT
Source organism: Calotriton arnoldi (assembly GCA_963921515.1). NCBI lineage: Eukaryota > Metazoa > Chordata > Amphibia > Caudata > Salamandridae > Calotriton > Calotriton arnoldi. Next base: position 43,308 of record CAWUFW010003175.1, on the reverse strand, counting down.
CAAGCAAGTTGCAACAAATGCAGGGGTTCATTGCTGTGATTCTAAAAGGTGCATCATGTGTGAATACCTTTTGCAAACATCATCAGTAACTAGTTCTGTTACGAGAAGGACCTATGAAATAAGATAGCATCTTACATGTCGCTCAACATGCATTATTTATGTGCTTCAGTGCCCACGCCAAAGCTGTAAAAAACAGTATGTAGGCCAAAGAGGGAATGACCTCCGTACACTATTCAGAAACCACATATCGGCAATAATTATTAAGAACATTGACCAGCCTGTAGCCAATTATTTTAACCTTGTGGATCATTTACTATCAAATTTGAAGATTTTCCCTTTGGAAAATGTCTTAAAGGAAGAACTACTGGACTCCAGAGAAAACTACTGGATGTACCGTTTAAAATCACTACATCCAGATGAACTGAACATTACTGACAATACCACCTGATTGCTGCATATCTCAAGAGCTCTCAGGACTGCATTGATTCCTCATTCCAAATGGAATCTTTACTCATGATGCTTTTTGAAAACTCGCCTGTGTCATCTGTGCAGCCACTGAGCAAACCATCTTGTACTACCTGAGGAAGGCAGAAGCTGAAACATTGTAGTGGAAATATATTTTTGTTCTTTGGTGAATCCATCTATTTGAGTCACTTCTTTCTTGGATATATATATATATATATATAAATTCACTGAAAAAACCATAGGTTTCAGGGACGTTATAGATAGGAATTAGCATTTAAAAAACCTTTGAAATTCACTTGTATAAACCATAGGTTTCAGGGACGTTATAGTTAGGAATTAGCATTTAAAAAACCTTTGAAATTCACTGAAAAACCACAGGTTTCAGGGATGTTATAGTTAGTTGGACATTTCACTCATACAAAACCAGAGAAATTTGGCCGTTATAGTTAGTTGAGCTAACTATAACTCACGCACCCTCAATGCACTGCTGATGACGTCACATATTACATCACTCATGACTTGGTCAGTGACATCACTGATGACATCACTGATGACATCTCAAATGACATCACTGATGACATCACTGATGACATCATCCAGTGACTGTGTGTTTCTGTAAAGTTTAAATATGTTTTACATATATACGCCAAGGTGTATTGAAGAATGAGTGGGTGTATAAGTGTCTGAATGGATGATTTAGTAGGTGCGTGACTGACTGTATAGGTGAGTGATTAAATGTGTCTTACTGAATGCATGGGTTAGTGACTAAACTGTGTGAATGTCTGTATCAGTCTGGCAGTTGGTGTGTAAGCGGCTGCATGGGTTGGTGAGTAGCTACATGAGTGTCTATATGGATTATTGATTGGTTGTCAGAGTATCTGTATGGGTGCCTCAGTGTCTGTGTGGGTGGGTGGGAGTGTGTGACTCTGTGCATAGATCTGTGAGTGGGTGATTCACTGGGTGTATGGGTTCAAGAGTGCATCTGTGAAGGGCTGTATGGGTGGGTGAGTGTGAGTATGAAAGTGTTAATGATTGAATGGATGTCTCAGTGGTACATGTGTGAGTAACTACATATGTAAAAGGCAGTATATGTGAGTGTTGGAGTATATAAATGACTATATGTGAGAGTGAGTGATTGTGAGAGTGGCTGTATGGATGAGTGTGTGCTTGAATCAGTGATTGTATAAGAGACTAAGGGGTCGATTCCGATCCCGGTCGGAGGCGCACCTAATACCATTCGGCCGGGAAAAAAGCCAGGCGAATGCCTGTTTCCCGACCGATTCGCACATACGTCCGAACGAGCAAGTACGATGCGCACAACTGCCCAAATCCCGACCCAGTCGTACTCACCCAATACAGGTCCAGTTCTCTGACCGATGCGGATCCGGAAACGCAGAATCGAGACGCACGGAAGCCAGAATGCAGCCCCGTCCGGCCGGACAAGTACGATGCGCTTTCCGTACGCGCCGAACCTGTCGCTACGCACGGCACGTCAAAGCATCCGGGAGAGGTGTACATAAGCTCCGATTCGCGCCACAAGACGATCCACGGCTACGAGACGAACACGCCAGCGACGAGGACGAGGCGAAGCAAAGAGAAAGACGAACGAGACAAACCAACCATGAATCCCATCGCGCAGGTCCTACCAATACTCTACATCTATTACCGGAACAGGCACGGACGCATACGGCGCAGAAGGTAAGTCAGACACCAACCACACAAACAAACTACACGTACCCGACATATCACACACACACAGAGGGATGCAGAAATTACTTACACCAGCAACAGCAGCACCATAGGGGCGGGATGGCCATCACCAATGCCACATAAACACATAGGGGCCTGGATGCCAACAACTAACACCACCCCTACCCAGGGGGTGCTAGATGCCTGTCACTCCTACCACCTCTACCCATGGGGGGCAGGATGCCTACCACCACTACCACCTCTACCCATGGGGGCAGGATGCCTACCACCACTACCACCTCTACCCATGGGGGGCTGGATGCCTACCACTACTACCACCTCTACCCATGGGGGGCTGTATGCCTGTCACTACTACCACCTCAACCCATGGGGGGCTGGATGCCTGTCACTACTACCACCCCTACTCAGGGGGTGCCAGATGCCTACCACTACTACCACCTCTATCCATGGGGGGCTGGATGCCTGTCACTACTACCACCTCTACCCATGGGGGGCTGGATGCCTGTCACTACTACCACCCCTACTCAGGGGGTGCCAGATGCCTAACACCACTACCACCTCTACCCATGGGGGGCAGGATGCCTACCACCACTAGCACCTCTACCCATGGGGGGCAGGATGCCTACCACCACCAGCACCTCTACCCATGGGGGGCAGGATGCCTACCACTACTACCACCTCTACCCATGGGGGGCAGGATGCCTACCACCACTACCACCTCTACCCATGGGGGGCTGGATGCCTACCACTACTACCACCGCTACCCATGGGGGGCTGGATGCCTGTCACTACTACCACCTCAACCCATGGGGGGCTGGATGCCTCTCACCACTACCACCCCTACTCAGGGGGTGCCAGATGCCTACCACTACTACCACCTCTACCCATGGGGGGCTGAATGCCTGTCACTACTACCACCTCTACCCATGGGGGGCTGGATGCCTGTCACTACTACCACCCCTACTCAGGGGTGCCAGATGCCTAACACCACTACCACCTCTACCCATGGGGGGCTGGATGCCTACCACTACTACCACCTCTACCCATGGGGGGCAGGATGCCTGTCACTACTACCACCTCTACCCATGGGGGGCAGGATGCCTACCACCACTACCACCTCTACCCATGGGGGGCTGGATGCCTACCACTACTACCACCTCTACCCATGGGGGGCTGGATGCCTGTCACTACTACCACCTCTACCCATGGGGGCAGGATGCCTGTCACTACTACCACCCCTACTCAGGGGTTGCCAGATGCCTACCACTACTACCACCTCTACCCATGGGGGGCAGGATGCCTACCACTACTACCACCTCTACCCATGGGGGCAGGATGCCTGTCACTACTACCACCTCTACCCATGGGGGCAGGATGCCTGTCACTACTACCACCTCTACCCATGGGGGGCTGGATGCCTGTCACTACTACCACCTCAACCCATGGGGGGCTGGATGCTTGTCACTACTACCACCCCTACTCAGGGGGTGCCAGATGCCTACCACTACTACCACCTCAACCCATGGGGGGCTGGATGCCTGTCACTACTACCACCTCTACCCATGGGGGCTGGATGCCTGTCACTACTACCAACCCTACTCAGGGGTGCCAGATGCCTAACACCACTACCACCTCTACCCATGGGGGCTGGATGCCTACCACTACTACCACCTCTACCCATGGGGGCAGGATGCCTGTCACTACTACCACCTCTACCCATGGGGGGCAGGATGCCTACCACCACTACCACCTCTACCCATGGGGGCAGGATGCCTACCACCACTACCACCTCTACCCATGGGGGCTGGATGCCTGTCACTACTACCACCTCTACCCATGGGGGGCTGGATGCCTGTCACTACTACCACCCCTACTCAGGGGGTGCCAGATGCCTAACACCACTACCACCTCTACCCATGGGGGGCTGGATGCCTACCACTACTACCACCTCTACCCATGAGGGGCAGGATGCCTGTCACTACTACCACCTCTACCCATGGGGGGCAGGATGCCTACCACCACTACCACCTCTACCCATGGGGGGCAGGATGCCTACCACCACTACCACCTCTACCCATGGGGGGCTGGATGCCTGTCACTACTACCACCCCTACTCAGGGGGTGCTAGATGCCTACCACTACTACCACCTCTACCCATGGGGGGATGGATGCCTGTCACTACTACCACCTCTACCCATGGGGGGCTGGATGCCTGTCACTACTACCACCCCTACTCAGGGGGTGCCAGATGCCTAACACCACTAGCACCTCTACCCATGGGGGGCTGGATGCCTACCACTACTACCACCTCTACCCATGGGGGGCAGGATGCCTGTCACTACTACCACCTCTACCCATGGGGGGCAGGATGCCTACCACACTACCACCTCTACCCATGGGGGGCAGGATGCCTACCACCACTACCACCTCTACCCATGGGGGCTGGATACCTACCACTACTACCACCTCTACCCATGGGGGGCTGGATGCCTACCACTACTACCACCTCTACCCATGGGGGGCTGGATGCCTGTCACTAGTACCACCCCTACTCAGGGGGTGCCAGATGCCTACCACTACTACCACCTCTACCCATGGGTGCCAGATGCCTACCACTACTACCACCTCTACCCATGGGGGGCAGGATGCCTACCACCAACAACACCCCCACCCACAGGATGGCTAATGCATGACACAACAAGCACACACCAACATAAGAAATGCAACAAAAAGACATTCCCCCCAACACCATGACAAGCGTGTGTAGACGGTGTCAAATGCCTACAACACTGAACATGACTTTGAACATACAATGTGACCCCCTATCACATGTGTCACACATAAATGTGTGTGGCCCGCACAATGCAAGCAGACCATGACCACTGTGGCAATGGGGTCCAACCCCCATCATCACAGTGACCAAAAGGTAAGTGTGGGGTCCATAGCTGAATCACATTTTGAACATTGTGGCAATGGGGTCCAACCCCCATCATCACAGTGACCAAAAGGTAAGTGTGGGGTCCATACCTGAATCACATTTTGAACATTGTGGCAATGGGGTCCGACCCCCATCATCACAGTGACCAAAAGGTAAGTGTGGGGTCCATAGCTGAAGCACATTTTGCACATTGTGGCAATGGGGTCTAAACCCCCATCATCACAGTGACCAAAAGGTAAGTGTGGGGTCCATAGCTGAAGCACATTTTGCACATTGTGGCAATGGGGTCTAACCCCCCATCATCACAGTGACCAAAATGTAAGTGTTGACATTGAAAAAGCTGCAACTGCCAAACTGCATGGATGATTCCTGGTCACAGAACAACAAACACATCAGTGGCAAAGTAGTGCTTGTGTCCCATACCAACATAGATTGGGGGAGGCAAACAGTGCAGTGCAAATAAGACATACCCTTGGCCATGTGCAGACAAACATCACCCATGGGGGCTGACACTGTCAACATCCATCAATGACACAATAACAGAAGTGACCATCATAATGCAGACCCACATATTTGCACCAATGGGCACACGAATGTAGATACCCTGTGGAGACTGTAGATGTGAGGTGAACAAATAACATACCATGGCAGCAATGGGACACACAAACAATGATCATTGTGCTGACTGATGACCTAGGAGTCCCAGGGAAAGCAGGTGAAACCCACCAAACAACGTACAGCCAATAGCACACTAAAGATATGCCAATGCAGTGGTGCAGATGCACAAACAGGCAGACCCACACTGCACATCAAACACAACAGGTGAGGGGGGGTGCCAGTGTCCCCAGGCAACCACACAACACATGATGAGGCCTCAATACCAATTTCACAGATGCACATACAGTGCCACACAAAAGTAACTCATGGATCCAAATCCCCTATGTGGGCAATCAGGCATTGTTAGATGAGAGGGAGCACAAATTACACATGTCACACAAGCTTGTAGGAACAGCAACTAACACAGCAAGAGACAGACCCACCACAGCACTACCCCCAGGGACCCCATATTGTGCTGACACTAGCCTGCATGACAATCCCACTGTGATGACAATGTTAGATGTCGTTCACACTGTGAACCCCAGCCATGTGTCCTGAGCAACTAACTACCATCACACCTACACAAGCTCCAATCAATCAGCACGGCCTGCCAGCCAAGGCCAATATGGAGGTAGGGGTCTGGCCGTGCAACAACTCACATTTACACAAACTCAACACCACACACCCTGATCTCCACCAATGTGCAGCAGTGAAGCTCACATGGACTGGTGACATTGCACATGCACCCATGACAATCCCAGGCGTGGTGGTGGGAACCAAGGTGCAGAAACCCATCACACATGGCCAGTCAACAAGACTTGTCAATGTCTGACACACAGCACAGTATGCTGTACATGGGCATGATGTGAAATCCACCACAATCAATGGGATCCTGGCCATAGTCACACACCAATGAAGAAGCCAAGGTGACACACGAAGAACACTTGTACACAACTACCAACATTGCAGCTCTGACCCTGAGGAGTGGCAGCTGTCACACACACAACGTGTCACAATCACTGTAAGCTAACACAAACTGTAAATCACATTACTCGTGTAAACAACAAGTGCCAAGGGGAATCCTGAATGTGTCCCATCTGCGTTTGCCCGCATCCCCAGCACTGACAACAAAGACAACCTGGGATGACAACCTCATGCACATTAGTTTGCCATGCACCCACATCACAGAGAAACCAGGTCCAAGATGCTGGATGAACACAGAACAACTCAGCAAGCATCACAAACAGGAACATCCCTAGGGACACAGCCTGTGTAGGAAAAGGGAAGGGAACATGCACAGACATGCTCACACAACACAGGCCCACGCAATGTCACCAGATTACACACTGCCATGAGGGCACACCACTCTTGTGGAAGGTCCGCTGTGCCAAACCTTGTCTGTGCACGACCCAAACATGTCAGCAGAACACTCCGTCAGTGAGTCAACAACCACAACACACAGAAGGCTCTGCTCACATCAGCCTGGGTACGGGGGTGTCACGTCAGTCATCTGCACACACACCAATCACGTGTCAAGCAAGTTGCACTGTATACACAGATGAGTCCTTCGACATTGATGTGCAAAACTGCATGTCCAGTGGAGCTGGGCACACAGTCAGGGAAATTGGAACATTGAACAGTGGTAAGCCCACCAGATGTGCATCAGTGTAAGACAAAGATGTTCATTTACTAATGCAAAAAGGACATCCCTGTGTCAAATGCTGAACATTACACCCTCAGACTGTAGCAAAAGATGCCATAGATCCAGAATACAACAGGACACATATCCCATGGACCACATGGAGTCCATCACTGCAACACTTCATCATCCTGATGTGAACACTATTACAACAGCAAATGCAGGATGCTACTCATCCACATCATGTACATCAAAAGAAAACCCAAAAGTAAACAAAAAGAGGCTTTATTCAGAAATTGTCAGGGTAAAAACGGAAGTCCAAAAGAAACTAAGGCCAATGGCCAGTCCAAAATCACAGTACCAACGAGGTGAGAAGTGACAACTGGTCACACATTGCTTGCCTGCACTGGTACGGTTGGGGGACATCACCCTTGGAGGGGCATACAAGGGGCAGGCCAGGCACCGCAGGGACAGGATCAGGGGATGGCAGAGTGAGGCAGTGAAGGGGTGGTGGGTGCAGGAGTGTCACCGGCAACTGCAGTGGAGGTGTCTGACTCAGGGGGGCCGGCACCACCGTGGTACACAAGTCAGTTGGTGTGGGTGCCGCAACCACTGCAGTGGGCTGGACTGATGTAGTGGACTGGGTATCCACTGCAGTGCCCGAGTCAGACGTGGTGGTTGTGGACTCCACTGCAGTGCCTGATTCCAAGGGAGTGGAAGGGTGGGCAGATGAGGTGGGCAGGACAGAGGGGGGGGACCCGGTCCCCACAACAGTGCCACTAACAGGCAGAGCGTCTGGGTTGGGGGTGGAAGAGCAAGTGGCAGGGGGGGAGGGCCTAAGCAGTCTGGGGATGCAGTATTGGTGTGTGGGGGAACCTGGGGCAGGGTGTGGCGGGGGAACCTGTGCAGTGGTGGCCTGGGGGATGGAGGAGAGAGACTGGGCGCTGGAGCTGCGTAGTGGTGGTGGTGGGGTCTTGCTCTTCCTGCTCCGGGGTGACTTCCGAATGGGCTCCTGTGTCTGCCTGCGCCTGGGGGAGGGTGTCCGGGGCGAGGGGCACTCATCTCTGTGTGGGTGGACTTCCTCTTCCCCTGGTGTGCTGGGTCAGCAGGAATGGTGGGGAAGAGGCCGAGGACACACAGGAAGACCTGCTGTGTATGTGGGGTAGCAGGCGAGGCAAGGGAAGTGGTCTTGGAGGGAGAGGATTTGGAGGACTGCGGAGTGAATGTGGATGCCTGTGTGTGTGTGTGTTCCCCATCCCCTGTGTCTGTGGTATCAGTTCCCTGAGGATGCTTGTGTGCACGTCTTGCCTTACTCTTGGGTGTGTCTGTGCTGCTCGTGTCTGTGTGTGTGGATGACTGTGCAGGTGTGCATGTGCTTTGGACAGGTAGGGGGGCAGGAAGTGTGGATGGGGCAGAGGTGGGAGGGGTGGGGGACTGTTGGAGGAGGGACACTGCTGCTGTCAGGGAGGAGTCCATGGACCTATTGCTCCTCTGTAGGGCAGACATACCCGTTGAGATGCCCTCCATGAACGACACCAGCTGTGTCAACAGAGTGGTGTGTGCATGGAGGACACTCAGCATTGCTGTCTGACCTACATGGAGCTGCCGAAGGAGGTACACAGACTCCTCACTCAGGGCAGCAGGGGACACAGGGGCAGGGGCTGCGGTGCCTGGCACGAAGGAGACATGCTCCCGAGCACGGGAGCCTCCACGGACCTCAGGAATGGGAGCCGATGGGAGGGCGGTGGTGGTGGTGGTGGTGGTGGTGGCGGGGCCAGACAGACTAGCTGGCCTTTGGTGGCTGCCGAGACCCACCTCCACAAGGGAGTCATCCTCCGAGCTGCTGTGGTCCCCAGCTGAGGTGGATGGTGCTGAGGACTCCTCGGTGTGGCTCCCCTCGCCCTCTGTGCCACTGGGTCCCTCTGACCACTCGTCCAATGCTGACCCAGTCTGGCTCCGCTGCTCCTCCTGGTCCGTGGAGCTGTCCCCTCCTGTGGCCGTGGATGTATCTGCAAACAATTAGGGAAACAGACAAACATCAGTCACCTGCACTGACCGCACACACCACAGTAAGTACAGCACATTACAGAGCAAGCCCTGGCATCCTTAGTTGAACATTGCCTAAAGTCCTCACACAGATTCGGGGAAGCCAATTGTCAGTTTGATGGTCAACCATGGGACTCACACCCCTCCTGCCCTTGCACCCACTGTCTGGTGCCTGTCTGATGGTAAGACCCCAGTGTGGACACATGCACCACCTACACAGTTGTTGGACATTGCAGGGAACACGGTGAAGCATGTGAACATACACACATCACATCTCTTGCCACTGAGTCAGTGCAGGTGTCCGGATGAAGGGATGGCCAGATTCTAATTAGGAATGCATGTGATGCATACCAGCACCAGACACAATGATGCACCCATGTCCGGATAGTCAATGCCACAATGGGGTGCATGTTGCACATGTCACTCCCCTGCAGGATCAGTCCCAGGGAGTTGAATGCCATGACACAGGAATGCGTGCAAAGTCATACATAACTGTCTCAAGTCACATGGCCATGGCATCCAGACAACAACAGTCTGCACTGTGTCACAATCCGAGGGCATGGGGAATGCAAGTTATGTGACTGACAAGTGCACATGTCCATCCCCCAAAACCACATCATCTGTACTACTATTTGTCCACGTCATACCAACTGGACATATGGGGAACATGAAACACAACTCTCTGAACATGAGCACCTCACAGTGTGCTGTGAATGAAAATACAGCTGCTTGAAAGTCACAATCGCAAACACCTGTGTGCACAGTCAAGTGATCAGACACCTATAAGTCACAGAAGTATCGTCTATCATGGTCACATCTCAGATGGCATGCTGAGCCACAAACGATGAACATACCAGTAGTCCTGACAACGAAGACACAGCACAATGAGACAGAGGCAGACACCTGAGGGTACATGTCACTGACCACAACATGCCAGATGATACACGGGAGTGGGAGTACAGAGTGTATTGCATGCACTGGAGTAGGCATGACTGTCCTGCTCCACGTGAAAGAGGGATGAGCCCTGGACAGTAGGCAGGTGGCTAAGCATGTGTGACACACTGGATACACATACTCCTGAGGCCCAAATATTGTTCCCACCAGCAGCATGGGTGTGTGCCACATTCCCCAGGGACATGTGGTGAGTCAGAGCAGCAAGCGGACCACATATCAAAGTTACACGCAGATCACATGTCAGAACTTAGGCATTGTGTAAGCAATTGACCCAGCCATGAATAGCACAACATAGTCACGGGAACAAATGCTGTCCCCCACCTTGAGCAAAGCAAAATGCAATGACACAGTCCCCAAATTAGACAATTTCATGACTATAAGGGCCACACATATGCGTATCAGAGGAGAAGTGGGCATGTAACAAATGAGGGACATGGGTCCTGGACCACATGACTGATGTACTGTGGAAGTTTAACCAGGCCAGAGGAGGGCACATAGCATGGCAGAAAAAGTGCACAGTGCAGTCATGGACTCACCCCCTCCTTGCTGCTGCTGTCTGTCCTTCAGCTGCCCATCCAGGTCAGGGAAGACCACTGCCAGGATTCGGAGCATGTGGGGGGTCAGGGTCCGGTGTCCGCCCCTCCTGCGAGGAGGCGACAGCTTCAGCTGGACCCTTGCGATCCTCCGGGTCCAGCCACAAAGGTCCTGCCACCTCTTTTGGCAGTTGCGGATCCTGCGCCTGTAGACCCCCACGGATCTTACTTTCCGGGCGATGGTCAGCCAGATTTCCTGCTTCTGGTGGGCATCAACCTGTGAGGATGACAAAGTGAAAAGGACATTACTACACATGCAACATATACGTGCATCACACAGTTGGATATACATGTCTCAATCACAGGGGCATATGATGTACACAGGCAGTGCAACAATGGCTATGAACAGTTTGCCAGCAGTCACTACATGGTATCATTGCATGGGAAGTAAACCTAGTTGGAATGCACTGTTACCACAATGTACCAGTTCTGTGCATGTGACTACACACTTTGGGGTGTGACAACTACTCAGTGGGCATGCTAGCCAGTGGTGTGCACACTGAAAGGCCTGCTAGTCAGACAACATGCACAATTAGTGAGGCAGTGGACAGCACACTCACCTGCTCCCCTGGTGTCCCATACAGCTTGCTGTACTGTGGAAGGAGGCTGTCCAGCGGGGCCTGGTTCTCCTCAAGGCTGAAGGCTGGGGCTCTCTCCACAGTACGTGCCATTGCAGGAGCCAGAGGATGCATAAACAGCAGCAGTGTTGGTGGCAGATGTCGTCCTGGAGCATGTAGTGCAGGCAAGTGAGCTCTCAGGGGAACAGCCAGCATTATATGTGTGCTGCAGAGGCAGATACTGTCCCATGTGTGCAAAGTGATAGGTCCAAGTCGTTTGCATCTTCTGAATTTGACCTATCCATGGAATTGCAGCACTAATACACACCCACAGCATCCTTCAAATCTTCAACTTCATGACACCCATGATTTTGCAACATTGTTGTGGCTGGCCAACTGAATTCACTGCATCAGACTCGTTGGAGCTTCGAAAACGCGTCCGTTGCCATGCCAGGCCCCAGCCAATGTGTGCGCACCGATCGGTCCATTGCTGTGCAACGCGTACCAGGCATACAACGCGTACCCGCTCACATTCGATGCAATGGGCCGGCCGGGCACACCGATCGGTCCATTGCTGTACAACGCGTACCAGGCATACAACGCGTACCCGCTCACATACGATGAAATGGGCCGGCCGGGCACACCGATCGGTCCATTGCTGTGCAACGCGTACCAGGCATACAACACGTACCCGCTCACATTCAATGCAATGGGCCGGCCGGGCACACCGATCGGTCCATTGCTCTACAACGCGTACCAGGCATACAACGCGTACCCGCTCACATTCGATGCAATGGGCCGGCCGGGCACACCGATCGGTCCATTGCTCTACAACGCGTACCAGGCATACAACGCGTACCCGCTCACATTCGATGCAATGGGCCGGCCGGGCACACCGATCGGTCCATTGCTGTACAACGCGTACCAGGCATACAACGCGTACCCGCTCACATACGATGCAATGGGCTGGCCGGGGCACACTGATCGGTCCATTGCTCTACAACGCGTACCAGGCATACAACGCGTACCCTCTCACATACGATGCAATGGACCGGCCGGGCAACCCGATCGGTCCATTGCTGTGCAACGCGTACCAGGCATACAACGCGTACCCGCTCACATTCAATGCAATGGGCCGGCCGGGCACACCGATCGGTCCATTGCTGTACAACGCGTACCAGGCATACAACGCGTACCCGCTCACATTCGATGCAATGGGCCGGCCGGGCACACCGATCGGTCCATTGCTCTACAACGCGTACCAGGCATACAACGCGTACCCGCTCACATTCAATGCAATGGGCCGGCCGGGCACACCGATCGGTCCATTGCTGTACAACACGTACCAGGCATACAACGCGTACCCGCTCACATACGATGCAATGGGACGGCCGGGCACACCGATCGGTCCAGTGCTGTGCAACTCGTACCAGGCATACAATGCGTACCCGCTCACATTCAATGCAATGGGCCGGCCGGGCACACCGATCGGTCCATTGCTCTACAACGCGTACCAGGACAGGTCACACGCATATGTCACCATGCTGGTCACTGGTGAACCTATGCCAGCCACATTTACTTTCCAGGGACTCAGGGGCACACCTACAACACCACACCCAGTCCACACTGTCTATGAGGCATGTGTGGCAGCATAACCTTATCTGTGTATGGGGTGAACATGTGGATTTTGGGGTGGCACTTGGGGGCAGAAACACCCAGGCTGTGCACGTGTTAATGGGGACAGGGTCCTTTGTGTGTTGTGCACCTGACCACTGTGGTGTGCAACTTTTCATTTCTGAGCATGTGTCATGGTCACATTTCCAGGTTGTGTATGTGTATGACATGTCACATACCCCCAGGCTCACATGTGGGAAGGCATGTACGTCACAGGGTGGCCCATTCCAACAATATTGATGTCCCTCCACAGTCTGTGTGCATGTTGTGTATCACATGTCTCTGACTCCATGTGCACAATGGGAGACAGTCTCCACATCCACGTGGTTTGTGCATGAACTTTGATGGTGTGTGTGTGTGTGTCACAGACATCCATGTCTGTCCTGCAGAGGCTACAGGGGCCACCACCTGTGGGTGTCATGTTTGTTTTTCTGACGTGTACATGATAGGCCATGTCATGCCAGTGTCCATGTGGCAAGACAGGCTCCCTGGGAATCTACCTGTCAATGAGCTGTGATGCCTGTGGAGCATCTGTCCAGACATGTCACTGTGGTATGTGTGTGGAACGTGAGAGCAGTTAATGGGTACTGTGACACAGCCTAATGGTGTCCCATAGCACACCCTGGAACCTGTTGTCAACACTTGTTGAACAGAGATGTTAGATGATGTCCATGTAGGTGCCATATATGTCCAAACGGGACGACACAAACATCAAGTACTTGTGTATGTTGATGATGTATCATGTGAAATTGAGTATGGTGAACGGCACATAGGTGGGGTGACTGACAATCTTGCTTTCTTCACCTATGCACTGCAGGGCTCCTGCTGTCCATCGACCATTCCCAGACCTGGCAACGATGGTGGAACGTGACAGCATCCGACGGTACCGCTTCACCAGGCAGCTGATTGAGGATTTGGAAGTGCGGTTGGCCCCACATTTGCAGCCTGGCTGGCCGTATCCTACAGCACTGACCCCCAAGGTGAAGGTGATGGCAGCCCTACACTTCTTTGCCACCGGTACCTTTCAACACACTGTGGCAACTACTGGTGGGATGTCACAGACTATGTTCAGCCGTGTGCTACGCGATGTTTTGGGGGCAATGTTGAGATACCTCAACCAGTACATCTATTTCCCAACACGTCAACGACTCACTGACGTCAAGAGTGACTTCTATGCCCTGGGGAGGATGCCACATGTAATTGGCTCCATTGATGGGACATATGTGTCTTTGATACCACCACAGGTACATGAGCAGGCATACCGCAACCGTAAACATTACCATTCGATCAATGCTCTGGTGGTATGTCTTGCAGATATGACCATCTCACATGTGTGTGCCCGTTTCCCCGGTTCTGCACACAATGCCTACGTGATGAGGAGTAATCGCATCCCGAGGATGATGTCACAGATGCCGAACCAGCGTGCCTGGCTTGTTGGTGTGTACTGACTTTGTACCATTGTGTGTGTTCTGCTATGTTGTTTTCCGCACACATTTTCAAATCGGCTAATGTGCAATTGTCTGTCTGTAGGTGACTCGGGATACCCCAACATGCCGTGGTTGCTGACACCCCTCAGGAACCCTGTGACACCAGCCCAGATGCGCTACAATGAGGCACATGGTCGGACGAGGAGGGTGATTGAGCGGACCTTTGGTCTCCTGAAGAGCCGCTTCCGCTGCCTGGACAAGACAGGAGGGGCCCTCCCATATGCCCCAGCAAAGGTGTGCAAGATTGTCATCGTCTGCTGCATGCTACACAACCTGGCAGTGCGGAAGGAGTTGCCTCTCATCCTGGATGACGATGACCAACGTCCGCCACCTGTGGAAGATCCTGGCCTGGGTCACGATGCCAGTGAAGATGATGATGATGATGATGGTGATGTCCGCACACAGCTCATCACCAACTTCTTCAGCTGAATGTGAGTCTCCAGAGGGTTGTAATGTCAATGATTTGAGTTTGCATGATATGTGTGTGTGGTGCTCTGGTGCTGTTTGAGTGTGGCCATGTGCTACTTGACTGCATGCGTGCAGCGATGTGTCCTTGCAGGTGGTCTGTACTGCCCAACAGTGTTGACATGCTAACTTGGTTTTGTGTAGTTATCTCGTGACATGTATTAGACATGAGTATTGCCGTTCTGTGCTGTTCTTCAGTGGTTTTGACTGTGTGTCATGTCTGTCCTTCACAGGGTGCTGCTGGAGTTGTCTGATCAACTTGGATCCCCCGAATCCATGATTCAACTTCCAAGGTGGAAGCAGTCGTTTCCCTACAGGTGATGTGCCACACACCCCTGGACTTTCTATCTTCTGCACTTTTTGACTTTGTGGCCACAGCCAGGTTGGATTAGCTTGCATTTGTAGTGGAAACTACATGTTGGAAATGTGTAATAAACCTGTGCTTCACTTTGGGATGTGCGTTGTCTGTAGTCACACATCTGACTGACATTTGCTTACTGCACCTGTTGTCTAGTTGACAGTGACTGTGAATAGGTGGTGTGTCTGTACATTCCACTGTATTTCGTTGCAACATCAGTATAGGTGATGATTCTGATGGCCCTGGTGTGTATGTGTTTTGTGGCCCTAGTGGTGTGTCTCCCTCATATGTGTCACGTCGCCATGACTAACATGACAGTGTTGGACTTGCTGTAGCAGTTAGCATGCACAGTGTAATTTAGCAGATCAACATCTACATGACAAAAACCACGTTGGAATCACAACAGAGGCAGATATGGTGTATTGGTGAGTTAATCTACATACAGGTGTGAGGATGGTGCACAGGATGGTGGGTGCTGTACATAGAAATTTGGATCCAAAGTTCCCATGTGAATTGGAAGTCTTGGTAGCTGAAATGTCCAGAGTAAAGTCCACAGTCATCTGATACATTTGGTCAACTAGAGCTCCCCATGTCATGTGGGAGAGTTGGCTTGGCTTCGACAGGGCGTGCAGTATGCACACAGAGGAAAAGTTCCAGAACAGGTGTTGGCTTCCTGGGGGATGTAGATGGCCATCGGCCTCTCAGTTTGGCCTCCTCGGACGGCCCCTCTTCTTGGGGGGGGGACCCTCAGGTGCAGGCTGCGGCGGTGCAGGGGACTCTCTGCCAGAGTCCTCCTCCCTCCCTGTGGCATTTGCAGTTGTTTCAGCAGCAGATGTTGTGGGCACACAGGGAGGTGAGGCCATGTTGGTGCTGATCTGGCGGAGGCTTGTCAGTATGTCCCTATGCACCGCTGTCAGTTGTTCCAATGTGTCCCACACCGGAGGGTCCAGCTGGTTCTTCGCCATCCGAGGAGTGCAGAGGCTGATCCACACCAGTGAGCTCAGTGTTCCCCAGAGCCTGGGACAGGGAGTCCTCCTGGTCTGCTGCTGTGTCCCCATCATCACCTGTTTTGGGGAGATACACAGATTGTATGTCATGTTTCTACTGGCATCAATTGTTCAAACACCTGACAGTTGTGACTGTACCTCTGGATGTTATGTTATGTTATGTTATGTTACGAGCATTTATAACGCGCACGGATACTCAGGAGTGTCCCGGCGCGGGGACCTTGCTAATGGGGGTGAGTCAGATCGAGGAGTATTCTTAAGCAAAAAGCAGAGTTTTCAGCCGTGGGCCAGGACATTGCATTCTCCTAAATAGTGACAGTCAGAGAGTGATATTGGTGTAGCACATTGTCCTGCCAACCTGTGGCATGTCAATGTGAATGTTGAGGTGTGTGCATGACCAGCATTGGTGGTATTTGGTTACCATCCAGGCCTCCTTCTCCCCCCAGCCCAGTTATCCCACCATGCAACGTGCTTGCATTGCAGGGAGTGCAAGTTGGCTTTCAGGATGTCAGGCAGTGGTGTCCTGCTGTTTGTTGTTGCACAGTTCCCAGCAGGGCCTTGTGCTCCCCACAGCAGTACCCAGTGTCAGCCATCTTGTGAGTCCTTATCCACTCCCTGTGATGTGAGCATGGTTGAGAGTGGTGTCGATGGAGCCAATTGTGAGGGTGAGCAATATCTGTGCCTACAACTCGCATCATGCTATTGCCTCCACCCCCTTCCCAGCATGCCCATCCTTCCTTCCTTTTGACTCTGCTTCCCTGTGGGGTGGGGTGCCTGTGCTGACAGGATGGCTGGGAGTGTTGTCCTGGCAGTTGTTTGGCTACAAGTCCCAAGTGTGTCCCTGTGCTTCACACAGCATAACCCAGGGTGGTGGTTCTTTGTGGGATCTTCAGTTAGGCTGTGAGGCATTGCATTCTCCCAGGTGGGTTATGTGGAGTTAGTGTTGAGGGTGTGTGTGAGGAGAGCTGCTTGTAACTATGGTCAGTGCTGTGTGTCCTCCTTCCCACCCAGCCAGATATCCCACCATGCAACGTGCTTGCATTGCAGGGAGTGCAAGTTGGCTTTCAGGATGTCAGGCAGTGGTGTTCTGCTGTTTGTTGGTGCACAGTTCCCAGCAGGGCCTTGTGCTCCCCACAGCAGTACCCAGTGTCAGCCATCTTGTGAGTCCTTATCCACTCCCTGTGATGTGAGCATGGTTGAGAGTGGTGTTGATGGGCCAATTGTGAGGGTGAGCAATATCTGTGCCTACAACTCCCATCATGCTATTGCCTCCACCCCCTTCTCAGCATGCCCATCCTTCCTTCCTTTTGACTCTGCTTCCCTGTGGGGTGGGGTGCCTGTGCTGACAGGATGGCTGGGAGTGTTGTCCTGGCAGTTGTTTGGCTACAAGTCCCAAGTGTGTCCTTGTGCTTCACACAGCATAACCCAGGGTGGTGGTTCTTTGTGGGATCTTCAGTTAGGCTGTGAGGCATTGCATTCTCCCAGGTGGGTTATGTGGAGTTAGTGTTCAGGGTGTGTGTGAGGAGAGCTGCTTGTAACTATGGTCAGTGCTGTGTGTCCTCCTTCCCACCCAGCCAGATATCCCACCATGCAACGTGCTTGCATTGCAGGGAGTGCAAGTTGGCTTTCAGGATGTCAGGAAGTGGTGTTCTGCTGTTTGTTGGTGCACAGTTCCCAGCAGGGCCTTGTGCTCCCCACAGCAGTACCCAGTGTCAGCCATCTTGTGAGTCCTTATCCACTCCCTGTGATGTGAGCATGGTTGAGAGTGGTGTTGATGGGCCAATTGTGAGGGTGAGCAATATCTGTGCCTACAACTCCCATCATGCTATTGCCTCCACCCCCTTCCCAGCATGCCCATCCTTCCTTCCTTTTGACTCTGCTTCCCTGTGGGGTGGGGTGCCTGTGCTGACAGGATGGCTGGGAGTGTTGTCCTGGCAGTTGTTTGGCTACAAGTCCCAAGTGTGTCCCTGTGCTTCACACAGCATAACCCAGGGTGGTGGTTCTTTGTGGGATCTTCAGTTAGGCTGTGAGGCATTGCATTCTCCCAGGTGGGTTATGTGGAGTTAGTGTTCAGGGTGTGTGTGAGGAGAGCTGCTTGTAACTATGGTCAGTGCTGTGTGTCCTCCTTCCCACCCAGCCAGATATCCCACCATGCAACGTGCTTGCATTGCAGGGAGTGCAAGTTGGCTTTCAGGATGTCAGGCAGTGGTGTTCTGCTGTTTGTTGGTGCACAGTTCCCAGCAGGGCCTTGTGCTCACCACAGCAGTACCCAGTGTCAGCCATCTTGTGAGTCCTTATCCACTCCCTGTGATGTGAGCATGGTTGAGAGTGGTGTTGATGGGCCAATTGTGAGGGTGAGCAATATCTGTACCTACAACTCCCATCATGCTATTGCCTACACCCCCTTCCCAGCATGCCCATACTTCCTTCCTTTTGAGTGGACTTCACTGTGTGTGAGTGTGACAGCAATGGCAAGATGGCTGACAGTGTGGTCCTGTTGTTGGTTGGTGCACAGTTCCCAGCAGGGCCTTGTGCTCCCTCAGCAGTACCCAGTGTCAGCCATCTTGTGAGTCCTTATCCACTCCCTGTGATGTGAGCATGGTTCAGAGTGGTGTTGATGGGCCAATTGTGGGTGTGACCAATATCTGTGACTACCACTCCCATCATGCTATTGGCTACACTGACTTGACCAGCATACACAGAATTCCTTCCTTTGAGTGAGCTTCCCTGTGAGGTGGTGTTCTAGTGGTGGGTAAATATCTGGGAGTGTTTGTTGGTTCTATTTGTGCCACTGCCTTGCTGTATTTGTTGTTAGGTTTGTAGATGTCATGACACAGTTACATATCACTGTGAGATGGCAGGTATTGTGTTTGTCTGACTAGCATTCACATCTTGGGATGAATATCATTTGGTTGCTGTGTATTTGCTAAGTGTGCATGGTTTGCCTATCCCCTTGACTGTGATGTGTGTGTGTTGTCACACCATATTGTACATATTAGTTGTGTACTCACCAGGCTCTGGGATGTCTGTTAGTCCGTATACGCTCACTGGTGGTAGGATGGCCCGCACCTCTCCTCCCAGGGCCTGAGGTATAACTGTTGTTTTTGCATTTGTCACCCGAGTGGGACGGGTATGCCCAGACGTGGGTCCCGTGCTCTCCATGCCACTGGAATCAAGCTATCCTGGCTAAAGAGGGTGAAACCCCGAAACCGGTCCTAGGAGGCTTGTTTCCAGTCCAGGGAGGACCTGGCTTGGCAGTTCGGGCTGGACTGTTCCCATGAGGCACAGGGTCAAGACTGATTTGCATATGGCTGGGTTCAAACTGGAATGGCATGGTGAGCAAAAAACGATGGATTTAGGCCCAGATCTCTGTACTGGGGTGAATGTATGACATTGTTCTGCATTCTGTCCATCAACTGTTGTTTTTGCATTTGTCACCCCGAGTGGGACGGGTATGCCCAGACGTGGGTCCCGTGCTCTCCATGCCACTGGAATCAAGCTATCCTGGCTGAAGAGGGGTGAAACCCGAAACCGGTCCTAGGATGCTTGTTTCCAGTCCAGGGAGGACCTGGCTTGGCAGTTCGGTCTGGACTGTTCCCATGAGGCACAGGGTCAAGGCTGATTTGCAAATGGCTGGGTTCAAACTGGAATGGCATGGTGAGCAAAAAACGATGGATTTAGGCCCAGATCTCTGTACTGGGGTGAATGTATGACATTGTTCTGCATTCTGTCCATCAACTGTTGTTTTTGCATTTGTCACCCGAGTGGGACGGGGTTTGCCCAGACGTGGGTCCCGTGCTCTCCATGCCACTGGAATCAAGCTATCCTGGCTGAAGAGGGTGAAACCCCGAAACCGGTCCTAGGATGCTTGTTTCCAGTCCAGGGAGGACCTGGCTTGGCAGTTCGGGCTGGACTGTTCCCATGAGGCACAGGGTCAAGACTGATTTGCATATGGCTGGGTTCAAACTGGAATGGCATGGTGAGCAAAAAACGATGGATTTAGGCCCAGATCTCTGTACTGGGGTGAATGTATGACATTGTTCTGCATTCTGTCCATCAACTGTTGTTTTTGCATTTGTCACCCCGAGTGGGACGGGTATGCCCAGACGTGGGTCCCGTGCTCTCCATGCCACTGGAATCAAGCTATCCTGGCTGAAGAGGGGTGAAACCCCGAAACCGGTCCTAGGATGCTTGTTTCCAGTCCAGGGAGGACCTGGCTTGGCAGTTCGGGCTGGACTGTTCCCATGAGGCACAGGGTCAAGACTGATTTGCATATGGCTGGGTTCAACTTCAAACTGGAATGGCATGGTGAGCAAAAAAACGATGGATTTAGGCCCAGATCTCTGTACTGGGGTGAATGTATGACATTGTTCTGCATTCTGTCCATCAACTGTTGTTTTTGCATTTGTCACCCCGAGTGGGACAGGTATGCCCAGACGTGGGTCCCGTGCTCTCCATGCCACTGGAATCAAGCTATCCTGGCTGAAGAGGGGTGAAACCCCGAAACCGGTCCTAGGATGCTTGTTTCCAGTCCAGGGAGGACCTGGCTTGGCAGTTCGGGCTGGACTGTTCCCATGAGGCACAGGGTCAAGACTGATTTGCATATGGCTGGGTTCAAACTGGAATGGCATGGTGAGCAAAAAAACGATGGATTTAGGCCCAGATCTCTGTACTGGGGTGAATGTATGACATTGTTCTGCATTCTGTCCATCAACTGTTGTTTTTGCAACTGCCGGTGTGCTGGCTGAGGAGGTAGTCCTTTTTGAGTAGGTCCCGGACCCTCCTGCGCACATCATACCACCTGTTCTGGATGTCTTCCTTTGTGCGCAAACATGGTGATTGTGCGTTCACCCTGTCAACAATCCTCGCCCACATCTTGGTTTTCTGCGACATGGGCATCTGTTGTACCAATGTACCAAACAACTGTGGCTCTACCCTGAGTATCTCGTCTACCAGGACTTCCAATTCACAATCTAGGAACTTATGGTTCTTCTTTGGGGGCATGGTGATGGGTGGTGGTGGTGATTGATGTGTGTGTGTGTGTGCAAGTGGGGGTGTGTGAGTGTAGGTTTAGCTGGGTGTGTGTGAGGGGGCTATTTGTCGGTGTGGTAATGGTGTGTGGCTTGTGTGATGTATGAGCTGTGAGTGCGTCTGTGGTTGCTGTGTGATGGTGTTGTGTGCTGGCAGGTCAGTGGAATTTGCAAAGGATCATGGTAGGGATTTGTGGCCTTTATGTAGGTGGAGTTGGAGGTGTGTCCTTGTTCCATTTTTTTCCCTCCCTGTATTTATTGGCTTAGTGGTTGCTTGTTTGGCCCTTTTTTTCTATTTTTCCTTGGTGTTTTTGGTGCATGTACGAGTCGTTCTTGTGTCCGAGTAGGACGCTGCAGTTGTCTGGTGCGATCTTGTCCAACTCGTTCCCGCTGTGTGTCAGCTAGGTTTCATATGCGGCGTACGAGTCGGTCGCGGAGTATTGGGTTGCTTCGGCTGGGTTTTGTATGCGTGTCGGTCGTACGGCTTGTGCTCCGGGCGAATCGGTCATGTTTTGCACGCACAGCATCGTACTACGCGGGTCGGAGTTCGCGGGTACGTTTCGTTCGGGTTCAATCTGAGTGCGTGTCGGTCGGTTCGTTTCGCGTGATTTTCCGGCCGGATGGCTTGTTTCCGTCCGGCTCGGTCGGTCGTTTTGTATTCCGTCCGAGTCTGTCGGATTTCACATGCATTTCATCGTACTACCCGGGTCGTGCGGCGCCGGTCCGAGTCGGTTGTACTAAATTCCCATACCGAGTCGGTCGGTACGTTTTCCGGCCCGAATCGGAATCGGCCCCTAAGTCTGTGTTAGTATCTGTATGAATAACTGAGGTGGTGTGTGTATAACTGTACATGCGAGTAAATGGGAGTGTGATTGATTCTTTGCATGACTGACTAGGTGTGTGAGTAACTCTATGGATGAGTGGCGGTTTGCGAGTGTCTGTATAGGTGTATGAGTGCATATGATAGTGCTGTATTGATGAGTGACTGCATGTATGAGTGACTGTATGGGTGAATGAGTGGATGTGTGTGTAGACCTAGGAATCAGGGAGTGGGTATGTAGTAACTGGTGTTGATGTGTCTATGATTTTGAAAATGGTAGTCTGTATTTTAGAGTGGGTGTATCAAAGGTTATATTAGGGTGTGAGGAGGTGCATCAGATTATCACGTGGATGATGTCATCTGTGATGTCATCAGTGATGTCATTTGAGATGTCATCAGTGATGTCATCAGTGATGTCACTGACCATGTCATGAGTGATGTAATATGTGACGTCATCAGCAGTGCATTGCGGGGGCGCGAGTTATAGTTAGCTCAACTAACTATAACAGCCGAATTTCTCTGGTTTTGTACGAGTGAAATGTCCAACTAACTATAACGTCCCTGAACCCTGTGGTTTTTCAGTGAATTTCAAAGGTTTTTTAAATGCTAATTCCTAACGATAATGTCCCTGAAACCTATGTTTTTTTCAGTGAATTTCAAAGGTTTTTTTAAATGCTAATTTCTAACTATAACATCTCTGAAACCTGTGGCTTTTTCAGTGAATTTCAAAGGTTGCTTGGGTGATTGGAGGAGTGCAAGAGTAGTGCCTGGGTGATTGGAGCAGTGCATAGCTAATGCATTGGTGATTCCATGAGTGCAGGGGTAATGTCTGAGGGATTAGAGGAGTACATATGTAATGCCTAGGTAATTGCATGACTGTAGGGGTAATGGTTAGCTGATTGCATGAGTGTAGAGTTAGTGCGTGGGTGATTTTATAAGTGTATGCGTATTGCCTGGGTAATTGTATGACTACAGGGGTAGTGCCGGGGTGATTGGACGAGTGAATGGATAGTGCATGGCTGATTGGAGGAGTGCATGGATAATGCCTAGGTTCATCGAGGAGTGCATCAGTAGTGCCTGTGTACTGCCTGAGTGCAAGGATGAGTTCATGGGTAGTGTTTGATGGAATGGATGAATGCAACAGTAGTGTCTGAGTGATTAAATGAGTGCATGGGTAGAGCCTGAGGGCATGGATATTGCCAGGGTGAATGAGGGAATGCATGGCTAGTTCCCGAATGCATGGATGAATGCATGGCTAGTGTTTGAGGGAATGGATGTGTGTAATAGTAGTGCCTGAGTGATTGGAGGACTGCATGGGTACTGCCTGAGTGATTGGATGAGTGCATTCGTAGAGCTAGACTGCATGGATGATTGTATGAGTAGTGCCTGAGTGATTGAAGGACTGCATGGGTAATAGCTAGGTGATTGCATGAGTGCAGTGGTAATGTCTGGGTCATTGGAGGAGTGCATGGGTAATGTTTAAGTGTTTGCATCAGTGCAGGGGTAATGTGTAGGTAATTGGAGGAGTGCATGAGTAATGTCTGACTGATTGCATGAGTGCAGGAGTAATGTCTAGGTGGTTGCATGACTGTAGTGGTAGTCCCTGAGTGATTGGAAAAGTGCATAGGTAGTGCCAGGGCGATTTTTTAAGTGCATGGCGACTGACTGGATGATTGGAGGAGTGACTGGATAGTACTTGGATGATTGCAGCAGTGCAAGAGTACTGCCTGGGTTATTCCATGAGTGCATAGCTAGTGCCTGGGTGATTGCATGAGTGCAAGAGTAATGTCTGGGTTGTTGCATGAGTGTAGTGGTAGTTCCTGGGTGATTGCAGGACTACATAAGTAGTGCCTGGGTGCTTGGAGGAGTGCAAGGGTAGTACCTGGGTGACTGGAGTAGTGCATAGCTGATGCATTGGTGATTCCATGAGTGCAGGAGTAATGTCTGGAGGATTAGGGGAGTGCATAGGTAATGCCTGGGTAATTGCATGAGTGTAGGGGTAATGTCTAGCTGATTGCATGAGTGTAGTGGTAGTGCTAGGGTTATTGCATGACTGCATAGGTATTGTCTGGGTAATTGTATGACTACAGGGGTAGTATCTGAGTTATTGGAGGAGTGCAAGGGTAGTGCCTGGGTGATTGAAGGAGTACATAGATAGCGCATGGCTGATTGGAGGAGTGCATGGGTAATGCCTTGGTGCATCGAGGAGTGCATCAGTAGTGCCTGTGTGATTCCATAAGTGCATAGGTAGTGCCTGGATGATTTTATAAGAACATGGGTACTGCCTGAGTGATTGAAGGACTGCTTGGATAATACTTAGGTGATTGCATGAGTGCAGGGGTAATGTCTGGGTCATTGGAGGAGTGCATGCGTAATGCTTAAGTGATTGCATGAGTACAGGGGTAATGTGTAGGTAATTGGAGGAGTGCATGAGTAATGTCTTACTGATTAAATGAGTGCAGGAGTAATGTCTGGGTTGTTGCATGACTGTAGTAGTACTGTCTGTGTGATTGGAAAAGTGCACCCAGCACAAATTCTGCCCAAATTGTTTTAAAAAATACTTTTTTTTGGCCCAGAGGTATTTTTATATGTATAACTTACATTTATATTTTCTTGAAATAAAGTTGTTTTATTGTATTGTTATGCTTACTTTTTTCTTTTTCTTTTTACAAAGGAGTCGCTGACCCTATGCAAACCGACTCGATGGGTGCGCGGATTCAGGGTGTGCGGATTCAGGGTGTGCGAACCCTGCAGGCGCACATTTGCGGAGTCGAGCTGGAGTCTCGACTCTGGTGTAATTTTAAAAGTATAAAATATCACTGTACAAATTATAAATATAAGTTTTGGTTAAAGACTTTCACTAATATAATTTAGAAAACAATTTATAAACAGTATTTTTTACTTTTCTATGAACTATACGAAATTTCACGATGTATGCGCGTAGGGTGCGCGACCCTTCCCGGCACGTATTTCCGGCCTCGTGCAGGAGTCGCGACTTCAGCATAATTTTCAAAGTGTGAAAGTTAAAATATTAGATTTGTATAAACACTTTCACTAATATACCTTTTAAAATATTTTATAAACACCTATTTATACTTTATATATACCAAATTTTGCGGGTACGCGACTTGTGAGCGACGGGTGCGCGCACCCTAGGCATCTCCATGTGACCTGAAAAGAAAGCTGATTGGTTTGAAACATTTTCATTTTCATTTTCATTCTGTTAGAGGGAGGATCCAACATATGTTGTATTCCTCTTATTATTTGTCTGTCTTCCTGGCAATACCTGTTTGTTGTATCTTTCTTCAATTTTCTCTTTTAGTGTGTTTGTTGACTTTTTTTTTCCAAACAATGGCATCCAGTCATCCAGATCAAGACCCACTGGAAGAGGAAGATGATCTTGTGGAGCCAGTTAAGAAAAGGAAAGAAAGTGTTGTTTGAGCCTTCTTCACTGTGCCAGAAGGTGAGAAGAAGGTAAATGCAAGAAAGGTTACATGCAAAATCTGCAAAAGAGTACTCTCCAGAGGTTCAGAGAAAAAGTACTCCTGTGGAACATCATCCATGAAAAAGCACTTGGAGACAATACACCCTTTGCATTTAGCCAGAGAAATATCTCAAAGGGAGAGAAATGAAGCGGCACAGCAAGACCCAAATGCTCCATCAACATCCTCAGCAGAAGTTCCACCTACACCGAGGCCACACATCGTTCCTAAACTACTGGATGCCACAATCAATTGCAAGAAATGCGATGCAAAACTCTGCATTGGGGAGCAATGCATTGACGTCATAACCAATGCAATAAAAACACATAAGTATTAATTTTGTTTTTTAATCTGCTCCCAAATTTTCTTTTCCTTTTTTTGTCCAAACAGTTATATTCTACTCTTCAATTTTGTTTTGTTTAAAAAAAAGTCAAAAACACCAAAAAAGAAAGAATTGTTAGAAAATAAAATAAAAATAAAAAATTCTTTAAAAAAAAACGGTTCTTATGGAACCACATATACTGGTTAAAAATAGAAAAATTACCTGAGTGATTGCATGAGTGCAAGGATACTGCCTGAGTGATTGCAGGACTACTTGTATAGTGTCTGAATGATTGCATGAGTGCATGGGTAATGCCTGGATGATTTTATAAGTGCATGGGTACTGCCTGGGTGTTTGTTGGAGTGCATGGATAGTGCCTGGATAATTTGAAGAGTGCAAGGGTAGTGACTGGATTATTGCACAAATGCATGGGTAATGACTGGGTGATTGCATGAGTGCATGAGTAGTGCCTGGGTGATTGGAGGACTGCAAGGGTAGTACCTGGGTTATTGCATGAGTGCATAGGTAGTGCCTGGGTGATTGGAGGAGTGCATAAGTACTATCTGGGTGATTGCATGAGTGCTGGAGTAATGTCTGGGTGATTGGAAGAGTGCATGGGTACTACCTGAGTGATTGAAGGAGAGCATGAGTAATGTTTGGGTGATTGCATGAGAGCATGGGTAGTGCCTAGGTGATTGGAGGACTGCATGGATAGTTCCTGCATGATTGGAGGACTGGAAGGATAGTGCTTGACTTATTGCATTAGTGCTTAGGTAGTGCCTGGTTGATTGGAGGAGTGCATGAGTAGTACCTGGGTGATTGCATGAATGCAGCAGAAGTGCCTCAATGCATGCCTGGGTAGTGCCTGAGTAAATGCATGAGTGCATGGGTAGTGCCTGGGTGATTGGAGGAGTGCATACCTGGTGCCTGGGTGATTTTATAAGTGCATGGGGAGTGGCTGGGTGATTGAAGGAGTGCATGGGTAATGCCTGGGTGATTTTATGAGTGCAGGGATAATGTCTAGGTGATTGGAGGAGTGCATATGTGCTACCTGGGTGATTGAAGGACTGCATGGATAGTGCCTGCATGATTGGAGGACTGCAAGGATAGTGCCTGGGTTATTGCATGAGTGCATAGGTAGTGCCTGGGTGATTGGAGGAGTGCATTCGTACTATCTGGGTGATTGCATGAGTGCTGCAGTAAGTCTGGGTGATTGGAAGAGTGCATGGGTACTGCCTGAGTGATTGAAGGAGTGCATGAGTAATGTGTGGGTGATTGCATGAGAGCATGGGTAGTGCCTAGGTGATTGGAGGAGTGCATGAATAGTACCTGGGTGATTGCATGAATGCACGGGTAGTGCCTGGATGATAGGAAGACTGCATGGGTGGTGCTTGTATGATTGGATGAGTGCAGCAGAAGTGCCTCAATGAATGTATAAGTGCATAGGTAGTGCATGCGAAAATGCATGAGTGCATGGGTAGTTCCTGGGTGATTGGAGGAGTGCATACCTAGTGACTGGGTGATTTTATAAGTGCATGGGAGTGGCTGGGTGATTGAAGGAGTGCATGGGTAATGCCTGGGTGATTGTATGAGTGCAGGGATAATGTCTAGGTGATTGGAGGAGTGCATACATACTACCTGGGTGATTGGAGGACTGCATGGATAGTGCCTGCATGATTGGAGGCTGCAAGGATAGTGCTTGGGTTATTGCATGAGTGCATAGGTAGTGCCTGGGTGATTGGAAAAGTGCATGAGTAGTACCTGGGTGATTGCATGAATGCACGGGTAGTTTCTTGATGATACGAATACTGCATGGGTAGTGCGTCTATGATTGCAGCAGAAGTGCCTCAATGCATGTATGAGTGCATGGGTAGTGCCTGAGTAAATGCATGGGTGCATGGGTAGTGCCTGGGTGATTGGAGGAGTGCATACCTAGTGACTGGGTGATTTTATAAGTGCATGGGAGTGGCTGGGTGATTGAAGGAGTGCATGGGTAATGCCTGGGTGATTGTATGAGTGCAGGGATAATGTCTAGGTGATTGGAGGAGTGCATACATACTACCTGGGTGATTGGAGGACTGCATGGATAGTGCCTGCATGATTGGAGGCTGCAAGGATAGTGCTTGGGTTATTGCATGAGTGCATAGGTAGTGCCTGGGTGATTGGAAAAGTGCATGAGTAGTACCTGGGTGATTGCATGAATGCACGGGTAGTTTCTTGATGATACGAATACTGCATGGGTAGTGCGTCTATGATTGCAGCAGAAGTGCCTCAATGCATGTATGAGTGCATGGGTAGTGCCTGAGTAAATGCATGGGTGCATGGGTAGTGCCTGGGTGATTGGAGGAGTGCATACCTAGTGCCTGGGTGATTTTATAAGTGCATGGGGACTGGCTGGGTGATTGAAGGAGTGCATAGGTAATGTCTAGGTGATTGTATCAGTGCAGGGATAATGTCTGGGTGATTGGAGGAGTGCATATGTACTACCTGAGTGATTGAAGGAGTGCATGGATAATGCCTGGGTGATTGCATGAGTGCTGGGGTAATATCTGGGTGATTGGAGGAGAGCAAGGATACTCCCTGAATGATTTGTGGAGTGCATGAGTAATGTTTGGGCGATTGCATGTGTGTAGGAGTAATGTCTGGGTGATTGCAGGAGTGCATGGATACTGCCTTTGTGATTGGAGGAGTGCTTAGATAATGCTTTGGTGATTGCATGACTGCAGGAGTATGTCTGTGGAATTAGAGGAATGCATAGGTAATGCCTGGGTGATTGCATGAGTGTATGGGTAATGTCTAGGTGATTGTATTAGTGCAAGGGTAATGTCTCGGTGATTGGAGGAGTGCATGAGTAATCTTTGATTGATTGCATAAGTGCAGGGGTAATGTCTGGGTGGTTGCATGAGTGTAATGGTAGTGCCTAGGGGATTGGAGGAGTGCATAAGTAGTGTCTGGGTGATTTTATAAGTGCATGGTACTGGCTGACTGATTGGAAGAGTGCATAAATACTGCCTGAGTGATTGAAGCAGTGCATGAGTAATGTCTGGGTGATTGCATGAGTGCATGGGTAGTGCCTGGGTGATTGTAGTAGTGCATAGATAGTGCCTGGACAATTTCAAGAGTGCAAGGGTAGTGCCTGGGTTATTGCACAAGTGTACAGGTAATGAGTGGGTGATTGCATGAGTGCATAGGTACTGCCTGGGTGATTGGAGGACTACAAGTGTAGTGCCTGGTTATTCCATGAGTGCATAGGTAGTGCCTGCATGATAAGAGGAGTGCATGAGTAGTAAGTGGGTGATTGCATGAGTGCTTGGGTAATGTCTGGATGATTGGAAGAGTGCAAGGGTACTGCCTAAATGATTCAAGGAGTGTATAAGTAATGTCTAGGTGATTGCATGTGTGC
The DNA here is from genome assembly GCA_963921515.1 of Calotriton arnoldi. Lineage (NCBI taxonomy): Eukaryota > Metazoa > Chordata > Amphibia > Caudata > Salamandridae > Calotriton > Calotriton arnoldi. The sequence continues at coordinate 13,761 of CAWUFW010003175.1, read as the reverse complement.
AGGGGAAATATCTGGGTGTTTGGAGAAGTGCATGGATACTGCCTGGGTGATTGGAGGAGTGCACGGGTAGTGCTGTCTGATTGGAGGAGTGCATAGCTAATGTATGGGTGATTGCATTAGTGCAGGGGTAATGTCTGGGTGATTGGAGGAGTGTATAGCGAATGCATAGATGATTGCATGACTGCAGAGGTAATGTCTGGCTGATTGGAGTAGTGCATTGATAGTGCTTAGGTGATTGGAGGCGTGCAAGAGTACTGCCTGGGTTATTGTATGACTGCATAGGTAGTGCATGAGTGATTACACAAGTACAAGAGTAGTGCCTGGGTGATTGGAGGAGTGCAAGGGTACTGCCTGATTGATTATATAAGTGCAGGAATAGTGCCTGGGTGATTGAAGGAGTGCATGGGTAATGCCTAGATGATTGCATGAATTGAAAGGTAATATCTGGGTGATTGGAGGAGTGCTAGAGTAATGTTTGCGTGATTGCATAAGTGCAGAGGTAATGTCTAGGTGATTGGAGTAGTGCATTGATAGTACTTAGGTGATTGGAGGAGTGCAAGAGTACTGCGTGGGTTGTTGTATGACTGCATAGCTAGTGCCTGAGTGATTGCATGAGTACAAGAGTAGTGCCTTGGATGATTAAAGTAGTGGAAGGGTACTTCTTGATTAATTATTTAAGTGCATGAGTACTGCCTGGGTGATTGAAAGAGTACAGTGGTAGTGCCTGCGTGATTGGAGAAGTGCAAAGGTAGTGCCTGGGTGATTATATAAGTGTATGGGTAGTGGCTGGGTGATTCCAGGAGTGCATGGATCATGCCTAGGTGATTGCATGAGTATAGAGATGATGTGTGGCTGATTGCACAAATGCATAGGTACTACCTGAGTGTTTGAAGAAGTGCATGAATAATCCTTGGTGATTGCATCTGTGGAGGGGTAATGTCTGGGTGATTGGAGGAGTGCATGAATACTGCCTGCATGATTGAAGGAGTGCAAGAGTTGTGCCTTGGTGATTGGAAGAGTACATAGTTATTGCATGGGTTATTGTATTAGTGCAGGGGTAATGTCTGGGTGATTGGAGGAGTGCATGGGTACTGCCTGAATGATTGTAGGAGTTCATGGGTAATGCCTGGGTGATTGTATTAGTGCAGGGGTAATGTCTGGGTGATATTATAAGTCTATACGTACTGGCTAGGTGATTGGAGACATACATGGATATTGCCTGGGTGATTGGAGGAGTGTGGTAATAGTGCCTAACTGTATACATGAGTGCATGGCTAGTGTTTAAAGGATTGGATGAGTGCAGTAAAAGCAACTGTAAACATTATTTCACATTATCATCCTTATTACATTATTTCATCTTACCTTTTTTGCTAATGTAGATACAAAACTCTGTGGAACTATTTAACAGTAGTTTTGTTGTAATCTAAATTTAAAATCTTTACAAACTTCACCATTACCTTCTGTAAAAAGAAGAAGAAAAACTGTCATTGAATATAATATTATAGTTTTAAGATCACAACATAATTTTAGAATTACATAACATTTTCACTTTCCCTTTTTTGCTGTTCTCAGATTCAACTGAATTTCACCATACACAGTGATTTTAATGTAGATCATCATACAACAGCAGGGGGGAAAAAACAATCAATGAGATTATAAAAAAAAACAAATCAGCGTTGAACGTTATTTAGAACAAGTATAACTATCTGTTTACCTATCTACAGTTTCTAAATTACATTCTTCAACCACATTAAGTCTTTTTCAATTGCAATATGAATTAGCACAAACAATAATCCAAACACTAATTGTTCACATCTTCCCAATAGGCCGAATAATGTTTCCAAATCCATTTGCATTAAAAATATCCAAAATAAATGTGTTAATTTGTGTTCGCATGTTCCCAATAGGCCGAATGATGTTTTCAATACTTTGGCATCAAAAATATGAGATATGAATTTGGTAATTCCTAAGGCAGCCTACATTTGAATTCCAAATGAGCATCATTGCAGTGTGTCCATAATTTATTGCACTTTAATTACACAGTATAGTGTCCATATGTTGTAGTAGGGCCATCATGGAAAATAACAGCCACTGCTTTAAAAGTTCTTCCTGACATTGATACTTGACTTGCCACAACATTTTTAATATTGGGTTCCAATTTTGTTCCATTTGCTCTACAACGTTGTAGCATTAAAATGACATATTTTCCATATCTGTCTATATGTAATGTTGACAACATGTCTGATTTACAACGAGAACATTTCATATCCTGATTACCTGTTTTTACTAATTTGTTAAAAGACACTGATTTGCAATCTGGTATCATCAAGTATATGAATCGTTCAGTGTCTATTTCAGTAGTAGAAGAAAATGAACACTCTTCACATTTATGATCCCATCTGTAACTTACTCCAAATACATTTTCAATTTCTATTCCTTCATATTCCAATACTCCAAGCATAAACATAAGAAATTCTTGTGCATCTTGTTGTACATTCAATGTAAATTTCAATGATCCAGTACATATATCCAAAAGATGCCGAATGCCAGAAGCAGTATGGATTTTAGTTCTATCAGTTACCAACTTTTGAAAAATATAATACAATAAAGAACAGAATCTTTTTTCTCGATTTTCCATAATTCCATGATGAAGATCCTCTAGAAAAATGCCAATATTTACAATTACATTAGCATAGCAGTTGATACCTGAACTATTTTCTAACTGGTATCCTACAATATCATCAACAGTGTCCATTTTCATTTTCTTTGCAGCTTCATCATTCTTTTGAATTGTTTTTTTTTTTTTATCACAGTAGAATGTTTCTCATATTTCTGTTTTGGACATACTACACGTTTCTCATATATGGGATATTCACCTAAGTTAGGAGCATAAAGTCTTCTTAACCGATTATACTCTCTTACACAATTTACATCCGCACTAATCTTTTTCTCGTCAAAATCAATCAAATACAAACCAGATAATGTTCTTACTCGAGACAATGCAACATATGCCATGCCCTCTTTAAACACTGTACTTCCAATATTCACTAAAGCACTGCCTACAGTTAAACCTTGGCATTTATGAATGGTTACTACATATGCTAAAGAAAGAGGAAACTGTTTTCTACGAACATACAAGTCTTTTACAAGCAAAAACGTACAGCACAACGTCCAATCTGTTTTACCTCTTCAATCTGATCAAATGTTATCTTCAAAAATTCAATTCCATCTTTGTTCTGATAATTAACAAAATCAACAACTTTTCCCATTGCTCCATTTACTAAACCTTGTTCTACATTCAAACTACGCCGTAAAATTACCCGACAATTAATACACACATATGTAGGGGTCCATTCCGATTCGGGCCGGAAAAAGCACCGACCGACTCGGATCCGGAAATAATACCGACCGACACGTACCTGTGGCGCCCGACACGCCAAGTACGATGCAAGGCGTGAAAAATCCGACCGACACGTACCGAACCCAAGTCGACCGACCGAGCCGCACGGAAAACAGCAATCCGGCCGGAAAAACACTCGAATCCAACCGACCGACACGCACCCGGAACAAATCCGACCGAAACGTACACGCGAACTCCAAACCGCAAAGTACGATGCAAGGCGCGAAAACCACGAGCGAGTCGGACGGAGGCCAAGCCGCACGACCGACACGCATACAAAACAGAGCCGAAGCAACACAAAACACCGCGACCGACGCGTACGCAGCATAGAAAACTGCACAAACACAGTGTGAACGAAACGGAGAAGACCGTACGAGACAAATGCAGGGTCCGACTCGGTCACAAGAATGTTTCCAACATACACAGACAGTACTAAGGAAAATTCACCCAAAAAAGGCCAAACAAGCAATTACCAAGCCAATAAATACTGGGGGGTGGGGACAGAGAACAAAGACACACCCACAACTCCACCCATATAAAGGACACAAATCACAACCATGAGCCTTTGCAAATGCCATTCCACTGCCAGCACCCAAGAGAAAGCAACCACACACCCACAGCTCATCCCTCACACAAGCCACACACCATCAGCACACCAACAAATACCTACCTCACATACACCCAGCAAAACACACACTCACACACCCTCACCTGCACACCAACACACACATCACTCACCATCACCACCCATCACCATGCCCCCAAGAAGAATCCCAAGTTCCTAGATTGTGAATTGGAAGTCATGGTAGACGAGATCCTCAGGGTAGAGCCACAGCTGTTTGGCACACTGGTCCAACAGACCCCCATCTCCCAGAAAACCAAGATGTGGGAGAGGATCATCAACAGGGTGAACGCACAATCACCATGTCGGCGCACAAAGAGCGACATCCAGAACAGGTGGTATGACGTGCGCAGGAGGGTACGGGACCTGCTCAAGAAAGACTACATCAACAGCCAATACACCGGCAGTGGCCCTCCTGCCAAGCCAATATACCTCAGGCCCTGGGAGGAGAAGGTGCGGGCCATCCTTCCGCCAGTGAGCGTATATGGACTAGAGGACATCCCAGAGCCTGGTGAGTACACAACAAATGTACACAATATACTGCCACAAAACACACACATCACTGTCAAGGGGAGAGTCAAACCATGCACTCATAGCAATTACACAGCAACCAGAACAGAATCATCCCAAAATGTGTATGTCAGTCAGATAAACACAACACATGCCATCAAAAAAGTCACATCCAACTGTGCCAACACATGTACAAACACAACTACAACTACAGCTAGGCAGTGGCACAAATAGAACTAACAAACACATCCAGACATGTAGCCACCACAACAACACCAACACACAGTGAAGACCACTCAAAGGAAGGAATTCTGTGTATGCTGGCCAAGTCAGTGTAGCCAATAGCATCATGGGAGTCGCAGTCACACATATTGCCCCCCACAACTGTCCCATCAACACCACCATGAACCATGCGCACATCACAGGGAGTGGAGAAGGACTCACAAGATGGCTGACACTGGCAACTGCTGTGGTGAGCACAAGGCCCTGCTGGCAACTGTGCACCAACAAACAGCAGGACACCACTGACTGACATCCTGAGAGACAACTTCCACTCCCTGCAATGCAAGCACGTTCCATGGTGGGATATCTGGCTAGCTGGGTGGGAAGGAGGACTTGCAGCACTGACCATAGTCACAAGCACCTCCCCTCACACACACCCCAACACAAACTCCACAGAACCCACCTGGTAGAATGCAATGCCCCCCATCCTAACACAAGATCCCACAAAGAACCACCACCCTGGGTTATGTTGTGTGAAGCACAGGGCCACTCTTGGGACTTCTAGCCAAACAACTGCCAGGACAACACTCCCAGCCATCCTGTCAGCACAGCCAGCCCACCCCACAGGGAAGCAGAGTCAAAAGGAAGGAAGCATGGGCATGCTGGGAAGGGGGTGGAGGCAATAGCATGATGGGAGTCGTAGTCACAGCTCTACATCCCCCACCACATGGCCCAGCAAGCTCACACTCACGCATGCACATCCCACAGAGAGTGGAAAGGGCCATCAAAGATGTCTGACACTGTTGCTGTGTCGTGGGGAGCACAAGGGCATGCTGGGTACTGCACACCAACCAACAGCAGGACACCACTGTCAGCCATCTTGCCATTGCTCTCACACCCACACACACTGAACTCCCCACAAAAGCAAGTAAGTATGGGAATGCTGGGAAGTGGGGTGGAGGCAATAGCATGATGGGAGTCGTAGTCACAGACATAGCTCACCCCCACAACTGTCCCATCAACACCACCCTGAACCATGCTCACATCACAGGGAGTGGAGAAGGACTCACAAGATGGCTGACACTGGCTACTGCTGTGGGGAGCACAAGGCCCTGCTGCCAACTGTGCACCAACAAACAGCAGGACACCACTGACTGACATCCTGAGAGACAACTTCCACTCCCTGCAATGCAAGCACGTTCCATGGTGGGATATCTGGCTAGCTGGGTGGGAAGGAGGACTTGCAGCACTGACCATAGTCACAAGCACCTCCCTCACACACACCCCAACACAAACTCCACAGAACCCACCTGGTAGAATGCAATGCCCCCATCCTAACACAAGATCCCACAAAGAACCACCACCCTGGGTTATGTTGTGTGAAGCACAGGGCCACTCTTGGGACTTCTAGCCAAACAACTGCCAGGACAACACTCCCAGCCATCCTGTCAGCACAGCCAGCCCACCCCACAGGGAAGCAGAGTCAAAAGGAAGGAAGCATGGGCATGCTGGGAAGGGGGAGGAGGCAATAGCATGATGGGAGTCGTAGTCACAGCTCTACATCCCCCACCACATGGCCCAGCAAGCTCACACTCACGCATGCACATCCCACAGAGAGTGGAAAGGGCCATCAAAGATGTCTGACACTGTTGCTGTGTCGTGGGGAGCACAAGGGCATGCTGGGTACTGCACACCAACCAACAGCAGGACACCACTGTCAGCCATCTTGCCATTGCTCTCACACCCACACACACTGAACTCCCCACAAAAGCAAGTAAGTATGGGAATGCTGGGAAGTGGGGTGGAGGCAATAGCATGATGGGAGTCGTAGTCACAGACATAGCTCACCCCCACAACTGTCCCATCAACACCACCCTGAACCATGCTCACATCACAGGGAGTGGAGAAGGACTCACAAGATGGCTGACACTGGCTACTGCTGTGGGGAGCACAAGGCCCTGCTGCCAACTGTGCACCAACAAACAGCAGGACACCACTGACTGACATCCTGAGAGACAACTTCCACTCCCTGCAATGCAAGCACGTTCCATGGTGGGATATCTGGCTAGCTGGGTGGGAAGGAGGACTTGCAGCACTGACCATAGTCACAAGCACCTCCCCTCACACACACCCCAACACAAACTCCACAGAACCCACCTGGTAGAATGCAATGCCCCCCATCCTAACACAAGATCCCACAAAGAACCACCACCCTGGGTTATGTTGTGTGAAGCACAGGGCCACTCTTGGGACTTTTAGCCAAACAACTGCCAGGACAACACTCCCAGCCATCCTGTCAGCACAGCCAGCCCACCCCACAGGGAAGCAGAGTCAAAAGGAAGGAAGCATGGGCATGCTGGGAAGGGGGTGGAGGCAATAGCATGATGGGAGTCGTAGCCACTGATATTGGTCACCCCCACAACTGTCCCATCAACACCACCCTGAACCATGCTCACATCACAGGGAGTGGAGAAGGACTCACAAGATGGCTGACACTGGCTACTGCTGTGGGGAGCACAAGGCCCTGCTGCCAACTGTGCACCAACAAACAGCAGGACACCACTGACTGACATCCTGAGAGACAACTTCCACTCCCTGCAACGCAAGCACGTTCCATGGTGGGATAACTGACTGGCTGGGTGGGTGGGAAGGAGGGCCGGCTGTCAACCAAACACAACCAATGCAGACCATGTTCACACCCCAAAAAATACATAGAAATGCCCAAATAATGCAGGACAATGTGCCACACCAATATCAACCCCTGACTGTGACGACTTAGGACAATGCAATGTACAGGCCCGCACCCAGAGGCACAGTCACAACTGTCATGTGTGTCAACCATTGATGCCTGCAGAAACATAACATACATTGTTTGTGTCTCCCAAAAACAGGTGATGATGGGGACACAGCAGCAGACGCTGAGGAGTCCCAGTCCCAGGCTCAAGAGGATGCGGAGCTCACTGGCGTCGTACAGCCTCTGTCCTCCTCGGACGATGAAGACCAACCTGGCACATCCGGTGCAAGTCAACATGCAGCACCAGCAGGACCACCAGCTGCAGCACCAGCAGGACCACCAGCTGCACCCCCTGCACCCACCCCTCCAACGACTGTCACCACAAATACCATCCCTGCCGACATGGACAGAACAAGGAGCAACACCAGCACAGGGACCCTGGACCAACCTGGGGCCATGGACACCACCACCACCACCAACCCCCAAGGTGGACCAGGGTTATCTGTGCGTGCCACTGCACACACTGCACATGTCAGCAGGGGTGGTGGGAGGGGTGGGAGACAGAGGTCGCTGCTTGCAGACGTTGCTGGTGTGCATGATGACCCACAACTGGTACGCATAGCTGATGCGTACCAGTCCAGCACCGGAGACCTCAGCCAGGTAGTGGGGCTCCTCAGAGACATGAAACAGCAGCAGGCTGCCCATCATGCCCGCTTGGACTCCCACATGTCCCACGTGGAGTCACACATGTCCCGCGTGGACTCACACATGTCCCGCGTGGAGTCCAAGTGGGATGCACTGCATGAGATGACGGCGGTGCACAGGGACATTTTACAATGCCTCCGCCAGATGAACAGCAACCAGTCCACACCTCCCTGTGTGCCAACAACATCTGGTGCCGAACAAACTGCAACTGCCACAGGGAGGGAGGATGACTCTGGCGGAGAGTCCCCTGCACCGCAGCAGCCTGTACTTGAGGGGCCCCCCCAAGAAGAGGGGTTGTCCGAGGAGGGAAAGTGAGAGGCCGATGGCCAAGCGCAACTCCCAGGAAGCCTGAACCTGTTCTGGATGTTCGCCTTTGTGCACAGACTGTTCACCCTGTTGACGGCAACACTACTCCCACACATTGCATGGGGAGTACAAGTTGGACCAATGTGTCAGACAACTGTGGCCCCGATACTGGGGATCCTGTCTACCAGGACTTTCAATTCACCTAGGAACTTCGGATTGCAAGATTTATGTACAGCACTACCCATCCTATGCACTATTAACACAAATGTATCACAATAAACACACTAATACACCATACTTGCCTCTGTCGTGATTCCAACGTGGGTGCTGTTATGGGGATGATGAACTGCAAAATTACACTGTGTATGCGAACTGCAACAGCAAGGACAACACAGGCATGTGAGTAAAGGCAACGTGACACATATGAGGGAGACACACCACCAGGGCTACACAACACATACACACCTAGGCCATCTGACTCATTGCCTACACTGATGTTGCCAGGGAAGACGGTGCAATGCACAGACACCACACCCATTCCCAGTTGTAGTCAAGTAGCCCACAGGTGCAGTAAGCAAATGGCACTCAAATGTGTGACCACAGACAACGCACATCACAAAGTGAAGCACAGGTTTATTACACAGTTGCAACATGTCGTAACCACTACAGATGCAAGGTAATCCCACCTGGCAGCGGGCACACAGTCAACAACTGTAGACGGAAGGAAGTCCATGGGTGTGGCGCACATCACCTGTAGGGACACAACAGCTACCAGCCTGGAAGTGCAATCACGTCGTCGGTGGACACAGTTGACCAAACGAATCTGAAAGTACCCTGTGAAGGACAGAAATGACACACAGTCAAAAGCAATGGAGTACAGGACAGAACAGCAAAACTCATGCACAATACATGTTACAAGATACCCACCCAGAACCAAGTTAGCATGTCAACACTGTTGGGGAGTACAGCCCACCTGTTAGCACACATCGCAACACACATCCAGTCAAGTAGCCCATGGACACACTCCAACAGCACCAGAGCACCACCCACACATCATGCCAACTCACATCATTGACATGACACCTCAGGATACTCACATTCAGCTAAAGAAGTTGGTGATGAGCTGTGTGCGGACATCACCATCATCATCATCATCATCATCGTCACTGGCATCGTGGTCCAGGCCAGGATCCTCCACAGGTGGCGGATGTTGGTCATTGTCATCCTGGATGAGAGGCAACTCCTTCCGCACTGCCAGGTTGTGGAGCATGCAGCAGACGATGATAATCTTGCACACTTTCGCAGGGGCATATGGGAGGGACCCTCCGGTCTTGTCCAGGCAGCGGAAGCGGCTCTTCAGGAGACCAAATGTCCGCTCAATCACTCTCCTGGTCCGACCATGTGCCTCATTGTAGCGCATCTGGGCTGGTGTCACAGGGTTCCTGAGGGGTGTCAGCAACCACGGCATGTTGGGGTATCCCGAGTCACCTACGGACAGACAAGTGCACATTAGCTGACTTGGAAAAGTGGGCGGAATACTACAGATCAGATCACACACAATGGCACAAAGTCAGTACACACCGACAAGCCAGGCATGCTGGTTCTGCATCTGTGCCATCATCCTGGGGATGCGACTACTCCTCATCACAAAGGCATCGTGTGCTGAACCAGGGAAACGGGCACACACGTGTGTGATGGTCATGTCTGCAAGACACACCACCAGTGCATTGACCGAGTGGTAGTGCTTGCGGTTCCTGTAGGCCTGCTCCTGGCCCTGTGGTGGTACCAAAGCCACATGTGTCCCATCAATGGAGCCAATGACATGCAGCATCCTCCCCAGGGAATAAAAGTCACTCTTCACGTCAGTGAGTCGTCGCAGTCTAGGGAAATAGATGTACCGGTTCAGGAATAGCAACATTGCCGCCAAAACATCGCGGAGCACACGGCTCAACATGGTCTGTGACATCCCACCAGCAGTCGCCACAGTATGTTGGAAGGTACCGGTGGCAAAGAAGTGTAGGGCTGCCATCACCTTCACCTTGGGGGTCAGCGCTGTAGGATACGGCCGGCCAGGCTGCAAATGTGGGGACAACTGCACTGCCAAATCCTCAATCAGCTGCCTGGTGAAGTGGTACCGTCAGATGCTGTCCCGTTCCACCATCGTTGCCAGGTCTGGAAATGGTCGATGGACAGCAGGAGCCCTGCAGTGCAGAGGAGAAGTAAGCAAGATTGTCAGTCACCCCACATATGCGGCATTGAACACACTCAATATCCCAACATACATCATTATGAGGCACAACTACATGAAGTGTGCAGTTCCGGAAGGACATGTATGGTACATTCATGGCCAACATCTGTCAACACGGTCCAACAGGTGGCATCAATTAGTCCCAGGTTGGCCCATTGGATATCATGAGGCCGTGTCACAGTTCCCATCTCCTGCTGCTGTGTCACAATAACCCCCACAGTGACATGTGAGGACAGATGTGCCCCAGGCACCACAGCTCAACGACAGGTACATTCCCAGGGACCCTGTATTGCCACATGGACACTGGCATTACATGGAGTATCATGTATACACCACAGCAAAACAACCATGACCCCCACAGGTAGTGGCCCCACTTACCACGGCAGGACAGACATGGACGTCTGTGACACACACACGCACAACATCAAAGTCCATGCACACACAACCTGGATGTGGAGACTGTCTCCCATTGTGCACATGAAATCAGAGACATTGTAAACACTACATGCACAAAGACTGTGGAGGACCATCACTATTGTGCCACTGGGACACCCTGGCTCAAACATACCGTCCCACATGGGACTCACGGGGTATGTGACATGACATACACATACACCACCGTGAAATGTGACCATGGCACATGCACAGATATGAACAGTTGCACATCACAGTGGTCATGTACACGTAACACCCAGGATCCTGTCCCCATGAACACGTGCACAGCCTGGGGGTGGCTGCCCACAGGTGACACCCACAGGACAACATGTACACCAACATACACACAATAGGAAATGCAGCCTTACATGCCTTATGATAAAGTTTGGACAGGCTGTCGTGATGTAGGTGTTCCCCTCACTCCCTGGGAGCTATCTGTGGCTGGCATATGTCCATCTGAGACAGGCATGCTGACATATGCCAGTCACATGTACAGTGATGCGTTGTACTGCAATGGACCGATCGGTGCCCCCGGCCGGCCCATTGCATTCAATGTGTGCGGGTACGCGTTGTACCCCTGTACGCGTTGAACTGCAATGGACCGATCGGTGCCCCCGGCCGGCCCATTGCATTCAATGTGTGCTGGTACGCGTTGTACCCCTGTACGCGTTGTACCCCTGTACGCGTTGTACTGCAATGGACCGATCGGTGCCCCGGCCGGCCCATTGCATTCAATGTGTGCGGGTACGCGTTGTACACCTGTGCGCGTTGTTCTGCAATGGACCGATCGGTGCCTCCGGCCGGCCCATTGCATTCAATGTGTGCGGGTACGCGTTGTACCCCTGTACGCGTTGTACTGCAATGGACCGATCGGTGCCCCCGGCCAGCCCATTGCATTCAATGTGTGCGGGTACGCGTTGTACCCCTGTACGCGTTGAACTGCAATGGACCGATCGGTGCCCCCGGCCGGCCCATTGCATTCAATGTGTGCGGGTACGCGTTGTACCCCTGTACGCGTTGTACTGCAATGGACCGATCGGTGCCCCCGGCCGGCCCATTGCATTCAATGTGTGCGGGTACGCGTTGTACCCCTGTACGCGTTGTACCGCAATGGACCGATCGGTGCGCACCCATTGACAATGGGCTTGCCTGGCAACGGACGCGTTTTCGAATTTCGAACGAGTCGGTTGCTGGAAAATCAGTTGGTCACCCACAACAATGTTGCAAAATCATGTATGTCATGAAGTTGAAGATTTGAAGGATGCTGTGGGCGTGTTTTGGTGCTGCTATTCCATGGATTGGCCAGATTCAGAAGATGCAAACGACTTGGACCTATCACTTTGGACACAAGGGACAGTATCTGCCTCTCCAGCACATATATATTGCTGGCTGTTCCCCTGAGAGCTCACTTGCCTGCACTACATGCTCCAGGACGACATCTGCCACTGCACTGCTGCTGTCTCTGCCCCTCTGGACCCTGCAATGGCACGTACTGTGGAGAGAACCCCAGCCTTCAGCCTTGAAGAGAACCAGGCCCTGCTGGACAGCCTACTTCCACAGTACATCAAGCTGTATGGGACACCAAGGGAGCAGGTGAGTGTTCTGTGCACTGCCTTTCTGAATGTGCATTTTGTCTGACTAGCAAGGCTGAAAGTCTGCACGCCACTGGCTAGCAGGCTCACTGAGTAGTTGTCACCCCCATAGTGTGTAGTGACATGCACTGGACAGGTATGGTGCAGTGACAGTGCATTTGAACAAGGTTTTACTTCCCATGCAATGATACCATGTAGTGACGTCTGGCAAACTGTCCATGGGCAGCTTTGCACTGCCTGTGTACATCATGTGCCCCTGTGATTGAGACATGTATATACAACTGTGTCATGCACGGATATGTTGCATGTGTAGTAATGGCCTTTTCACTTTGTCATCCTGACAGGTTAATGCCCATCGGAAGCAGGAGATCTGGAAGGACATCGTCCGGGCCGTCCGGTCCGTGGGGGTCTACAAGCGCCGGATCCGCAACTGCCAGAAGAGGTGGCAGGACCTTCAGGGCTGGACCCGGAGGATTGCACGGGTCCAGCTGAAGCTGTCGCCTCCTCGCAGGAGGGGCGGAACACGGACCCTGACCCCCCACATGCTCCAGATCCTGGCGGTGGTGTTTCCAGACCTGGATGGGCAGCTGAAGGCCAGACAGCAGCAAGGAGGGTGAGTCAAAGACTGCACTGTGAACTCTGTATTACATGCTTTGTGCCCTCCTCTGGCCTGGTTCAACTGCCACAGTGCAGCAGTCATGTTGTCCAGGAGCCATGTCCCTCTATTGTGCACTGCCCACTGCTCATCTGATACCCAGGTGTGGCCCTTACATTCAGGGAATTGTGTCACTTGGGACTGTGTCCTTGCAGTTTGCTTCACTAAAGGTGGGGGACAGCATCTGTTTCCCTAACTCTGTTGTGGGCATCATGGGTGGGTCCATTGTTCACACAACGCCTGTGTTCGGACATCTGATCTGCGTGTTGCTTTGATATGCGGTCCACTTGCTGAGCTGAGCCACCACATGTGCCTGGGGTATGTGGCACACG